>JADMNL010000029.1:218920000-220120000 GCA_016271365.2 Neoceratodus forsteri
ACTGAAAGAGATTTGAAATGATGCCCTGAGCTTCCAAGGAAGAGCCACAAAAATAAAGCAAAAAAAAAAAAAAAAACAAACAAAACCAATACTACTACAGACTATAAACCACTACTGCCACCACCATAGGACCAGTCACTAACTCTTAGTACCATAGTCCCCAACACCAGCTACCCCATCTACCAACAGCCTCAGATACTAGCTCCCCTCCCAGACACTAGACCAATCTCCATCTTTGACCCCTCCCAAACACTAGCCCCTTTCCCACCAGGCCCCCCACAGTAGCCATTCTCTCTTCACTGCCCCCACACAGGCCCACCTCCCTCCAGAGCAACTAACAATAGCTCCTCTTGCACAGAGCTCCTAAAGGAAAATAATTCAATTGCAGCCCTGTTTAATGAGTCCATAGACACTGGAGTGGTCCCAGAGGACTAGAGAAGGGCAACATTTTCCTCTTCACAAGAGTGGTAATAAAAAGAAGTGGGGAACTACAGACCAGTTAGTCTAACCTTTGCAGTCAGAAAGATAAAGGAGGCACTTTTAAGAAAGGAATAGTGGAACACATAGAAGCCAAAGGACTGGTAGATCCCAGGCAATGTGGGTTCTCTGCAGGATGATCCTGCCAGACTAATCTGATAGATTTCTATTACTAGATAACAAAGGCAGTAGGCCAGGGGGTAGATACTGCCTACCTCAATTTCAGCAAAGCCTTTAATACAGTCCTATAGGGAGATTGGTCAACAAGAATTGTTGAGTACCTAGAGGCCAGTGGGGCACAGGACCCAAGGCAGCATGGATCACAATGTAAGGTCATGTCAGACTAATCTAATAGATTTCTTTGACTGGGTGACCAAAGTAGTAGACCAGGGAGGCTGTGGACATGGCTTACCTAGATTTTAGCAAGGCATTCGATACAGTCCCACACAAAGATTAATACACAAGTTAGCCAGCCTTGAGTGGGCCCCAAGGTGGTAGCCTGGATAAAAATTGGCTAGGCAACAGGACGCAAAGGGTAGTAGTAAATGGAGTCCACAGTGAAGAAAGGAGGTTACTAGCGGGTACCGCAGGGTTCAGTACTGGGACCGTCCTTTTAATGTCTTTATAAGTGACATTGCAGAGGAACTGGAAGGAAAAGTATGTCTCTTTGCAGATGACACAAAGATCTGCAACAGGGTTGATACACCAGATGGAGTGGAAAGGATGAGAAGGAACTTGGCAAGGTTGGAGGAATGGTCAAATGTATGGCAGCTCAGATTCAGTGCAAAGAAGTGCAAGGTAATGCACCTGGGAAACAAAACCCAGGCAAGAGTACACAATGAGCGGTGAGATACTGACAACAGTAAAAATGGAAAGGGACCTGGGGGTAATTATATCAGATGACCTAAAGGTGGGCAAGCAATGGAGAAGGCAGTAAGGAAGGCTGGGGGATATTGGGATGCATAGGAGAGGCATCAATAGTAGTAAACAGGAAGTTGTTATCCCTCTGTACAGACAGTTGGTGAGACCCCATCTGAGTTACTGTGTGCAGTTCTGGAGACCCCATCTCCGCAAAGACAGACAGAGTGGAGGCTGTCCAGAGGAGGGCAACCAAAACCAGAAGACATACGAAGAAAGACTAAAGGAGCTTAATACGTATACCCTTGAGGAAAGGAGGAGAGAGGAGAGATGATAGAAACTTTCAAGTACCTCAAGGGAATCAACAAAGTCCGAGAGGGTGGCATCTTTCAGAAAAAGAGATGTGCAAGAACAAGGGGCACAATTTGAAGATAGAGGGGACGGCTCAGAGGTAATGTGGAGGAAGTATTTTTCACAGAGAGGGTTGTGGATGCATGGAACAGCCTCCCTGAGGAGGTCGTGGAGTCAAGAACAGTGGGGAATTCAAGAATGCATGGGACAGACATAAGGCAGTCCTTGTAGGGGGGTAGATGAAGTAAGCTGTTGGTTAATTAGGATCTGCAGCTTATCTGTTAGTAGGAAAATGGGCAGACTAGCTGGGCCAAACGGTCCTTATCTGCCGCAAACCTATGTTTCTATGTTTCTAAGCTAGGCAGCCTGGGGTTGGACACAAGGTAGTGAACTGGGTTGGAAACTGTTTAGGCCAGAAAACAAGAGGATAGTAGTGAATGAAACCCAATCAGATGATAGTGAGGTGACCAGTGAAAACCTCAGGAGTCAGTTCTGGGGCCAGCCCTCTTCAATGCCTTCATCAGTGACACTACAGATGGGCTGGGGGTTGCCTGTCTGTGGATGACACCATGACCTGCAACAGGGTGGATACTATGAGAGGGAAAGGATGAGAAAAGATCTGGAACTTTTGCAGAGATGTCCAGGGCATGGCAGCTAAGGTTTAATGCAAAGAAGTACAAAATCATGCATGTGGGTAGCAGGAACCCTAGGGTGAGCTACAGGTTGGGGGGCTGCTGACGGTAGCTAGGAAGGAGAGGACTTGGTGGTCATAATCACAGATGACTTGCAGGCAGCGAAGCAGACAGCAAAGGAGGTGGAAAGGTCAGAGCTATATTAGAGTGTATTGGAGTGGAATCACAGGCTGAAGGAGGAGGTAACAGTATCACTGTACAAGACCGCTGTGAGACCTCACCAGGAATACAATGTGCTGTTTTGGAGACCACACCTTCGAAAGGACACTGTCAAAATAGAGACGGTGTGATGAGGGTGACCAGAATGGTGAAGGGATTACATCACAAGTATTATGAGGAGAAAGTGAGGGACCTCCAATTTATACATGCTGTAACAAAGGAGGGTGAGAGGTAACCTCATGAAACATTCAAGTGTAACCCCCGTCACCCGGGTTACAAGAATCCCATGTAGATCTAGTGGCAGAAAGGAAGGCGTGCTTGTGAAACAACAGTTAAATGGATTTCACGCTGTCTCACTCTGTCCTAGTCTCAGATGAGCTGGAGGATGACATCATATAAATTTTCGCAGCACAATAAGCCACTTTGGAATGTTGCAGCAGGAGTTAGTTAGACTTGAATTCAGTCTTCAGGAGAGTCAGTAGCAGTCTAGTAGGAGACTCAGTGGAGGGAGGAGGTGCACCGCAGTGTGCAGTCGCTCAGAGCCCTCAGCTCTGATCATAGCTACCAGTTGTAGTGGGTGTGTGTTCTCGCCCCAGAGAAGGACACACAAGAACACTTGGAAGTGGTTGTGACCATCTCCCAGTTGTTCCAAGGCCCCATCCCTGGAGGGATGGGGGGCAGACCAGCTCTTCAGGGGCAATCCCTGGCCCTGCTGGAAAAAGAGAAGCTGCCTAAGAAGATTTGTGCTGAGGCACCGAGAAGTATGTTTGTGTTTCCTGTATAGAGCTATGGGCACCTGCGAACCAGGGTGAGTCAGCTCTGCCAGAGAGCCTGTGTTTCACCAAGACTGTTGTGTTAAGTATCTGCTACTGTGGGTCAGGAAAGGACAGCCAAGTACAGTACTTAGCTGTGTATGGCTTGAAATGCCTCTAATCAGTGGGGGCTCAGGATGGACATAGCCACTTAAAGAACATTACAAGTCAGGACACTATTTTCCAGATACTGTGGATTGTTAAGTGTGATATACATTTTGGGACAGCAATCTACAACTAGAGAGGTTCAAATGGAAAGGTGTTGATTCCAAATGAATGGCTGGTATAACTTTGGGAGCAAGAGGTGGAGATCTCCAATCTGGAGTAACCAGATTTACCTCTACGGGTTCAGTTTGGGCACCTATAGCTTTCTCCCGGCATTTGCAGTGTTCACAGAAAGTACCCAGACTTGGGATCGGATGGAAGATTTTCCCTTTATGGAGCCAGTATGTGCTCATGGGTGGTAGAGGAGACCACCAATGAATATCCATGCCATATGGAAAGCAGTCCAAGTGCTGGCGGATGTGCCATGCAGGGAAATCCAGAGAAGAGTACAAGTTCGGGCTGAGAGCCCAGTGTGTTTCAGAACCTGAGGGTTACAGTGTGTAGAAGATGTATTCTGGTCTCGGTTTGTCTGCATTACCAGGAGTGTAGCCCCATGGGGTCAATTTATGCTTTATTATTCTTCTGTTGTTGTGAATAAAAGCCATACTCTAGAATTACACTCCTGGTTTGGACATTACAGTTGTTGCTTCATATGTCCGGAGTTAATTTGGGTGCCCTGTGCAGAAGTTTCAAACCTAGCCAAAATGCCAAACAACAGTTTCTCCAAGAACCCAGGCAGCCAGGTAGTGGGTTACATAATGGAGGCACTGCACAGCACTAGTAAAACAAAAACAACATCAACCCAAGTTCTGGCTGGTTACACAAGTATCTCAAAGGCATTAACAAGGTGGAAGGGACAACATATTACAGATTAATAGTGCCTGGACAATAGGTCACGACATTAAACTGAGGGGTGACTGCATAAGGGAAATGTCATGATATTCCTTTTATGGAAAGGGTGGTGGTGGTGGATGCATGGAATAGCCTGCTGTGGGAGGTTGTGGCAGCCCATACAGTGGTGGGTTTCAAACATGCATGGGACAGAAACAAAGGAACAGAGAGGAAGAAAAGCTAAAGCTAATGACCAGATAGGGTTAATGGAGCGCTATGTTAGGCAGCTTACAAGAGCAGACTGGATGGTCCTAATGGTCCTTATCTGCCGACAGCATCTATGTATCCATGTACTCAAAGTACTGCCTCTCCCACCACACTCCAACACCAGCCCTTCCTCCACAGAACAAGACAGCTGTTCCTCACAGCCCGATGCTAGCCCCACCCTCCAAAGCACCCTAAACTAGCATCCTTCCTCCACAACCCCAGACAGCACCCTCCTCCATGACCACCACAAATAACCCACCTCTACATTCCCCAAAACGACCCCATTTTCATACAGTCACACTACAAACCCTTTCTCGCCAAGGCCCACACACACACACACACACACACACACACACACACACACACCCCTCCCACATGCCCAACTCTTGACACACATTGTAACAGGTGCAGCCACAGCAGTACAGAACCCACATACAGGTAAGTCAAGTCTCTTACCAGAGTAATAGGGAGCAGGTCTTTAAGGGATGTCATCTATGGGACCTGTAAAATAAAATATTAAAAAGGAGTCACAGTTCTTAAAGAGTAAATAGGATGGAAAGAGCAAGATAGGCACAGAATCGTACTTATCGGATAGGGAAGGAAGGAGTCCATGTTCTGTCAGACCTGTAAAATAAAGAAAGTCAGGTTAATATGGAAAATACAGTAGCAAAAGCAGAAAGAAGGCCAAGAGATACAGGAGGTATATGAGAGCAAAGAGGTAAGGAAAATACAAATTTAGAATTCAAGTTTACAGATGAGTCAAGTAGGAAAACAAAGATACATAGAAAAGGAAATAAAGTAAATAACGACAGGAAAGTAGAGAAAGTGTTGTTTGGGGTGGAGCTCAACTAAAACCCTTAGTACTCTGGATGGAGAGGTGGCCAGTATTTCTGAATGGTAGCCCATGGAGCCTCTATTGGACTGATGGCCCAGCTTTAATGAATTAGGAAGGCAAAAATGTTTAATCAGGAAAACACATTAAACCAAAGCATGTTTCCAAGTGCAATCTGGGAGCACAAAGAGTTAAGTGACTTGCTTGAGGTTACACATTATGTAAGTGGGGACTGTGGATTTAAACCCAGGTCTCCAGGTTTTGCAAGTCAGTGTCCTAAACCACAGTGCGATACTCTTTAAAACAAAACAAAAAAAGTTAGCACTGGTGGTCCTGTAGGCTAGAGATGTCAGGAGGCCACAGCCCAGGTGGGCTAGTGGGAAGAGTCCCTGAAGACAGTGGCCAATGATGTTTAAAACAAAACAAAATAGCATTGTCAATGCCAAATGTTTGCTTGCTGGCATTGACACTGGTATTGTAGGAGTTGGAGAGCTGCATAATAGGAATGGCAGCGAGTATTGAACTGAAGCCAACCCCACCACCACCCTGCAGAGACTGACAGGCATTGGGGTGTGCCTTTGGGTCATCAGGCATAACCCACCACACATTTCACCACACCTACCCTGCAGACACTGACACGTGTCACAGTGTGCCTTGGGGTCTTGGTTTTATGCTCACCCCATTCCATCAGGAAATACGCCGAGATGGGTCCTGTAGGAGAATGGGTGAACTTTGGGCTGAAGAGTCCAAGGCACACCTGATGCCTCTCTGGCTGTAGGGTGCGGAACAGTATGAGCATTACAGGCGAGAATCCCAAGTCACACCCTGATGCCTCTCAATCTCTACAGGCTGGGAGTTATGGTCAGAAACCCTAACGCCTCAGGGGTTCGTTGCATTTTCACTCCAAATTTTCAGCATGGTTTTTTATGACCCCACCTTATGAACAGTGGCAATATCAGTTTGTTAGCCAAAGCTGATTTCGCACAGCGACTTCATCATTTGGCACCACAGGTGCAAGAAACACATTTTGAACAGGATGTGAAAATGACAGCCGTACTGTTCATGGGGAGGTGAAATGGCAGTGTTGAAATTCTGCAGTGAAAATATAAAAAAACTGGTGAAGTCATGAGCGTGTGAGAAAATGTGCAATGCACACCTGTAATGAAATTAGTTTGGGGATTTTTTTTTTTTTTTTTTTTTTAAAAACAGCAGATTGTCAACAAAGGATTTTGTACCTCCGCTCATGAACAGTGTCACTGCAATTTTCTTAATCTGTCCCGAACAGTGATTTCCCAGCGACCACGCATTTCTGCACTGGAAGTGCAAAAACACATTTGCCATGGTGTGAAAATGACAGCTGTACTGCTCATAAGGACGTGTGTAAAATGCCAATGTTGAAAATCTGGAGTGAACATATTGAAAATTTGTGAACTTATGAC
The DNA here is from genome assembly GCA_016271365.2 of Neoceratodus forsteri. Lineage (NCBI taxonomy): Eukaryota > Metazoa > Chordata > Ceratodontiformes > Ceratodontidae > Neoceratodus > Neoceratodus forsteri. The sequence goes on from JADMNL010000029.1 coordinate 218,926,824, forward strand.
CGTGCGTGAACAGCGCAACACATGCTCGTAAAACAGTCATTTGGGAATTTTTCACTAAATTCAACATAGGGTTTGGGGCCTACCCCATGAACAGTTACACTGTCATTTTGTAAATCGGTCCTGAAAGGTGGTTCCACTGCAGTGACCGCTAAAATCACCTTTCAGGCCGATTAACGCAATGACAGTGACAGAATTCATGAGGCATCCCAAACCCCATGTTGAAAATTTGGTGAAAAAAAATCCCCAAATGCCAGAGAGTGCACTAAAGTTGAAAACCCTGCTTATTACAGTATACAGCTTACCGGCATTTCCTTAGTTCGTGGTCGGCTTTGAAGAGTGCAGACAGGTTCCTGGTCCACAAGATTGTTATGCTGAGCTCCGGAGGTAAGTATGGTGTGAGGAGGGGTGTGGGGAGGCAGGGTGCGCGGGGAATTGGCGCGATTGGGTCAGGACAAGGGAAGATTTTTTCTTTCAGGTTTTTTTTTTTAAATATATAAACTTGCACAACGAGGACCTGTGCCACGCTGGGGTGGGCTCCCAGCGTGGCAGCTGGAAGGCTGTTTGGGGGGCCATGAGGCCGATGGGGGATCATATACAATCTGTTGCCACGCTGGGGTGGGGTCCCAGCGTGGCACCCTGTAGTTTCTTGTGGGGAAGATACAGTGGAGCTGACGGGATTGGGCACCCAAGTCGTCCATACGATCTGTTGCCATGCTGGGGTGGGCTCCCAGCGTGCCATCTGGAACTCTATTGGGGAGCGCAGCACAGCCAACGGTCGATTGAGCACCCCATCGGTTATACAGTGTGTGCGTGGGGAGCACGAGCATGCAGTATGCATGCGCATGTGTGTAGAAGCACATGAGCAGGCGATATCTTATCGCTGCTCACTGAAGCGTAGCTCTCCTTTCACCTGTACGGCCACTGCATTTTCAACTGCTGTCAGACAGCTGCAGTATTCATTGGAGAACTGCAGCCGCGCATGCAAACACACTGACTGAATTGGAAGATGGGTGCCACACCTCTGAAAACTCGATGATGGCACTATGTTTTGCACATGCGCAAGCAAACATAAAAGGAACCCATCTCTGGGGTCCTCCCTGGGCCACAATCTATGTTGAAGAGCAGGGAGGAGAGTTAATGAGGACAGTTAGCTGCTGCAGCAGCCATCTCTATTGCACAATCAGACTGAAAGAGAAGGTGCCTGCAGCGTAATTACTGTATTTTGTTTTTCTGTATTGCAATTTTGTGTGTTAGATGGCAGGTGGATGAAAGGGTGAGAAGTTTATGCTGCCCTTCATCGAGGACCAGATCATTTGGTAGTGGTGTTGGGGGGTCACCACTGGACTCCAGGGTGAATGTTTGGGAATGAGGAGAGGATAAGGTGCCACCAGACACCAGGAAAACTTGTTGGGATGAAGAGGGAGGAATATTATGCACATCAGTGAGGTCTTACAGAAAAGGGAGAGGAATGAAGTGATGATGGACACCAGAGAGGGGTTATAGGAGAGAGTTTCACTGTACAGAAGGCAGAAATTAAAGGGATGTAGACAAAGGGTGCCACTGGAAACCAAACAGTAATTGGAAAGGGACTCCTCCCTCCACAAACTTCCCAGCTTGGGGCCACTGTAAATCTGGGAAGGCAAACTGGTACTACTTTTCTGGCTGGACCACTGAGAATAAACAAACAAGTTTGAACCCTGCAATACCTCAGGAGGGTGGGACAATACTGACATTGGTTATGAGGATGGCTAGGAGATCAGCCCGGCTTCAAGGTGAGGAAAATCAGGTGGTTTGATGTGACCTGTTATACACACACACACACACACACACACACACACACACACACACACACACACACACACACACACACACACACACACACACACACACACACACACACACACACTAATGAATACCCAAATATTTGGGCCCACAAATACTAGGGCGATAATTCAAAATAATGTATTCACCCACACCTACAGTACTTCCCAGCTAGCCAGGCAAGTCCTCCCACCCCTCCTTAACAAAATCATTTCTCACCTTCCTCCATAATATCTTGTTTCCTCCAATTTAAATATGTTGCTTTCTCTGACACTTTGCCAGAAGCAAAGGACACCTCAAAATCTTCTCAACCCCACAGCTCTTCATGACTAATATTACAATGGGTTGCCCTTCATGACCCCAGATCCAGAATTTTGAGGAGCAAAAGTAGTTCAATCCTGGCTGTCTTAAGTCTCCAGTATTTCAAAGAGCACCTGCTTTGTTAAGGCAGCAGAGCCAGTATAAGCGCATTTAACAGGGAAGGGCAGAGCAGTCTGCATCTCTGATGACACTATGAGGAAACTGCAACACCCCGCACCCTTTTCTCAACTGTGAGCACACATGCTTATGCCACACTGCAGCTTCTAGTACCTTAAAGAGCAATTATCATGCTCTTTATTGAACCCAGAGAAGCACAAAGAACCCTACCTGCCCTCACATCAAATTATTCTAAAAGCCTCTTTACTGAGTTCCCCAATTCAGGAAGGAAGGGATCATATTTTGCTCCGAGGGCTCCACTGCACGATCCTTTCCACTACCTTGTACCACTGCCACTGCGATTCACCCTGTGCTTGTACGACATCAATATATGAGGAGAGCAGGGCGAATGTCCATTGATTAGAATGAGGCTGTGTTAAAAGTTAAACTTTAGTGGTTTAGAGGTGCAGTCGGAATAAGTCATGGCCATCGCTAACTAGCGGGGCCATAATTTATTTTGACTGGCCGTCAGAACTACTAAAATTTAATCTTTAAACACAGCCCCATGTCAAAAGATGCTCACCCCTTGTTCCTCATATAGTGATGTCACAACGTAGTAGTGTGTGGATATGGGGCAGATCACAGTCAGCAGAGGTACAAGGAAGTGGAAGGAATCGCATTGGTGCAGCAGAGCTCCATTGAGAAAAAATACTATCCTTCCTTCCTGAATTGGGTAAATCAGTAAATAGGTTTTCAAAGAATTTGATGTGGAGGAAGGTAAAGGTTCTTTTGCTCGGAGGGGGACGACTAGGTCAAAGTTGCTCTTTAAAATGTTAGTTACGCTGTGGGCAACAGAGTTAGCCAATATTTAACTACAGCTACCCCAAATCATTAAACAGGGCAGGTGCCAGAACTGAAATATAATTTGGGAAAATGATGGCTCAGGTTGCAGAGGAACACTTTTTTGTTAATTATACAGCTCTATTTTCCTTTGGAGTTCCCACGCAGTTCTCTGGCCTTGGCATACCCCTATGTTGGACGTAGTCCTAGCCTCTATCAGTCCTACCGGCTGCTCCACAGGGGCTGGCATAAATCCTGCTGTGGGTGCCAGGGGAGGAGCACTGCATGTGCATTCAAAACACAGTTCAACTGAGTAACAGTTGCTAGGCTACTTTCAGCTTTGCTAACCATCTGCAAGTATTTGCTTTCCAGTACCCCCACTCATTTTGAAGTCTGCTTCCTATGGTCTCCCAACCCCAGCCCACTACAGAAAACCCCAGCTTTCTCTCAAAATCTCCTGGTACCCCTCAAACAAGTATCTTCCCACCCTACTCACTCACTACAACTCGCTACCCTCTTCAGACTTTCCTGACAAGAATATTCATCCTCCAAACCCCAACCACCCCCACGCTTACTAAACTTCGACACTACACAATGATGCAGAACCCAGGAGTCAAAATCTAGTACTAAAAAGTGCCTCAAAACCACCTTATGATATACTCTTAGTCCTCCATCATTCACAGAACTGACCCCCACCCAGCAGCCAGTGGCACAAGCACTCAAAGCATACCTAGCACACACAGCATGGAAAGCAGCCCTAACAGTCCACACAGGAATACCAGCACTTACAATTTCAACTACTACCCTATTTGCAGCAGGGAAGGTGCCCCATAACATCAGCACATAAAATACCCTCATTTTCTCAAGGCGACAGTGCAGAACATCAGACCACCACTACTGGCATAGCGAAAACTATGAATATAGCATAATCAATGCTATACTACAGCTGCGCTTGCTTTCTTTCCATTGCTGTTGATTTTAACATTGGCAGGTTGTGGGTGATTTGATGTTAACTATGGCTTTGTCAGTTTATTTGAGTTGGTGCCTTGATGCCCCCGATTACTTCAGGTGTCTCAGAGCCAGCCCCCACCACAATAATCACAAAATAATAACAACTACAGGCTGACATTGCATATACAGGGCTTGAAATAATAAAGCGCAGTGCTAATTTGTGCTTCTGTTTTGTTAATTAGCACCTGCTGCTTTAACAGGCAGCATGTTACAGACGCTTCCAAAGCTCCTTGTATGTCTGCAGTGTCAGGAGGGTGTCTGAGCCTGTATTAATGCAATCTGAGCTCTGTATTAAGTAAACGGCACATGGTGCTGAAATCAGATGTGATGAGTTGGCAAGCAGAAAAGGAAAGGGCATGACGTGTTGCCAGAAAGCTGAAATTCCCAGGGCTGAAACTGCATGCAGACGAGTCAGTGAGCACAAAATGGAAGGGCGTGACATATGCAAACGATGTTGCCAGATAGCTGAAATGGATACGAATGGATGGACGGGTCAGATGGCTGAAACAGAAGGGGAGTGAAATATACAAAACGTGCTGGAGAAACTGAAATTCCTTTGCAAAGCGAGAAAAAGAAATGATTAGAGCGAGTGCATGTGAAGAGAGGTAGGGACTGGGGGTATGTAAACAGATAGTGGAGCACAAGACAGGGATAGAGAATGGGGAAGTATTAAAACAGTGTTGTAACATGGCATTAAAGTAAATGTGCAAATGGAGATGCGAATTGGTTCAAATTGATCATGGGGAATAAGAGCGGGATTAATCCAGCATAACTGCCGGATGAAAGTGAAGTACCAGGACCATCAAGACAGCCAGATAAGCAACACGGGGACAGGCAAGAATGAAGTGTGAGAGGGACGCTGGTCTTGGGTAGGCAGCGAGTGACCAGAAACAGAGGTGAGGAAGGGCATGGCAGGGAAGCACAAAACAGAGCAGAAGCAGTAGCACCAAACGAGCAAGACACGGGCGCAGGGACATCGGAGCTATCTCACAGGAGCATGAAGAGGTGAGCAACGGAGGATGCAAATTCATTACGGAAGTCCAGACAGCGGCGCAGAAAGGACTCCACCACAGACCTACAACGAGTGGTATGAAATGAATACCAGTCTAGAACGCAAAATAAGTCTGTCTAGGGATGTGAAAGACACCGTTCTGTAAATATAGCAGTAGACAATGTTTTCACCCATCAGCATATAAAAGCTTGTCTGTAACAGGTTTTGAAGTGCAGTAAAAACCTTATGAAAACATAGGCAGTCGCTGTGTTATGTTGTTCATCGATGTGAAATAGAATCATGCCAGCTCTATACTCGCCGGCCCATGTTACAAGCACATTAAGCCCTCCGAAGATGGCATCTAATGCTATTAATGCATGGTTGGGCTGTTGTACACCCTCAGCCTGTGGCCTCGGGCCACAACCCTCCCAACCATGCATTAATCCAGCATTAGATGCCACCTTCATTGTGGCTTAATGCTTACATGAGCAATTTGGAAATGTCATGGAGGAAGCCAGTTCAGATATGAACCGTGACGCTAAGTAGCATACAAGAGGAGGAGGGAAGCTAGCACTGGCTTCAGTGGACCTGTACCATGCCAGACTCTTGTGCCCTTACCACAGTTTAAGCTTTGCTGGTGTAGGTACAGTGTGCTGTGCATACTTTGTGTAATAGCCTGTAGAAGGTAATGTACTTTTACAGTTGGAGAAAACCATAATGTGGCAGGTTACAGTTATTGTGTAAGTGTTTACCACTGCCAAACATCCTTGAACACTACAGCAGGAAAGGATATACTGAACTCAGTGCTAAGAAGTGCAAGGTAATGCACCTGGGAAACAAAACCCAGGGGAAGAGTACAGGATGGGGGTGAGATACTAACAACAACAAAATGGAAAGGGACCTTGGGGTAGTCATATCAGATGACCTAAAGGTGGGCAAGCAATGTGAGAGGGCAGCAAGGAGGGCTTAGGGATACTGGGATGCATAGGAAGAGGCATCACCAGTAGAAAACAGGAAGTTATTATCCCTCTGTATAGACAGCTGGTCAGACCCCATCTGAGTATTGTGTGCAGTTCTGGAGACCCAATCACCGCAAAGACAGACAGGATGGAAGCTGTCCAGAGGAGGGCAACTAAAATGGTGCAGGGTCTGCACTGGAAGACATATGAAGAGAGACTTAAGGAGCTTAATATGTATAGCCTCGAGGAAAGGAGGGAGAGGGGACAGGATAGAAACTTTCAAGTACCTCAAGGAATCAACAAAGTCCAAGAGGGTAGCATCTTTCAAAACAAGAGGTGTGCAAGAACAAGGGGCACAATTTGAAGATAGAGGGGACGGCTCAGAGGTAATTTAGGAAGTATTTTTCAGAGAGGGTTGTGGATGCATGGAACGGCCTCCGGAGGAGGTTGTGGAGTCAAAAACAGTGGTGGAATCAAGCATGCATGGGACAGTCATAAGGCAATTCTAGGGGTGGGGCATAAAGAAGTAGGCTGCTGGTTAACTAGGATCTGCAGCTTATCCATTAGGTAGGGAAATGGGCAGACTGGGTGGGCCAGCGATCCTTATCTGCTGTCAAATTCTATGTTTCCTACACACACACACACACACACACACACACACACACCCCTAACCCTATAAACAGCACAGAAGCGTTAGTACAGCAAAGGAAACAGATAAGCTGGTAGACGACCCTCTCCATGGCAGCCAGGTTATTGTGAAAATAAAATTCTGATAAACAGCACAACTGTGTCGGAGAGCTTAAAAAAAAAAAAAAAAAAGCTCTGCATTTTCTTTTTTATCCTGGAAAGCCCAGTCTGATGCACCACCTTGTTTCTTGTGCAGTCCTGCTTCTTCCAATTCCTGCAGCTTGATGGAAGGGAGCACTGAGAAGTTAAATGCAGGCAGGTTTGAGGCAGTATATCACAGTGGTTTAAGGCTCTGAGCTGCAAATCTGGAGACCTGGGTTTGAATCCCACAGCCCCACACGCATACTGTGTGATCCTGAGTAAATCACTTCACTGTGCTTCCAGGTCACACTGTAAACAAGCTTTCAGCTTAGTGTCTCTCTCCTGGTTAAACAATTGGAAATAGCTTGCCCAAAATCACACAGTCTGTATTTGGCTTCAGTGGGGTTTGAGCCTGTGGTCTCCCAATTCCCAGACCAGTGTTACTGCTATAACCCACAGACTTACCCCTGAGATACCCACCAGTCTCCTAACAGACCTCACTGCCTCGATGCATACATTTTGCAAGGGAGGAGGGAGGTGATTCTGCCATTACGCAGATCACTGGTCAGACCCCACCTGAGTACTGCATTCAGTTTTGGCATCATTATCTAAAGAGGAACATTAGATTGCTAGAAGGGTGCAGTGGCAAACAACAAATGTGAGCCTGGGTCTGTGGGAGTTACCATATGAGATTAGGCAGAGTACGTTGAACATGTATTCTCTGGAGAGAGAAGGGACAGGGATATGATTGAGACCTTTAAGTACATGAGAGGAATAAATAGGACAGGCACAGATGGTCTGTTCAGGGAGAATGGGAGAGACAGTCAGAGTCATGATACGAGATTGTAGAGTGGAAGGTTTAGGAGGGAAATCAGGAGGCATTTCTTTATAGAAAGTTGGTAGAAGAATGGAACACACTAGCAGCAGAGGTGGTGGCCTATAAAATAGTGGGATGCTTCAAGAGGGCTGGGACAGGGCAAAGGGAGGGGAGGGACAGCTGCTGAGTAGGGGTGCTAGCTACAAAATCTAGCAGACTCGGCAGACCAAATGGCCTTCTGCTGGCAGTTTCGTATGTATGTTCGTATTTAAAAGTCAGCTCCTGGTTTTGCCAAAGTAGCTCCTGGTTGGCTAGAAAAGTGCCGATACCCAGGAGCTATTCCAAGCTCCTGGCCATTAAATCCTTATTTCGACCCCTGCATATAGCATGCCACATGTGGACAGGTAGCATAGCAGTGGTCATTGGACCCTACACAATCCCCTTACTCAAAGTCTATCCCATGCTACACACCTCAACCTCATGCCCCACAAATCAGGGGCTTAAAAACATCAAGGACACAACTTTCAAAATGGCAATTATTTTATTTTAGCAAAAGAAGAACTGTAACAACACTGGGAAATGCATCTTTCAAGGAGACCTAGACTTACTTATGTGTGACATGACTTACTGTTCACATCTCCAGTGCTTCAAGACAGAAATGCCAATATTTGAGGGACTGAGGAAATTTCTGAGGCAAAATCAGCCCTAAAACTCAGACACGCCATAGGTACTGTATACAGTCCCCAACTCACTTGCATCATCGCCACCAACGACACAAGACACTTCACTCCAGCACAGCAACTGCAGGAACAATTCTAAACATCAGCTAATCTGTCTCGCACAATACAGTATACCTGACCTGTCTGTGCTCCTTGTATCTCCCACCTCATCTTTTACTTTGTTTTGGCTGAGTCCTGCTTCAAATTGCCAACTGACTGACCTTAAGCATTAAGCTGACAAAGGGAACTACAATCCCCTACCTGCCTCCCATGTTGCATACAAAGGCCTCCCAAATGGACAGCAAGGTTGATTGAGCAGGAGCACAAATCAAATTAAAGAGGAATAATAAGAGTCCGCTACATTGGATGGCTGCTGGAAAGAATTACACCTGCTGCAACTTCCTTAAAAGCATTCCTAGTTTGTAGCTTAAGTACTTCTTAACAAAAGTGCAGGTGAACTAAAGGGCAATTGCTATCAGCAGGGTAGCAGGTAAACACACCCTTGCCTTGGAGGAAAAGGTGGGATAAACCATTGCACAGCAGGGATGGGGTTCTGGAACATTCCATAGAAACAAATCATGTATACCATTGCATGCACTGTATCTGCCATTAAAAACTACAAGTTTAATTGATTTTTATGTATTTTCTTTAGTGTGTATTATTCTTTTATTTTGATTCAACAGGGTTTATTGAGTATATATTATTGTCCCCTGTCCCAGCTCTGCAATATTTTTACCCTGCCATGTGTTGTCTGCACCATGCTGGTTGTGGGGTTAACTATGTACTTGCTGGCAGTTTTATTACCTAACTGACTTGAATATGCCTGTAACTTTATGGGAGCAGCATCAAATCCCAGCAGTAACAGCTTTAATTGTTTATCTCATCTCTGAGTTCTTTACTGTTGCCCCCAAACAAAATAGGAGAGCAACAGTAAGGCAGGGGTAAAATCTGCAGTTATTTTGATACCTCAGAGCAAGAGACAAAGAAAAATATGATTAGGAAAGATGCAAAAGAAAGAAAGCCCCTGCTGTCTCAAGTGTCCTTGGAACAAAGAGGCAGTAAAGCGAGTGGTTTATCTCTGAGCTACAAACCTAGAGACCTGGGTTTGAATCCCACAGCCCCATCTTGCATACTGTGTGACCCTGCAAGAATGGCACTTACCTGATTCAACTTTAGTCCTGAATGCTAAAAGAAGCCACCTGGAAAAGTTGTAAAGTTGTAATGCTGGATACAGACAGAGGATGTCAGTTCTGCTCTAAGGGCCAGCCAGATCTTACAAGCACAGGAAGGTCCTTCCTTAGCAAGAGAATGACAGTGGAGCTCAAAGAGTAAGGAGTGAGAAAAAACTACACACGATTACAAAACCTTCAGACTCTAAGGCAACCTTCAAATTAACATTTTATTTACAAGTGACTGTTCTCAGTTTTGACATGATCCTCATAAGGCAGTTTTAAAAAATATTTGTCTGGAGCAAATGTTGAAAAACAGCCCATTTAAAAGCATTATTTTCTCAATTTATAGTGATCCTAAATATGCATGTAACCCCCAGGGAGAATCTCTATCCCAAGGGCTACTACCTGCCTGCTTCACCACTAGCAGGTTGAGGGCAGGTGTGTAGCCAGGAATTTTAAACTTGTACTCAAAACTGATGCACTGTTGCCCCCTTTTACGTAAACATAAACCAAAATATGCACTCATTGTGCTGCCAACTTACACCAACAATAGGCCCCCTTTGTTTGCCATGTCTGAGTTCAAGTAATCAGTTTCTTCCTGTAATCCTCCTTCCTTTGTTTTCCTGCCTGCCTGGTAAGTTGTTCTTGTTTGTGTATTTGGCTGGTGGTATTAGTGCCCCAAAGTGAGCAACAAAGGCAAAGGTCTCAGTGTGACACAGACACAGTGTGACTCACAATGCCCTTGCTTTCCTCTTTTGTTGCCCCTGCCTGATTTGTTGCCCCACCTGATTTTTTTTACTGTACTCTGCTGAGTACAGTGCGTGTGCCTGCCGATACCCCTGGTTGAGGGGCCTGGATCCAATGGTGGGTGCTCCACCCAGAGGTCGGGTTGGAACAGTCAAACACGACTTGGTCATAGCCCTCTGGGTCACTGCAACCCCTTTCCTTCCGCTAGTGGCCCACAATTTCTCACCCAATGGTTACGACTTACACTTACCCCCAAAGTGGAATGGCCAACTTGGTGACGAAGACCTCTTGCAAAATAAGATACAGTGACACAATAACCCATGCACAAGAGGGGAGCACAAATATACAGTTCAGACAGTGTACCTTGCAAGCAACAAATCTGATTTATTGAAGGGGAAGTAACAAGGGTAGGGGAAATCAGGTTGATTAGCTTAACACTCTACTATATCAGGGCACTGTGCACAGGCCAGACCTATAAGTCACTGTCTCTGGGTACCCAGGCAATAAGAGGCTAGCCTATTCGGTGCAGCTGGTTGGGGCCCTGATGGAGAAAGCAAGTATTCGAGACCCAAATTGGTTAATAAGAGCCAGTAGGCTCAGTTCATGCAGCCCATGGCGCAACCAGGCAGATCTTGCTCTTGCTATAAGCATCTAACAGGAAGCTACCCTGATTTAGTACTCACGATTCCTGCAGAAAGATCCCTCACACCGTTTGCAGGACATAGCCTGTGATCCAAACACTTCTCCACACATTTATATGTACAACAGAGGGTACCATACCAGGCAGCTGCTTTAGGCTCCCGATGACTTTCGCTGCACAAACCGGGTGACGCAACGCAGCTTCACTTGTCCTGACAGACCGAGCACGATTGAAGCCAATTCTCCAGTCCTCTACAGGTGAGCCTGGTAGGTGCTAATCGTACAGCCTCTCTGTCTGCACTCCTCATGGCAATTCTGCCGCCCGACTTCTTGGCCTGCATATACACTTCCCACGTGAAAATTGCAGAGCGAGGAGCCAGAGCTCCTTCTTCCTTCATGATCACCAATGACTCTGCCCCTTGGCTGTTTGGGCAGGGAATATCGTTGAGCACCACCGATCCCATTGGAGGGCTGCATATGCCAGTCACACAGTACGCCTCATTGGTGCAAGCGCCATAGTTCAGAACTTCACTTCCCAGAATTACTGGCTGTATCCCCTATGGCCAGCGGCTCAAGAAAGTCCGATTCTGGTTGGTCGCTCAATACACCATTTTAAGTGCCTCTCTTCAGATTGGATCCAAGAGGCAGTTCTGATCCAAAATGGAGGGCAGAATACACAAAGTCCCAGCTGCAAGGGAAGCGGATTAAATAAATAGCAATTTTACTGCCACACTACATTTGTTCCAGTAAACAGTTACATCCTTCAATAATGTTCCTCTGTTCGCTTAGCGATGGCAGAAGCAGAGCCATTCAAACCACAGCTCAAGTGGGAGTCGAGTAGTAAACCCACAGCCCCCACTTGCAAACTATCAAAACCTGCAGGCAGGCAGATCTTAAAGAGACAGTACCAGAGGCTCTAAAAGCACTCATAGCACCCAACTTAAATGGCATTACGACTAACGCCAGTTGGGCAGGGAGCCTTGGGCAAGTTCCAGGAAGGCTTTTAGGAACCCCCATTTGTTGGGGGTTACATGCAGTTTGAATGTTTCTGCAGCTTTAGATTGAGACTGGTTGCCCTCTGATGAAATTACAGTTGTTAAACTCTGCTGTCATTTACCATACTTTTAATGAGGCACATTCTGCTATTGTATTCATAGAGGCAGTTCATCGGAGGAGGGGGTCTCATTCTAGACTGTCAAGATACAAAAAAATACCCTTTTCTTTTCTTAAGGCTGACTACATATAGTTAACTGACACTTGAAGTGTAACCAGCTAAATATATACAAATGTAGGAGGCAGTGTAGCACAGGTTTAAGGCAAGCTGCAACCCTGGAGACCTGGGTTTGAATCCCACAGCCCCACTTGCATACTGTGTGACCCTGAGTAAGTCACTTAAATGATGACTTCTCCCAGGTTGCACCTGTAAACAAGCTTTCAGCTTAATGTGTCTCCTGGTAAACAAAAAAATTGTATTGGCCTGGAGTAAGATCCTATATTCATTTTATATTCCCTAAGCCTTTGGGGTGGCCTGCTCACTCACTCTGCACAGCTATAATATTGCCCCATGGCCCTGCACTGTCACCCGACTAAATCCACCAACCCCATGACCTGGAGGAAGAATCCCCATGGAGCCTTAGCTTAATCCCCAGGTGAGGATGAACTGGGAGGGCCCCCAGATCAGACCCCTCCACAGTCATATCTTGTGTTCTCATCGGGTCCATCCCTGGTCACTGGGTTGGCAGGCTGAGACCAGTTCTGACCTCCATGTCAGTGTCACGCTGAGCCGGTATTTCCTCTTGTACACCCCCAGACAGGTGACATGTGCTAACGCCAAGGAGAGAAGTTGTATATGATCATTTTTGAGGCTCTGCGCTGCACTTCCTCCAGTAATCTCACAACCCTCTTGAAGTACACGCATCAGTACTGTACACAGTACTTCAAGTGCAGCCTTACCAGTGATCTGTACAAGGGCAGGATGGCTTTCTTCTTTCTAGAGGTGATCCTCTGGCAATTTATTTATTTAGCTTTTGTTGACCGAGTAAGTGCACTAGACAAATTCTGCCTATTTTCAGGCACGACCGGGAAAGGGATACAGATGAATGCCAACTGACTTTGAACCATATTAAATAGATTAAGATTAAGCAATGCATCCCAACATCCTGTTTGGCCTTGCTACAGCCCTCTACATTGTGCTGATACCTTCATGCCTCCTGTGACTATTACCCCATTCCTTTCTTCCTCTGTAACTTCTATCTGCACTCCCACTGGCCAGTAGCTGGTTCTCGGATTTCAGGCTCCAAGGTGCATGACCTTGCACTTCTTTGTGTTAAACCCCATCTGCTACTCAGACCAGTGTATGGGTTTAACTAGATTCTCCCAAGTGCCTGCCTCCTTCTTCACCCTCTACTTTTGCACATATCTTAGTGTCATAAGGAACAGGCTGATCTTACCTTAACCCCTCATCAATGTTTCCAGTGCAGAAATTGAACAAAATGGGGCCCAGCACTGAACACTGTGGCAGCTCACTAGCTACTGGCCTTGGTTTGGGTGACTCCCCACCCATACAACCACCCTCTGTTGTCTGCCCTGTTGCCAGCTCTCAACCCACCCCACCAGTTTCTGCCATGCCCCAAGTTCCTCAGCTTGCTCAGCAACCTCTTGTGTGGCACCAAGTCAAGGCCTTGCTGAAGTCTAGATACAGGACATCTACAGCGTGGCCTTTGTCAGTCACCCTAGGAACCCAGTCAAAGAAATAGATTCAGTTAGTTTGGCATGATCTTCCGGGACAAACTCATGCTTTCTCTCATCCTGTGTAAACCATTACCAACAAGAAACATTATCAGCATCTCCTTCAGAATGTTCTCCATCAACTTCCACTACAGAAGTCTACCTCACCAGTCTGGAATTGCCCAGTTCATCCTTGGGTCCACTCTGTGGAGGGGCACCACATGAGCCATCCTTCAGTAACTGGGTACATTCCTATCTCCAAAGATGTGTTAAAGAGGTCTGTCAGAAGGCCTGCCAACACCTTTGCCAGTTCCTTCAGGACCCTTGGATGTACCCCATCCAGTCCTGTGTTTGTCCGCCAGAAGGTTTTAAGGCCCTTCAGAATGCTATCCTCCTGGATTAACCCATCTGTTATCTCTGTGCCCCTTCCACCACTGTTCCATTTCTCTTGTAGTATTGGGCCATCCCTTGCTTTCATGAACACTGAGCAAAGCACTTGCTGAGTTCCTCTGCCTAGTCTTCCCATTTTCTGTCTATCCACCCTCCCTTTTGATTCTAACAATGTCATTATGTGACACAACCATTATGAAAATGGGGCCCATACTCTATTCGATCAGTTAGAGTAACCGATTGTGTACCTGACACAGTACAAGAACATGTTTTGTAATTTTCTGTTTAAGATTCTTTTCAATCATGTAAGACACTCTTGTCGATCCTATTGTGAGAATGGCCCCATAATAGCTAAATTATCTGAGAAGTTAAAAGCACAAAGGGCTCAATAATTAACCATATAAAACTCTTCAACTGAGAACGTATGTATGCATACATGTATCTGTGTATTTAACAGAACTGTATTAATGTCTTTCTGTTAGCATTCTTGATAGAGCAAATCTTACTGTAAAAGAAATGATCAGAATGACAATTAATTGCATATAACACAAACAGAAGTATTGAAAACTCTTCAGTTACCATTCAAATGTATTCAAAAATTTTACTTTTAAAATGTGTGTATAATATTCATTTAGTAATATTATACTTTAAAAAAAATTACAGTGGAATACTTCTTAGAATTAGTATTCCTAGACAGTATTCTTCTTCTGTTGACAACAGAAGATTAAAGATTACTAAACTTACTCTTAAAAGACAAATTAATTACTGCTTTAAGACTAAATTTAGTATTCCACTTCGTAAGGGAAGGGATAAACAGGTGGGCACCAGGTGTGGGCTCACTCTTCAGGCTGGAAGGGAAACAAGAGGCACTCTCTGAAGTTGGAGGGTGGCCAAGTCAGGAGGAAATGAGGAGATACTATTTCACTGAAAGGGTTGTAGCAGGGTGGAATGCACTGCCAAAGGAAATTGTGTCACTGCAGACAGTGGGGAGCTTCAAGAGGGTGGGACAGATTCAAAGGAGGGAGTACAACCGGAGGGGCAGGAAGAGGAGAGGAATGAAATTGGGGGCAGCTACAGTTTAATGGACTGATGTGCTGCACACTCAAGCAGACTAGATCAATCATAGGGCCTGTATCTGCTAGCAATTTCATATGCTTGTATGTTCGTAGCCTGTAGTAAATTGGATTGCCTATTATTTGAGAAACAGAAGACAAAAGATTAGAACAAATGGGAGTCCCCTTGTATTTGTGAAACATTGATCATTGGTCCCACAAGGCTCCACACTTGGATGCCTACTGTTTTCATTATTTATTAATGATCTTGGTGGGTGTACTGCACAGCAAACACCATCTTTTATGCAGATGATGCTGTGTTGTATACATATATTGACTACTGTAACTCCTTTACCTAGGACTTTCTGGGGTTGATATCTCGCCACTTGCAGCTAGTGCAGAATGCGGCAGCACGCTTGTTGACTGGGGTATCCAGAAGGTCTCATATTACCCCAAGCGCGACTCTGCACTGGCTGCCAATACAGTGGTGGATCACCTTCAAAGTGGGTCTTTTGACCTACAAAGCCCTACATGGTCTAGGTCCCAACTATTTCAAAGAGCTTGGTGCCCTATACCCTCTAAGACAGCTCCGCTTGGCTGACAAGGGGTTGCTGGAGATTCCAGGATAAATCTGAAGTCTTCTGGAGCCCATGCTTTTGGATTTGCTGCTCCTACCCTCTGGAATTCTCTGCCCGTCAACTCTGGGACAGTATGATGGTGGGGAGTTTAAAAGGCACTAAAGACTTTTTATGGGAGAAGCCATTTCTGCTTGCTGTAATTGATTATCTTAGTTTTGTAATACTCGTTTAGTGTAGTTCTATTGTATGTACTGATTATGCCTGTGTTTTTTGTACAGCGTTTGAAAACTTTGAAAGGCGCTTAATTAACCCTATAGGCTGCCAGAAGATTTAGAACACATAGGTTTTAGGACAAGATATTATGTCGGCAGCAGGCTAAGGTTAAATACATTTATTATTATATTATTATTATTATTATTAGAGGCAAAAACTCTGTTTAATGCATCAGTTAGGGTTGTTCCACAGCGACAAAGTGAGAAATTCGATGTTAGGGTTGAAACCCCCTTACCCACACCCACCCTGCCCCCAGCCAGCATCGGGTTGTCATCAGGGTCATCGGCCCTAACTCTCACTCCATCACATGTATAAAGAGCTGAGGTGGTGAACTATAGGAGAATGGGGTGAGAGTTAGGACAGATGACCCAACGCACACCCCTGATGCCGGCTGGGAGGGCAGGGTGGGGTGGGTGCAAGGGGGTTTCAACCCTAACAGCAAATTTCTTTTGCTTTTGTCGCTGTGGAACAACCCTAACAGATGCATTAAATGGAGATTTTTGCTCTAATTTCCTTCTTTTGAGAATGTGCAGTAGAAGTAGTGAATAGAATGTGGTTGTGGGAGCACAGGGTGCTTCAGGCCTCACGCCCCACCACGTGATGTTTTCTGACATAGTAATGGTAGTGCAAGGAAACGCAAGTGCTAACGATTGCACACATGGTGACAGAAACGTAAATGGTAAAGCAAACGCTAACAGAAACGCAAAGCACAAAGTGACACCAAACCAAACAGTGACGCAAAAGGAGACACAACCGCATAATGAAATGCAAACCGTGATGCGACGGGTCATGTTACGGCAATTGGCAATGCAAATGGTGATGTTAACAGCATAAATAATGCCAAAGGGAACCGAAACGGAAATGCGAACTCAAGCACACACGGAAATGCAAACCGTAACACGCACGGTCATGGTACCATAATTGTAAATGCAAATGGTAAAGTTAACATGAACAATAACATCAAAGGAAACAGAAACAGAAATGGAATGAAAGCACATAGAACGCAAACCGTAATGGGCGCACGGTCAATGCTATCAGTTGTAAACGAAATGGTAATGGTAACAGCAACAAGAAAGCCAAAGGAAACAGAAATGCAAAAGCAAATGGAAGTGCATAAGGAAACGCAAACCATAATGCGCACAGGCACAGTAACGCATTGGAAACGCAAATGGTAACAGTAACAACAAAGCGCAAACTGAAAGAAAGCATAAACAAAAGGGTGCCAGAAATGCAAACCAAAATGCAAACAGAAATAGTAGTAGAAATGCAAATGGTAACAGTAATGCAACTGCAAGCGCAAATGAGAGCAGAAGGGTAACGCACATGGGAGGCGTACATGGGAGCAGTAAAGCAAATGGGTACAGAAACGCTAACTGTTACAATAGCAGGCGCACACCTGTTTTTGCCCAACAGCTGCATAGAAACACAGTGTGTACAAAGAATGTATGCATAATAATAGGCCTTGGAGCAGAAAATGAGCTGTTGGAATACTAAATTGCTTATATCTCAGGAACCGTGCGGCGTAGAAAAAATGTAAATTTCACATGATTCATGAGTTTCCTGGCTAGGTTTTTGCTAAATGTGTATCACATGAAAATTCCATATCTCGCACCATTTCGAGATAACGAGCCCTAAAATGCACGCTGAACACCACCATGTTAGTCTATGGGGAAAGTCAACTTCAGGTACCGTAACTTGGCATCCATGCAATATTTTGTCACCAAACCATCACACTGCACATCAGAGAGTTGTTGACTGCCTTCACTCCAAATTTCAGCTAAAAGAACAACCCGTTCTTTTGCAGCAGGAGTGGCAAAACTCCTGTCATTTTGCCTATAGTCTGGAAAAGTAGCATCGCAATTTTGCGAAAGCTATGTACTGCAAAGTGTCGCAGGTGCCACACTACTTTGTGACACCACTTTTCCAGAAATTTGAAAACATATTTCTGGGGCATTTAACCCCAAAATAAAGAGATGGCTAGCATCCTGAGGTTCCGACTAGGTGAACACAAAAGAATTGTGTTCCTAGAGGGTCCCAATTTTAAATGCCAAGCATTTTTCTGATCAGTAACTGAAAAAAATGGCGGATTTGCGACACTATTAAGGCCATTTGCGACACTAAAAGTGCATTTGCGAAAGTGTTGAACTTTTGTTAACTTTTCCCATTGACTTATAAAAGGAACTTGTTTTTTGAATAACATTTGAACCGTTCAATATTTTTTCACAAAATCTTCAAAAGGCACACGGGAACCTGGCTGCATATTCCCTGAATATGAATATGAAGCACATATGGAAACGCAAACCATAATGCACAGTAATACAATTGCAAATGCAAATGGTAACAGTAACAGCAAGGAAGACGTAAATGAAAGAGAAACAGAAATGCAGATGAAAGGGCTGTTGGAAACGCAAATGGCAATGTGCACGGTAGTGTAAACAGAAACAGTAGTGGAAACACAAATGGTAACAGTAATGGAAATGCAAGCGCAAATGAGAATGCAAATGGTAACGCACACGGTGTTTTTGCTTAACAGGTGCATAGAAAACACAAAGAATGTATGCATTGTAATGGGCATCAAGCTTAAAATGACCATTGGAAGTACTTAATTGCGTTGGGGTCATCAGCCTAACTCTCCATTCCATGTGTAAATAAGCTGAGGTGGTGTGGTACAGGAGAATGGGGTGAGGTTAGAGACCAATGACCCCAACGCACACCCTGATGCCTGTTGGTGGTGGCGGGTGGTGTAGGTGCAAGGGTGGCAACCTACACCAAATTTGCTCACTTTTGTTGCTGTGGAACAACCTTAACTGATGCATTAAATTGAGTTTTTGCCATGAATTTCCTTCTTTTGAAAATGTGCACTATAAATAGTGAATGGTATGTGGTGGAGGAGGCTGGTCCCAAAACTGTATGACCGACTTCAATGAAAATTGGTAAATGAAGACGTACCATACCACCACATGTATTACAAATGTTATTTGAATCCATGCGACAGTTGCACAGCGTCACGCCGTGAAAACTATGCAGGAGTGCCGAAAAGAAAATTTGTGACACTTTGCTGCACAAGAACTATATATCTGATGGAACCAAAGACATGTACCATACCACACCGTGTGTCCACAATTGTGTGAACATCCATTCAATGGTTGCACAACGCCACAAGCAAATAACTTTACAGGCACAATTCAGCAACTGTAACTCCAGCGACCGAATATTGTCACAGTCAAAGATCTATTATTAATATTTCTACATTCCAAATGCTAGGCAAATTGGACACATGGTTCAAAAGTTATGGAAGTGGAATTAACCAAATTTTCATTCATTGGAGTTGCATTATTCTGCACCTGTTTATGTTTTACACATCAAACCACTGCAAGGCACCTTCATACCACTAGGGCTACCTCACTATAAATTTCAAGCCAGTAGCACCATGCAGAACACTATGTGCAAAACGTTAACTGTGTCACAAGTTTCTCTGCAGCAAATGAGTTTTCCAACATGTAAACAACATAGGTCACATCTCTAGGACATCCACTTAAAACACTCCAAATTTCATGCAAAAGACCAAACTATTCCTGAGGTATTCAATTCTTACATTTCTGTACCTTCTAGAAGTATTCCACCACAAAATGGCAGAAGTCGCAGCTGAAAATATGCTAAAATGGTGCACCTGGTAGTAGTAGTAAAAAGTAGTAGTAGTAAAAATGTTATTCAATTGAAAAGCAAAGAATAGGAAACTCAACTGAGACAAGCTCATTTCCAGTGAGGTCCTTAGTACAACATTCATGTTGACATCATAGAAAATTTTCACAAAAATTACATACAAACATATACATACAAAAAACTAACACCACAATAATGTTCGAATTACAATAACTACTAACATCCATACAAATAAACTACATAAACATACATCACATACATTCCATTCATAAAGTGCAACTCTTCATCATATTTAATACATAATGTTCATGATTACTCAACAATAAACCTTTTATCTACTTCAGTTTTAAACCATCTTTTATTTCTCCTATACTGGGACTAGAACTAAGTGGCCTGAGATAAATTGGCAATAAATTCCATATATTGGGACCTAAATAGAAAAATGTTCTCTACCCAAATCTGTCCTTCTAGGCAAAACATATTCCATACCTTCCGTAGAGCATGGGCCTCCTCTAATTGTCCTAACCTGAAGTTCATCAGTAATATATTCAGGTACTTCACCCTAACTGAATTAACCATATATATCAAAACATGTAAAGACCTTCTATCATTTGGGTACATCCAATTCAAGGACTGATATAGCTTCTTCTAGAGTTCTCTTAGGAACATCCAAAATAAACCTTGCTATCTTATTAAAAAGAACATCTATTTTGGCTAACTGGTTAAAGTTGCCCTTATATAAACAATATCCCCATAATCCAACAGAGGTATCAATGTGGCTATGGCTATATGTTTCTCACTCTTTCATCCATACAGTTTCTAATTCTATAAAGTGCACCCAAACGTCCACTAACTTTCTTAATTATATAGTCTATATGAGAAATCCATCCCAGTGATCTATCCAGATACATTCCTAAATATCTGTAACATTGCACTTGTACAAGAACAATTTTATCTTTAGTTACTATACTCAAACCTAACTCCAAATAGGTTCACTATTTTCTTTGGAGAACAGTATAACCTGGGATTTTTTGAAGTTTGGATTCACTATAAAATAACTGAAGCTCATCAAATGCACTTTGAAGAGTACGTTCTAGCTGCATTATTGATGAACCTCCACATAAATAATAGTGTCATCTGCATATAGGTGACATTGTACATCAGGGTTAGTTAGAACAAAATCATTCATATATAAATGAAATAATATTGGACCCAAAATGGTTCCTTGGGCACTCCAGAGATAATTACCCTAAAACCAGATCCCCACCCATTTATTGAGACCATTTGTTTCCTTCCGGTTAGATAAGCATCAAACCACCCAATCACATTAGACAGGTAGTCTGGACAGGAGGATGTCGTGGTCCAGGGTATCAAACGCCCTGGATAAATCAACAAAAATTGCCCCCACCGACATCCCCCTGTCCAGAGCACCTCAATATCCAGAGTAACTTTCAACAAAGCAGAAGTTGTACCATGCATAGACCTGAAACCAGATTGGCATTTATTAATCAGCTTACTATTTTCTAAATAAATCTGAAGTTGTTTAGCTATCAGCTTTTCAAACACTTTAGCTACTATCGGTAATAATAATATAGGCCTGTAACCTCCAATAAGTCTCTAGATCCATTTTAAAGATGGGAATTACTCTAGTCGATTTCCAAATTTCAGAATTTCCCACATGCGAGTGACATATTAAAGATGTTAGTTAAAGGGTATGAAATAACAGGAGCAGCATATTTCAATGAGATATTAGGAATCTCATCTAGCCCCCAGCTTTCTTAACATTTATTTTAAGTAATGCATTTTGTACATCTAATGGGGATATTAGTTCAAATTCCAACTCCTTACCCCTTTCAGGGTCAGCTTCAATGTCTTTTTAAGAATATTTAATGAAGAGAGACTGGTTATGCCTTGTGATAAAGCCATTGTGCCCATGGTTGTAAAATAGTCATTAAAGCCATCCACAACCTGAGGGCCCAATGGAACTTCAACCTTCCCAATTTCAAATTTCTCTGGGTAATCCAATTGTTGATTTCCTTCACCTTTTTAGAACTTTCCAAAATTTCCTCAGATTATCAGTCAAATTAGTTGTTAATTCCTATTATAGAAATCATTTTAATCTTCTTAAATTCATAATTATAATGATTCTGCATTTGTTTATACTTCACCCAATCTCTATCATCTTTTGTAAATTTAGCTACCTTCCATGCCCTATCTCACTGTTTCTTAACTTTAAATAAATAAGAATTATACTGGGGCATTATTAAACTTTAATTTCTTAATTTTGGGTGGAGCATGCCTATTACAAATTGTCAAAAGTCCTCATGAAACATTACCCAAGCATCAGCAACAGTGGGGACTAATTCTAACCTTTCCCAATTGTACTCTTCCAACTCTAACATAAAGTTTATATAATCAAAATGTTTAAATGATCTATAATGAACGTTTTACTGATTTCCTTAATTTCTTTTGATTTCTAATACCATATATCATCTGATGATCCGAAAGAATCTAGGAGGACACCACTAGCCACAAATTTGTCTGGGTCTGTGGTAAACAATAAATCTAAAACTGTAGAGGAAAGTGGATGTTTAGTATTAACTCTAGTTACATCTGTGATTAACTGGGTCATACCCAAAACAGTACCCATTTCAACACTACTATGATTACTCTCTACAGTTTTCCAATCTATATTTAAATTCCTATTAGCATAATCTCATAACCATTCAAATATTCCCCCAAAATCCTGCAGAACTTGAAACACCTCAGTACTAGCTTTTGGAGGTCGATACATACCCAATAGCAATAAAGGTTTATTAAAGGGAAAATTGAATAGTAATTGAAGGACTTCAGAACCACACCAGTCCTGTTGATAATTAATTGTTGATACATTTAAAGAGCTAAGTGCATAAAAATAACTCCCACTCCCTCTTTGTTCGATCTTTCCTCCATAAATTATAACCATTCATGTGCACCATATTATCCGGGATCTTATCAGTCAACCATGATTCTGTAACTATAATCACTTCTGGACAATATTTAATAGTCCATTCCTTAAGTGATCAATGTTTCTTAATAAACTAAAGATATTAATATGAATCACACACAACCCTTCTTTTTCAAAACATCAGCAGTTAAATCAAAATTCAGGAGATCACAAAATTGGAGTTTTCCAAATTCAAATTAGTGTAGGGTCCTGGATTTGGATGAATGTCCCCACTTACAGTTAAGCTAATCATCAATACCATTTTACAAAATTTATAACACTGTCCTTTCTTGGTTATTTTCTTAAGGTGGTTAATTGTGGGATAATCCAAATAAACTGTATTTTGTCCCCACCTACCAATATTCCTTTAAATATCATTGTCCACTTAATTAAATCAGATTCCAAATGATCTGTCAACATCCCTGATGAAATTATATAATTACTTAATTGATTCCCCTAATAAGTGTACTTGATGTATCCCCATGCAACCAGTCACACCAATAAATCTAGAGCAATCAATATTACTCAAAATGCTCCTAGGAGCAAGGGAAACATACAACCACTTACCAAGAACAGAATGCCTAACTGAAATAACAGCATTTTTAAAGTCAAACACAAAATTAACACCATACAACAAAATTATATATAAACACTCCTAGAACCAATACACTATCCTAACTACAATTTCAACCTCACAGTAAATTTCAATATGATAATCTTTCATGAATGACTGTTCTATATATAATACAAATAAACCTAAAACCATTAAAATAACAGGCACAACCAATATATTTAAACAAAGCACTACAAATAAATACTTTGATGTGCCTTAATTAAAAGTTTAGCCTCACCTACTTACTCTACTCCAACATTTTCTGTGAGCAGTGGCATTCGCACCACTCACTATCACTCACACTAGTGAGCAGCGTGAATTTAAAGCGAGAGTTCCCATTTTGGTGGACAAAAATCTTTAAACCGTGATGGTGGCCAACTTCAAATGGCAATAACTCTGGAACAGAACAACATTGTTTCACCAAACAAAACTGGCATGTTCCTTGAATAAATGTATTTCTACATGCCACGTTTCAGACTAATAAACCACACACTGGCAACACTATGAGTCATGCAAAGTAGTGCAAAAATATAGGAAAACTATTTTCGCACTTCACTGTGCAAAAATGTATGTACTAGTGAAAAGGAATTGGTAAATCATTAGATGCACCTTTCCACCCATGTATACCAAATCGTATCCAAATCTCTTCAATGGTTGCAGAGCAGCACGAGTGTAAACAACACAAAATGCCTAAAATATATTTTTGGCACTCCACTGTGCAAAAACGTATGCAGATGTCAAAAGAAAATTGGTAAATGCACAGAAGTACCATAGTAGACCAAGATATAAATGTCACACAAATCTGTTCAACAGGTGCAAAGTATAATCACACACAAAATGTGATGTTTAGGGCAAACACAAGCAGGAACATCAACGGTGACACAAACGGAAACAATAACGAAACGGTAACATAAATGCAAGCAGAAACATAAATGCAAACGGTAACAAAAAGCAAACATTGATGATAATTGAAGCGCAAATGCAAATGGCAATGCAAGCAGAAACTCAGACACTAACAGTGATGGTGACACAAGCGTAAACAGCAAGACAAATGTTAATGGTGACATAAGTGCAAAAGCAAATGCAGATGGTAACAGTTCCGTTAATGCAAATGCTAATGGTAACGCTAACATTGATAGAAATTAAAACACAAACACTTACGTAAACACAAGCACAAACGGAAATGGTAATGGTAACGTAAACAGAAACATTGACGATAACAGTAATACTGATGCAAACGGAAACGGCAACAGAAACAGAAGTACAAACGCAAACAATAATGGTAACACTAACGGTAATGGTGAAGCAAACAGAAATGGTAACAGAAACGCAAATGCAAAAGCTAATGGTAACAGTGATGGAAATGCAAACGCAACTGGTAATGGTAATGTAAACACAAACACTAATGGTAATGCTAACAATGATGCAAACGGAAACGCAAACGGTTACGTTAACTCAAGCGCAAACAGAAACGGTAACAGTAACATAAAAAGAAATGCTAATGATAATGGTAATGCTAATGCAAACGTAAATGCAGATGCAAACGGCAACAGAAACACAAGAACAAATGCAAGCAGTAACGGTAAATCAGAAGCGGTAACAGTGATGCAAAAGAAAAATGGTAACACAAACAGAAATGGAAAGGCAAGTACAAATGTTAACAGTAAGAGTAATGGAAATGCAAGTGCAAATGGTTACAGTCACGAAATGCAAGCACAAACACAAATGGTAATAGTAATGGAAACGCAACAATAACAAAAGGGTGATGCAAAAGGAAAGAGTAATGAAAATGGTAATGCAAAAACAGGTGCAAATGGTAACACACACATTGATGCAAATGTTAACAGTAACGCAACTGGTAAGGAAGTGCAAGTGAAACATAAACACAAACACTGACAGAAACAGTAACAGAAACGCACATGCTTTTTGTCCCAAAAGGTACATTCAGAAGCACAGTGAATAGAAGAATGTGACCATAATAATGGCCTCGTACCAGAAAATGAGCACTTGGAATAATAAATTCTTTATATCTCAGGAACCGTCACGTACGAGAAAACATTTTTAAATCTCATATTATTTATAACTTTCCAGGCTAGTTTTTCACTTAGCCCACTAGTGGAGAACTAACATTTTTCAGACGTAAGTCTGTATCTTGAACAGTTTTCGAGATTCAGGCCCTGAAATGCGTGGCAGATGCGTAATGTTATCCTATGGGGAAAATTGTAAACTTTGGAGTGCCATAACTTTGCAACCCTCTAATGTTTCATCACCAAACCACAAAATGGCACTTCTGTGGGATCTTGGCTTTCTTCTCTGCAAATTTCAGCCCAAAAGACCAAACTGTTCTTTTAGCAAGCATGGCAAAGATTCCCTATTGTTTTGCCATAGTGTCTCAAAGTACTTTCAAAAAAATCATGAAAGTATTACATATTCAAAAGTGCTTTGTGACACTGTTGTTTACAAAAATGTAAAACTGTTTCTGTGGTGCTTTACCCCCAAAAAAAAAAAAAGACATAGCTAGCATCCTCAGGGCTCGACTAGGTGAACACAACAAAAATTGTGTCTCTTGAGGTTCCCAAATTTAAATGGCAATTCTCTAACCACCAACTGAAAATAAGATGGCCGATTTGTGAAAGTACAAGGATCATTTGAGAAAGTAAAAGTGCATTTGCAACACTTTCCAATATTTTAACTTTTCCCATAGACTAAAATGGGAACAGTTTTTTTGAATAACTTTTGAACCATTTACTATTTTTTTATGAAATCTTCAAAAGGCACATTGGGAGCCTGGCTGCATGTTCCCTGAAGGTTTCAGACTGATCACACAAACTGCCTGTAGGTGCGAGCAAAGAAATATGCAAAACCCTTAATTTATGCGTTTTGTGGTGCTCTGTAGCTCTGCAACCGTATATCCAACCAGTATAAAACCTGACATTTCCAGAGATCTATGGTACCAGACCATGCATTACAATTTTCAGGCAAATCTGTCATACAGTGGCAAAATTATTAGAGCGCATTTCAGATTTAACCTTAAATGGGGTACTCAACCTAACTATAGTTACAGTGTGCATATATATATATATATATATATATATATATATATATATATATTAGAGGCAAAAACTCAGTTTAATGCATTAGTTAGGTTGTTCCACAGCGACAAAAGTGAGAAATTTGCTGTTACGGTTGAAAACCCTAACTCTGAATTCACCCCCCCAGCACAACACACTCATATTCAAGTATGGGGAGGACCAAGTCAACACAACCAATGACAGACATCCAGCAGCAGGTGACACAAATAACAAACAATTGTCTAAATGTACTACGAGACATCCCCACCCACCTGACCAGGTATTGCATGCTCAGTGGAGATCAACAGCAAAACTGAGGCCATGTACACCAAACGACACATCCTGATTGCAGCTGCACACAACGTACCACACTTAGTAGTTGCATGGCCTTACTCTACGGATGCCCCACACCAGACCACACCACATGTGGGGGCCACCTGAGCAATAGAGTTCAGCAAAACCAAGGAGTTGTACAGGTATAATATCTCTGATTATAGCAAGGGTTTGAGAAATGCAGCTTTGTAATTGACTGTAAACATTGTAACAGCCTTATGTTTAGTTTTATTAACATACATGTAGAGCCTAACCATATGATAAACATGGTTTAATGTTGTTTAAAAACAGTTTTATTATGATAGCAATAAGTTACTCCAGGTATTATGTTAATGGTCAGTTTATCACTGTCTAGCGACATGTGGCACTCGGCTATGCCTCATTCAACATTAAACCCCTACAGGGTGATTAACAGACCATTTAACATAACTGTTGGTCATGCCTTATTGCTTAATTGTCTTTATGAGTAGATACTCTCCCTCTGCTAGGCACTGCAGCAGCTTTGCAACACAGTGTCCCACCCAGTTACACCTTACACTGTCTAGTTACTGGAGAATGGCTGTGCATATGAACTCATGGAAGATGAACAGTGTAACTTGATCATTACAGTCATCGAAACCTTAATGTGATTATAACTGACAGAGTCAGTGATAGAGAATAACCCCTGCTGTCCTAGTACACTTACCCCATTGTGAGTTAAATCAGTACTAAAAGACATTCTGTTTCTATCTACACCATACCTACTTGATTCCTGTTGTACCACAATTAACATAGTTATCACTTTGATAGCATCAGTGACGGAAGTGTGGCAAACCCAAATACTAGGCATACAGCCTGAGTATGAAACAACTGTTAAAAAAAAATTACACTGTGTCCATAAGTGGCATAGATCACTCATTGTAACAATAGTAAATGTATTACTATTTGAATAAGTTAATCATCACAGATGCAATGAGACTATCTTTATCAGGTGCAACATACTCAGTAAGTGCCTACAGGAAAATCTATCCTATATACATCTCCGATACAGGTACGTCATTGTTGGCTCAGTAGTGCTATGATATTTAGAAGTTGCTTGGCCTGATCCATGCAATTACACTGTTTCTTACAAAGAATACTTACTGCATCTTTAGTATTGAAACACACTGAAGGTCTATGTATGTACATCAGCAGTACACCTTCATCAGTAAGAATGCATCTGATACTGGCAGTACAAATTTCACAGCGTTGAACAGGCAATGCTTTTCCATACATTTACATCAGCTCTCTATCTTGAGTAAACCATTGCAGTAAATGTACTACTATGTAAATCACCTACTAAATGTAACACTACTTTTATCTTGAGCATGCTAGTGTCTTGTAGTTAATTTATGTACTTCTCTTAATTGATGTATACTCACTAGTGTTAAAACCTTTCTACAACTGTCATTATGCACCTTCAGCATTTATATTGACTAACGCACAGTACCAGTTGTGGTGTGGTGTGGGGCATCGGTAGATAAGGCCATGCAACTACTAAGTGTGGTACTTGTGTGCAGCTTCAATCAGGGATGTGTACATTTGGTGTACACGGCCTCAGTTTTGCTGTTGATCTCCACTGAGCATGCAGTACCTGGTCAGGTGGGTGGGATGTCTCGTAGTACATTTAGACAATTGTTTGTTATTTCTGTCACCTGCTGCTGGATGTCTGTCATTGGTTGTGTTGACTTGGTCCTCCCCATACTTGAATGTGTGTGTGTGTGTGTCTGTGTGGTGCTGGGGTGAATTCGGAGTTAGGGATTTCAACCCTAACAGAGAATTTCCTCACTTTGTCGCTGTGGAACAGCCCTAACTAATGCATTAAATGGAGTTTTTGCCTCTAATTTCCCATCTTTTGAGAATGATAACGAGAAATAGTGAATGTAATGCGGCGTGAGAGCTGGGGCCAAAAGGGCCCCAAGCCCCCACCACATGCTGTCTTGTGGCATAGTAACAGGAGCAGTAACGCAAACAGAAATGCTAACAGTGGCACACATGGTAACACAAGCATGAATGAGAACAGAAAGGGTAACGCATAACGGTGGTAGATGGAACGGTCTGCCACGTGATATGTTGTCACATAGTAACATGGTGCCTGCAAACAGAAATGTCATTGGGCATGGTGATGCAAAGTGAAACAAAGAGAAACAGTACTGTAGACACAAATGGCAAAAATAACAGAAACACAAGCAAATGATAAGCGCAAAGGATAATGCACATAGGGCCCACACTCCCACATATAATGGCGGGAGCACAGGGCCCAAAGACCTCACTCACCACATGATGTCTTGTGGCATAGTAACAGGAACAACAATGCAAACAGAAGCGCTAACAGATGCGCTGACAAAATGCTATAGCGTGAATGAGAACAGAAAGAGGTAATGAACACGGTGGTGTAGACGGTAACGGATGCCACATGATGTCTTGTCACATAGTAACATGGTGCCTGTAAATGAAAATGTCAATGGGCATGGTGACGCAAAGTGAAACAGAAAGAGAACAGTATGGTACACAAAATGGCAAAAAAGTAACAGAAAGCGGAAGAGCAAATGAAAAGCGAAAAAGGATGGCCTTGCGTGGTGGCGTAGATGTCATGATAGAAGTAAAGCGGCATGGAACCACAAGCGGAAAGGGCGATGGTAACAGTAATGTAAGCGCACAGGCTGGTTTTCCCAAAAGCTGAATAGAGAAAGACAGTGAGTACAAAGAATGTATGCATAATAATGGGTATCGGAGCAGAAAATGAAGACTTGGAATACTAAATAAGTTATATCTCACGAACCTGCATAACGAGAAAATTTTTTAAAGTCATATGATTTATGACTGTCCTGGCTGAGTTTTGTAAGAATTGTTCTGATGAAAAGTCCGTATCTCGTACCGTTTCCGAGACACACGGCCCTGAAAAAAGCGTGTGACGCTGTAATGTTAGACTATGGGAAAAGAGAAGTTCAGAGCGCCATAACTTTGCCTCCCTGTAATATTTTTCACCAAACCACTGAAAGGCACATCTGTGGGCTGTTGGCTGTCTTCCTCCAAATTTCAGGAAAAAGACCAAACCATTATTTTGCAGCAGGGATCCAAAGGATTTCTGTAATGTGTTGGGCTTAATGTTATCCTATGGGAAAACCATCAATTTGGAGTGACGTAACTTTGCTGCTGTGTAATATTTTTCAATACAACACTGAAAGGCACATCTGTGAGATGTTGGTTCCGTTCCCTCCAAATTTCAGCCCAAAACTCCCAACGGTTCTTTTGCAGCACAGTGCCAAAGAATCATTGTCACTTTCCCCACAGATGGAAAACTACTGTCGCACTTAATTTAAGCTTCATAAAATGTTATTCACTTTCGTGAAACCACGAAAGTAATTTATGAAGTATTTTTTCCAGAAATTTGAAAAACATATTTCTGGGGTGTTTTACCACAAAATAAAGACATGGCAAGCATCTTCAGGGTCCGACTAGGTGAATACAAAAAGAATTAGGTTGCTAGAGGGTCCCAAATTTAAATGCGAACCATTTTTCTGATCACCAACTGAAAACAAAATGGCCAATTTGTGAAAGTAACAGGCCCATTTGCAAAAGTAAAAATGCATTTGCGACACTGTCAAACTTTTTGTTAACTTTTCCCATTGACTTATAATGGAAACTGTTTTTGAATAACTTTGAGCGTTTAATATTTTTCACGAAATCTTCAAAAGGCACATTGGGGACCCGGCACGAGGTTTTCTGAAGTTTCGGGCTGGTTGCACAAACCGCACGACCTGTAGGCGCCGACCATAGTATTCCAGAAAAGTGTAAATGTGCGCACAGATCACGCTTTTAATAACTCTATAGCTGTATATCCAACCAGTACAAAACTTGGCAGATCCCAAGGCCTATGATTCTTGATTGTGTATTCCAAATTTCAGCCAAATCCGTGAAACGGTTGCAAAGTTATTAAGGTGCAAAGTTTGGGGTTTAACATAGAAATGGCTCCTCAACCTAATTCATCGTAGCACTACCGTGCTACCATAATATATATTTATTTTAGAGGCAAAACCCATTTAATGCATCAGTTAGGGTTGTCCCACAGCGACAAAAGTGAGGAAATTCGTGACAGTAACTGCAAGAAAGACGCAAAACGAAAGAGAAATGGATGCGCAATGCAAGGGCTGCCAGAAACACAAATGGCAATGCGCACAGTGATGCAAACCAAAATGCAAACACAAACAGTAGTGGAAACACAAATGGTAACAGTAACACAAACACAAGCACAAATAAGAACACAAAAGGTAATGCACAGGTGGCATACACGGAGCAGTAATGCAAGCGGATATAAACGCAAGTGGAAACAGTAACTGTAACAGTAACAGAAGCGCACACAGTGTTTTTGCCAAACAGGCGATAGAGAAATACAATGTGTACAAAGAATGTATGCATTGTAATGGGCATCAAAGCTTAAAACGAGCATTTGAAGTACTTAATTGCTAATATCTCAGCAACCGCATTGACGAGAAAAAAAATCTAAATTTCACAAAATCATGATTTTCCTTTGCTAATATGTTGGTATTACATAGCCCATTGGGCAAAAAGCTATCTTGCATCGTTTTTGAGACCACGAGCCCCAAAAGGAGCAACATATCGCCACCATGTTAGTCTATGGAAAAACACCAAATTCAGAGTACTGTAACCAATGAGCCATGCAATATTTTCTCACCTAACCACCAAAAGTCACATCTGTGGGATGTTGGCTGCCTTCAAATTTCAGCACAAAAGACCAAACCGTTCTTCTGCAGCAGGGTGGCAAGAACTCTTGTTATTTTGGCCATAGTCTGGAAAAGTAGTGTCGCAATTTGTGACACTTTTAACAAATTTTGTGAAAGTGTCGTGAATGTAACGCTACTTTGTGACACTACTTTTCCAGAAATTTGAAAACATATTTCTGGGTGTTTAACCCCAAATAAAGACATGGCTAGCATCCTCAGGGTCTGGCTAGGTAAACACAAAAAGAACTGTGTCCCTAGAGGGTCACAAATTTAAATGCCAAGCATTTCTGTGATCACTAACTGAAAAAAGTGGCTAACTCATGACACTACTGGGGTAATTTGAGACACTAAAAACTGCATTTGCGACACTGTCAAACTTTTGTTAACTTTTCCTATTGACTTATAATGGGAACTTTTTTGAATAACTTTTGAACCGTTTAATATTTTTTACAAAATCTTCAAAAGGCACATCAGGGACCCTTGCCACACATTCTCTGAAGTTTTGGAGCAGTCATGCAAACCTTGTGACCTGTAGGCATGAACAAAGAATTCACAAAATAAGGTAATTGCACTTCTCGTTGTTGCTTAATAACCCACAACCGTATATCTGACTGGTACAAAAGTTGTCAGAT
This sequence comes from Neoceratodus forsteri, assembly GCA_016271365.2. NCBI lineage: Eukaryota > Metazoa > Chordata > Ceratodontiformes > Ceratodontidae > Neoceratodus > Neoceratodus forsteri. Next base: position 218,958,806 of record JADMNL010000029.1, read on the forward strand.
CCTAAGATCTACCATGCCCAATCATGCATGCCAAATTTCAGGCAAATCTGTTGAACAGTGGCAAAGTTATTAAGGTGCAAAATTTCACCCTTAACCTTAAAAGTGCTACTCAACCTTAACTATGGTAGCACTACTGTGCTACTATAATTTACATTTTTTAACCAGGAGAGACCCACTAAGCTGAAAGCTTGTTTCAAGGTGTGACACATCAGGGACCCCTGCGCACATTCCCTGAAGTTTTGGACCAGTCACAAACCGCATGACCTGTAGGCATGAGCAAAGAATTCACAAAACAACAAAAAAGAAATCACGGTAGTAAGTGCGGTAAATACCAACATAGAGGTGTTGATAGGGAGAAGGCAGGGGTAAATGGAGAAAGGACAAAGGCAAGAAGGACAGGGATGGGGCAAAAAGGAGTAAGGCCATCAGGAAATGGAGGTAATGAGTACCAATGCCGTAGTCTGTGCAACAAGCTCCCTGAGCTGTGGCCTTGATGGAAGAGGGATGCCTGGATATCATAGCAGTCACAGAAACATGGTACACAGAGAAGCTTGACTGGGATGTTAACATACCAGGGTACATAACCTACAGGAGAGACAGGCAGGGAGAAGAGGGGAGGTAGCTCTCTATGTAAAGGAAGGGATAAAAGCAACTGAACAAAAGAGTAAACAGGGAGGAGGAGAGGAGTCATTGTGGGTCACCTTGGAGACTGGAAAGGGCACCACAATCCACACAGGGGTTGTGTACAGACCCCATGTCAGGGGAGGGAATGGACAAGGATATGATAGAAGGCATTCTTAGAATGGCAGAGAAAGGAGATACTGTTGATGGGAGACCTGAATATGCCAGATGTTAACTGGAGCACATTTGCTGCAGCCTCATCCAAGAGCAGGGCCATTCTTGATGCCCTACAGGTGGCAGGACTCAGACAGCTAGTTTCGGAACCCACTCTGAGGGGCAATCTTAGACCTAGTACTCTCAAATGGGGGTAGTGAAAGGATCTCAGATCTAGAAGTGGTTGCCATCTGGGAACAAGTGACCATCTAACAGTGTGGTTCATGTTAAACCCAGCTACAGAGTCAAGCTATACAAAAGTGAGGATACTGGACTTCAGGAGGGCTGACTATGGCAAGATGGGAGAGTGCCTCAGAAAGCACCAGCAAACAGGCTAGAGGAGGTGGGGAACAACAATGGGGAATCATCAAAACAGCCATCACAGAGGCAACAAGCCTTTGTGCGAAGCAAATAAATCAAATGAAATAAAAGCCACTATGGTTCTCAAAAGAGGTGGCTGTGAAGGTCAGGAAGAAAAAGATAGCATTCCAGAAGTATAAGGAAACACAGAAGGAGCAGGATAGAGAGCTGTACCAGTTAAGGCAGAAGGAAGCAGGAGGGAAGTCAGAATAGCAAAGGCCCAAATTGAGGAAAAAATAGCCAACTCGGTTAAGAAGGGGATAAAACCTTTATAGGTACATCAGCGAGCGTAGCAAAGGGAGGGATAGTGAGGCTGAGTAGAATGAACGGTGGGGGGCAAGGAGGGGACAGTGAAAGCAAGGATACTGAACGAATATTTCTGCTCAGTATTCACAAAAGAGGAGGGGAAGTGCCTAATCCAATTAACAGAAGCACTCTTGATGGGGGTCAATCCCAGTTCTTTCACAGAAGAAAGGGTTCTGCAAGAACTCCTAAAACTGAAGGTGGACAAAGCAATGGGGCCTGATGGAATTTACCCCAGAATTCTAAAAGAATTAAGAGGGAACTAGTGAAACCACTGGCTACTCTTTTAATAAATCATGGGAGAATGGTGTGGTACCTGAGGACTGGAGGAAAGCGGATGTGATTCCCCTTCACAAAAGTTGGACCAAGACAGAGGCAGGAAACTACAGACCTGTCAGTCTGACCTCTGTGGTAGGGAAAGTGATGGAGTCACTCTGAAGGAAAGAATAATTGAGTACCTAGAGGCCAGTGGGGCACAGGACCCAAGGCAGCATGGGTTCACAGTGAGAAGGTCATGTCAGACGAATCTAATAGATTTCTTTGACTGGGTGACCAAAGTAGTAGATCAGGGCGGGCTGTGGACATGGCCTACCTAGACTTTAGCAAGGCATTTGACACAGTCCCACACAAAAGATTAATAGTCAAATTAACCAGCCTGGGAGGGGCCCCGAGGCGGTAGCCTGGGTAAAACATTGGCTGGACAACAGGACACAGAAGGTAATTGTAAATGGAGTACACTTTGAAGAAAGGCGGGTTACTAGTGGGGTACCGCGAGGGTTCAGTATTGGGTCCAGTCCTTTTAATGTCTTCATAGTGACATTGCAGAGGACTGGAAGGAAAATATACCTCTTTGCAGATGATACAAAGATCTGCAACAGGGTTGATACACAAGAAGGTATGGAAAGGATGAGAAGGGACTTGGCAAGGTTGGAGGAATGGTCAGAAATATGGCAGCTAGGATTCAATGCAAAGAAGTGCAAAATAATGCACCTGGGAAACAAGAACCCAGGGAAGAATACACAATGGGGGGTAGTAACAACAACAAAAGGAACGGGACCTGGGGGTAATCATATCAGATGACCTTAAGGTTAGCAAGCAATGTGAGAAGGCAGGAGGACTGGGGTATACTGGGATGCATAGGGAGAGGCATCAGCAGCAGAAAACAGGAAGATGTTATTCCTCTGCACAGACAGTTGGTGAGACCCCATCTGGAGTACTGTGTCCAGTTCTGGAGACCCCATCTCGCAAGGACATAGACAGGATAGAGGCAGTCCAGAGGAGGGCAACTAAAATGGTGCAGGGTCTGCAAGAGAAGCATATGAGGAGAGACTAAAGAAGTTTGATATATATACCCTTGAGGAAAGAAGGAGAGGGGTGACATGATAGAAACTTTTAAGTACCTCAGTGGAATCAACAAAGTCCAAGAGGGTAGCATCTTTCAGAAAAAGAGACGTGTAAGAACAAGGGTACACAATTTAAAGATATGGGGGTTCAGGGGCAATGTGAGGAAGTATTATTTCACAGAGAGGGTAGTAGATGCATGGAACTGCCTTCCTGAGGAGGTTGTGGGGTCTAAAACTGTGGGAGAATTCAAGAATGCGTGGACAGACATAAGGCAATTCTTGTGGGGGTAGGAAGAAATAGGCTGTTGGTTAACTAGGATCTGTGGCCTATCCTGTAGATAGGGAAATGGGCAGACTAGATTGGCCAAGCGGTCCTTATCCACCCGTCAAAGTCTATGTTTCTATGACCTGGAAGCACAAGGAATTAAGTGACTTGCTCAGGGCCATACAGTATGCAAGGGGGGACTGTGGGATTTAAACACCTGTGCTATACTGCCTCAATGTTAAATAACATCATGAAATGTGAGTATGGGAAATAATTACTTGGTTTACTGAAGTCAGGTCAGTAGTTAATAAAAATAAATTAAAAGCAACGGTTTAGTGCAGTAAAAAAAAATAGTTTGAACAAGTTTCAGGTGCCTTTCAATGATGGTGACAAACTTGAGTTGGTTATCAAATTTAGATACCTGGCTGAGTTATTGGACTCACACCTGAACTAAGCAAGCCATGTTAGGCATGTACCCATACAGTACTGGGTTAAGATAGCGCAGATAAAACCACGCATGAAATACAGCATTGTAAGAAGTGCAAATGGCTTTACAGCAACAGGGTTTTTACAGCGTGCGTAGAAACCACTACCCCGTCTCTGTAGGCTGCCTGCAGTGAAGGTAAGGATGTCATTGGGGCAGTGCCTGGCCAAGCTGCTCCTGTTTTGGATCGACTAGAGCACCTGCCTCTGGTGGTGTCAGGGACCTGTGACTGCAGTTCGATTCTCCCCAGGTCCCACACTGCCATGATTTTTTAGCCCCAATAACAAACATTTTCAGACACAAGTTTTTTCCCCTCCAATCTCTACAACCCTCCACGAGTTGATTATAATTAGTCTGGGGTGTGGGGACAAAGTCCCCTCATTGAGATGCGGGGTGGAGCCCCCACAAAACTAAGTTGTTGCTGTGGTGTGTGCTCTGTGTGCGCTTGGTTGGCATGGTGTGCGGATGTTATTTTGCCACACATTGCTTTGCATGCAGCATTGTTTTGCCCTCAACATTTTGACCCCGGCCTCCACTCAGCTAAATAAAAATGGGGAGTTTATGCAGTTAGGGATTTGCTTATGGATGATACCTGAAGTGCTCTATCCCAGAGTTGTCTATCAACATCAATAGACTACGGAAGTGTAGTTTGAGGATCCCCCTCACAAAAAACAATATTATGCTATTTTTGCTGCTCAGTTCTTATCCGCAATATTATTGTCAGCATTGTCGATTTGATAAAAATGTATTTTTATACAGGATACAAATTGTTGGGGTTTCATTCCCCATTTACAACACTGTCCTGTGGTATAAATAAGTTTACATAACACAATCCACAATATGTATAAACATACAATGAATTTAGGAAATTAAAACATTGACAAGTTGTGCTCAAATACTTACTTAAATGTAGTTTAAAAATAGGCATACTACATACAAATTGTTTTAACTCATGTGGGAGTTTGTTTCAATTAAAGGCTAAACTATTTTGTAGACTGAGATCACCAAATCTATTAAATTCTTGTCAGGGGTGTCTTTTGAGATGTCAGTCTCAGGCTTACTGAGTATCTACTGATCAAGTTTCTACTAAATGAGCTAAAGTGTGACCATTATTGGAGAATAGTAACTTGTGCAAAATGTCAGCCACAGATATTCTCTTTGCTTTCCAGGCTGTAGCCACCCTACCCTACTAACTACATCACAGTGATGAGTGCCATGGGCACTTTTAGTCACAAATTTCCCAATCTATAATATATCCAATTTCATTTATTTAACATTGTTTGTGTAGAATGCATATATAACAAGGAACCATATTCAAGAACAGGGATTATTAATTGTTCTTACCAGCAGTGCCAGAGGCAATCAATTTGCAGTATGCTAGGACTCTACTGGTATCCACAGGTAAGAGGCAGTCAATGTATACTATGTTAGAACTGTATAGGTATCCACAGGTAAGAGGCGTCAATGTATACTATGTTAGAGCTCTATAGGTATCCACAGGTAAGAGGCAATCAGTGTACACTATGTTAGGACTGTATAGGTATCCACAGGTAAGAGGCAATCTATGTGCAGTATGTTAAGACTCTACAGGTATCCACCAGTAAATGGCACTCCTGCTATATTAACATAAATAATAGATCACGGCAAAATCTTTAGGCAGTCGTAGATCAAAGAAGCACTCACGACCTATGAGAGCACTCTTCCACTACATGAGAGATGCCCTTATTTTGTGTCTCAGGTGCAGGTGCTCTGGAAATGGATATGTTTGGGTAAAGTTTTGTTAAGTTATTCATTTTTAGGTGAGAACAACTAGGTAACTGCAGTAGCATACATCTTCACAAAGAATTAACTAGCTTCAGGAGTTGTAGATGCCTCTAAATATTTATTCATCAAGATAACGGGTTCTCTTTGTTATACCAGTTATCTTCCTGAACAAATATTTCAGGATCCTCTACAACTCCTGAAGCCTGAGTTTGTTCTTTCTGTGAAGTGTGTTCTGTCTGTGAGTTTCAGTTTTTCTCCCTAACCTTACTGACTGCTGCTTATTATGATGCACCTTGTCTGCCGAGGACCTTGCTTTCTTTTATTAATTTTTATTGACCAGGCATAAGGGAACAATTATTTATTAATATTGCCACTTAGACCACTCCTATAGTTGTAAGAGTGGTCTCCTTACACTGTAGAATATCAGAGTTGACACAGAAACATGGATGATGGTGGCAGAAAAGACTGACAGTCCATCCAGTCTGCCCTAATTAGCCTATCATATGCCACGACCAGGTGTCTCTGTGGGGTCTTCACGTATACTGTTCTCCCTTTGCTCTCTGTATTTCTGCTTCCCCATCCCACTGAGTAGCAACTATACCCATGACTCTGTCCGGCCGAGTTTGAAACTGTTTATGGTATTGGCACCCACCACCTTTGTGGCAAACCATTTCATGGCTTTAACTCTCTTTCTGTGAATAATAGTTCCTCACATTATTTTAAACTTCTTTTCATTAATCTCTCTCATGACTCATTGTTCTAGCTTCTATGTGCCTGGTAAACAGTTCCTCACAGTTCACCTTGTTAATTCCTTTAAGGAATTTGAACTCTATCATAGCTCCCTCTTGCTTCTGGTTTCAAGTGAATACATGTTCACCACCTTCAGCCAATCCTCATAGGATCTGCCCTTCTGACCTTAAATCATTCCAGTCACCCATACCTCTCTAGCCTCCGTATTCTTTTTCAGTTGGAGTTTCAGGTAAAATGATGGAATCACTTCTGAAGGAAAGAATTGTTGAGTACCTAGAGGCCAGTGGGGCACAGGACCCAAGGCAGCATGGATTCACGATGGGGAGGTCATGTCAGATGAATCTAATAGATTTCTTTGACTGGGTGACCAAAGTAGTAGACCAGGGAGGGGCTGTGGACATGGCTTACCTAGATTTTAGCAAGGCATTTGATACAGTCCCACACAAAGATTAATACACAAGTTAGCCTGCCTTGGAGTGGGTCCCAAGGTGGTAGCATGGATAAAAATTGGCTAGACAACAGGACGCAAAGGGTAGTAGTAAATGGAGTCTACTGTGAAGAAAGGAGGGTTACTAGCAGGGTACCGCAGGGTTCAGTACTGGGACCGGTCCTTTTAATGTCTTTATAAGTGACATTGCAGAGGAACTGGAAGGAAAAGTATGTCTCTTTGCAGATGACACAGAGATCTGCAACAGGGTTGATACAAAAGATGGAGTGGAAAGGATGAGAAGGACTTGGCAAGGTTGGAGGAATGGTCAAATGTATGGCAGCTCAGATTCAATGCAAAGAAGTGCAAGGTAATGCAACTGGGAAACAAAACCCAGGGCAAGAGTACACAATGGTGGGGGTGAGATACTGACAACAGTAAAATGGAAAGGGACCTGGGGGTAATTATATCAGATGACCTAAAGGTGGGCAAGCAATGTGAGAAGGCAGTAAGGAAGGCTGGGGATATTGGATCGCATAGGGGAGGCATCGATAGTAGAAAACAGGAAGTTGTTATCCCTCTGTACAGACAGTTGGTGAGACCCCATCTGGATTACTGTGTGCAGTTCTGAGACCCCATCTCCGCAAAGACATAGACAGAGTGGAGGCTGTCCAGAGGAGGGCAACAAAATGTTGCAGGGTCTGCACCAGAAGACATACTAAGAAAGACTAAAGGAGTCTAATATGTATACCCCTGAGGAAAGGAGGGAGAGAGGACATGATAGAAACTTTCAAGTACCTCAAGGAATCAACAAAGTCCAAGAGGTGGCATCTTTCAGAAAAGAGATGTGCAAGAACAAGGGGCACAATTTGAAGATAGAGGGGATGGCTCAGAGGTAATGTGATGAAGTATTTTTTTCACAGAGAGGGTTGTGAATGCACGAACAGCCTCCTGAGGAGGTCGTGGAGTCAAGAACAGTGGGGGAATTCAAGAATGCATGGGACAGACATAAGGCGGTCCTAGTGGGGGTAGGAGGAAGTGTTGTTGGTTAATTAGGATCTGCAGCTTATCTGTTAGGTACTAAAATGGGCAGACTAGGTGGGCCAAGTGGTCCTTATCTGCTCAAATTCTATGTTTCTATGTCAAATTCTATGTAGTTGGGCACCTTCATTTCTGGTTCTCATACCTTAAGAAAGCAGGTAAGATTGGTCATAGCTGTGGTAACTTACATAAGAGGGTATTTCATATAAACAGTTCTAAAGTTCTTAGTTCAGTTGGCATAGTCCATTTCCCTCATAGATGTGTTTCTTTAATACTTAAGTAAAACATCTTCATTTTGGATGCAAGTTCCAGTTTAAAAAATACAGAAGTTTTTCACATGGTTTGAGTACATTTATATGGACAGTTCCAGCATCTCTTAAGGTTATAATAGTCCCTGGTCATAGTACAATGACGGTATTGGTGGCATTACTCAGGCAGACCATAAGGCTGTTTACAAAGGCCTCTATTTCTTGGCTATCTTCATGGATCTCCTCAAGGCCTTCGATTTGGCTAATCATCAGCTCCTCCTTAGGATTTTGGGAGGTCTGGAATTGTTTGATGATGTTGTGGGTTGGTGTCAGAACTATATACAAGGCTGTTCACAAAATAAAAACCTTAAATTTCAAATGCTTTATCATCTCCTGCCCTGTCACTGTGTGAGTTCCCAAGGGTTAGTCTTGAGGCCCTTATGTTGAGTTTAATTTTGAATTTGCTTCCTAAAGTTTGTAGACTGGGAAAGAATCAAAGCTCCACCAGATCAAATTGTCACCCCTGTAGGCCCTCTCCAGCAACCCCAAGAGTTAGCTAATGCCCTTAATCTGGCCTTACAGACCTTAGCTCTGTCCTCCTCCAGAGTTCCTTGTTACTGACCCTAACAGCCAGCCCCAAAACCAGCTACCACCGCAAACACCACTCAACCCCATTCTACTTCAAAATGATCACTAAGGCAGACACAATTAAATATGTGAAGGGCAGAACTAGAATGGGTAATGATATGCTCAACATGAAGCTTCTTGCTGTCACCCTAGAAGAGCTTGCCCTACTCACTAACACAAGTATTTAACATATCGCTTAAGTCAAACATATTCCCTGACAAGTGGAAAACTGCCCTCATCACCCCAGTCTTTAAAAGTAGAGACAGGATCAGCATAAGCAACTATCACCCCATATCTATTTTACCACCCCTCTAGAAAGCCCTAGAGAGAATTGTGTCAGATCAGCTCAGGGATTACCTCAACGAATATAACCTACTCTGTCCTCAGCAGCATGGGTTCCAGAATCCCACAGCACTATAACCGCACTCACCGACTTTACTTCACACCTATATGACTCCTGGATGGTGGAAAATGGTTGAGTCAATCTTTATTGACCTAACCAAAGCATTTGACAATGTCAAACATCGCATCCTGCTCAACAGCCTCAGAGCCCTTTTCTCCACCAATACATTGTCCTGGTTCTCAAGATACCTCTCGCACAGGTCCCAATGTATTAGAATAAAAGGTGTATCCTCTGAAGCCTAGAATGTTACTTTATGTGTCCCACAAAGATCAATTTTAGGCCCTTAATATTCAGCCTCTTTATCAATTCCTGCCAAATACATGCCCTGCTAAGATGCTGCTTTACGCAGATGATGCAGTGATCTCGTACTCAGAAACACACCTCCATGAAATAACAGCACTCTTCAAAGTAGCTTTACCAAACTGGAGTCATGGTTTGCTCACAACAAACTCCTCTTGAACTACAGAAAACAAAAGCAATGCACTTTACCCTACAAAGCTCAAAATGCAGGGTAGCCCACTTACCATACTAAGTAACAAAAGCAATGTATTTGAACAGGTTACTACCTTTAAATACCTGGAATTATTCCTAGACAACACCCTTTCTTTCAACACCCATATTGGCCATGTTGTGAAAACAGCCAACATCAGACTCAGACTCCTTTACCAACATAGAAATGCTATGACCACTGAGGCCCTCAGCCTTGTCACCAAAAGCTCAATACTGTCCATCATTGACTATGGACTGACTGACTGTCTATAGTGCGCCACTGAAACTGCTCTCAAAAGGGTTAAACTGTTGCTCAACAAAGCCTGCCGACTTGTTCTAGGAGCTAATTGATATTCCAACCTTGCACTCTCTACTCCGCAACTGGCTGGCTCCCATTACCAGGCATATATCATAAGAAAAAGCCTCCTAGGTCTGGTCCCAGAATCAACTTAGACGCTTTTCCAACATAACCCCAACACTAAAATATCCTGAAGCTGTGCTGGAGGAGTACTGCTTGTACCTTAAAGAACCTCCTTCACCCAGAGGTCCTCTCCTATCGATGCCTTCTGGATGAACAACCTACCCCTCCTTTTTCGCCTTAAGAAAGTTGGCCAATTCAAAAGAACTCCGTTGCCTCCTGGTAGAATCCCAAGAGTGCAACTGCTGTGCATAACGATAGGTGCCATCCTCGCCCTAGACTTCCAACCCTTACCCCTCGCCTTACCCCTTTCGCCCACCTAATCCTCACTCTCCTCCACCTCCTCTAGGCTGCCCCCATGCATACTGCACTTATCAGCTTGTTCTCCTCATCTCCATACCCCTTCTCTTATCCCCTATTAGCATTATATGATATGCCTCCTCTGTACCCATGCCAATACTCTCCATACTTCTTCCCCTTTTCTTTGACAAAGTCGATTTTGGCTGCCACCTAAAAGCAAACTGCACTTAGTAACTAGACCTATAGACTAGAGATATTTCTGTAATAAAAGTATTTGTATTTGAGGGTATACTCTACATTTATCTTGCTTGTAAAATAGTCCTGTCACTTGGCTACTGTATGTTCTTGTCATATGATGTAAATTGTACTGTTTTGTCTGTTCTTCTACTGACTTGGAACCTTTGTAAAAGTGCCAGTTTGGCTCAAAGGTTGTAATTCTGAAACTGAAATAAATAAGTAAATAGAAATATCAGTAGTCTTCTTTCTGCAAATTATTCAGTGGTGATCTTCAGAAATGGGTCCAATCTTCCTGATTTATGGGAGACAATCCAATATGATTTTGACTATTTTCAAAATTGGTTTCTGTTTAAATAAATTGGTGTTGAATGCCTCCCAAACCAAATCTATGGTTTTCCACAATGCCAGAAGGGGAATACCATTACCTACCACAGTAGAATTAAAACCGCTTAGGAACTGTCATAGAACAGGTGACAAATTTCAAATATTTAGTCCTCTCCCTAGAGACTGACAGCACACTCTGCTGCCAATGCAAAATCCCTAATATATTTAAAACAGTATGTAAGCCCCCACCCTGCCTTTTGCAAGATGACAGGTGGTATGCTGTTTGAACCTGACAGCAGTACCAGGTGGGGACTGGGTTTGGGGAGGAATAGGTTACTTGGCACAAGGGCTAGGTTTGGCTACTCTGCACAAGGGCACCCAAGTGACTCCAAACACAGGAAGCAATAACTGTAATGTCCAATACCAGAAATGGGATTCTAAAGTGTGGCTTTATTCACATCCAAACAGAACAAACAAAGCATAGACGACCCCCAGGGCTACACTCTGGTAATGCAGATTAAAAGAACAAGAACACTTCTTCAACGCTTCAGCCTCAGGCTCTGAATCCACCAGGCACCACAGCCCATACCTGCACGCTGCTTTGGGCACACAGCCTGAACTTGTACGCTATTCTGAGTTTTCCCTGGCTCAGCTCCCTGTCGCCACTGGACACCTTCCATATGTCATGGAAACCTTTTCTGGTGGCTCCTAAACCACCTAAGAGCACCTCAGCTCTATCAGGAATTCCTCCTTTAATCCTACATCTCGGTACTTCTCATGCACTGGCCAAGTACCTGAGAGAAAGTAAAGGTGCCACAGAGCAAATCCGTAGAGGTGAATTTGGTTACTACTGATGGGGGGTCTTCCACCTCTCGCTCCCTCAATTCATACCCGCCATTTCTCTGACAGTAAACATCTCATTCTGTAAAGCTTGGCAATGTAGATTAAGCTAAATGTATGTCACATTTCCTCTACTTGTCTTGCTTTCCCATTGTGCTGGACTTGAACATACTTTACTTGGCTTAGCCCATTGCTCTAGGCCCCCACTGATTAAGCAGTCCAATCCCACTTTACTTCACTCTTTGTGCTGGACTTGAACCTACTTGAATTAACCGCAATGTCTATTACACTAGACCTCCTACAGATTAAGTAGTCCAATCCCCACTTTCCAACAGTTCAGGTGAAAACATTGCCCTCTGTCAGACCGAACTCACCCTTTGGTTGCAGGTGCACCACAGGTGATTCCTCACAGGAATTTCTCTCTCCCACAGCTTCTGGTGCCGCAGCACAACTCTGAAAAAGGCAGCTTCTTCCCCAGTCGAACCAGGAGGATTGCCCCTGGAAAACAGGCAAACTTTTTCCCTATCCCTCAGGGATGGGGCACTTGACCAGTAACAGCGGTCTCCACCACTTCACCAACCAGCTTCTGTGTTCCTCTGATGATGGAAACACACACCTCCCTTTACAGTAGCTCTGAAACAGAGCTTAAGGCTCTGAGAGCCTGCACACAGACTGCTGTGCTGCTCCTCTCTCAAAGACTGCACACAGACTCTGTTCAAAATCCCAACATTCTATCCTAACTCCAACTGCAGCATTCCAGTGCGGCTCATGCAGCTGCGAGAGTTTTATGGTGATGACATCCCTCAGTCTCAGCTGAGACTGATAACAGAGTGAGACAGTGTGAGATCCATTTAACTGGAGTTTCACAAGCTGCCTTCCTTGCCTACCACTAGGTCTTATTGGGATTCTAGTAACCCCGGTAACAGGAGGTTACAAGTACTTCAGGACTAGGTGCCTATATAGAATGAATTATTTTATTTTACTGATTTGTTAACCAGGAAAGAGACACTGAGTCAGTACTTGTTTCTAGATGCATCCTGGGAGTGCAGCTAAGTTAAATAATTTGCTCATGGTCCCACAGTATGCAAATGGTGGCTGTGGGATTCAAACCCAGTTCTCCAGCTTTGTGGCTCAGTGCTCTTAACTACTGCACTCTATTGTCTGCTTTCTATTTCCTTCAGCCAGATTACTTCTTTCTCAGAGTTTTATTTTTTTTGATCACAGCATTTATTATATTACTTAGCTGGGAGGGTCTGCTGAGGTCAGAATCCTTCACAATCAAATTGCCAGGTTGGCTACCCCACTACCTATTTCTACCCACATCTGCTTTTTGCACAGCACTCTTCTTTGGCCTTCATTAGACCAAAGATACCAGAGCAAACTGAACTCTGGTCAGAAAAGTTGCCTTGAGTAAATTACCAAAACTATTTCATTGTATTTTTCAAAGTCAAAATTCCTCTGCTTTTACACGTTCAACATTTCATTATTTTTCTGTATTCCCACTATGACAGCAGGTCTAGGTCAAAGATCTCTAGGGTATCAGTTGCCTCATTTCTATAATTATTTACCATCTAAAATATTCAGTACCATGACTAGCATTCCTTCAAGTTTTAACTTAAGAAATATTTGATGGATAATAAGAGATGCAGTTATCCTTGAGTTATTTGCATCATATTAATATTTTTAACTCACAAATTTACTTTTACTTATGTGTTTTGTACTGCATATTTATTGTTTTTATGCATCTGGTCACTTATGAAAACAGGCTTTATACTAATGGAATTACTAGATTTTAATAAACAAATCAAATCAAATTCTTCTCAATGCCTTCATGTTCCAGAATTGGCCAGTTTACATATGGACATATGAAGGAGCCAGCAGAATAAGGCCATTAGGTGTAGCTGGTCAGTTCCTATTGCAGGGTCCGCAGCTTGAGTTACTGACCCTGCCCGCCTCAATCCTCCCTTCCTTTTCATCCACCCTCCCATAACATTTCCTGTCCCTTGTGTCTATCCTACCCTTTCTTGAAGCTGAACACAATTGCCAATGAGCCCATCTTATCCAGCAGTGCATTCCAACGGTCCACCACCCTCTCAGTAAAGAAATGCTTTCTAGGTTCCTTCTAAACCTTCCTCATCCAATTTTAAACAGTACCCCTCATGCTATGGTTGCCCCTTAGCCTGAAGAGACCTCCTTATCCACCCAGCTTATTACCTTCAAGAATCTCAATCATGCCCCTCTCTCCCTCCTCTCCTTCATGAAGTACATGTTCAGGAGTTTCAACTTCACTTACATATTCCTTGCTGACCAGCAAACATCTTAGTTGCCCTCCTCTGTGCTTCTCCAGTAGGTTAATAGTTTTATTTAAAGGTTTTAGATTTAGCTTCACAGTAGGGGTAATCAGACATCTTAAAAGGATGAAAGCCACAGGAGTAGTGTGCATCAGGGTGGCACTCTGCTGTAGGAAAATGTGGGGTCTCAGCTACATGTGTCAGGAGCATGAGTTGGGATTGATGGGGCCAAAAGAAAGTCAGATAAAATACTCAGTAAGATAACAGAAAATGTGTAATTTTAGAAGAAAGGTTAAAGTAAACCACTTCCACATCTGAATGGCCTCTCTACAGTACTTAAGGGAACTGGTGTGACTCAAGAAGGTGAGAGAGTTACCAGCCCAGTGGCACTGAGGGTTGAGGTGCTGGGCGCCACACCTCGCACCATGCTGGTGACCCAGGTTCGAAAGTAGCTCTGGTCATTGAGCTTGGCGGGTAGGAGGATTGAGCATCGAGAGGATAGCGCCTCCTGGGGAGGTGAATGGATGACTCTCCGGCGTGAGCAGCTCCCAGTGGAGGCTGGGAATGCCACAGTCCAGGGATCACGCTGATGCAGGGAGGAGCCTCAGAGATATTCGGAGGCTTGGTGCAGGAGTGCACCCAGCCACACTGGACACCATTGCACATCTGGGGTCCTAAGGGAGCTCACCAGAACAGGGGAAAATATCCACTGGCTGGGGTAGACGCCACCTGCCCCCACCTCCAGATCCGGATCCTGCCCACTGTGACATGGTCTCAGTGTCACCTCTGCCCGTAGAAGCACTGGAAGAAAACACTGAGCAGCAGAAGGCTGACCTATCTGGGCGGTGATCCAGAGGGATGGTTCCACGTAATGTGATGCAGTGTGCCAAGGACCGAGGTACAGATGGGAGGATATCAGGCAGTAGGTGATAAGGTAGGACGACTGAAGGGCCTTAGCCAGCGGTGATGGAGGAAATAAAGTTGAAAAAAAAAAGAAGGTAAGAGAGTAACTGCACAATAGATAGGAGAAATCTGGAAGGTTAATTTAATTGATTTAAAACTTATGTTGTTTAATGGACAATGTTCTTTGCCAGATGGAATATCCTCTCTTTATTCACTATTGCACATTAAAAATAACGCCACCTGAAAACAGTGAAGTTATTAGGTTTACTGTTCCTAAAACAAAAACTAAAATGGGAGAATGTTCTTTTTCTACAGGGTAGCTAAAAGTTGGAATGAGCTTTCTGTCATTTCATGGTGACATTAGTCATCAAACTTTAAAATTAAACTAAGAAACATCTTAGTCAACTATGATGTAATTGTTTTTAATTTGACTGTGTCAGTTGTATCTATGTATTTTTGTTCCTTATTATATGTAACATCTATGAATGTATATTTATGGTCTCGGGTCACGCATGAAAAAGGCCTTTGTCTTGTCGGGTGGGATATTCAGAAATGTGACAGAGGCAGGCGCAAGATCTGGCGCAGTGCAAGTCCACTGCACCATGGTGCATCAAGTGCAATATTCATAGGTTGAGCATGACGGCATGCACCAGCGCAACACGGCTGAATATCGCACAGATGTGCATAGCGCAACCAGGGCTGCACCAGGAAGCAAACCAACATGTGCAACAGCGCAACTAGGGATGCACAAGGAGCAGCGGTGCCTGCATTAGGACACATATGATCCGCAACAGGCACAGCAAGGAGCTAGCCACTGTGGCAGGGCAGCCCGCCACCAGGGCGCAGAGGGTGCCAGGAGTGAGGCATGGCAAGCACACGATGGAACACTGCCCAGTGTGCATGGGGAAGCAGCAGGCCCACACCCACCTGCACCACAGTGGTGTGACGGAGGCTGGTGGCACCAATGGCAACTGGTAAACAGCCACCTTCAACCCCCACAAGAAGATGACGTGCCATGCCACCTGGACCACAGCTGGCAACACACAGGCATATAGCACACAATGCACACACCACACAACCAGAACAGAAAGCCCATGGCCACCCCAGGGTACAGCCACAGACCAATGGGTGTACACCACCAGATACAATCCCCAGGCCACCCCAGGTGCACCACACAGGCACCATGCACACCACTGCAGCATTGCTTTAATGCCAGCCGCAAAGCAGACATGGAGACAGATGGTTAACCATAGAAAAGAATAATAAAAGGGATATAAAATAACTATTTACAAATGTATATACAACAGGGACACATCAACACCATGGGCCTCACATCACCACCACTGAGGCAGGCAGGTAACATGGTTAAGCGGCAGGACGGCAGTGGCACAGCTGGGATCTGGGTGCACCCACAACCTGCCTGTGGCAGCCAGACACATGTACGATAGCCACAGCACATCACAACAGCACCATGGGCAGTGCACAGATGCAATGGCTATATGCACAGGGGCCATGCGCCACCCCACCCCACCCTCGCTGCCCACCGTGCATAACATCATAGCATGTGACAGTGCCTACTTGCATGCTGTGGTGCACCTTGCACCAGTCCCACTGCACCACCCATGCAGCCTGCAGTAGAGCACCTGTGGTGACCTGCCCTGGCCCTCCTGCAGTGCCAGCCAGTCGGGCTCTCCTCCTGTCCTTAGGACCCAGGAAGGAAACATAGAGACAAACACATCAGTACCTGGCAACACCAGATGCTTCCCAGCATGGCATGCACCCCATACCTGCAGCAGTTGCAGCACGGTGGCACAGCGCACCACGATGTGCCGCCCAGGCCACAGGATGTGCAGCCCCAGCGCCCCTCACAGCATGGTGTGCCACCCTGCCAGCCCACAGAACACTGGTTGGGCACAGACACAAGGAAGGCACACTTACCTGGCCATGGCATGGCACCTCTCCAGACCAGTGCCTGCAGTGCCCGTAGTCTCTCTAGGTCCCTCCACTACAGGTCTCCATAGTGGTGTCGGCATTGCTCCCTGGTGTGCTGTACACCAGTGGCCTCCTCCAGCCCATCAGCAACCTCCTGCCACACCTCCATCCGTGGTCTATTCAGGGGCACCTGGCCAAACAGGCTCCTGCATGTGGCTCCACTAGGGCCACAAGGTTGACCAGTTCGATCTGGGTCCAGTTAGGGGCCCTGGCACTGCTGCAGCACAGCATTGTTGTATCACAGTTGTAAAATCCAAAATGGTGCCCAGCAGCATACGAGCCACATGTGCTGTGGATGCGAACCCTGCACGGAGATGCGCTGCCCTTGACAATCGTGGAGCCCAGAGATGCATGAAATGGGCATGGCCACACTGGCACATGCTGCAGGGCTCCCTGGGGCCAAAGGTCAACTTCAGGTCAGGGATCAAGATGCACACCTTGCACAGCTGCACTATTGGGACCACCATGCATGGTGCGCAATAGGGGCATGTGGGCACCAGGGGCATTAGGGCAAATAGCACCCAGGTGCCATGGGGCAAATGGTGCATAGGTGCCATGGGGCATATGGTGCCCAGGTGCCATTAGCCATATGATGCCCGTGCACCATACACCCCATGGCGTAGGCGCCATCAGCCCTATGGCACCTGGGCACCATAGGTCATACAAGCGCGTGAGGCACCACATGTTCAACAGTGGCTGGGTGCCATATCACATACTGTGCAGTGTGTGTAGGCTGCACCATTGGTTTAGGCACCGGCAGTGTGTGCATGCACACCTGGGCCTACTGCGCATGTCACAATGTTGTGCCATGACTTGAGCATGTGCAAGTCCATTGCGCCATGTGCAATAACGTGATATTCAGTCGGCATATGCAGATTTGCTCATTAGCCTATCCACGGCGCATTGGATGCATTAGCATCTCATTACAGTTGCATATCCCTCATTTGCATGCGATGTGCTATAAAGGCACCGCTGAACAGCACAGGACATGGACAAGTATTGTATCCTTCAGAGGTAAGCAACAATGCTGTGTGGGTGACAGGACAGTGGATTGGGAGGGTGGTGTGGGTAGTAGCAGTCACTGATCATGTGTCATGTCCCACAGGATGCAGCATGACCGATCGCGATGAAAGTGAGGAGCATGGGCCTGCACGGAGGCATAGGCCCAACTTCACGAGGGCTGAGACCGATGCCCTCTCGAGGTGTATCTCGACCAGGAGCCTCTACTGTGTGGCTCGTCAGGCACCCCAAAGGCCAGGTCCACAGCATGGGAGGGTGTGGCCAGAGCTGTGACTCTGCAGGGCAGCCATCAGAGGTCTGTGCAGGAGTGCAAAAGAAACTTGGCACAGACTGGCGATCGATTAGGAGAAGTTGGCAGCCATCCGGGCTGCACGTGCAGCTACGGTCAGTGGACAGCCCAACGTGCCACAGCTGATGCCGCAGGAAGAGTTGGTGTTGGCCACCATGTGATGCAGCACTGTCGAGGGGTGTGCCTGGCAGCGACTTCCAGACAGGTAGCAGCCCATCACTGCATGGTAGGTACAGCAGCCTTTGGGGCAGGTGTGTGCCAGCAGCACTAATGTGACTGTATTCCCTTTCAGCTCCAGAGCATCTGCATGCAGTGGCAGGGTGGGGTGTCCACCTTGGGAGTGGTCCTGGACCCAGAGGACCATCCTTTCACCTCCACTGGTGTCCAGGGGCCAGTTCGCATGCAGCCCAACACTGCTGTCAGGCCAGATACCTGTGGCATGGTTGTGGACAAGGCCCTGGCTGTGTTTCAGCATGACGCCAGCCATGGCGCACAGTATACTGAGACACAGATCGGGGTGGTATGACACCGATGATGATGTGACCATCATCCCGGATAGCGGTGTTGCCATTGAGGGGAGGCACCATACGCTCACCCACCACGGCAGCGCAGACAGTGCCCTGGAGGTGGTTGTGCACACCAGTCACTGCCCCAGGTGTTGCCGTGGGCACCAGCGGTGCAGCTGATGGTGGTGGTAGTGGTGGTGCAGCTGCACCAGTACTGCTTAGCACACAGTGGCCGGAAGTGCAGTTGGACAGGGTCGAGGGGTCCGGTGCAGCACCCACAGGCTGTGCTCCACAGGATGAGCAGCCCCAAGAGGGCCCTCGTGCAGTGCCCACCTGCTTGGGGCTGGGCAGTGAGGTCGAACACCACCTGTGGGTCGGCGATTGCCCATGCGCCCCAGGGCACTGACCCATGGCCAAGCACACTTGTCTGCTACGGGCTCCGTGGAGCAACAGGTGTTGGTCGTGGCAGGGTGCGTGCACTCCGACAGAGCTGTGCCAGGCTGCAGAGTGGTGTGACAGGGACTTTGCACAGCTCCTGGCCGAGAACAGTCGAATGCGGGAGGACAAGACTGCAGCCCTGAATTGGCTTACCGCTGCACTCACAGCCGGCCTAGCACCACTGTCCACCATGATGCATGGCCATCTGCCGCAGACCCCGAGGAGTGCATTCTCCATCCCCGGTCACGGTGTCGAGCGATCCCTCTGTGTCCATGCCGGGATCCGCTGTGGGCATTCTGGGCATGCCTGAGCAGGCTTGTTCGGAGCCTGCAGACCCCTGTGAGGACCCAGTCAAGTTTCATAGTAACACACTTGGAGGACTGTCACAGACACCCCTGTGGCCATCGCACAGCCTGGGTCCATGGGACGGTCTGCAGGTCGTCCACATGTCCACAGTGGTCATGTGACCACTCGGCAGTCCTGAACTGCCCACCTCCCGTCCGCTGTCTGCTGCTGCTGCCCTGTGTGCACATTGGTGTGGCATGTGCGTGTGTGTTCCAGGGCGGTGGCATCCATGGTTGATGCCGCATACAGACCATGTGCACACCCACCCAGCTGCTGGCCACTGTGGCGTATGCATGATGATGCCAGCACAGCGCCAACTGCTTCTGTGCACCGATGCTCAGCATCTGACACACACCTGGTGCCAGCCTCTGGATGCAGGCATGATGGTCCTGTGTGCATGTGTGTGTGTGTGTGTGTGTGGAGGAGGTGTGGTGTGTGGGTGGGTGTGCAGTGCTGTGCTGTGTGATTCTGCGAGTCCAGTCTCATGCCTGTCCATGCTCCTCTCCACCCGTCTCCTGTCACAGGGCCTGCCCATACATGCCTGTATGCTGTGCCATAGTCCCGGTACATGCATGTGGACATGTTCACCTACCTGCGTGCACCATAGTGCTGCTCTGCAATCATGTCCCAGTGCCACTGGACCATCCTGTACAGCCGTGGTTCCCTTCACATGGGGCTGCCCACCGCCACCTGGCCCAGCGGCCGGTGTCCCCACTGCTGTTCCCTTCTTCGACCTCGACAGCTATCCCACAGTTGGTGGCCATGTTGAGTACTATACAGCAGGCCAGGAATAGGCCACAGGCCTTTGAGGGGCTGTACTGTAGGACACCAACAGTCCTGTCCAGGCAACAGAACTGTACCTTCAGCATCCCAAATACATGCTCGATGAGGTTCCGTGTGCTGGTGTGTGCCTCATTGTATAGCTCCTGCGCTGAGGTCAATGGGAGTCAGCACGGGTGAGCAGCCAGGGCCGGAGTGGGTAGCCACTATCACCTGTGTGTAGAGATGTATGGTTAGCATGGTGGACTGTGTTGCTGCACCCCAGCCTTCCTGGCCACACCCTGTGTTGCCTCTACCTTAGCATCCCCCACATCTTGCCATGTTGTGCCAGGCTGCCTGTTTCCACAACATACTCACCTACTAGGTGGCCAGTGGGGATGTCCCCACTCTCAAACCTGTGGCACAGTGCCGATCGGTGCCAGATGAAGGCATCATGTGCTCCACCAGGATGTGTGGCACAGACATTGATTATGCACCCCTTGCATCACATACCACCTGGCAGTTGACACTGGAGTAGCCCTTTCTGTTGATGTACACTACCCCCTCCAGGTCAGGTGGTGTGCGGATGCCAACATGGGTGCAGTCGATGACCCCAGCACTCCAGGCATATGTGCCACCATGTGGAACTCCTGCATGTTCGCTGTATGCTCTGCCTGTGTGCTGGGGAAATGGATGTATTCTGCAGCACGTGGTAGCAGCGCGTTGAGGAATTATGTGAGAAGCTGTGAGCCGCGGCTGACTGGGTTATGCCTGTGGTGTCCCCTGTTGGTCTCTGGGAGGCACCGTGGTGAGCAGACACATGACAGCGCGGATTTCGTCTCCACCGACAGAGCATGGCTCTGTCCTGTGTGCCTGCATCTCCTCACTGCACAGCTCACAGAGCTGCCTCAGAATTGTCCGTTCAGATGGTACTGGCCCACAACCTCAGTATCACTGTACTGTTCAAAGGTTGTTCCGATGATCGCTGATGGGCCCTTCCATGGCCATGCTGTTCTGCTTCCTGTCTCCTCACACCCCTCATTACCGCCTCACCTGGAAGATGGCACTGGCCATGGCCTCGGATGTCCTACCCCGGTGCTGTCTCCCCAGGCACCTCCTGCTGTGGGCTGCCAAGTGTGATCTTGTGCTGGGCGCACACTTGTGTTGGGGTTCCAGGCTGGCAGACTGTGGGCTGTAGCCTCTGCCTCCCACCTGTCTGGGAACCTGTGCTGCCTCTTCTGTGCTGGGTGTCACAGGCACACGCCTGGCTGATGCCTCCACACCTGTCTCACACACTCACTCTGTTCCACTCCTGACTGCCTCTGTCTCCGTCTTGCACCCCCCTGCTGTCCAGCCTGCCCACTCTATCTCCTCTCTACAGCTCCCCTCTGGCTGCAAGCCTCCTTCCCCTAGCTTGCTCACTCTTTTATAGGCTCAAGTTTGCTCAGTGCAATTCCCATTTGCTCCAGCGCTTGCGCCGTTTGTCTGCTGTTGAATATTGCACCGTGCCACATATTCATGGCTATACCCCTGCACTTGTGCATGCATGCATTACCGTTGCACATTGGTGCATGGTGACTTCAGCCGCGAGTTGCTGCCACTGAATATTGCCTTCTGGCACATTATCGCAGCGCGCTGGTGCAACCCTTGTTGCACATCGCGCAGCTGTTTTGAATATCTCACCCATTGCATTTAACGGTAAACAAAAGCTAAAATAAATAAATAAATAATAAATAATTTGCTGATGCATTATAAAGCCCATGATAACATCTCAGAGCAAGTTGTGTAAGCAGGAACATTTGTCAAGGTGTATGGTATGGGATATCATACTGCCTCAGGTGTGCTGTGAGGCGTAAGTCCATAGGCCGAGTGGCTTCAACCACCTCAGAAGAGATTTTAGCTCATGATATCACACACTTGGGTGCGTATTATTATGATTATGAAATGTATCCATTTGTAATTTTTGACTGATGGTATGATCCGCTTTTAGACCAGGATTATGTACTGAGATATCATCCCAGCTGCAAGTCATAGAATCATAGAAGCTTGATAGCAGAAAAGGACCACACCGCCCATCTAGTCCACCCTATTTCACCCCCTACACACACCATTGCCAGCCCCACCCTCCACCTGCTATTCAGCTCCTTATGTCTGTACTATTCCTCTTGAATCCCTCCACCAATTTAGTCCCCACCTTCTTCTGGTAGTCTGTTCCAGGGCTCCACAACCCTCTCTGTGAAGAATCTCCTCTCCACTGCTTCTGTATCTATTTCCTGCAGTCTGTGGCTATGTCCTCTAGTTATGGCCCCTCTTTCTTCTAAGTAAATACCCTTCTCTTGTTTTGTTGAGCCCTTTTACACATTTAAAAGTTTCAGTCATGTCTCCCTCTCCTTCTAGCCTCCAGCATGTACAGATCCTGCTTCCATAAGGGGTCTCTGCTCGTATGTCTTCCCTTGCATACCCTGCACCATCTTGGTTGCCTTTTCTGTACCCCTTCCAGCACATCTATGTCCTTGCAGAGGTGCGGTCTCCAGAATTGGACCCCATACTCCAGGTGTGGCCTCACCATGGCTTTGTAGAACAGCATTGTTACCTCCCTTCTTCTACTAGTAATGCCCTGCCAATACATGCCAACATTTCATTGTCCTTTCCCACTGCCCTGCTACATTGTTTTCCTACCTTAAGGTTGGATGAAACTATGATCCCCAGATACCTCTGCTGTTCTGTTACTTTGATAGCCTTCCTCCCAGGGTGTACTCTGCTAGTGTGTTCCTACTCCCACGTGCATCATAGCACAATTTTTGGCATTAAATGTCAGCTGCCACATCTCTGATCGCTCCTTGAGTGTCTTCAGGTCCTGCCTCATGTCCTCCACCCCCATGGTGTCCACCCATTGCAGATCATTGTATCATCAGCATACAGGCACACCTCCCCTCAGCCCTCTCCTATGTCACTGATGTAAATGTTAAAAGTAGATGTCCCAAGACTGACCCATGGGGCGCCCACTCTTCACCCCCATCCTGGAGTACACCCCATGTAGCACCACCTCTGGGTTCTTCCCACTAACCTGACCTTCGGCCCACCTTGATACTTTCCCACCCACTCACAGACTTTCTTGTTTGCTCCCCAGCTTTCTGTGTGAGATGGTGCCAAAGGCCTTACTGAAGTCCAGATAGGTCATGTCCACTGCCCTTCCTGGTCGACCACTTGAGTCACCCAACTGAAGAACTTGATCAAATTCATCCGGCAAGACCTCTCTTGGTGAAGCCATGTTTTCTGCTGTCCTGCAAGCCACTCTCCTCCAGGTAGTCCACCACCTCTCCTCGATTAGTGCTTCCATTACCTTCCCACCACTGAGGTGAGGCTGACAGGCTGATAGTTCTCTGTCACCTCCTTGCTTCCTCCCTTGTGTAAAGGCACCATGTCTACTGTCTCCCAGTCCTCTGCACCCTCCCATTACCCAGTGAGAAGTTGAATAGCCTTGTCAATGGGGTGGCCAACTCCTCCCTAATTTCCCTGATCACCCTGGGGTGTGACCTGTCTGGCCTCATTACCTTGTCCACTTCAATCTTTCTAGCTCCTCCTAAACTCATCCACTGAGAACAGGCTCTGATCCACCCATTTGCCCTCCTTCCCTCCACTTTAGCTCAGGTCCCTACCATTTTCCTCTTCCATAAATACTGAGCAAAAGTACATATTTTAATACCTCTGCTTTTTCACAGTCCCTTACAATTTTATCTCCTCCCCTCAGCCTTGCAATCTCCTGCCTTGCCCTCATCCTCTCCCTCACATATCTGAAAAGTTTTGTCCCCTTGGCTTTTTTAGCTATTTTCTCCTGTATCCACTTTTGCCCTCCTGATTTTCTGCTCTGCCAGTCTCCTCTTCTCCTAGAAGCTTCCTTATTTTCCTCATTGAGTGTCCTCCTAAACTTCTGAGTCTCCTCCTTTCCCTGACTGCCCTCACTATCTCCTTAGTAAACCAAAGTAGCCTCACCCCTGGATTTGAATCCTACAGCTGTCTAGGGTGCATACTGTGTGATCCTGAGCAAGTCACTTAACTTCTCTGTGCTGCCAGGTCACATCTGGAAACAAGCTTTAGCACAGTGTGCTACCCTGTTTACAAAATGTTCCCATCCTCCTTTCCTTCACTCCCGCTTGCTCTTCTTAACCTTTTTATGCACATTTCCATGGCTTTCAGTATCCCTCCTTTAACAGATGCCCACAACTCTCCACTGCCCCTATATTCTTTGTTCCTCCATTGCTTCCTTGGTAGCCTTTTCATCCTGTCGAAGTCTGCAAGTTTGAAGTCCATGACTGTAGTACTGGTTCATTTTGTCTCCTCCCTGTCCTCACCCTGAACCTTACAGTCCTATGATCGCTGGTGCCCATTACTTCTCCCACCGGCACCTCCTCCATACTCTCCCAATTTTATCAGGAAGGAAACAGTGCAACAAGGCAGCAGGTAAAGTAATAGGATGCTGGGATGCATAGGTAGGGGCATCACCAGCAGGAAAAAGGGAGGTCATAATTCCACTATACAAGACACTAGTGAGGCCCCTGGAGTACAGTGTACAGTTCTGGAACCTTCTACATAGACAGGGTAGAGAAGGTTCAGAGGAGGGCAACAAAGATGGTACATGGATTGCATCACAAGTCCTATGAGAACAGGTTGAAGGAAATGAATATGTACTCCTGGAGGAGAGGAGGGAGAGAGGGATATGATAGAGACATACAAGTATCTTACAGGGAGGAACAGGGTGCAGAAATACACTATTTTTAAGTGAAAAAGATGTTCCAGGACTAGAGGGCATGGGATGAAGTTGGAGGGAGGACGATTCAGAGGAAACATGAGGAAGAATTTCTTCACAGAACGGGTGGTGGATAAGTGGAACACCCTGCCAGAGGAAGTGGTGGGGATGAAACAATCATGGGATTCAAGAATGCATGGGATAGACATAAAGGAATTCTGAGTCAGGATAAGGGGCAATGGACTTCTAGGGAAACATAAACTGAACTTACAAGCTCAAATGGGCAGACTAGGTGGGCCACAGGCCCTATCTGCCAACACTGTCTATGTATCTATCTATCTATGTTCCATGTCTAGCAGGTTGTTGCCCTTGTTGGCTCCCTGACTAGCTGTTGAAAGAATACCCTCTGCAGGCAGCAAGATCTCCTGCTCCTAGTCAACACTGCATACAGGATTTCCCCAGTCTATATCTGGTAGGTTTAGGTCCCTACCAGTAGTAATTCTCCTGTTAGGGCCATCTATGTGACTGCCTGGATAAGCTGTTTGCTCCTCTTCCTCCCCTGCATAAGTGGTCTGTATACCATCCCTGGCTACAAGGATTCTCCGGTCCCCTTCCTAGTGTTACCCACAGTAGCTCATTCTCTCCTTCTTTGTCTTGTTCCTTAATTACTCTCATGTCATCCCTGATGTATAAAGCAATTTCAACTCCCTGTCCCTTTCAAATAGTCTGTAGCCCAAATTAGTCATCTCCCAGCTATGATGATCAGTCCACCAAGTTTTGCTTATTGCTACTATATCCAGTCTGTTGTCCCCTATGATGGCCTCCAAGGCCAACATTTTCTTCCCTTAGTGCCTGGTGTTGGCACCCAAGCCCTTCCACCAAGAACCCCCCAATCCCCTTTCACAACATTCTGTCTCTGTTCTTGGGGGAAGCTGGTAGCCCCCATTTTTCCTGTCCTCTCTTGTGAATTCTCCCATCCCGATTTGGTCTCATGGCAATCTGAGTTGAAGGTTTTGACCATCCATTTCAAAATTAAGCAGTAAGGTATGACAGGGGTGTGGTACAGTAGGATAATGGCCCCACCTCAGGCAGGTTGAAGCATGGGGTGAAGGCAAGCTAAGTGTTTCTGCCACTCAAGAAGGGCTGTTAACCCACTATAATGCACCCCTGGAGTGCATTATTGCTATTATGAAATGGTTCCTTTTAGTAAATTCAATGTCGTTTTAAACATTTTTTTGTTGCGCTACTTTCAGCTGGGCATTGGCACTAGGGATAATGTCCGGCTGAAAATACCTCTTGTCAATCAGGAGCCAGTATTCTTTTTGCACATTTCATAATTAAGGTTATCACTGCTGAGAAATGTGGGTCAGTCATGACTGGTATTTGGCTTGCTTATGTAATCATTTACTATGGTTCTCTAAATATCTCATTGTGGGTTAGACCCAGTTATCAGTAGCAACCATACCCATACTCACACCCATACACCTGGACCATTTTATGTTCTCAGTATTATACCCCAGGCATAGAACATCATGTGAGTTTGTCACTTCTCAGAGTGGATTAAGACACCTAGGTTTGGCGTGTCTCACAATGCACACAAAACATCTAATTGGTGACCCTTGATATACAGTACCACTTCCTGTTATGTAGTATTGCTTTATGTTATATATGAAATATTTTCTTTCCAGATCAGCTATGGTTCTTCAGTTTCCTGTTAAGTGATAAGTCAAAATTTCCTTCATTTATGCGGACTGTTCCAAATGACATCTTCCAAGCTCTTGGTCTGGCTCAGCTGCTAATTTATTTTGGTTGGACATGGGTGGGAATTCTGGCCTCTGATAATGATTATGGTATGCTGGGCAGCCAGACTCTCAAACAAGAACTCATCAGGCTGAGGCTGCATTGAATTTTAGAACTGGTCACCAAGTATAAAGAGAAGATCCCTCCACCATTGATGTGATTCAGCGGTCATCAACAAATGCCATTGTGATCTACTCCACTGCTGAGAATCTGGTTCCATTGCTGGAGGCCATTGCTATGCAAAATGTAACAGGTAGAGTTTGGATCAGCTCTACAGGTTGGCAGGTATCCTTGAAGTTTTCAACATGGAGGTTGTGAAAACCTTAAATGGTAGCATAGGGTTCTTCATCCACAAAGGCAAGATCCCCGGCTCAAGGACTTCTTATACAGTATCCACCCTTCAACCTTTCAGATGACATCTTTATGAGAACATTCAGGAGGTGGCCTTTGACTGCCAGTGGCCAAAACCTGACGGAAATGACACACTAACAAACTGGGCAATAAGCACAATAACATCACCTGCACGGGTCATGAGGATTTAAGAAAACTTGACATTTCTAAATTTGACGTGTATAATTACACATGCATGTTTGGCATTTACAATGCAGTATATGCAGTGGCACATTCCCTTCATAGTCTGCTTTCATGTAGAGATGGAGAAGGTCCATTTTATAATGGACAGTGTGGGAGCATTCATGATTTCCAACCTTGAAGGTAAGAAAACCAAGTAGTCTATTTTCATTTGTAAAACTGGTGTGTATGTTAATACCACTGCTGAGAGCACTCTTATGATTGCAAGAGCAGTCTTGGCATTCTTGAGGAAAGAGAACTGCAAGGCAACAGTGAAGAGTTCTGATACCCTAACAATGTGAGTGAGACTACTCTTACAACACTAAAAGTGGTCTTGGTGGCGTACTGGTGTATTATTGACCGAGTTCGATGAATAATATAATCCTTCACTAATTTATAAAAAAGTCCCCTAACATTCCCATTTCCAGGGCAGCTATGGAAGAAATACTCTTCACAGAATAAGTGTGTTTCATGCACAGAGCAAAGGAGTTCTGATTGGTCGAAACTTGGAAGTGCTCCTTGTTCTATAATGGGCTATGGAAGGATATGAATTCCATCAAATGTGCTGCCTGCCACCATTAAGTTCAGAGCTGTGTTGAACATGGAGCTCTGCTGGTGATTGTGCAGAATAGCAAATTCTGCTTCTGAAGTTCTTTTCAGAATTAATTTTTATCATTTATTGTTTCTTCTTGATCTGGCCCTCACCTTGTCAGGTCCTGCCCCTCCATTAGCATCTCTGGCACTTACCCTCAGGTTTCCAATCCCATGGGTTTACCCACTGTGGAGTGAGCTACTGTGCTGGTTTCAACCCCACTGTATCTTGGTCAGGGTGCAGGAGTTCCTGGTTCCTGAAGCAGCCAGTTGCTAGAAGTCTGGGCTTGAGTATACTGGGATCATGTGCTGGGCAGGCATTGTTGCTTTTACAGTCCTATCTCCTGGGATGCCTGGTGCTTGAGGAGGTCTAATCAGAGGCACACAAGCATGCCTCATGTGAATCTTGTCCAACAATCGCCTTCCCACTCCTACTGTCTGCTGAACTACCAGCTGTGGTCACCCAGGGGCAGTATAGCAGTGGTAGCATTGACCCTCCCTCCATCCCTTCCCAAAGGAAGTCAGCATTCTCTAGGATGTCTGATTTTCCTCCCTTGGCCAGTGCCTGATACTCTGAGCCTGTTCCCAAACTAGTTGTTGGCTTAATGAGTGTTGGCACTGCTGCAGTGCGAGCAGGTCAGCTCTGGAATTATTGTTTAATTCTGAAGGCAATTCTATATGTAATCCTATTCTGTGGTTTGCATAAATTGAGTTGGCAGTTTATATAACTGCAGAATACTATTATGAGGTTTATGTAAATTGTAGTTTAGTAAGCCCCAGTTTAAAGAAATAGATTTATTGCCATATTGGTCCTTGTAAGAAAACATCAAGAAGCAAACGGTTTGATACCTTTTAATGGACCAACACAGGTGTTACAAAAGAAAACAGTGTCTAAGCTTTCGGACCAACCAAGTCCTTCTTCAGAGACTTAGGTCATAGTTTAAAGAAAAATTCTGCTTTCAATGGAATTCTGTAGAATTAATTTGAATTTCAAAATTCCACAGACTTTCTTCAGAAGAGGAATTTAATAAATCAGCACTGCTCTAATCAAGCTAGATTTTAACATTCTTCTATGATTTTGCCCGTCGGCATCCTGACTAAAGTTTTCTCTGTGTGTCTGCAGACACCATAACATCATTACTGTTCATCCTCTTCCTTTCAATATTAATAGCTAATTCAAACTTTCACACTATCCCATAATCCCATCTGAGCTCTTAACAAGCATTTTGCTAATTTTAATACCCTTTTTGGGACAAAGAAACTCAAATGGGGTCATATATTGAAATAAAATCTGAAGTGAAAAAGGTTTTGAAAGTTGTTTCAAAATGTTATTTATTTATTGAAATGTTTCACCAGGAAGGCACACTGAATGATAAGTCGCTCATCTCCCAGTACAACCTGAGGGAAGGGGTAGATTAGGAATCAGACAGTAAACAGTCACGTATAAATTCAACATTAACATACATAACCCCAGACACCTGCTTTTTAGCAAAACGACAGGTGGCATGCTGTTGAAGGACAGCAGTACCTGATGGGGACTGGGTTCAGTGAGGATGAGGCTACCCGGCACAGGGGCCTAGGTTTGGCTACTCTGCTCAGGGCACCCATGTAAATCTGAACACAGGAAGCAATAACTGCAATGTCCAGAACCAGGAATGGGATTCTACAGTGGCTTTTATTCACATCCAAGCTGAACAAACAAAGCATAGACAGACCCCACGGGCCTACATTCCTGATAATGCAGATTACAAACAACAGAACACTTCTTTACTATTTCCAGCCCTCAGGCTCTGAATCCACCTGAGCACACAGCCCGGACTTGCATGCAGCTTTGGGTACACAGCCCGACTTGTACACTACTGGGGTTTCCACTGGCCCAGCTCCCCCTGGCCACTTGATCCACGGTCCATTTTGGGAAATGAACCAGTTATCCTGTTGTGGCTCCCAAACCACATTAGAGCCTTCGACTCCTAGAGGGAATTTTCCTTCCAAACCCACATCTTAGGTACTTCCTCATCACTGGCCAAGTGCATGAGGCAAAGTAGAAATCCACAGAGCAAATCCGTGGAGGTGGACCTGGTCACTAAAGATGGGGGTCTCCCACCTCCAGCTCCTACAATCCACACCCAGCCATTTCTCTGGAAACTAAACAATTCTTTTACTGAAAGCTTGGCAATGTAGATTACTGGGTGAGCGTATGTCACATCTCCTCTACATGCCTTGACTTCCATAAGTGCTGGACTTGAACATACTTTTACTTTTGGCTAAGCCTATTACTCAGGCTTCCCACTACTTCAGTAGTCCAATTTCCCACAATCACACAAGTCCCAGGGTGAAAAACATGGACCCTTTAGAAAGAGCAGAAACTCACCCTCCGGTTGCAGGTGCCCCATAGGTGATTCACAAATCTTGTTTCCCAAAAGCTCTGGAACAAATAATGCAGCTTCTCCACTAGTAGCATGACTGGGGTTGCCCTGGAATATGCAGAAAACCCTTTCCTGTCCCCATCCCGGAGAAAGGGGCACTGAGACCTGAATCAGTGGTCTCCACCACTTACAAACTGCTTCTGTGTCTCTCTTAAGGTGGAAACACACACCCTTTTCCTGACTGTAGCCCTATGTCAGGGCTGAGGCTCCCAGAACCTACACAGAGCTGCTGTGCTGTTACCTCAGCAAGCTCCCAACTCCAGCTGACCTACAGACTACTGTTCAACCCTCCCAACATTCTAGTCCAACTCTCTGCTGCAGATTCCATTGTGGCTCATGCAGCTGCGATAGTTCTATGGTGATGTCATCCCTCAGTCTCAGCTGAGACTGAGACCAGAGTGAGACAGTGTGAAACCCATTTAACTGGAGTTTCACACGCTGCCTTGCTGCCTACCACTAGGTCTTACTGGGATTCTAGTAACCCTGGTAACAAGGGGTTAACATACAGTTGTAAGGTAGACATTACAAACAGTGTTACAACAGTGTTGCACATGATAGGTAAAAACAGTGGACAATAATTAGTGCTGGGTTATTAAGTAACAAGTGCTTACGTGAAAGAAAAGGGGAAAGAGAGGCAGTGGTAAGGTCAGTGGGAGGGGCAAGAGTCATGTCCCAGAGACCACTTCAGGATGTAAGGACCCTGCACTACACTGACAGAGAGAAGGGACAAGGAACTGTCCACAGAGACCCCATAAGGATGGTGGGGGAAGGAGTAGATGAGAGATACAAGCCCCTTGGGGGTAGGAGAGGGACCCATGGAGACCACGCAAGGCCCTTTTATTCTGTGAGAGATCAAGGGAGGCTAGTAAGTGGGGGGAGTTGGGGAAGGGAAGAAAGCTAGGAATCTGGTGGTGTGCACAGGTTAAAATGAAGGTGACAGTAGAGGGGTAGGGTTTGTCCAGGGCTTAGAGGAGGGAGTTAGGGAGGGAAATGGCAGGAGCAGCTAGGAGCAAGGTAACTGTTGAGGCAGAGCTGAGGAGTAAGCGGAGGATGAGTGCTGGATTTAAGGAGGAAGGAATTCCAAATTTATGGGAGGTGGTGAAAGTAACTAGATTGGCCGATTTGGTGGATCTGCAGGGGATTACTGGGCAAGGGTCAGTTGATCTAAGGGAATGAAAGGGTGAGGGGTGTTAAAAGGAGGAGGAGGAGAGGTAGGAATGGAGCTCACCCAACCAGTGCTTGAGGTGAATTTAACACAGTGGGAGAGCCACCTATTTGAAAGAGAAGGGAAGGATAGGGCATGATAAAGATCACAGTGGTGGGCATGAGGTGGGCATCCAAGGCAAAGCAGCAGAAGGAATTGAAGAGGTGTCCAATCTGGCCAGGGAGGACCGAGGGCAACACCATAGACTGTCACAGTAGTTAAAGTGGGCAGTATCTTCTTCTGGACAAGTTCACACCTAGCAGTAGAAGGGATGCAACTACGGTTCCTGAACAGGGCACCAAGCTTCTGCAAAGTTTTTTCTGGATGGTGTCAGTATGCCCAGAGAAGTTTAGATGTTGGTCCAGCCAACACCTAAGTACCTGAAGGAGGATGTGTCTCAAGTAAAGTCCCTTCAAGGGTGTGGAAAATGGGTAGGGAGGGAAGCATTGAGAGTATCTGGCGTGTGCCAAAGATCATGGAGACTGTCTTCTAGGTGTTGAGGGAAAGTTGATGCTTAGCAGACCAGAGCTGAACCTTGTCAAAGTCTTGCTGTAAACTGGTTGCAACCTCATCAGGACAGCAGCCGAATGCATACAGGACTATATCATCGGCATACATGAGTATAGCAGAGAATGGGGAGCAAACAGGGGAAGGTCATTTAAGAAGAAGAATAAGAGGGGTCTAATAAGGAGCCCTGGGGACTCAGTGCTAATCAGGAGGAAGTAGCATCCAAGATCTTAACTGACTGGGTTCTGCCGATAAGGTAAGAAATTGGCTTTGATTGACATACTGTCCTCAATTTCTTCAGCTGAGGTGAAGTTCTTTGGTTGTGACCAGGTTGACTGGCACTCAGGAGTTTTAGGCTAATTTAAAAGTTGCATTAATTTTAAGAAGTGTGTTGCAAAGAAGGAATATGAGTGTATGCCGATCCGCGGTGAAACCTTTACAGTGAATGCGTCAGTGCCAACAACATTGCTGGATCACTGTAAAGTCCACCCGGACCCTGCACTCTTTTCCCAGTCCTGCACCCCATCCCTGAATCAACTCCAACTCAGAGCTAATAATCCCTAGTTCAGGGTGTGGGGGCACAGCCCCTGAAACACACACAGACAGATATCTTCAGATGGATTTATGCCAACCGCATTTGCAGTCGACATAAATCTATCACAGTAATGTCAGTCGACAACATTTTTGTCGAACTGGCATCATAGAGCTGAAAATGAGTATGAATGACTGTGTGACAACACAGGCATTTGAAAATGACGCTGCAAACAGCTGATAGTGACTCAGCAGCAGGGAAGAGATTTAAAAGAAAGGAAGAAGAAACGTTTTGCGTTTGGACCAGAGAATAACAGAAATGACCAGATCAACCAAAATTTAAAATCATATCAGTACACCACCACCCATCCTTTACTGGTGGCCTGAGAAGTGAAAGCGGAACCATACAAAGGGAATACAGGAAGTCGCTGATAAGGTGTGATTTTACAGCATAGCAGAGATTAAAAACAAAAAACAAAAACAATGTTCACCGGAGCCTTGATGTCAAAACACTGCAGGTGGAAATGCCCTGCAATCTTCCTTCCTTCCTCAATGGAGCTGTCATCAGGGATTCCGATTCATGAGCTGTAGTTGGAGATGGGTGCTAGGACTGTAGGGTCATCATTCATGGCTGCAATTATTCCTGGAGAACTTTGCCCATTCTCTGTCAGTAAATCTATTGTCCTCGTCCTTCATTGACCTCTTGGATATCTATGGACACAATGGCTTGACTCAGAATGTGCCATTTATCTGCATAAGTGAGGGGGCGGGCAATGACTCACTAATGGCAAAGCTATGAGTGAGTTATGAAAGTCCTGCCTCCTCACAAGTGATGATGAAGGTCATATTCTAATTTAGGCCATTATGTGTCCAGTTTATCATTGTATTTTAAACTGTAAAGTTTTTTAAACTAGTTCTTTATATGAAACTTTAACTGTTTCTGTTGGATTTCACTGCTCTGTTTTGAGTGCAGCAGAGACCCTGTGATGTCATCTGACATTGTGCTAGCTGCACTCTATTGGCTAAGGGTTCCTTTGTTACCCTTCAAAGTAGAGATAAAGGCTGATGATGGATCCATACTGAAATACATGACTTATCTTCATTTAAAATGCTTCATCTGCTACACTAAATCATGTATCTGTAAGGTTTGATTTTCACCTACATTATATAAATGTTTCTTACTTTGCCACATACACATCGTATTGTGTGGAAACAAGATCTTTGTCCTTAGAACTTCATCTGTTCCTGCTACTTGTCAAAACGTGATATCATAATCTGCTGCTTGTGACATCATCATTTCCATAGCAACAAGCTGTGATATAATAACTTCGCTGTGTTTTTCCCCATTGCTAGAAGCTGGTAGTCATTTGCCATTTTGGCAGCTGGTTATAACTGCACTTATGAGCCAGCATTCCTTTAAAGAACACACACGCAATGTTGCAGCTCAGCAGAATTGTATCAGGTTCAACTCCCAGCCTTTCAGAATCTCAGGGTAGCTGGGTCTGCTCTGTTAGGAGGAGAAGGGCATGGTACAAGTGTTGGGTGGTGTAGGAGGCTGTGGATAGCGTGCCTCCCTCCCACCAACATGGTTTGCCCATCTTGTGGCTAAGCTCAACTTGTGGTGTGTTTGTCAGACAGAAGAGGAGTGCTGCCGGAAGACAAAACCTGAAGCCACAGTGTGGCTATGCTGTGAACGTCTGACAGGAGCTAACTATAATTTAAATAAATAGGAGGAGACAGGTTCAGCGGCATGGGTGGCTCTTACAGGAGAACATTTGTTAAGCTAAATAATTAAAACACAAAACATAACATAATTCATAACATAATCCATAAGAAATAATAAACATAAAAAAAACTGGGGTGGGAGCAGTTCTGGGGAAAACAAATCCATCAGTTATATAAAACAAACATATGTGGAGTGGTGTAAAACTTGAATTTTATATCATAATCTACAGCTTGTTACATCATAATCATTCTCATGGAAATAAACTGTGATTTATAAACTGAGGATTATGGGCCCCATTATTCAAATGTGGCTGTATGCGCCATGCAGATGAATGTGCCACATTGACTGCGCCAGCACAAAAGAATGAGATATTCAGAAATTGCACCATGAATGCAATCTTGCAAACACGTCTGAATATCCCAATTGTAGCGATCGCACAGTGGGAGATGAGCAGCATGGCAGGTGACCTGTGACCAGCCCGGAGCATACGGAACTGCGTGATGTGAAGCCACTTGCATGGCGCACAGAGTTATAATATTCAGCCAGGATATGCAAATAGCCTCATGCACAGTTGGTACCCAAACAGCACATTAGCATCTCATTACTGGAATGTATTCAGGCCATTTGCATGCCATTGGCATGTGCAGTTCCAGTCATCACCACTCCACAAAGGTGACCAGGTGGTGCTGCAGCTTAGCAGGCAGGTGAGTAGTCATATTTGTGTGTGGGTGGAATGCATTGGCCTGAGTACAATGCTAATACCCATGGTGGCCATGTGTAACTACAGAAGGGTCCAGTGTCCATGAGGCATGCCTAAGATGCCTCCAGGCCACAGGTGGTGCCACCTGCCCCACGCTGCCTACAGCTGTGCAATTTCCATAACCACAGCACCACACTGATCCACTGCAGGGCCCCTGTGTCATTGTCACAAAGAATAGATAGCGTCGGTGACATGTATGTTGTTCCTGGTGGTGTGTATCTGGAAGGGGTGTGGTGTATGCACCTATGGCATACCACCATGGGTGGGTGCCAATGGTCTTTCCTGACCCATGCCATGCTGCCACCAGTACCATCATGCGTCCTGATTACCATTGTCCCAGAAGTCACCATGGGTGCATGCCGTCACCAGGTGATGCTCTGATGGCCACACTGGTGCAGGCAATGGCACCTGGGACATGACCCGCATTGTAGCTGTCTGCTCGGCTGGTGTGCTGAGGGTGACTGACCACACTAGCATGTGCCAGCTGGGTGTCTATGACCTGGGCGAGGTGAGGGAGGTGGCTGACTGGGAGCGTGCTAGTGGTGTCACACACCAGTATCTGGCAGGTGCCTGGCGAGCAGGCACAGTGCAGCTGTGGCTTTGGGTACACCATCCTGGCATGGCTGCTGTGTGTGGGTGCCTAGAGCTTTTCCTGGTGCAGCTCACAGAGCTGTCTGAGGATGCTTGTCTGCAATTCAGCAGCCTGCCTATGGGTGGCTGGCATTTAGGGCATCCCCTGTCTTGTCTAACTTCGTGACACAAGCGTAAGATGTGTGGCACATGCACTGTGTAGTTCCACTGACTATGCACATGCACAGCATATGTAGTGTCCACCCCATTTTTCGTGCGGTATACATTATATGTGAACAATCGTAGCAATCAGATATGCACAACGCATTCCTCCTTTTGAACATTGTGCAACAGTGCATTTTCCTGGATGTGCCACTCATCTCTATTTTGTGCCATGCAAGTCCTTTGAATATGGGGGTGCAATGCATGTTGAATAAACAGGAAGGAGGAGCAGATGAACTCTATGGGATGAGGATCTTATTTTCAAACAGCTGTTCATAAAAATAAAGGAAAACACAGAAATATCGGACATAAAACAAGATTTATAGAACTATAGAAACAAAGGCAGTGACAGCACATCAAGACCAAAGGTTCGTCAGTGTGACAAGACAGCAGGTAAAGCAAATAGGATGCTGGGATGCATAGGCAGGGGCATCACCAGCAAGGGAAAGGGAGGCATAATTCCACTATTCAAGACACTAGTGAGGCCCCACCTGGAGTACAATGTACAGTTTTGGAGACCTTACCTTCGTAAGGACATAGACAGGGTAGACAAGGTTCAGGGAGAGGGCAACAAACATGGTACATGGATTGTATCACAAGTCTTATGTGGACAGGTTGAAGGAACTGAACATGTACTCCCTGGAGGAGAGGAGAGGAGGGAGGGAGGGATATGATAGAGACATACAAGTATCTTACAGGAGGAACAGGGTGCAGGGAATACACTATTTTAAGCAAAAGATGTTCCAGGACTAGAGGGCATGGGATGAAGTTGGAGGGAGGGGCGATTCAGAGGAAGTGAGGAAGAATCTCTTCACAGAACGGGTGGTGGACAAGTGGAACACCCTGCCAGAGGAATGGTGGGGCTGAAACAATCACGGGATTTGAGAATGCATGGGATAGACATAAAGGAATTCTGGATGTCAGGGTAAGGGGCAACAGACTTCTAGGAAAACATAAACTGAACTTACAAGCTCAAATGGACAGACTGGGTGGGCTATAGGCCTTATCTGCCGACACTGTCTATGTATCTATGTATGTATCTAGTCTGCCCAGAGACATTTTGATTTGTGTATATATATTAAGTTTTTCAAGGTTTTACTTGAAACCACTGCATTGCACTGGCTCAGCCACACTGTGGCCTGTATTTTCAAAGTGTTGAGATGGATGCAACAGCAAGTCGTGTCACATTTGCATATCAATTTGCAGCTGCAGCTGCCTCTGAAGGTGCACTAGCATTAGAAGATGAATGAACCACAATCTGCTGTGCCTGTACTTGTGCCAGATTAGTACCACAAAAGTGTGCAACTATGATGCAGCCTGCATTTGGGCCACACATGTTTTTGTTTTTTTTTAAAACCAGGACAGACTCATTGGCGGGATATTTCAAGGAGTTGTGCCTGGCGCAGCCCCATAATATGCCCCGGCGTGATATTCAAAATTGAAGGTTGCATGGCCCAACCCCGATGCGCTGGGGCACATTGGTAATGTATGTGGTGCAGATGCAGGGGCATGCCCATGCATATGTAGCACATCCCGATATTCACCCAGGGATGTGCGGTGCATATGCTGTGGATCCCCTACATGCGCCGCTAGACTGGTGCTCAAAGTTGAGCGAAAAAAAAAGGCACAAATGCTGGCCACCCACAGGCAGGCAGCTGTATTGCAAGGCACAGCACAACAGCCGCCAGTCGTGGGTGGCCACCCGCCTGGTGGGAACACTGTCCACAAGCACCTGGACCCTCCCTGGTAGTCAATGGCCCCCTCCCCATGTGTCCGAGCGCGGGCAGCTGTACATGTAATAAAACTACCTGGTGGTCTAATGGTCCCCCTCCCCATAAGCCCAATTGTGGGCATCTGTACAGGCAATAAAACTACCTGGAGGTCTAGTGGTCCCCTTATGCCCAATCACAGGCATCTGTACATGTAATAAAACTACCTGGTGGTCTAAGTGGTCACCCCGTATGCCCGATGTGGGCATCTGTAAATGTAGTAAAATTACATGGTGGTCTAAGCGGTCCCCTCCCATATGCCCGATCAGTGGGCTGTTGTCTTACAAAGAGTTACCTGGTGGTCTAGTGGTACCCCTCCCCACCCACCCATAGGACCCCAGCCACCCAGCACCCCCGTCCTGAGGACAGCAGCTCTCGCCACATACCACCTGGCCACTTGCCGAATGAAAGTGTACAGCAGCTTATTGACAATGGCTGGTCCACACTGTGACCAACAGGCACACGGAGCATACTGTACGCTGTCATTCGGCGGCAGCCGGGAGGTATGGGGCGGGTGTTGCGTGTCGGGTCCTCTGTGGGTGGGTGGGGAAGGGGGTACCACTAGACCACAAGGTAACTTCTTTCATATGACAACAGTCCAAGATCAGGCATATGGGGAGGGGACTGCTAGACCACCAGGTAGTTTTATTACAATTACAGATGCCTATGATAGGGGCATCCAGGGGACCACTAGAAAACCAGGTAATTTAATTACATGTACAAATGCCCATGATCAGGTGTATGGTGGACCACTAGACCACCTGGTAAATATTATACATGTACAGATGCCCACAATCAGGCGTACAGGGAGGGAACTGTTAGACCACCAGGTAATTGTATTACTTTTACAAATGCCTCTGATTGGGTGTATGGGATAGGAGGGGTTACAAACGCCCACCAGGGACCCACCCGAGATGACAGCAGCTAGATAGGGTGCCAGGGCATTCCACAGAGCCGCTCTGCACAACGATGGAAGGCAAATAAATGACTTATGCAAATGGCCCCATTTGCACCTTGCATATATTATGGCCTCATTTGCCTGCCCCCAGCTGAATACTGTGGGTGATGCACCTAGCACAACTGCACTTGCCTGGTGCATACCCATGCTCCCTCTCTGTGGCTTGCACTGGTGCAGTGCCACTTTGCCATGCAGTATGTGTGCCGACCTTTCCATTTTCATCAGTGCTGAGCCATGGCACATCACCATTGAGTATTGCCTGGTCTTGGCCCCAGCACTGCTCAGTTCCACTGTGCCCAGGCTTGCACCACTGCCCGTGCAGTCTGAATATCCAGCCCATTTTTTTAAACCAGAGAGACACACTAAGTCAAAGCTTCTTTACAGGTATGACCTGGGAGCACAAGGAAATTAAGTGACCTATTCAGGGTCACACAGTATGCAAGTGGGGACCGTGGGATTCAAACCCAGGTCTTCAGATTTCAACTCAGAGCCTTAAACCACTGCACTATACTGCCTCCTATGTACCTCCTAAATGTGCCACATATGTGACTGTACTTAGCCCTGGAAAACAGCGGAACAGCATACATCTTATCTGAGCTAACTAAAGCTCTGTCACACACTGCAGGTTATTGAATCTCTCACTGGTATAGCCCTCTGATGTCACCTGAAGGTGATTCTGGGATTTCTGGTTACAGCAAATGCCAGGGTGGAAGTCTGCAGAACCAGCATGATTACAGTCTAGTATACTGCAGTAAACAGCAAGTAAAACAAATGTTTTCCATGCAAAGTGCAAATTGGGACTGGCCCCACACTTGGGTGTATGGGTCTTAGTGCTGACTGCTCCTTTTACAGGTTATGATTATAGAAAGATGGCTGGATTGCTACTGTGGAAGTCTTTTGCTTCATAGTGCAGAATTTGCCTTTTCATTATCATTAAACCATGTTTTCAATAAAAGCTCAAAACACTGTTAGAAAACCTCAAGATACTGTAGGACAGTGAGGCACAAAGGGGTAAGGGCTGTACATCCCATATTCTCTGGACACTCACCTGGTGAAATAAAATTTAGATAAACAACAAACTACCATGTATATTTGTATATTATACTGGTGCTCCCTCTATTTGAGGTTGTTCGGGCACTTCAGTGTTAAACCCCAAAATTTGCACTTTAATTACTTTGCAGCTATTCTATGGATTTGCATGAAATGTTGCATACACAGTCTCATAAGTAAATCTCTTGGCAGAACAAGTGTTGTTCTAGTCAGACGTGAGGATTCTGAGATGCAGATAGTGCAAAATATGATGTTTCAGAATGTTTTCTCCATTGGTGTGAATGTCTTTTCTATCAACATGGCTAGCCCCATATGGTTTTAAATACTGGCCTGCAATTTTCTGGGTAGAAAGGGCTGGCCCACAGATCTGACTGTTGCTTATTTGGGAAACAAATATTTATTCGTTTCAAAGTTACTTAATTTTGAAATTTGTAATGCTTGGGTCTGAGTATGCTCAGTAAGCACTGAAAAATAGCTGCATGAAATGACAAAAAACATATTTTTCATATGGGGCCAATCTTTTTCATGATGGAAAATCACTGTTTTGTTTGCTTTCATCTTGTTTTGCCTCTTTCCATAAAAATTCACTTTGAAAACCCACAAAATGAAATTCCTGAAGCAACCAACAGATGTAGCTTGCTTATCGGGACCCCCTTAGCTGGATTCTGCACTTAACTGTTGCCTGTTGCAGAACTGCTCTTAAAATGTTGTTTTTAACTTATAAATCTTGTTTTGTGACTCATGATACAAAGCAAGATTTTTATTATATGACGACTCACAAAAAATCTTTTATCATATGGGAATCCACATATTTCAATGGGGTTTTCTACTTTGGTGCATAACTTGTCATTTCTCAAAAGATTTTGGCACTAAATTTTCAACATACCCTTTTTGACACTCCACTTCTTGAACAATAGTGGTTTCATTTTACAAATCATGCCTGAAAGGTGATTTTGTGGTCGGTTGGTGAAATCACCTTTTGGGTGGGATTTCAACATTTTCACCATATGTGTTCATGAGATGGGGTCATAAGAAAAGTATGCTGAAAATATGGGGTAAAAATATGCAAAAGCAGCAAACTTGTGCAACATCTGTTGACATTTCGCTATGCTTGCTCATAACTTTCTTAATTTTCAAAATGTTAACCCCAAATTATCAACTTTGCCTATTCTTTATGCCATCTCATGAATATGACAGCTACCATTTTAAAATCTCACCCAAAACATCTTTTCATGCCTCTGCCATGGAATTATTGCTGGTAGATGGACTGCCATTTTGGTGGGGATTAGATACGTTTACTACCGGGTTGATGAGGCGGAGTAATAGGAAGGCTACGTTGTCAGTTTGGTTGCTGTTGTCCTACAAATGGAAGCTCAGGCCTGGAGGCCCTGTACTTCCCATAAACATATATGCATCTGTGGGGAATGGGAGCACAGACAAATAAGGATCGATTCACACTATCTCCAAAGCGTGTGGTTCCATGGACTATCTTAAGGGGCACTGTCAGCCTGAACCTCGTTTTGTGGAGAATTCCATCAGTGTGCCTCTATGCACACTGATCACCTATGATGCACAGAATAGCCATAGATGTACTTTAGAGCATTATTCTTACTAGTATTCATTATTTTAAAATTTCCACTTTCCTTCAGTACCCGTCCCTGGAAGCATAAGGCAGCCAAGAGGCATGTCTGACACTGGCGCCAGCACAGAGACTGATTTTACACATGCCCACGCTGACAAGCTAAATACAGTATGTATCTTCTATTGCTTGTACAGACCTGCCCGTTTTTAAATAAAACTGGCGTTGGGAAAGTAAAAAAAATGTTTAAAATCAGTCACCAATCTGGTGCATGCACAATAGCAGACACTCACACATCCTTCACTCATGTGTGAGATTTTGGTGACTGTTTTAAAATCTTTTTTCAACTTTCTCAGCACTCGGTTTTACTTAAAATGGCAGGTCTGTACAGCAATAGAAGATACATGCTGTATTTAGCATGTCAGTATGGGCATGTGTAAAATCAGTCTCCGTGCTGGTGCCCAGTGTCAGACGTGCTCTCTTGGCTGCCTTATGCTTCCAGGGACGAGGTACTTGCAGACAGACCCGAAGGAAAGTTGACATTCTTAAAAATAATGAATACTGGTAAGAATAGTGCTCTAAGGTATATATATATATGTGGCTATTTTGTGCATCATAGGCCATCAGTGTGTGCATAGAGGCTCACTGATGAAATTCTCCACAAGCAATGGGTCAAGGACTGACAGTGCCACTTAAAAGTAAGACAATACTTTGAAAAACTGTGTTAATGCAACATTTAGAGTTCAGGCTAACAGAAAAAGTTGGGAATTGTGAAGTTAGGGTTCCCAACCCTAAATCCCAACACCACCCCATTAGGTATGTATGTATGTTTCTGGAGTGTACAGAATGGGGTGAGCTTTATGGTTGACATCACCTAGGAAGACTTTGCTCCTGATTTGCTCTAGGGGTTGGAAACCCTAAAGCCACATTTCCTTATTTTTGTTGCTTTAGCCTGAACTGTAAATGTTGCAAACTATTTCTGTGCAAAGAATACACACACACACATATATATGGGATATGCAATGGAAGCAAGTGTAATAAATGATTTATCGCACAAGAGCAGTTTGACCTCGGTAAGTTCACGAGTGAACTAAGCCATGAGTGAGGTGTCTGAGGTCAAACTGCTTGAGTGCAGATAAACCATTTATTATACAAGTTTCCATTGTCATATTCCATTTATGCAATTCTTTTGTTTTTGATTTTGTAGGGGGCATTTGTTAGTCAAAAAGTGAATAAAATTTGAATTTTCTGCCATTTTTGCTGATTATAGAAAATCTAAAAGGAATCTAGATATGAAACACCTCTCATTTTGTAGATATTTTTATGCTGAACACTATTTGTGCTCAAAGTACCACACTATCATGTTTTGTTTTTAAGTTATTTACATTAGTTTGATGAAAAGGTGCACAAAAATTAAATTTTCTGCTGTTTTTCACTAATTCTGAAAAAACTAAAAAGTATCTATAAATGAAACACCACTTATTTTGTAGATATTTCTGTGCTGAGTTACCTTTGTGCTCACAGTACCATGCTATTATTTTTCATTTTAAAGTTATTTACATTTGTTTGCTGACAAAATAAAAAGAAAAACATTTTTGTTTGCTAATTATCAAAATATCTAAAAGGTATCAATAAATAAAACACCACTCATTTTGTAGATATTTCTGTGCTGAACCGCTTTCATGCTCACAGTACCATGCTATCATTTTCACATTAAAGTTATTCGCATTTGAATATGGTTAATATTGCTACTGAGGCGAACATTCTGAATGACATAAGCACTTTATAGATAAATGGCTGATGACATAAGCACTGTATAGATAAATGGCTGATGACATAAGCACTGTATACATAAATGAAATTTATGTACAGTTACTCAGATAAATGGCTTTTTCACACTCTGTTTATCTCCACCCCATTGCATAAATATGTATCTATCTATATTTATATATATATTATATACTGTTCATTGTACTTTGTTTACTGCCTCTGATGACTGTCAGTTAAGGGTTTCCTTTATCTTGTCTTCTCGTTAGCTGCTCCACTATGTCAAGAATGTCCATTTTAAAACAGTGATGGTGAGGAGATGTATTTTGATGTGAATGGTGACCCACCAGCAAGATATGACATCCCTTAACTCCACTTGTCCCCTAGACGGAACCAGCAGGTACTTCAGAGTTGGTAGCTTTGAGAACAAAGTCCCTGGAGGACCAGAGCTCATCGTCAATGAGAGTGACATTTTGTGGAATGAAAGGTTCTACAGGTATTTCACAGCATAGATCTTGCTTTTTATTCTTCAGACTTTCAAA
Source organism: Neoceratodus forsteri (assembly GCA_016271365.2). NCBI lineage: Eukaryota > Metazoa > Chordata > Ceratodontiformes > Ceratodontidae > Neoceratodus > Neoceratodus forsteri. The sequence goes on from JADMNL010000029.1 coordinate 219,002,125, forward strand.
ATACAGTGTAACAATTTCTCTTTCTTTCTTTCTTTCTTTCTTTCTTCCTTCCAACCTGTTCCCCATCTGGAGTGAATGTCAACCTGTATGTCAGGCAATCAATCAATCTATCCCTCTCTCTCTCTGTCTAGCTCAACAGTATTTATCCATCTTGACAGTATATATCTGTCAATCTGTCTATCTGTCTGCCTCTATACCTAGCTGTCTACAGACATTATCTATCTACAGACAGAATCTATCTATTATCTGTCATCTCTGTCTGTCTCAGATGTCTGTTGCTCTATCTGTCTGCTTTCAATGAGTGCTAATTAAGTCCACCAGATTGAAGCTATGCACAGCAATGCAGCAATTGTGACTACAAAGTCTCCAAACACAAAACACAAATGTGCTTGTAGATACAGACAGACAGACAGAACACACACACACACACTACACACAGCCACAGACACATTCACACACATACACAGAGACACACACACCACACACACACACACACACACAACATCTTTGTTTACTAAACTATAGTTTTAGAACTAGCTGGACATGTCTGTAAATTCAACCATAGCCTAATATTCAGATATCAACCCCCACATGTTGCAGACAGCGTACTTGCTGTTAAAATGTCCTGAAATGACCATCTGCTACCACAGCATGAGAATAAAACTGTATTATACAACAGATTTTTTAATTAACTTTTGTAGGGCCTGATTTTCAGTATCTGTGCACAGATCACAAATGCCTGGATATTCTGTCAATTTTAGTCCAACACCTTCCACTATCCACATCACAAACTGTCTGAAAAGGGTGAGAAGGAAAAATTCCTGTGTGTGCTTTATACATGAGGGAGGGGGTATTACCGCAGAATGGTAGCAGTGACTCATAAATGAAATGTAAGTAGTGCAGGATTCTGCTATGAATAATGTGTATACTGAAGGAAACAGTCCAAGTTTGGCCCTAAAATTCTTGTCAGACCTCATTTGAGCATCTGTGCATTAGTGGGAGCTGGGGTGCAAGAGGGTGGTGGGTTGGGGATGGGACCCAATGGCTAAGGGACAGTTTTCTTTTCACAGGTGTAAGGAAAATCTTGGGCACACTGGGGTGGGCTTCTAGTGTGTCCCATGAGCTAGCCTTGCTTGCAGAGCAGAAAGCAGCTAACTAAAAGAAGCTACATTTCTTATTAATTTAACACTTATATCTCAGCAGGAGTCCGTGTCTGTTGAGATTAAGCAAGACAGATACTTTATTAGAAGTAGAAGGGGTCTTATTTAGGGTTAAAAAGAAAGAAAAGAAAAGAAAAAGTCAGTGTGTGTTCTGTACTGTGAAGGGTACTATATCAACTTACTTAGCTAAATCAGTAGGAGAAGAGAGCTAAATTGGGGTGTGGTTTAGATACTATAAAGCAGGTGACTCAAATTACAACTTCTTGTTGCTTGCCTTGCTTGTAGAACAGAAAGCAGCTAACTAAAAAGAAGCTACATTTCTTTAAGCGTGTCTGCTGTGTCCATGGAGCACGCTGAAACTGCTGGCATTAGACAAACTTGGATAAGATAATTTTAGCATATCCTCTACTTAGTAAATATACACCTTTAATAATGGAAAAAGAACTTGGTAAGTGTATGCAATGTTTGACGTATAGTGAGGGAAAGTATGGGAGCGAGTAGTATAAGTGCTAATTGCCATCTGATTACTACTCTTGAAGCAGAGATCGCGTTTCTGCTTAATATTAAACCAGTTTCTACTGATAGTAGGGAATTGGAAAGTTACATTGATCTTAAGGATGAACAACTTCATTCTAATAAACAATTTCCTTCACATTTAGGTAGCATTTCTATGCCTCCTGATGAGACAATTGTAATGACTAGCACTAGTATACCTGTTGCCTCTGCCCCTCTTATAAGGGTGGATGATTATCCGCCTCTTCTCATGATACCGATGACTGGACCATTGTCACAAAGCCTCTTAAAAAGGAGGGCAGTCAAATACACAATAGTGCCCCTATTGACACTGTAATAGGTTTGAGCAATTGACATTGTCAAATAATGAAGCGCTACATAATTTATCCTGTGCATCACCCTCTGTTGATAATAATGGTTCAAAACACTTTTCAATCAGGAGTTAATGCCCATGAATACTTGTCTTAGTAAGTCTCAAGCTACCAAATCAATACCTATTAAGTTAATTGCTCCAGAGTGTTAAACAATCACCTGTTTCTGATTCTTGTACCCCTACTGTCTCAAAACAAATGTTAGTCCGGGAGATTCAATCATTAAGCACACTGACAGGTGGTATGCAATAGTGACAAGAGCAACCACACTTGTTCTAGCGTCCGTGGGGCCAGGGTATCTGACATTACTTCCATGATGCCTAAAAGTTTACAAAATGTGGGGAAAATCCACTGGTTATCATACATGCCAGTGTTAATGATATAAACAACACGTTATGTAACCTGTTACTTGATAGGGGATGCTGTGTATGTATCTGAAATTCTACCTGTCCTGAGAGCAATATCTACCATGATGCAGAAAATCAAAGCCCTAAATCAATGGCTGAAAAGTGGTGTTTTAAGCAGGATATACCCTGTATTACCCACTGGGAATCATTTTCAGATTGTTCTTCCTTGTTTTGCTGGGACGGTTTACATCTCAGTCATAGGGGTAGTACACTTATGGGAAGAGTATCACTAAAATCATAAATCGTTGTTTAAACTAAAAACAATGAGGCAGAATGGGCCTATTCCCAAGTCTCTGAATACTTACCAAATATTATTATAACTAAATGTAAATTCCTAGCTTTGAATGCAAGATCTTTAAATGAATTCAAATTAGCAGAACTCAAAGCCAAATGTAAAACTTTAAATATAGGTGTGGTGGGAGTAACTGAAACTTGGTGGGACGCATCCTCAATTTGGTCCAGAGAAATTCTAGGTTATAAGTTATATCAAAAAACAGATTAGATAAGCAAGGCGGTGGAGTTTGCATGTACATACTAAATGATATTCCTTCTTTGGAAGTGTGTTCTCCTTTCCTTTGGAAGGTATATGGGCTAAAATTTTATTGAAGGAGCAGTCCAATGTAACTATTGGTGACATCTATCGACCTCCATCTGCAAATTCAGAATACACAACTGATATGTTTAAAGAAATTACACATTTTCAGAATCTCAAGATACTGTAATATTTGATTACTTTAACCTCCCTCATATTAACGGGACTCATTCTCAAGACAGTCCTATGCTGAGAAAGGACTAATAGATGTTGTAGTTAGTACTGGATTACAACAACTTGTTACTGAACCCACTCTAGGTCCCAATATTTTGAATCTATTATTTACTAACATAGAGCAACAAATTAGCAATTTACAAATTTGGGATCCACTTGGGACCAGTGATCATTCATCTATTCTTTTGAAATTCAACAGTTTAAACTACACAAAGAAGTTATACTATACAAAAAATTATAATAAAGCAATTTTTTCTAAAATCAATGAATACTTACAAAACATAAACTGAAATCTAATCTCTTAATTGTACAACACAGCAAGCTTGGGACCTTTTAAAAACATTGTACATTATTTGGAAAATACCTTTATTCCATCTAAGAGAAATGTAATAATAAAGTAAAATTCTCTTGGTTCAACAAGACAACTAAAAATCAGATTAAAATAAAAATTTAACTTTTAGGAAACTTAAGAATAGTTCAGTTCCATTTAAAACTACTCTGTTACATAAATACAGACTATCTGTGAAAACTTTAAAAATTCTATTAAATTGGCAAAATAAGCTAGAATTTAAACTAGCTCACACAAAAGACTGTCACAAATATCTTTTCTCCTATATAAATAGCAAAAAGGTGTATCAAGGATCATTTGTCCCATTATAACCAATGGTTCTTCTCATCTGATATAGAAACCTCGAATCTCTTTAATAAGTACTTTTGTTCTGTCTTCTCTCAAAAATCACCTATTAGTATATAGCCCCAGGGGCACTATCCCAAGGGCTCTACCCCTACCTGCTCTAACTGTAGCAGGGTGAGGGCCCAGATCCATTGGTGGGTGCCTCTACCCAGATGTCGGGGTTAGAACAGTCGAGGTTGACTCGGTCAGAGCCTCTGGGCTGCTGCAACCCCCTTCTTCCCCTAGTGGCCCACCCAGGTCAATTTCAGTGCTCTTACCATATACACTACCCCCGGTTCGATCCAGTCAGCTCTCTCCGGGGACCCCTAGGAAGTAAGGTACAGTTACACCACATTCAATGTGCAGTATTTCACCATTAATACACAGACTAGCCAGTGTACTTTTGCAAAACAGGCAATCTGATTTATTGCGGGGGAATAACAAGGACCACGGAATCAGGTGATTAGCTTACCACCACAATATATGAAAATCTACCTATGACTCTGTGCACAGGCTAACCTATTAATTGCTGTCTATGGGTACCCAAGCCCTAATGGCTAGTTCCTCAATGCAGCTGGTTGGGGCCTGACACAAACAAGATTTAATTCCTGAGAAGATCAGATGGAGCCAGAAAGCTCAATTAGTGCAGTCAGCAATATAACAAAATGATTTTGCTTTTGTTTGTAGCTTTAACAGGAGCTACCCTGATCCAGTACTCACAGCTCCAGCAGATAACCACTCCTTCACCACTTGCAGGGCTGAGCCTGAGCTTCAAAGCCTCCTCACACATTTATATGGAAACAACAGAGGGTACCATACCAGGCAGCTGCTTCCAGGACCCGACCGAACTCACAGCAAATGCGGGTGTTTCACTGCGCCTCAATGTCCTGACAGACTGAGCGCAATTCAGCAGATTCTCCAGTCCTCTTCAGGTGAAGCCTGGTAGGTAGCTGTGCTTGTACACAGCCTCCTCTGACTGCAAGCCTGCAGATTTAATTTGTAGGGTCACTGGCAATATAAACGACCACCTCAGGCCTTTCACGCCGCTTCCCTGCATAACACTCAAAGGTGCAGAAGCTCAGAGATCCCTTCTCCTTCACAATCACAATGCCTCTGTCCATAACAGCATGGGGCAATCCTCACAGCTCAGGTGCCACATGATTTCATTGGCTGGTCGCACATGCCAGTCAGTTATTCTAGTCCTCAGTGATGCGAAAAGCACCATGACCCATAATGCCACATCCAGGGATTACAAGCTGTGTCCCAGGTTCAGCTGGCCCAGCCAGAGTCCTGATTCCTGGTTGGTCACCTCCACACCAGTTTCAATGCCCCTTAGCTACCACTGGACCTTTTTACACAGTCCAGGTGCAATATGGAGGGCACAACCCAAAGTCCCAGCTGCAATAAAAACATTAGGCAACTGCCATTTTACCAATACTATACTGTACATATCCCAGAGGGACAACTGCATCCTTCACATGGGCTCCCTTAGCGCTTCTAGCGACTGAAAATGGAGCAATTAGACAGCAGTCCAGGGTGGCGCCTGAGCAGGGAACCCCAGTCCCCTATATGAACCAGTAAAGCCTGTGAGCAGGCAGCTCTTAAAGAGACAGTACCAGAGGCTTCAAAAGCACTCACAACTCCCACATCTAATGGCCTCACCGAACATCAGCCAGGCATGGAGCCTTAAGCTCTGGGAAAGGCTCCAAGGAACCCCCATTAGTAGGGGGTTACAAGTACATTACAGTTCACCACATAGATTATCATAGGTTCTATCCAACTGACATTATACAGGCTATCAAAAACTAAAAACAATACTAGTCCGGGCCCAGACGGTATTCATCCATGGTTTCTGATCTTAACTCTATAAATATTTCTATACCTTTGTCAATTATTTTCAATAAACTTACAAGAAAGCAATGTACCAAATGATTGGCATTCAGCAATAGTTACTCCCATATTTAAAAAAGGCAATAGAGGTTCTGTGCAAAATTATCATCCAATTAGCCTGACCTCAGAGGCTGGTAAATTAATGGAATGAGTAATGAAGTCTCTAATAGATTAAGATCGTAAAAATTAGGAATTTATGATTCAAATCAGCATGGGTTTACTACCAAGTATTCCTGCACCACCAATCTGTTATCTTTTTACAATAATATAAGTACTCTACTAGATGTGGGTATCCCTACTGATGTAATTCTTTTGGACTTTAGTAGAGTTTTCGATAAAGTCTCACATGAAAAACTCATTATTAAAATGCACACTCTAGGTTTGTCACCTGATATTGTCAACTGGACTTTAAACTGGTTGACAAATCGTTCTCAGAGAGTCAGAATTAATAATATCTTGTCTGATTTGGGTAATGTGACAAGTGGTGTACCACAGGGTCGGTCTTGGGACCAACATTGTTTAACCTCTTTATCAGTGATTTACAAACAGGGCCAAATAACTTCATAGTTAAATTTGCAGACAATACTAAATTGTGGGGTAGGTTAATAATAAAGAAAATATTTCTGCATTAAAGAAGGATTTGGAAAATTAACACTTTGGGCAAATGAAAATCATATGCAGTTTAATCAAGACAAATGTTTAGTAGTGCATTTGAGTAAATAATCCAAAAACGATATAGCATATAAACGGACTACCACTTCACTCATCGAACTGTGAAGAAGATTTAGGATATATGTTAATAATAAACTTACATCAAATGATCACTGTGTTAGAACTGCTTGCATGACCAACAGACTTTTGAGGCAAATAAAACGCACTTTTGTTAATCGCACTGAACAATGCCTTATTCTATTGTATTGAAGGCCTCTGTGGGTGACAAATGTGTCTCCTGTAAGAAGTTTACTTCACATTTCTGTGCTGATAAATATCTCTGAATCTGCTTCCTCTTGACAGGGTTGGAACACCATTTATAATTATAGGAAAGAACCTTAGTGTATTAATTAACCATTTAAATACAGAGAAGTAGAGCCATCTGACTTCTGAAGCAAGGAAGTGTGCCTGTATGCGTGCTGCAGCCCAGACCCATTTAAAGATCAGTGTACCCATTGGAAATGTAAACAGATAACAATTAAACAAGTTGAAATATAGATAGAAAAGTAGTAACACCCAAAATGAGGTGTAAACTTTGTGCTCAGGCCAACTCATTATAGAGGCAAAAAGCAAGCGAACTGTAAGGAGCCCCAAGGTTTGTGGACCTTGGTGCCACTTCACCCACAGTGGGTTGTCATGATTTCCAAGGGACGGCTGGAAGGTGTTCCCCAGCCAAAAGGTAATCACTTGCGCGTTTAAAGCAAGGGAGCTTAGAATTATAATGAGTGGGCCCCATGGCCCCTGGGATAAAACCCGGACATGGCCTACCCTTTTCCCATCAGCAAACATCCAGGGAGGTGCCACTGTAGTACCTCTCCCCATCCAAGAATGTTATTATTCAAATTAAAGGTGTTCACCCTTATCTGGCTATATATGATTTAAAAGGAAATTTTAAGATGGGTACATAAGGTAATACCACAAATGACCTATAGAGGGAAAACAAACAACAAGTGAACCAAATAGTTCTTTTGTTTGACTCCCCCTCAGTACCTGTACTGAAGGAGCCTGGAGTGTCCTGTAAAACAAAGGCTTTCAACATGTTATCTAACAAGAAACATCAGTATAAATCTGAGTCTCCTCCCTTCTGGTATATTGAGTATCCCTATGATACAGGTGTTCTCTCAGCTCATTTACAGATTTCAGGAGTAAAAACCCTCATCGACCCAGAGAGTACCCAAATATGGACACCGACAGGAGCCCTTTGTTGTCACTAGGAGGAAACCCTCCCATAAGACCCAGCACAAGTCCCCAAAAGGCGATTGCCTGCGGCAATCAAAACTGACAGAACACCAGTTGCAGGCAGTCTGGGTTGAAAGGGATCAAGGCATAGAATAATTGTAGACTCGTGCTGTGAGTGAGTCAGACCACATCAGAAATGCTTGGGAAGAACATAAAAGACAGGACCATCTGTTTTGGTAGGAGATCGTCGCGGGCCCGCTCAGCCCACTGCCCCCCACCCACCTTCGAAAGTCGAGGGTAGCAACAGTGTTGGCAACCGAAAGGGTTCCCCACAGTACTCACCGCATCAGTAAATAACCAGTCCATTTGCCCCCTCAAATCACTTCTGCAGGATGACTGCCGTAGTAGGCCCAGGGTCGCGGGGCACAGTGGCGTGGAAGCCGTGCCAAGGAGGCTAGGGGCAGAAAGCATCAGGAAAGGCGAGTCAGCTGCCTAAAGGTAGGAATTTTCAGGATCAGCATCTCTCAGGTCACAGGAGCGGTGAAGAGCCACTGGTAAGCGGCAGAGCTTGGTCCTCATTTCCTCCTGCAGGTGTGGTGCATTCTTGTTCACAGAGGAGGGTCGCCATACTTCCACAGCATCGAAGAGGCATCTGCTCAGAGGTTCATTTGGGGGTTCTTTTGCAACAATCCTGGCTTGGATGTTCCTTTCTGGGCCACAGTCCAAGCAAAGGCCAGCAGGTCTCACTCCAGCCTTTTGTTGACCAGCGGGGGGGGGATGGGTGCTGATTCCAAGGTTCTCTAAGAAGGATGAGGCAGCCAAGAGATCCTGAAACACCTTATTGCCCTGCTCCATAGACACCTTAAGCCTTGCAGGGTATAGAATCTGCACCTTAACATTTTTTTCATGCAGTTGCTTGACTATCGGCCATAAGGTTCTTCTCGCTTCCTGAACCGCTGAAGTGTGATCATTGTCTACGGAAATTCGGTGCCCCGAGAATTCTAGGGCCCCCTGCTGCCTTATGGATCAGATCTTCCTCGGCTCTGTACGAGGTTAGTCTGGCTATTAAAGATCTGGGCCTCGCATCCGGATTACGGGGCCTTGGGCCAAGGGACCTATGGGCATGATCCATCCTTAAATCAAAATCTTCCAGGACTGAGCGCGAGCTCCAAAGCAGGTCCTGGAGAAAAGAAAGAACATCTCCTTGTTTGTCCTCAGACCCTCAGGGACCCCACAGACTCTGATGTTTTGCCTCCTACTTCTCCCCTGTAAGTCCTCGAGGCAGTGCGTGAGCTCTCTGTCTTGGGCGAGCAAGTATAGTAGCAAGTGGTTATGCTTGTCTGTCTGCTCCGACACCCAGGTAAGGCATAGTTCCAGTTGTTCTGCCTTATGATCAATTTTGCTCATGTCAGTGTGAAGTTCAGAGAGTGTCTGGTCTATTTTCATTACTGTGTGAGCTGTCCGCATGATGGCTGCAATTAGGTCAGCTTGGGCCTCCTCGCCATGTGGCATTATCAGCTGCAGGCCCTCTGGAACGTCCCGATCCTCTGCAGAATGTGCATTTTCTGCTTGGAGAAGCTCTTTTAATTTTTGTGCTGGAGTGGTCGGAGGTTTATCAGACCAATATCTTTTCATTTTTGCTGGTGAGGACATCTTCTAGCAGGTGATGTAAGGTGATTTTGTTCAGAGGGGAGCAGGAGCTCTCGGGCTAAGTAGCCATTAGCTTGCTGATGTCACCGGAAGTCCGGGTTTACTGAGCATTAATCCATGCCTGGGGGGTGGTTGGAGTCAGGTGGTGAAGCTGAGTGACTTCAACCACCCAGGTAGAGGTTATGCTCAAGTAAACCAGACCTAGGTGTGTTAATCATCTTTGCCCACATTGTAGGTGTGAACATTTTTAACAAATGTATTTTATTTTTTAAAATGTTATTTTATGTACTGAGTTTTAAAATTTGTACAGCATTTTTGTAAAGGCACCCTGTGCTTTGGAATGGTGCCTTATATAAATAAAGTTTGCTTTGCTTTGTGTAAACCCCCCTCCTGGACCCCCTTGTTTAACTAGAAGGGCTTCTCCTCTCAGCACACCAAACACTCAGGTTCTAGGGACATGACAACGAGAGAGGGGTTGGGGTTTACATTGTAAAAACACACAGACAAGCATTCTTTGCAACTACAATGGCCACCATATACAAGGTGGACTAGACTGTTTTACTACATAGAAACATAGAAACATAGACTTTGACGGCAGATAAGGACCGCTAGGCCCATCTAGTCTGCCCATTTCTCTACCTACAGGATAGGCCACAGATCCTATTTAACCAACAGCCTATATCTTCCTGCCCCCCACAAGAATTGCCTTATGTCTGTCCCATGCATTCTTGAATTCTCCCACAGTTTTAGACTCCACAACTTCCTCAGGAAGGCTGTTCCATGCATCCACTACCCTCTCTGTGAAAAATACTTCCTCACATTGCCCTAGACACCCTCCTTCTATCGTTAAATTGTGTCCCTTGTTCTTGCAAGTCTCTTTTTCTGAAAGATGCTACCCTCTTGGACTTTGTTGATTCCCTTGAGGTACTTGAAAGTTTCTATCTGTCCCCCTCCCTTCTTTCCTCAAGGGTATACATATTAAGCTCACTTAGTCTCTCTCACATGGCTTCTCTTGCAGACCCTGCACCATTTTAGTTGCCCTCCTCTGGACTGCCTCTATCTTGTCTATGTCCTTGCGGAGATGGGGTCTCCAAGAACTGGACACAGTATTCCAGATGGGGTCTCACCAACTGTCTGTACAGAGGATAACAACTTCCTGTTTTCTGCTGCTGATGCCTCTCCTATATATCCCAGTATACCCCGCCCTCCTCTGCCTTCTCACATTGCTTGCTAACCTTAAGGTCATCTGATATGATTACCCCCAGGTCCCTTTCCTGTTTTGTTGTTACTACTCTCCCACCCATTGTGTATTCTTCCCTGGGTTCTTGTTTCCCAGGTGCATTATTTTGCACTTTTTGCATTGAATTCTAGCTGCCATACGTCAGACCATTCCTCCAACCTTGCCAAGTCCTTTTCATCCTTTCCACGCCTCCTTGTGTATCAACCCTGTTGCAGATCTTTGTGTCATCTGCAAAAGGCATACTTTTCCTTCAGTCCCTCTGCAATGCCACTGATGAAGACATTAAAAGGACTGGACCCAATACTGAACCCTCGATCACCTAGTAACCACCCTTTCTTCAAGTGGACTCCATTTACAATTACCTTGTGTCCTGTTGTCCAGCCAATGTTTTACCAGGCTACCACACTGGACCACTCCCAGGCTAGTTAATTTGACTAATAATCTTTTGTGTGGGACTGTGTCAAATGCCTTGCTAAAGTCTAGGTAGGCCATGTCCACGCCCCTCCTGGTCTCTACTTTGGTCACCCAGTCAAAGAAATCTATTAGATTCGTCTGACATGACCTTCCGCTGTGAACCCATGCTGCCTTGGATCCTGTGCTCCACTGACCTCTAGGTACTCAACTATTCTTTCCTTCAGAGACTCCATCACTTTCCCCCACAGAGATCAGACTGACAGGTCTGTAGTTTTCGCCTCTGTCTTGGTCCCACTTTTGTGAGGGAATCACATCCGCCTTCCTCCAGTCCTCGGATACACACCATCCTCCATGATTTATTAAAAAGAGTAGCCAGTGGTTTCACTAGTTCCTTCCTTAATTCTTTTAGAATTCTGGGGTGAATTCCATCAGGACCCATTGCTTTGTCACCTTCAGTTTTAGGAGTTCTTGCAGAACCCTTTCTTCTGTGAAAGGACTGGGATCGACCCCCCTATCAAGAGTGCTTCTGTTAATTGGACTAGGCACTTCCCCTCCTCTTTTGTGAATACTGAGCAGAAATATTCGTTCAGTATTCCTGCTTTTCACTGTTCCCTCTGCCCACCACCATTTATTCTATTCAGCCTCACTATCCCTCCTTTGTCTTTTCTCACTCGCTGATGTACCTATAAAGGTTTTATCCCCTTCTTAACTGAGTTGGCTATCTTTTCCTCAGTTTGGGCCTTTGCTATTCTGACTTCCCTCCCTGCTTCTTTCCGCCTCAACTGGTACAGCTCTCTGTGTTTCCTTATACTTCTGGAATGCTATCTTTTTCTTCATGACTTTCACAGCCACCTCTCTTGAGAACCATAGCGGCTTTTTCTTTCATTTTGATTTGTTTATTTGCTTCACACAAAGGCTTGTTGCCTCTGTGATGGCAGTTTTGATAATTCCCCATTGTTGCTCCACACCTCCTTCTAGCCTGTTTGCTAGTGCTTTTCTGAGGCACTATCCTATCTTGCCAAAGTCAGCCCTCCTAAAGTCCAGTACCCTCACTTTTGTATGGCTTGACTCTGTAACTGAGTTTAACGTGAACCACACTGTTTGATGGTCACTTGTCCCCAGATGGCAACCCACTTCTAGATCTGAGATCCTCTCACTGCCCCTGTTTGAGAGCACGAGGTCTAGGTGCTCCCTCACGAGTGGGTTCTGAAACTAGCTGTCTAATGCCTGCTACCTGTAGGGCATCAAGAATGCCCTGCTCTTGGATGTCACTGCAGCAAATGTGCTCAGTTAACATCTGGAATATTCAGGTCTCCCATCAACAGTATCTCCCTTTCTCTGCCATTCTAAGAATGCCTTCCATCATATCCTTGTCCATTCCTTCCCCTGACATGGGGTCTGTACACAACCCCTCACGGATTGTGGTGCCTTTCCAGTCTCCAAGGTGACCCACAGTGCCTCCTCTCCTCCCTGTTTACTCTTTTGTTCAGTTGCTTTTATCCCTTCCTTTACATGAGAGCTACTCCTCCCCTCTTCTCCCTGCCTGTCTCTCCTGTAGGTTATGTGCCCTGGTATGTTAACATCCAGTCATGGTTCTCTGTGTACCATGTTTCTGTGACTGCTCGATATACAGGCATCCCTCTTCCATTAAGGCCACCAGCTCAGGAGCTTGTTGCCCAGACTACAGAGCATTGGTACTCATTACCCTCCATTTCCTGATGGCCTTACCCCCTTTGCCCCCATCCCTGTCCTTCTTGCCTTTGTCACTTTCTCCATTTACCCCTGCCCTTCTCCCTACTGACACCTCCATGTTGGTGTTTGCCACACTTACTACCGTGATTGTTTGGGGGGGTCTAGGATTTTCCTGCTCCTTTCCAGTGCCTCCCCCCTTGGCTAGTTTAAAAGCTTGCCAATGAGCATTTAAACCTATCACCTAGGATCCTGGTTCCCTCCCGGACAGATGTAGCCCATCATGCCAGTATAGGCTTGCATCACTCCAGGTGGACCCCAGTCCCCAATGAAGCCAAATCCCTGAGCTCCACACCCAGGTTTTTCAACCACTGATTGAGATCCCATGGTACAGAACACCCTAGCCTCTCCTATGCCATAGATGGGTAGCACCTCCGAGAAGGTTACCGTCGTGCTACTTGACTAAGGCCCTCCCCAATTCCACAAACTCTTCCTGCACTTCTCTAATCCCTTTCTTAGCCAGGTCATTTGTCCCTAAGTGGACAATGACATCCAGCTCCCTCCCTGCAGCTGCTCACGCAATCCTGAGGATTCGCTCCTGTCCTCAAGCCATGGCCGGCAGGCCCCCACCTCCCTCTCCCTTCCTTGCCCAGTTCTGCCTTCCTAACAATGAGTCCTCCACCAGGGTTGCTTCCTTCCCTGCAGGGTCCCCTGCCACCCTCCTGTGGGTCTCCTCTGTGGGTTTCCAGCATCCTCCTTGGTCTCCACTGTAGGGTGCCTCCATAGAGGAACACACTTTGCCAGAATGGCATAGGAATGTGGAGAGGTACAACTGAAGGGATGTGCCTCTGTTCCACCACCCTCACCCTCCCTGAGCCCACTGTGGTCCAAGCCACTCCTCTTTCTTGGCAACCTCTGGAGGCAGCGGCAGTGGCACTGGTGGTCCCTGGATGGAAGAGAGGTCCCACAAAATCCTGGCTAACTCAGCCTGGAGATGAGCAACCTCCTCCCTCAGCCCAGAGAGGTGTCTGCAGATGGGACAACACCACATCCTCCAGAACATCTCCGGAAGACTGCTGCTCCACAGCCACTGCACTCACCACTCCAATCATGTCTTATTTCTGGCCCTTAACTGTTTGCAATCCTACTTTTCCTCTGTTTTTTTTTTTCTCTCTCTTACTTTCTGCCTGTATACCTTTAAGCTCCTGATTGTCCTGTTCTGAGACAAGAATATCCTATATTTCTCAGTAGACCGCTTACTTGTTCAGAGGCAGACCTCCAGACAGCTAGACGGGCCGGAGGCTACTCTTGCCCTTCTAGGATGGTGGGTCCTTGTTGGTTCTGTGATCACTCACTTCCTGCCCCTAAACAGGAAGTTTCTGTTGTCAGTCAAATCCTGTGCCTATAAAAATAGAACTAGCTTTGCGTGGGGGGTGGAGGGGAGGGAAGGAGGACAATATAGTCCCAGCAGAGAAGTTCAGTCACACAGCAGTCCTTTCTCCTGGAGTCTTCTGCCAAGCTATTAGCAGAATCTTTCTAAGGCAGTCTTTAAATGTAGCTTCCTTCTAGCTAAGCCACTCCCCCTACTTACCAGATCTTTCTACAAGTAATTTAAACCTCACAACAATTAAGTCCTTTCAGTCACCTGAGATTTACACCTAGATGACTTTTCAGTTACCCATTCAGTTCAGTTAACCCAAACACACACTTTTTTTGTTTTGTTTTGTATGTTAGTTTTTTTACCCTAAATTAAAGGTCTAAATACAAAAGTTCTTCTACTTTATTCTAGCAGAGAAGTTCAGTCACACAGCAGTCCTTTCTCCTGGAGTCTTCTGCCAAGCTATTAGCAGAATCTTTCTAAGGCAGTCTTTAAATGTAGCTTCCTTCTAGCTAAGCCACTCCCCCTACTTACCAGATCTTTCTACAAGTAATTTAAACCTCACAACAATTAAGTCCTTTCAGTCACCTGAGATTTACACCTAGATGACTTTTCAGTTACCCATTCAGTTCAGTTAACCCAAACACACACTTTTTTTTGTTTTGTTTTGTATGTTAGTTTTTTTACCCTAAATTAAAGGTCCAAATACAAAAGTTCTTCTACTTTAGTCCCAACAGAGAAGTTCAGTCACACAGCAGTCCTTTCTCCTGGAGTCTTCTGCCCAAGCTATTACTAGACAGCCAACCAAGCGTGGCAACTGCATGGCACACACCTGGTAGGGACCAATTGCATGGCCAACAACCCAGGTCCCTAGGAGAAAATGTTTGCTTACGACTATGGTAAGTTTGCAGTTCTCGACAGGGCACCCAAGTAAATCCAGACACAAGGAAGCAATAACATTACTGCCCAAACCAGGCTGGGATTCTAGAGTGTGGCTTTTATTCACATAACAAAGTAGGAATAATCATAACGTGAAGATGGACCCCCCCCCAGGGCCTCGCACACTGGCAATGCAGATTACTGAGGTACAGACATTCCTGAATTCTCATTTATTACAGGATGAAGAAAGCACATACTGGTGAACACACTGGTTCCTACTGGAAATTGGCACATCCAGCCAGGTACTGGTACATTTCCCATCAACTAGGCACATCCAGTCAGTACTAGGACACTTTCCCATATTTCATAAGGATAGAGGTGGTACACACGACCACCACAGAGCACATACAGGCTAAGAACTCGCAGAACCCACTATGATGGGCTAAACAGGAAGAAAACCAACCCACATACAGCGGTAAACACTTTTCTCAGGCATTGGCCAATTGCACTGAAAAAAAAGTAATAGGTGCCCCTCAGAACCCGTAGCGTTAAAATGGATACTCCAGATGGGGCGTGGGTCTCCCACCTTTTGTTTCCAAGCATATACTCAGCCATTCATCTGGTTAATAACACCACACAACTGTAGAAAACTGTAGATGTTGTCTTAAATGTATACCACACTTAACATGCTACACACACCTCACTGGTGTCAGAATTAAAAGTTCTGTACATGGACAGTCACATTTCGTACTCCAACATAGGCAGACACTTTTAAACAGAGAAAGTCTCAAGTGACAGGTTCCCTTTATAAGAGAAAACACCCTTCACAGGAATTGCAGGTACTCCTGGGTTTACACAGGAAAACAATGTACTCAGAAGCAGATGTCTCAAGGCAGCTTCAAAAATCCAGATGGACCAGGGGATTGCCCCTGCATCCCAGAGTTCACCCTATCCCTCCTGGGATGGGGCACAGGGAGACCCCTCTGGGACAGGTCTCCACCACTTCTGAAAAGCTGGAACAGCTGTCACACACTAGGGTGAGAACTAAAACCTAAAAACAAACAGGTAGCTCTCTGACAGAGCTGTCTGAGGAGCTGCACTACAAGCTACAGCCTCCTCCATGTGACTCTAGATCACTCTGCCACGAACATTCTAAAGCTAGCTCTAGCAGCTGCTAGCATTGTGGCTTATGCTGCTGCAACAGTTCTAAATGACATCATCCCTCCAGAGCTCAGCAGAGACTGAGAACGGAGAGAGACAGAGTGAAACCCATTTAACTGGCATTTCACTAGCTGCCTTCCCGGTCTACCACTAATTCTAACAGATCAGAACCGTGGCCCCTATGGCCAGTCAGGACCACAGCCTTTCTATCCCCCTAGCCCTATAGGGAAAATCTATCTTTCCAAAAGCCACAGGGGAACCTCCCCCCAACCCAGGGTACCTGAAACCAAAAACACAGAGCAATAACACTATACAAAGCATTACACTCCCACACTCCCCCACACATACACACCTGTGGTGAAAAAGATTAACACATGCTATCAACTACACAATATTCTAGAAAACACTTTAAAGCACAAGAGAACTCTGATGAGTCTCCGAAATCCTCTTCTCTTCTCTTCTCTTCTCTTCTCTTCTCTTCTCTTCTCTTCTCTTCTCTCTTCACCAGGAGCACCTGAAAGAGAAAAGGCAAAAACATATCCCGAATCTGCATAACACACAGTACTACGACCCCTCCATCAAAACACTGGAGAATCCCAAAAATATTTTATAGAAAAGTAGAAAACAGTAGAAAATACTAACATTATGTACAATACAACCTTTTGGGGGGGGGGGTGGAATGCCCTAACTGTCCCAACTAGTGACAAAACAGTTGTGCTCAAAGGCAAGGTCCATTAAAGAGTCTCCCCTGGGCCAGAGCCATTGAAGCACAGTTCTTGAAGTACTGTACTCCACAAGGGGAGAGTCTTTGTGGACAGTTCAACAGTTTGCAGTCTGCCAGGTATAGGATGTGTAGTGTAATGTCAACAAAGTAAGAAAAGTCTGGACTTGCCAGTCCCTTGAAGAACGTACAAACTGGATCACCTACTTCTCCAGCTGAAGGCCCACCCTCCCTGGCAGCATTGTTTGGATACAGCTCAGTGGGCATCTTCCGGAAAACAGTTGATGAACACAAGGAAACAGCTGGGCTGATGTCATCTCGGAAATTGAACCATGGAACAGGAACCAACAGCTGGGTAATGTCATCCGGCATCCCAGGCGATGAATCAGGAAAACAGCTGGTCTGATGTCAGCTGGAGGTCCAGGTGAGGAAACAGGAAAAGCACACTGCAGGTCTGACGAATCTTGGATGCACCTTGGATCCTGGAACACCAGTCTGGTGCAACAACTTGGGTACAGCACTGCTGGATGGCAGACACTTCGCTACCACTGCTCTGCTTCCCTCTGGACAGGCATGCGCATATTCACAGGGAGTGGCACCATTAAGGGTAGTACCACTCTGGGTCAGGTGCAAGAACTATGACCCCATCTGGGCACTCATAACTGATGTTGTAGAAAGTTTCATTTCCTGCTTTGTCCACATATCATACAATGTCCATGAACAATGTCCTGCCCAATTTCCAAAACTTTATTCTATCATTTATGACTCTGTTTCTGACATAAGGGGTCATACCTGGATGCAGATTCTTACTTGCTTCCTCTAGTAACCAGGCTTTCCTGTTTTGCTGTGTCTCCTCCCAGACTCTCTGAGGAAAGGTAGTAAAGGACATTCCATATATGGCATTAGCCCTCCTATGAACCAGTCTCTCCTCCTTACTACTCTTCTCCAATACACAGCCACTGGCATGGCTTGGTGGTGGCCAGTCCTGGTTCAACCAGTGCCGCATACTTAAAGCATGGAAAAACCTTCTACCTGACCATCTCTGCAGCCAGGATAGTGGAGTCACCAACTTCTTCTGGCTCCTCCAAGGCAAGAGCTTGAGGCTCCTGTATGGGACTCTTGATAGAAAGATACATATCTTCCTCCTCCTCTTCCTCACTTAAAACTTGGGCCCAGGAGTGAGCAGTCATCCTCACTCCCGAGACAGTCCACTCTTCACTGGGTGTGGAGATAGACACCTCCCATTCTAAAGTTTCTTAAACTTCGTCCTCCCCAACAAGGCTAGGACTAGGACCCTCTCTCAATGGGTCCATGGATCCTTCCTCCGCACTGTCCATTTGCGACACAGGCATGGAAACATCACGAGGAATCTGCCCTTGCAATAAATCTACACTCTTTTCCTTTGGGCCACAGTCTGCTGGCCCCCCCAACAGGTTCAACCTGGTGCTGTGTGCTGCTACATGCAGGATTTCATACTTTTGTCCAGGTGGAAGCCAAATAAATTTTAGGTGCTTTGGACAGACCATACTTCACTAAGCAACCCGAACAGTGAGGAATTAAGAACACATCCCTTCCAACCTTGAGGCACATTATACATACTCTCACAGGATAGCTGGGAATTGCAACATGTGAAGGAAAACTGTCACCATAGAAACATTGCTGTATTTCTTTTAGCTTGGAAACCTCCTCAGCTATCATAGCTCAGGCATGATCCAGGTAGCGGGATGGTCCCGAAGCCATGTCTGTAAACAAACACATTAAAGTTCATTGTTACTACACAGTTCATGAAACTTGGAACAGTCTCTCAAAATGGCTCCCTGCTGCTGTGTTTACATTACTGCCCCACCCTGTAATGGTGGTGACAGCACTTCTGTTGCATCCACTCTGTCTCTGACTCAAACTGCTACGCATCTGACCTTTCTGCTACTGATTTCTGCTCAAAACTGTAATGATTGCACTGCATTTGCTTTCTCAGCACGTTCATATGATTTTTGACTTTACGATTAGCACTCAATCAATTTTTACACTTTGCTTAAAGTCACTAAGACCACGGTATTTATGCACAGGACTGCCTGGTTGTTGCTGTCGCTTAACAACTTACAGTCTCTCACTTGCTTAGAAAATCATACTGATGCTGAATCCATAATACACGTTCACAGTCTATTGCTCAGAACTCATTCATTTTGATTGCACTTTACAGTCCTTTAAAAAAACAATCTCACTGTTTACACACAGATCCAGCTGGCTTTTGAAATCACTGACAGTTTGAGCTCAGTTTTGCTGAATGGTACTCACTGTATCAGTAGCTGGCTCACTCCGTTGGAAATATTTCGGCCTAAAGCTGATCCTGGAAGGCTTCTGTGTTGGAATGGGCTGGCAATCCCACCAATTGTCACTACGAACACCACGCTTACTTCCCAGTTGGTCAGATAATGGGTTGAGCCCGATTTCGAACAGAAATAGTCTGTATTTACAGATTTAGAATGTTCACAGTCCCCTCAAGCTTTCTCCCTACCAGTGCACACACCACTCGCTCTCTCCTCTCAAACACTGGGCTGCACTCTGAAAGCTGGCTAGGGGTGGGACTGATTGCAGTCTCACCAATCACTTGACGCCATGCAAATGAGCCTCTCTCTCTCTCTCCTCACGCTTTTCCTCCATGGTGATCATTGAGCAGGCAACATTTAAACTGCGAACGGAACTTTTTTTCTCGACTGAAATTTCATGGTGGAGTGCTGTTTTTACCATTTCTTTGCTTAGAATTTGGCTTTTTCTTTAGCAACTCCCCCAATTCACACAGCAATCACGTGAAACTTTTAGGGCACACAGTTCTTTTGGTTTCCCAAAGTCCACAATACTTTCTGTCACTAAAACTTGAGAATTAAAGCTTGTAAATGCTCTTTTGATGCAGGACAAGGGCATACACATTTTGGCTTTACAGTCCCTTGGTAAAAGGTGGCACAATCACACAGTGTCACAACCACACTCAGCAGGTCAGGCCTTCTGCTCCCACAGTACCAACCTCTGAGCGCAGTATTGTGAACAGGTAACAGACAGGGTAACCCTCCTCTCTGCTTGTAGGTCTGAATCACCTTTAGTCTCAAGTTCTGGGGGGATTCAAACTGTGAACCTTATGCTAGCATACCCAAATGTACAGGCTCAGATAATCTGCTCTTTGGGGGATGCCAGATATCTTTTGCCTAAGGGCATCTAACCAGGTATCCAGAATGAACCCTTACAACTCTATAAGAGACCTTAGGTATATTCTTACCTTTTCCCAGTTTAGTAACACCATCAAGCTCTGAACAGTTTTTGTCATTCTTAACCCTCTATACATCACATGCAAAAAGAACTTCAAAGACACACCCAGGCAGTCTTTCAAAATAATATTTTTACTAAAATGGATAAAAATATGTAAAATGTAAACACCTAAGACTATATCAAAAAGCATACAATCACTTAAAAGAACAAGGTTAAAGTATAACACATAAACTCCTACCACAATACAATTAGACTTTCTATCTAATGTCTTACCTCTGTAGTGCTTATAGTTAGATCTTGTTTCTTAAGAGCCCAAAAAGATATGTCACAAAAATCAGGCACAAGTCCTAGGTTAAACTGTGTCTCTCTCACACACCCCTTCCATGATGTCATCTAGCTCCTCCTTTTAGAATATAAAAAATATACAAACAATGAGCTTCCTGTCAGGAGATATTTTAAATACTGTGACTTCAGCAAAAAACTAATTTCCCAAATTATGACAGTCTTTAATAAAGCCTTTCCTTTGATCTTGTGTGATTTCCTGTTCCCAAGGTATCTAAGGTTTTTTTTACAACTTTAGCACCATGGTGGTATTAAAATGTTTTTCCTCTAAGACTTCAAAAAAGTTTACAAGCCCCATATCCTGGTAGCTGGGTCAGTTCTAATAAAGAGAGAAAAAACAGGAGACCCTTAATTAAGTCTCTCTAGTCTTTTAATTACCTCCTGGTTTCAGGTCACTTGACTGTAACTGAAACCTAGGGGGGCACCCAGGAGCACAGGATGTCTCATGTGAGACAATCACAAACCACATTCTACATTACAAATATCATAGAACAATCATAACCAGCTGCCAAACGTCACACACAGCACCACATGAACAGCAGGCACACAGCGGCATATATGGATGGCACTATCCTATGTAAATCCTTTTGTGCAAAGCTTCCAGTTTTGGGCTACCAAATGCCAAACAGACAAAATGCTAGCCATAGCCTAAGCAAACTATCCAGTGTTTTCTCACAAATTCAAAACACATCAATGGACGAGACCCCATTTTTGTAATCTCCCCACCAGACCCCCTTGTTTAACTAGAAGGGCTTCTCCTCTCAGCATACCAAACACTCAGGCTCAAGGGGCATGACAATGAGAGATGGGTGGGAGTTTACATTGTAAAAACACACAGACAAGCATTCTTTGCAACTGCAACAGCCACCATATACAAGGTGGACTAGACTGTTTTACTAGACAGCCAACCAAGTGTGGCAACTGCATGGCACACACACCTGGTAGGGACCAATTGCATGGCCAACAACCCGGGTACCTGGGAGAAAATGTTTGCTTAGGACTATGTTAAGTTTGCAGTTCTGGACAGGGGCACCCAAGTAACTCCAGACACAAGGAAGCAAAAACATTACTGTTCAAACCAGGCTGGATTCTAGAATGTGGCTTTTATTCACGTAACAGAGTAGGAATAATCACAAAGTGAAGATGGACCTCTATATGGCTACACACACTGGTAATGTAGATTACAGACATTCCTGAATTCCCATTTGTCACATGATGAAGAAAACACATGTAACCCCCCTGTTACCCGGGGTTACTAGAATCCCAGTAAGACCTAGTGGTAGGCAGGAAAGGCAGCTTGTGAAACTCCAGTTAAATGGATTTCTCACTGTCTCATTCTGTTCTCAGTCTCAGCTGAGACTGAGGGATGACATCATTTTAGAACTGTCGCAGCTGCATAAGCCACACTGGAATGTTGCAGTTGGAGGTTAGAGTAGAACGCTGGGGAATTTGAAGTCAGTTCTGTTGCAGTCGGTAGTAGAGGAAGGAGGTGCTCTGCTGTAAGCAGGCCCTCAGAGCTCTAAGCTCTGTCAAAGAGCTATTTTTTTTTGTATAGGTGTGTGTTCTCACCTTAAGAGGAACACAAGAAGAGCACAGTGAAGTGGTAGAGACCACTTTAAGTGGTTCAGAGCCCCATCCCTGCGGAGATGGAGGAAGGAATCAGCCTGCTTCCAGGGGCAACCCCCCTGGTCCGGCTAGGGAAAAAAGAAGCTGCCTGATTTAAATTCGTGCTGAGGCACCAGAAGTTCTGGATGAGATTTCTTTGAGGAGAAAATGCCTGTGGGGCACCTGCAACCAAGGGGTGAGTTCGCTCTGCTAAAGGCCAATGTGTTTTCACCTGAAACAAGACGAAACTAAAGTGACTGTTACTGCAGGGTCAGGAAATGACAGCCAAGTACAGTTTGGAAGATGAGGGAGTTAGACTGCTTAACTCTGCGGGGGGTCTAGAGTAATGGACACAGCCACTTATTAAATATGTTCAAGTTCAGCACAAATGGGATGTAAAGACAGTAGATTTAATGTGAATACATTTCAAGAGAATCTACACAGCAAAGTGTTTCAAAAGATGAGGTGTTACAGTCCAGAGAAATGGCCGGGCATGAATTATGCGAGTGAGAGGTGGGAGACCCCCCACCAGTAGTTACCAAATTCACCTCTATGGGTTTGCTTTGGGACATCTGTTGCTTTCTCTCAGGTACTTGGCCAGTGCCTGAGGAAAGTACCCAGACGTGGGATTGATGAGGAAGATTCCCGTATGGAGCCAGAAGTGCTCATAGTTGGTTTCGGGAGCCACCAGTAAATGTTTCCATGCTATATGGAAAGTGTCCAAAGGGCTGGCAAGGGAGCCGAGCCAGGAAAAACCTAGAGCAACGTACAAGTTCGGGCTGTGTGCCCAGTGTGTTTCAGAGCCTGAGGGCTAAAGTGAATAGGATGTGTTCTGATCTCCATAAATCTGCATTACCAGGAATGTAGCCCAGTGGGGGTCCATCTATGCTTTGTTTATTCTGTTTGGATGTGAATAAAAGCTACACTTTAGAATCTCACTTCTGGTAATGGACATTGCAGTTATTGCTTCTTTTGTCCAGAGTTACTTGGGTGCCCCTGTTGCAGAGTAGCCAAACCTAGCCAATGTGCCGAGTGATGTATTTCTCCCCGAACCCAACCCACCAGGTAGAGCTGTCAAGATGGAAATGGCATACCTGGGTGGGGATTACAAAAATGGAGGCACTGCTGAGAATTTGGGTTTAGAATTTAGGAAGGAATGTAAGAAAGGTCGCTTGGACAATGGCTAGCATTTTGGTTATCTGGCAGTGGGTAACCCAAAACAACTGAAGCAATGTTTAACTAACGTTCCACTGTGTGCTGTTATCCATGTGCTGCAATTAAAATGCCAACTGTTTATCAAGGAGCAGTAAAGCCGGAGAGTGTGTGCCCTTGTCCTGCATCAAATTACAGCGTTTGCCAGCTTTTAAAAGTGTTTGTGACAAAGAAAAGTGTGGAAAACTGTTGGTAGCAAATGGAAAGTTGTGCCCTAGACATTGGAAATGCTTTCTGTGTGGACTGAGAGACTTGTTGTGCTTAATGGCCATGAAAAATGGTTAAAATGGGCTCCTGCCATGGAGTCAGTTTAAAAAAAAAAAAGAAGTGTGGTTTGCAGTTTAAATTTTCCTGCTCGATGATCACCATGAGAAGAAGAGCATTCAAGAGGAAAGAGGCTCATTTGCATGGTGTTCAGAGGGATGATTGTCAGGACTGCCAACCCACTTCTTTCCAGAGGCCTCCAAGACTGGCTGCAGGCCATTTTCCATCGCAGCAAACAGCTACTGATAACAGTGAGTACCAGCAGAAATAATTGCTCACACTGTGTGATTTCACCAAAAGCCAGCTGAATCTGTGTGTCAGCAGTGTAATCGCTTTGCAAACAAGGACTGTGTTAAGTTTTACCTGCAAAATCAAGAATTCTAAGCAATCGACTGTGAGCATAATTATCAGTTCAGCCTCAGTATAATTTTCAAAGCCTTATGAGAGACTGTGAGTTGTATCAGATATGCAGCAAGAAATACAGGCAATCCTGTGCTTTGAAATACTGAGGTTTTAAGGGATTGTAAGCTACAGCAATGTCTTCAATGAGTAAAAAGTCTGTGGTAAATCATATAAATGTGCAAGCAGAAAGAACAGTGCAAGTTTGTGCAGTTTGAGCAAAGTTATCAGTAGTGTGTGAAAATCAGATGCACAGTGGCTCGACCCAATTACAGAATGCTGATGCATAGGAGTACTACCGCCACCATTACAGGGTGGGGTAGTAATGTAAACACAGTAGCAGAGGAGCCATTTTGAAAGAGAAAGAAAGTTTTCAGTGATGTGGGACTTGAAATAACAGTGAGCGTTGTTTGTTTTTTATCTGCAGTCATGGCTTCAGAACCAGCCTGTTACCTGGATCATGCCCTGGCTGTGATATCAGTAGAAGTTAACAAGTTAAGGCACATTGAGAGATGTTACTATGGGGGACGACTGCCTCCTCATGTGGTGATTCCTGGATAGCCAGTGCAAGTATGTGTGATGTGCTTAAATACTGGAAGGGACATCTTCATGGTGCCTCACTGTTCTGGGTGCCTAGAGAAATATGATTTGTTTAAAGTGCCCAAGATTTGTTGGCTTCCACATGGACAAAGTTCAAGAATCTGCAGTTGCAGCACACAGCACCAGTAGAGTGGAGCCTGTTGGAGAAGGCCCTCAGAGTGTGGCACAAAGCAAGAGGGTGCAGATTTACAGACAGAACAATGTGCTGATGTTTCAGAGCCTGAGTCCAAGAGAGGCATTTCAGGAAGAGCACCAGTAGACTCTTGGAGAGAGAGGCCTAGCCCAAGTCTCATAGGTGAAGATGAGATGAAGGAGGCATTTGAATGGGAGGTTTCGACCTCCGTGCCCAGTGAAGAGTGGATAGTCTCAGGAGTGAGGACAACTGCTCACTCCCGGGCACAGATTCTCAGTGAGAAAGAAGAACAGGGGGAGCCTATGTGGCCTTATGAAAAAGGAACTGGTACACAGCCTCAAGCTCTTGCCTCAGAGGAACGCATGGAAGAGAGTGGTGATTCCACTGCTCTGGCTGTGCAAGAAGAAGCCAGGGATCCATTTTTTGTGTCGTTCAGAATGTGTAGCTGGCAGAACTAGGACTGGCCACCCCCAAGTCAGGCCAGAGGTCTCAGGTTGACCAAAGCTAGTAAAGAGGAAAGACTGGTTCGTAGGAAAGCGAATGAAATCTATGATATGTCCTTTCCTACCTTTCCTCGGAGAGTCTGGAAGGAGATGGAAAAAAGCAGGAAGTCCTGGATTTGGGAAAAAGCAATAAATATGTTCATCCTGGTGCAAACAAGCATGTCAAGAACAGAATGTTTCACAAGAAAATACAGCCAGTAGAAAAGAGGCAAGACACTGTTTATTGACACTGTTCGAATTGTGGATGGGTAGACATGAAACCTTTCCACAGTGTGAATTTGACACCCAGATGGGGTAATAATTCAGCACTGACCCATTGTGCTGTGGCCACAATGCCAAGACTGTCCTGTGAATGTGCCCTTGCCTACCAAATGGAAAGCAGAGCAGTGGTAGCCAGTGCTGCCACTCCAGCCATTGCCGTACCTATGTTGTTCCTCCATTCTGGACATCCAGGACTCAAGTGTCCCACATTCTTCAGCTCTACAGTGTACTGGCCTTCCAGAATCCATCGACTGGCCCACCAGATGACTTCAGATCCAGGGAGGACACCAGCCCAGCTGTATCCTGATTCATCGCCTGGGTATCGGATGACTTCAGACCAGCTGTTTTCCTTTTTGTTCCTGTTTCAAGGTTCCATCTCCAGAGATGACATCAACCCAGAAGTTTCCAGATGTGCCCTCCTGTCATTTCCCGGAAGATGTCTGCCCAGCTGTATCAGAAGAATACTGCCAGGGAGAGTCTTCGGCTGAGGACCAGGTGTGGTATTGTGTTGCTCTACAAGGGACTGGTAAGTCCAGACTTTTCTATCCTTATGACATTGCAGTACACACCTTACACTAGCAGACTCCAGATGTTTGAACTGTCCTCAAAGACTCTCCCCTTCGGGACTTTGGCCTGCTAGAACTGTGCTTCACTGGGCTCTGGCCCAGGAGAGACTCTTTAATGGACTTGCCTTTGGGCACTGTGGTCACTAGATGGGACTTTTAGGGTACTCCACCCTCTGAATATTGTGTATTGTAAATAATGTCACTGTTTTCTACTGTTTTCTAATGTTTATACTGTTTTTCTACTTTTCTAAAAAAAAAAATATTTTGGGCGATTCTTCAGTGTTTTGATGGTAGGGGTTTAGATAGACTGTGTATGCAGATTAGGAGTGTGTGTTGTCTTTCTTTTTCTTGCAGGTGTTCTTGAAGAAGATAGAAGAGAAGACAAGAAGAGGAGGAGGGACTCACCAGAGTTCCTCAGTAGTACTTAGGTGTAGTGTAGTGTGTTGTTGTTGTTACTGTGTGTAACTTTTCTTCCACAAGTATGTGGTTGTGGAGAGAGTGTGGGAGTAATGCATAGTGTATAGTATTAGCTCCTAGTGTGTGGTTACATGGTGTCCAGGGTTGGAGGGTTCCCTATTTGTTTTGTTTTGGGGATTTTAAGTTAGAGGCAGACAGGTTTTCCCTAGAGGTCTGGAGGATAGACAGGCTGTGGTCCTGAATGGCCGTAGGGGCCACAGTACTGATCTAATAGGGCTATGCCTCTGGGCTCTTAGTGTTGCCTGCCTGTGCCTAGCACATGGTAGAAGGGGGCCTGATCGCCCCTCTCCGTAGGTAGCACATGGGGTAGGATGGCCTAGGTCTGGTAACTAATGACTGCAGACAGTCATTTTCCTGGCCCAGGGTGAGTGTAACCACCCTGTTACTCAGGGTTACTAGAATCCCATTAAGACCTAGTGGTAGGCAGGGAAGGCAGCTTGTGAAACTCCAATTAAATGGATTTCATACTGTCTCACTCTGTTCTCAGTCTCAGCTGAGACTGAGGGATGACATCATTTTAGAACTGTTGCAGCTGCATAAGCCACACTGGAATGCTGCAGTTGGAGGTTAGAGTAGAATGTTGGTGAATTTGAAGTCAGTTCTGTTGCAGTCGGTAGTAGAGGAAGGAGGTGCTGTGCTGTAAGCAGGCCCTCAGAGCTCTAAGCTCTGTCAAAGAGCTATTTTTTGTGTATAGGTGTGTGTTCTCACCTTAAGAGGAACACAAGAAGAACACAGTGAAGTGGTAGAGACCGCTTTCAGTGGTTCAGGGCCCCATCCCTGCGGGGATAGGGGAAGGAATCAGCCTGTTTCCAGGGGCAACCCCCCCGGTCCGGCGAGGGAAAAAAGAAGCTGCCTGATTTAAGTTCATGCTGAGGCACCAGAAGTTCTGGATGTGATTTCTTTGAGGAGAAAATGCTGGTGGGGAACCAGCAACCAAGGAGTGAGTTCGCTCTGCTAAAAGCCCAATGTGTTTTTACCTGACACAAGATGAAACTAAAGTGACTGTTACTGTGGGGTCAGGAAAAGACAGCCAAGTCACAGTTTCGAAAGATGGGGTTGGACTGCTTAACTCTGTGGGGTCTAGAGTAATGGACACAGCCACTTATTAACATGTTCAAGTTCAGCACAAATGGAATGTAAAGACAGTAGATATAATGTGAATACATTTGAAGAGAATCTACACAGCAAAGTGTTTTCAAGGATGAGGTGTTACAGTCCAGAGAAATGGCCGGGTATGAATTATGGTAGTGAGAGGTGGGAGACCACCCACCAGTAGTAACCAAATTCACCTCTGCGGGTTTGCTTTGAGACACCTGTTGCTTTCTCTCAGGTACTTGGCCAGTGCCTGAGGAAAGTATCCAGACGTGGGATTGATGAGGAAGATTTCTGTATGGAGACAGAAGTGCTCATAAGTGGTTTCAGGAGCCACCAGTAAATGTTTCCATGCTATATGGAAAGTGTCCAAAGGGCTGGCAATGGAGCCAAGCCAGGGAAAACCCAGAGCAGCCTGCAAGTTCGGGCTGAGTGCCCAGTGTGTTTCAGAGCCTGAGGGCTACAGTGAATAGGATGTGTTCTGATCTCCATAAATCTGCATTACCAGGAGTGTAGCCCAGTGGGGGTCCATCTATGCTTTGTTTATTCTGTTTGGATGTGAATAAAAGCCACACTTTAGAATCCCACTTCTGGTATTGGATATTACAGTTATTGCTTCCTTTGTCTTGAGTTACTTGGGTGCCCCTGTGCAGAGTAGCCAAACCTAGCCAATGTGCAGACGGACATATTTCTCCCTGAACCCAGCCCACCAGGTAGTGCTGTCAAGATGGAAATGGCATACCTGGCTGGGGGTCTCACACATACTGGTGAACACACTGGTTCCTACTGGAAATTGGTACATCCAGCCAGGTACTGGTACATTTCCCCATCAATTGTGGCAGATTTGGACAGTACTAGGCACTTTACCATATTTCTTATAAGGATAGAGGTGGTACATACGACCACCACAGAGCACATACAGGCTAAGAACTCTCAGAACCCACTATGCTGGGGTAAACTGGAAGAACAACAACTCACATACAGGGGGTAACCACTTTTCTCAGGCATTGACCAATTGCACTGAAGAAAAAATAATAGGTACCCTTTACAACATGTAGAGGTAAACTGGTTACTCCAGATAGGGGGTCTCCCATCTTTTGTTTCCAAGCATATACTCAGCCATTCATCTGGTTAATAACACCACACAACTGTAGATGTCTCAAATGTATATCACACTTAACATAATATACACACCTCACTGGTGCCAGAATTAAAAGTTCTGTATTAGGACAGTCACATTCTGGACTCCAGCGTAGGTAGACACTTTTAAACAGAGAAAGTCTCAAGTGACATGGTCAAAAACACCCTTCACGTGAATTGCAGGTACTCCTGGGTTTACACAGGAAAACAAGGTACTCCCAGAGCAGTTGTCACAAGGCAGCTTCAAAAGTCCAGATGGACCAGGGGATTGCAGCATCCCAGAGATCACCCCATCCCTCCTGGGATGGGGAACAGGGAAACCCTCTGGCACAGGTCTCCACTACTTCTGAAGAGCTGCAACAGTTGTCACACACTAGGGTGAGAACTAAAACTTAAAAACAAACAGGTAACTCTCTGACAGAGCTGTCTGAGGAGCTGCATTACAAGCTGCAGCCTCCTCCACTTGACTCCAGATCACTCTGCCACGAACATTCTAAAGCTAGCTCTAGCAGCTGCTAGCATTGTGGCTTATGCTGCTGCAACAGTTCTAAAGGATATCATCCCTCCAGAGCTCAGCAGAGACTGAGAACAGAGAGACAGAGTGAAACCCATTTAACTGGGATTTCATTAGCTGCATTCCCTGCCTAACACTGATTCTAACTGGGATTCTAGTAACCCCTAGGAGCAAGGGGGGTTACATTTGCTTATGTAACCTCCTTGCAAATGGGGGTTCCTAAAAATGCCAGTCTGAGCTTACCTTAGCCCTGTCCTTCTGTTCTCCTCCTGCTGTCTCTCGGGCTTCTCCCTATTTGGCCTCCAATTTGTTTCTGGTCCCCCAGGTCTGCTTTGCCCTTCTGTATGCACCAGCTACAGCCCAAATGAAAATCCAACTCCTCTGGGCTTAAGAAAAAGTTCTGCCTCCAGGGAAGTGGGACTCATGATGGCGTGAAAATTTCCTTCAATCGAACCACTTGGTTTGCGGTCACCTTGGGAACTGTGCTGTGGATCCCAGGATCCCTTACACCTAATTGGGAATGGTGACCATGGACAGCCTGCTGGGGGGCTACTCCTGTGAGAAATTAGAGTTTGACTGGGGCTCAGGGAAACATGTCTGAGAAGGGCCTTGGTCATCTGTGCAATTCATAACTTGTGTCTTGCTGCCTCCATGGTAGCCCTAAAAGTCTTTGGCTGAAAAGTAAGGAAATTAAATGTTTTTTAAATTGAAACTTGTTGCTGCATATTGGGGATGTATTGTACTGTAGGGGAGAGTGTTTTAAATTGAAATGAATGCTTTTTTCCCTGGTATTACCAGTATTTGGGACTCTCTTGTGTCAGCCTGTCAACTGCTGCAGGGGGAGCTTTACTAAGTGCAGTAACGACAGAAAAACTAAAGGAGTCACATTCTTCATCTGTGCAGCGACTGCAAGTACAACCTCTGAGCTGCAAGACTGTGGGGCATTGGGGCAAATATTCATTTCCTTCTGGCTGCACCAGGACATTTGTCAGGACTGTATCTGACCTGCTACTAGGGACAGTGGGTTAAGCAGCCATTGCAAGCAGTCACAGCCAATTGGGAGCCAGCAATAGAAAGTCAGGACTTGTGGGACATTCACTGGACCTTATGGGTAACCACCCAAGTGCTCATAGGGACTTACTGGGACATCATTTTAGGCACCAATTCTCCAATCCAACTGTGCCTCTTGTGTTCTGATTGATAGGTATCGCAGCCATTTAGAGACCTGTCACCCCATCTCTGCAGCCAATCAGGAGTTGAACTAGGAGCCCTATAAGAGACAGTGTTTGCCAGTTTTTTGTTCAGATCAGATCAGCCAGGGTGAGAAGAGGAGAGCAGGCTCCAGCCTGCTGGGAGCCCCCCACAGGGGTGGGGGCTCAGGCCTCAGCCATGCCACCAGGCCTGGGTCACTTAACCAAGCCCCTCCAGTCACCAGGGGGTGTTTATTTTCTGTATCCAGTTTAAAAGTTAAAGTAAATTTTAGTTCTGCAACTGCTAGTCTAGAGGTTGCCAGGAATGTCCTCCTGAGGCTAACCCTCCCTCCCATGTTGGGGAAAGATGTGGAAAAGGAGGCCATCTACCATGCCTCAGTTGTGAGAGAGTGGAAGAGAATTCAGGAAGCCTTCGTCTGTGGATGAGACCCATGCAGGACCTGAGTGAGTACCCTCGCACCCCCCCGGTGTGAGGGGGAAGCTTCTACAAGTAATCTAGGGGGCCTCAAGCCATGCTCCAGATATTTCTCTGTGTGATGAAGTCTCTGAATTATCAGTCTGAGCTACTAACCCCACCAGAGGCTGTCTAGTTCAGAGCTACTATGGATGCATCTTGTCTGAGACCCAAATGGCTAAATCGCAGGTGCAGCAAGATGCCTTAATAGCAAATCATATAAATGTGTGGTAATTTGTCGTTACCCTATGGGTTCGATTCCTGCCTCCATGGAGCTGACTGCCAAGCTGTGTTTGCCACCTCGTGGGACAGGAGGCCCTAGAGCATATTATGTTTAAGTTATACTAGAGAGAATTTACCGTTGTCTTACCCGGATGTCATCTAAGAGCGCTTGCCGTAAGTGTAAAAATGTCTATACGAGCTGGATGAGACTTTGCCAAGGAGTGCTGTTGTTGGTATTTAAATGTACTGGATGTGACTTCAAGTAACTGAATATAGGACACTGGTTAAAAGTGTCGCTGTCTGCTTATGCTGGATGGATGGCAATTTTGGTATGTAAATGTACAGGATGTGACTTCATTTCAAGAAAATTTGGATGTTTGGCAAAAGTATTAATTTTTATCTATATTGGATGGGACTTTCAAAAATTGTGCCGAATATTCAGGATGTTAAATCCAAGTAGCTAGTCCTAAAATGTTCGGAATTCTGTAAATGCAGGGCAATCTCTGTTATTCAGTAATGTGCAGGATAATCCCTGTCATTCAGTAATGTGCAGGATAATCCCTGTCGTTCAGTAATGTGCAGGATAATCCCTGTTGTTCAGTAATGTCCGGGATAATCCCTGTCATTCAGTAATGTGTGGGGCAATCCCTGTCATTCAGTAATGTGCAGGATAATCCCTGTCATTCAGTAATGTGCAGGATAATCCCTGTCGTTCAGTAATGTGCAGGATAATCCCTGTCGTTCAGTAATGTGCAGGATAATCCCTGTCATTCAGTAATGTGCAGGATGATCCCTGTCGTTCAGTAATGTGCAGGGCAATCCCTGTCATTCAGTAATGTGTGGGGCAATCCCTGACTCTTTGTGTCCATCAGGGTCAATTGCTGCTCATCTGGTAATTGCAGGGTAATCTCTGCCTTTATTGTATATAGCATCTGTAGTCATTGCAGGAATCTGTCGTCAAGTTGCCCCCCCCTCAAATCAACAGACAGCCAACTCGACCAGCTGCAACATCCACCAGGCCTGCAACATCTTGGACTTTGGTATCTGGAATTCCAGTCTGGTATGAGATTGCGGGATTTCATATTGTTCTGGGACTGATATCAGTGTGGGTATAATGATAATTATTATGTACCATCTGTTTATTCTGCAGCTAGATAGCCAGGGCTCTGGGTATCATAGGCCGAAGTGAAATATGTGATTGCTTTTTGTTTAATAGTATGTAGCCACCCAGCTGGAGGGTTCACCAGCAAAACCAATCAATCTGTGTACATATGTACATAGAAATCAAATTACCTCTACTCAACATCCCCATTCCTAACTCCTACACCCCCCTAAATAAATCTCTTGTTATTGTCGTAGAAATATTTGGTGTGAGCATTTTATTGGAGAGAGCCTTTAAATGCAAAATGTTAAAGTGTGGGGAAATGTTTATTGGGGCATGTCTGGAAAAAGTAAATGGTTATCATGGGTGGTGTAGCAGCTCAGGGGGCTACACCTGTTACCAGCTCACCCACGTAAAGCACCCTGAGTGGAGGCACTGTGCAAAGGTTTTAAAATATGGTTATCAGTTAGCAAACCCAAACCCCTTAGCCTATGTCCAGGGTAGTAGGCAGGGGTGTAACACTGGAGATAGTGCCACCCAGGTGTTACACTTATGACATGGGAAATGTTATTTTAGAGGTTTACCTAAAGAAATAGTAAAATAAAGCCCAGTAAACATACAACTGTGGGTATATCATGGATTAATCAATGGTTAGAAGACCAGTTTGTAAGAATCAGAAGACAGTGAGTTTTTATTTGGCTGTGGAAGGAAACTGCCTGTGTGCTGACAGAGCAGTCTGTCAGCATAAATCAGGAGCTGGGAGATATTTTAGCACACTAAGAGGTATAGTACCTGTGTGGAGGTGTTCCTGAACCCCCGCTCTATGAGGGGACAGGAACTGGACAGGCACTTGGATTTCTGGTGCTTTGGGGAGGCTGTTTAAGTCACCTCAAGTGTTAGCTAGGCTGCCTTTTTAAAGGCAGCCTATATACCCTGCTGTAAACCACACAGGGAGGTAACTTCAGAGCGAGCATTGCCAAAGTAACAGGTGATGAGTGTAAATTGCTCTATTTAATGCTCGGCTCCAGTGAGCAGAGTCAAGTGTGGATCAGAGGTGATGCAGGCAGAGGCCAGCAGCAACATCTGACGGCATCAGGTGGGGAAGCAGGAGATGTTCACTTGCAGAAACTTGGGAAGTATGTGGGGATTAGTAGCCATTATAAGGGTTTAGAAAAGCTAGAGGGATTTGTATTGAAATCAAAACAGGTGAGCATTATATTAACAAAGAGATAAATAGATTAGTAAAAGAACAAAGGATGGATACTAATGTGGTAAGACCGGAGGATGGTATGTTAGGGTTGAGATGTTTGGAGTGTAGAAAGATTAGTACTGATGTAGCCAATTAATTATTGATATATAAGTGTGAACAATGTAATAAGATTAAAATGTTACAGAATAAGTTGGAAACAATGGAGCAGAAACTAATAGTGTATGAGCAGAAGTTGCTGACTGACATAAATACATGTGTTATACAGATGGATCAGACTTATGAAGATCTAAATGACAGGGAGTCAAGAAAAAAAGGACAGAAAAAGATCAAGATGGGGATTGGATTCAGTAGAAAAAAGAAAAAAGCGGCAAGGAGAAGACCAATGAATTTTTCAATGGAGTGCTCAAATAGTTTTGAGCCCCTGATAACATTAGATGATGAGGGTGAGAATAGAGACATTAGACATAGTTTGGAAACAAATAATGAAACAGCAAACAGAGAAGGAGATCCAGCTGAGGAAATAAATAGACTGGAGAATAGAGATCAGGAACCACAAAACACATACCCAGATGGGAGAATGAAAGAATGTAGAAGAAAGAAAAGGGATGATAAAGAAGTAAAAGCAAATTTTGTGACTAAAGCTAAAGAAGCTCAAAGAGGAAATAATATAAAGAAGATACAGGTTGATGCTAAACAGAATGAAAGAGAAGGACAAAGGGATTCAATCAAGGAACAGGTTAATTTAAATAATGGTCATAAAGACCTTAATCAAGGGAGACAGATGATCAGAACTGAGGAAAATGGGGAACAAATGGAGTTGGAGAAGAGGGAAAAGAATATTTACATAGAAGAGACCGAGGTGCAAAAAGGGGGGGAAGGGTGGCCCTGTATGTTAATGAAAATATCAAAGCTACAGAAATTCAGAATACACATAAGGAGCCAGAAGAACTGTGGGTCACCCTGGAAACAGGTAATGGGACAGCCATAAGAACTGGGGTTGTCTACAGGCCCCCAGACCAGAGGGAGGACATAGACACATTACTGTTAGAAGATATACAAAACATGACAGCTAAAGGGAGGTTCTGATAGCAGGGAGACTTCAACATGCCAGATACAGATTGGTCAATACCAGCAGGAACATCTGCCAGAACTAGACTCATAGTGGATTCTCTGCAGGGGAGGGCCTCAAACAACTGGTACAGCAACCCACAAGAGACAGGGCTATCCTAGATCTAGTACTGACTAACAAAGAAGGGATCACAGATCTCCAGGTAGAAGGTCACCTGGGGCCAGTGACCATCACATGGTATGGTTCAATTTGGCTACTACATCTAAATCATCCCATTCAAGGCAAAAATATGGGACTTCAGAGGAGCTGACTTTGATAAGATGGCCAACAGAGTTAAGCTAGCCCTGGAAAAAAGAAACACAGGTGAGGAGGTACAGGCAAAGTGGGCAAGCATTAAGGATACAATACTTGAAGCAACATCCCATTGTGTTAGACAGAAAGGAAGTGCAAAGAAGAAGGAAACCACTTTGGTTCTCAAATATAGTAGCAGAAAAGGTCAGAGCCAAAAGGCTGGCCTTCAGAAATATAAAGGAACACAGCGGGATGAAGATAGGAGGCATACCAAACTGCCTAAGGAAAGCAGATAAGGCAGTAAGGCAGGCAAAGTCCCAAACTGAGGAAACACTAGCAAGAACAGTAAAGAAGGTGACAAGACTTTCTATAGATACATTAGTGAAAGGAGAAAGTCCAGAGGGTATTGCTAAGCTTAATGGAGAAAGGGAGCATGTGAGGAGGAGGAGGACCCTGTAAAGGCATCTATCCTAAATAGATACTTTTGCTCAGTATTTACTGAAGAGAAGGTAGGGCAGGGGCCCACAGCTCACATCATGGACACAGGGGAGGGAGGTGATCACTACTCCTTCACAAAAGAAAGGGTCCTACAAGAGCTTGCTAAGCTCAGGGTGGATAAGGCAATGGGACCTGATGGCATACATCCCAGGGTACTTAAGGAGCTAAAGGAGGAACTAGCAGAGCCATTAGCAGAATTGTTTAGTGAGTCTCTGAGCACAGGAGAGGTCCCAGAAGACTGGAGAAAGGCTCATGTGATCCCACTCCACAAGAGTGGTAGCAGGGAGGAGGCGGGAACTACAGACCGGTCAGTCTTACCTCAGTAGTGGGCAAGATTATGGAGGCACTCCTTAAGGAAAGGATAGTGCAACACCTGGAATCCATAGGGCACAGGATCCAAGACAGCATGGGTTTACAAAAGGAAGGTCCTGTCAAACTAATCTCATAGATTTCTTTGACTGGGTAACCAGAGTGGTGGACCAAGGGGGAGCAGTTGATGTCGCCTACCTTGACTTCAGCAAAGCTTTTGACACTGTTCACATAGAAGATTGATAAATAAGCTAGTGAGGCTCGGGGTGGGTCAGAAGTTGGTCAACTGGGTGGCAAACTGGTTGACTGGCAGAAAACAGAAGTGGTGGTAAATGGTATACAGTCAGAAGAGATGCAAGTCACAAGTGGGGTACCTCAGGGATCAGTCCTGGGGCCAGTCCTATTCAACATCTTCATTAGTGACCTCGCAGATGGACTAGAGGGTAAGGCTTGTCTGTTTGCAGATGACACCAAGATCTGCAACAGAGTAGATGATCCAGATGGGGTGAGCAGAATGAGAAGAGATCTGGATAAACTAGCAGAATGGTCAGAAGAGTGGCAACTGGGATTTAATGCAAAGAAGTGCAAAATCATGCACATAGGGAAGAGAAACCCTGAAGCCACTTATAGGCTGGGAGGGGAGTTGCTAGCAGTCACAAAGGAAGAAAGAGACTTGGGCATCATCATCACTGATGACCTAAAATCATCAAACAGACCTCTAAAGCAGTAGGTAAGGCTAGGGGGTGTTAGGGTGTATTAGTAGGGGTATCACAAGTCGAAGAGGAGGTAATAATCCTCTGTACAAGACATTGGTTAGGCCCCATCTGGAGTACTGCGTGCAGTATTGGAGCCACACCTTCACAAGGACATTAACAAATTGAGGCAGTCCAGAGGGCAACCAAAATGGTGCAGGGACTGCATCAGAAGACATATAAGGACAGATTAACGGAGCTCAATATGTATACCCTTGAGCAAAGGAGGGAGAGAGGTGATATGATCGAGACATTTAAACACCTTAAGGGCATAAACAAGGTGAAAGAGTCTAACATGTTTAAATATAAGAAAAATAGCAGGACAAGAGGACACAGCATGAGATTAGTGGGAGGCCGATTAAGGGGAGATAGTGAAATTCTTTTTCACAGAAAGGGCGGTAGATGCATGGAATGGCTACCACAAGAAGTGGTGGCTATGAATACAGTGCAGGGCTTCAAACAGGCATGGGATAGGCATAAGGGAGCAATACAAATGACTATGAATAGATAGGTCACTGACAGAGCAAAGGCCGATGGTACATTTATAAGGTAGAAAAAGAAATGGGCAGACTGGATGGGCCTTGCGGTCCTTATCTGCCATCAACTTCTATGTTTCTATGTTTCTATGTTTCTATGTATGAGGAGATTCAATATTGAGATATATGGATAGATATACATCAAGGGATAATAAAGAAATTGTCACCACAAGTTATTTCTCGGGGGCAAAGATAAGAGATGTGAAAGGAATGTTAGGAGACATTATTAAAGAAAAAGATGGATCAACAGTTTTGATCTTGCACTTGGAACATTAGAAACCAAGGATTAGGAGACATACAGAAAGAATTTGAAGAAATAAAGACGGAAGCAGAGAAATTGCAATGTAAATATATTTTTCAGAGGTTTTACCAGTGTCAAAAGAAACCAGAATAAATAATAATAAAATAAAAAAAAAACGAAATAATTGGCTTAGACAGTGGACATTACATAATAATTTGGGATTCATAAAACATTGGGAAAATTATATCGATCAACCATCATACTTTTGTAGAGACGGATTACACCTAAGTAAGAAAGGGAGTAGAAAGTTAGGGATGGACATTAAATTGGTGGTAGACAGTAATTTAAACTAAGGAATAAGGGGAGATGGGATAAAAATGATCTCAAGGTAAAGAAGAAAAGAGAGAAATTAAAACAGAAACAAACAAAAAAAAAGGGTGAATGTCCATATGGTTACTTAATGCCAGAAGCCTAAATATTGACAAGAAGTCTGAGTTAGAAGTAAAGCTGGTCAGTGAGAACATAGACGTGTATTATAACCAAAACTTGGTGGGACCCAGAAGTTCAATGGAATAGTGGTATTGAGGAGGTATAAAGTATGTTCTAGAGCTAGAAAGAATAGAAAGTGGGGGAGTAGCTATTTCTATTAAAGAAGAAATGGATAGTGGTTTGCATAAAGAAAGTGAAAATGAAAAAATAGAATCATTATGGATTCAAGTAAAGGGGGGGGAATAAAAAGATTATCTTTGGACTATATTACAGGCCACCAAATAGTAGTAAGGA
Source organism: Neoceratodus forsteri (assembly GCA_016271365.2). Lineage (NCBI taxonomy): Eukaryota > Metazoa > Chordata > Ceratodontiformes > Ceratodontidae > Neoceratodus > Neoceratodus forsteri. Next base: position 219,039,974 of record JADMNL010000029.1, read on the forward strand.
AATGGATAAAATAATAAATGAGGAAATTGGACAGATGACAATGGAAGGAGATGTTGTTATAGCAGTAGATTTTAACTATTTTGATATTTGTTGGGAAAAATTAAGAAGTAGGAATGCAAATAGTGGAACATTTTTACAACAATTAGAAACAGTAGGGTTGGAACAGTTAGTTAATAAACCAACTAGAGGAGAAGTTGTCTTTGGCCTACTATTGACAAATAGAATAGTTATAGTTAAAGAGATAAAGATAAGAGAACAGTTGGGAAATAGTGATCATGCTATGGTGACTTTTGGTATCAAACAAATAGTTATAGGCACTGGGGGAAAAACAGTATAAAAAACTATAATAAAGCGGATTTCCAAAGAATAAAAAGACAGTTAAAAAAATAGAATTGGAAACAAAGTTTAGGTAGTAAAACAGAAGGGCAAATGTGGGAAGAATTAAGAAACAAGCTATTAATACTGGAAAAGGAGTATGTGCCAGATAAGGAACAATATAATAAGAGAGGGAAAAAATTGTGGTGTACTAGTAAGGTGATAAAATCCTGCCTAAAAAAAGAAAGCATTTAAAAATAATGAAACTTTTAGGAACAGCTGAAGCGAGACTGTATTATAAAAATTGTTCAAAAAAACAAAACAATATATAAAGAAGGAAAGTAGGAAACTGGAGGACAAACTGGCCTATAGAAAAGATAATGGGAAACATTTTTATATGCATATAAATCAATAGAGGAGGGACAAACAACAAGTAAGACCATTAAATATTGATGGTAGAGGAATAAAGGATTCTAGTGAGATGGCGAACACATGAAATTATTTTTTTGGATCAGTCTTTGAGGGAGGGAGGGAGGTAAAGAATTTAAAAAATAAAAACCATCAAATTCTGAAAATATTAACGATAAAGAAAGAAGTGGAAAGATTAATAAATAAAGTAAAAGTGCATAAATCTGCGGGACCTGATTCGTTACATCCAAGATATATCAAGGAGGTACTACCTTTAATATCAGAAGCATTAGTGTAGATATTTAACGAGTCCTTTGGAACAGGTGAAGTACCAGTAGATTGGAGGCAGGCTTTTGTTGTGCCCTTCTTTAAAAAGCATAAGAGATCATTAGTGTCAAATTATAGGCCAGTAAGCCTTACTGCAATCTTGGGAAAAGTCACTGAGAGTATATTGAAAATAAAAATAGAGGATGGTTTGAATTTATTGGGATATACAGATGAGAAATAGCATGGTTTTAAGAAAACTAGAGCATGTGGTACAAACCATTTATGCTTCTATGAAAATATAAATGAAAAACTAATTAATAACATACTCATAGATATATTTTTAGATTTTCAAAAAGGCCCTGATAAGGTGCCAAATGACAAGTTGATTGAAAAACTTGTAAAAATGGGATTGGATAGTCGTATTGTCCTATGGATAAGAAATTGGTTGAGTGATAGGACTCAAAAAGTAAGAATAACAGGTGAACTATCTAAATTGATTACAGTGAAAAGCGGGGTTTCTCAAGGATCTGGGTTGGGACCTGTCTTATTTTCATTATATATCAGTGACTTGCATAAGGGGGTTATAAATCAGGTAGTGAAGTTTGCTGATGATATTAAGGTAGAAGGTCCAGTGGGAAGAAAGGAGCAGCAGAAAAGGTTAAAAGGAGATTTAAAAACAATTGAAATATAGGCTAGAAAGAATAAGACGAAATTCAGTACAAAGAAATCAGAGGTGATGTACCTAGTAAAAATGAATTAGAGTAAAAATAGGTATATGCTAGATGGAAAGGAATTGAAGGAAGTTGATGAGAAGAAAGACGGTGGGATAGTAACTGACAAATTGAAGTATAATAAACAACGAACAGTGGCTATACAAAAAGCAAAAAACATGCTGAGAAATATAAAAGGGAGTTTTATGAACAAGTCAGTGGGATGTATGATGCCAGTATATAGGACCTATGTTAGGCCATATTTGGATTTTGGGTCCCAGTTATGGAATTCGTACACTAAGAAGGAAATAAAGAAGGTTGAAGGAGTGCAGAGAAGATACACTAGGATGATTGGAATTTTAGGTAGCTATGAATATAGAGAAAGATTAAAAAGGACAGGACTTTTTTCTTTAGAACAAAGAAGAGAAAGAGGAGATATAATAATGTTATTTAGAATAATAAATGACAAAGAACTGATGGGGGAAATGGGGTTGGAGATGCAGGAGAAGCCAAAGGGGTTGAGACACCATGAAAAACAGATTAAGTTAAAAATGGTAATAAAGACTGGTGTATACGATTCTTTTATAAATAGAACAGGGAGAGTTTGAAATACTTTACTGGTAGAAGTGGTGAATAGTAGAACTCTGATTTAATTTAAAGATAAAATCGATACATATCTGTTGGGGGAACAGATTTATGTGTACCCACTAAGGTGGGAACAGTTTATATGGACAAATAGTCTTCTACTGTTCTAAACCAAGTATAAGTACCAAGTATAAGTAATAGATATACCACTCTGAGGTGTGCGGTCGCGCTCTGATATACGCACGCCTTGGTGTGCGTCTACTGCCCAAGGCAAATATCAGGCGCCGACCGCACACCTCAGAGTGGTTTATCTATCTTATAAAATGTCAAAATTGTTTTGGAGGGAGGGTAAAAGTGCAGGTGTGCGGTCGCGCTCTGATATACGCACGGTCATGTGATGCTGGTCAGCTAATGATATTGCTGCAATTTCCCTACCCATTTTATAAAAGTATTTATACCATGGGAGTGATGAATAACACTGGTAAATAACATGGGTTATTTTGCTATGTTATCCATCTGCCATGGAAATAACATGTTATTTTTTACTGCAGCTGTTATTTCCACGACAACCCTTTCACAGTTTCTTTACTCAGCTAATCAGGACCAGTTAAATACACTTTGCCATAACCTAGGTATTACAGGACAAAACATGCTGCTTCCTCAACCCACCAATGGGGACAAGGTTTCCACTCTGATTCTGGTTAATATGGTAAACATTCAGCATCTGCAATGTGCGTGGTGGGTGAGCTCATGGCTTTATGATTTGGTTAGTCTCCTCAATGAGTTTCTATCCTTGTATACCACACTTACCCAGCATTTATTCTCTAAATAAATTGCATTTTGGCCTGGTGGTACTGAGGGATGAGGTGCTATGCCTTACTTTGCACTACACCAGCGACCCAGGTTTGGGAATGACCTCAGGTCATCGTGGGCCTGCACTGGGGGAGGGTTGGAGAAGGATCAAGCCACCTTACAGCAGCTCTCCTCTCTGGGAGTGGTGGTTGTTGACCTCTCCATAGAGCTGGTGGTTTCATAGGCAGGAGAGGTCAGCAAGCTGGGAGGGCATCTTATACCACAGGGTGAGCATGCCTTCGCACACGCACATACATGCCTGAGAAGGGGCAGGGCAAAAAAACTGGGGAAAAAGCACTAAAAATGTAAATAAAAAATAAATAAATTGCATTTTGTAAACACCTTTTTTTTAACACAGAAAGTATATTTTCTTTGGTGTGACTGGCACCATCAAGAAGCCCATTGCTAGGGCACAGCGTTCGAGGCACTCTTATGGAAATCAGAGTGTCTCACATGCTATTCAAATAAGCTCTCTGATTGGGTGGGGGCATCACAAGACTCTCTTGTGAGCTATAATCTTTATAAAAGTACCAGGACCATTTTGAAATAAACAATCTTGAATGTCTAAAGATGGTGTGATGGATTTTTATCTGTGGTAAGCACACCGCAGGACATACACACTCACTTTTGGCTGCAGATAGAAACACACACTATTCAAATCACAACACTACTTCTATGTGCAGCAATGCATGCCCCTGCAGCCACAGATACAAATCCATGATACCCATGATACCCAAATTACAAGAGTTCTTTTATCTGCAAAAAAGCAACACCTTATGTGATTCTGTGGCCACAGGTACTCTTGTACACTGTGTAAGACAAACACACAGTTCTGTCTGCAGATGGGCAGGCCCCTGAGGGGGCTGTGCTTCTGCAGCTGCAGTTGTAAGGCATACACACTGACCTCTGGCTGCAGAAGCACAGGCCCCATGAAATCCCTGGGTCAGTTTTTGCAGGAAATCGCAAACTTCATCATCGACATGGTGTTGGAATCCCACAGGTTGTTGGTGCTGGGGGATTTCAACACCAGGATTGATGATGAACTCTCGCAGTTTGGATAAGACTTCCTCTGACTTATGAATTATTTGGGCTTCACACAGGTAGTTTCCTCTGCGACTCATAATCACAGTCATTCATTGGACCTGGTCTTTCTCCTGTGGTTGGAGGCCCCCAAATTGGTGGAGGAACCAGTTGGATGGTCTGACCACCACATCATTAGGTTCAATTTCCTGGCTCCCCCATATAGGCCAGCTCCTGTGGAGATGGTCCAATACTGCCCATTACAGGGCTTGACCCCTGATGACCTCCTGGTGGTGTTGGATCTACCAGGAATGCCGGAGGCAAGCAAGGGTCCAGAGAACCTACTCCAGGATTTTAACCAAGATGTGTTATGAGCTCTGGATACCCTTGCTCCTTTCCATGTTCACCCGCTTGCTCTTCACCGTCAGTCTCCATGGTTTGATGGGGCTTTGAGGGAGATGCAGCAGGTGGGTCAAAGATTAGAGTGTGCTTGTCGCAGATCCAGCTTAGATGCCAACAGGCTTAGACTGATGGAACATAATAGAGACTATCAGTCAACAATCTCTCATTAGAAGGCAGAGTTCCTGTTCAGGGAGATTGCTTCAGCACAGAACTGACCAGCTCAGCTGTTCTGAATGGTAGACAGACTGTGCAATCCAGCCTATGAGTTCAGAAAGCCTTGTTACAAGTGGAGTGCGATGAGTTTGCTCACTTCTTTGCTGATAAGGTTGCCAACATCAGGTCAGAGATTCACTCATGACGCCCTATGGGGGTTACTGGTGGTCAGAATGAGGTTGCGACTCCTCTGTTTTGTTGGGTTGTGTTTGACCAACTGGCGATCGAGGATATCACGCAGCTTCTCCAGGGTATGAGGCCAACTACCTGTAGTTTAGACCCGGGCCCTACCCACCTTTTAATAGGCTGTGTGGATGTGATTGGCCCAGTTCTAGCGGAGTTAATCTGGTGTTCATTGGAGTTGGGGGAGTTCCCCAGCTCCCTGAAGGAGGCTGTGGTAATCCCCCTTCTCAAGAAGTCATCTGTTGACCCAGATGCTCCTGCAAACTGCAGACTGATCTCTAACCTTCCCTTTATAGGGAAGGTTATTGATAAAGTTGTTGCACAACAGTTGGAGGACCATCTTACCATCCATGCTATCTAAGATCCTCTCCAGTCTGGTTTCCATAAGAAGCATAGTACTGACACTGCTCTGGTTCAAGTACTCAATGATCTCCTGATGGCTAGAGACCAGAAATGCCATTCCATCTTGGTCCTTATGGATTTCTCATCAGCTTTTGACACTGTGGACCATGGGGTACGTCTTGATTACTTGCAGATCATCTAGGACCTGTCTGGTACAGTCCTCAGATGGTTCTATTCTTTTCTCACTGGCAGGTCGCAGAGGGTAGTATCATGGATCTTTTCCTCTGACTCTTTCTCCCTACCATGTGGGGTCCCGTAGGGTTCAGTGTTGTCCCCCATGTTGTTCACAGTGTACATGCTTCCATTAGGAGACACTGTAAGATGGTATGGGCTGAGTTTTCACTGTTATGCAGATGATACTTAGCTGTACCTGTCTTTTGTGCCCGACCAGGATAGTGCGCTTGCAGTCTTTTCCAGTTGTCTCTCTGAAATCCAAGACTGGATGAATTCCAGTTGGTTAAGGTTAAACTCTGACAAGACAGAGGTGTTAGTTGTGGAACTGGGTCACCAGATAGACTGGTCGGCTGCTGGGTGGCTTTCCAGGCTTTGGCATGGGGGCACCCAGCTCTTGACCGCTGAACATGTGCAGAATCTGGGGGTGATATTTGATGATGGGCTGACACTTCATTCGCAGGTGTCAGCTGTGGTCAAGTCCTCATTTTACCATCTGAGGAACATCACCGGGATTAAGCACCTTGTTCCGTCTGTCAATATTCCAACCCTGGTCCACGCTTTTGTGACCTCATGCCTTGACTATTGTAACTCCCTTTACCTAGGGCTTCCAGGGGTTGATATAAGCTGCTTACAGCTAGTACAAAATGCTGCTGCTAGGTTAGTGTTTGGGTCAACTCGATCTAGCTGCATTTTGCCTGTGCTGCACACTCTTCACTGGCTGCCAGTTCAGTGCTGGATCACCTTTAAAGTTTGTTTACTGACTTTTAGAGCCCTACATGATTTAGATCTGAGTTACATACAAGAGCTTCTGAGTCTCTACTGCCCCCTCCAACCACTTCGCTCAACCAATGAGGGATTGCTAGAGATTCCCAGGGTGTGTTTGAAGACCTCAGGAGCTCAGGCTTTTGTCTTTTCCACTCCCTCCCTGTGGAATTATCTACCTTGTCAGATACTGGTGTAGATAATTCCACAGGGAATGCCAGACAGTGGAGAGTTTTAAAAATGCTCTAAAAACGTATTTATACTTATGTGCTTTCCCTGATTTTTAATTATGGATTTCAATCTCAATATATTTGAATATTTTATTAAGTTTTTTAAATTTTATCTATGATATGACTATTTTAGAGATCATGTGCTCCGTACAGCGCTTTTATATTTGTTGAATTGCTCTTCGGAAATATAATGTATTATTATTATTATACCCAAATGACAACAGTATTTCTGTTAAAAGAAGCTAAGGGGCCTGCACCTCTGCAGCCAAAGGTGTAAGACAGACACATTAACTTCTGTCTGCAGAAGTGCAGGCCCCTGTGCAGCCTGTATGGCCACAGCTGGATATAGAAATCCATGATATCCAAATTGCAACAGTACTTCTGTCTGCAGAAGTGCAGGTCCCTGCGGTGCCACCACTTACACAGCCATAGGTACTCATGAACTCTGTAAGACATACCCTCTGACAACAAATGTAACTCCCACCTCAGAAACAGTTTTTCTTTTAATACAACAGGTTTTATTTTTTAGGAAAATATTGTCTGTGCAAGAAAAAGAATATAGGCATCCCTGATAAGGAAAATTAACTTTGTCAACAGATTTTTAAAATGTTAAAATACAGAAATTGCTGCTGCAATGTGACACTCAAATAAGTGTCAGTCTTAGTGTAACTGTACATTAGTTAGTCGTTAATTACATGCAACAGGGTTAATTACATTGTAGTTACATGTTTGCTGCATGTAAATATATTGCAGTTGCAATGCAGTAACAGCATAGTTACACTGTAACTACAGTGTAGTTAAGGAAACTTAAAGTGTTAACAACAAAACAAACTGTACTGAACTGTTTCAACCAGTGCATTCTACTGCATTAACAGCCATCCCTTGGAGACTCATTGGCCAATCAGATTGCTCCATTTTCCAAGGTATTTTTATAAACTTCATATACTACTAGGTTTTATACTAAGCATTTAGTGTAGGAAGTAAGCAGTAAGTCCATCGGAACCTTGCCCACCACTTCTCTCAATGGTCATTTCTAATTCACATCTCTGGCCTTAAAAACAACATCTAAATCAGTTTTAAACAGTTTGAAAGTACTGACCTAAAGCTATACTTTTACATAAGTCATCCCTGGGCCAGATATTCAAAATTTTGCCCCGAGGCTAAATTAGCACTGCCCAGCGGGCAAACTGTGCCCAGAGCAAAAACATAGCTATATTCAAAATGAATAGCCCGGTGCAAAACCAGCTGAATATAGCAAGTGAAGGAATTTGGGCAAACAGGCCCAGGAGTGCAGGGCAAACATTGCCCAGGATTAAGACAGCACAGAATATAGCAGAGAAGACAGCACTGAATATAGCAATCAGACAGAGGCAGTGCAAACACCCACAGAAACAAAGTGTCAGAGGTGTAAGCAGCTGTCCAGGAACACAGGAAAGCAAAACAGCCCAGCCAGACACAACAGCAGTACTAGTGAAAGGAATGGAAAAACCTGGAACCACAAGTGAAATCAGAATACCACAGAACACTGTAAAAACCCAAGTCCACCCCAAAAAGACACAGGACACAGGAATGTCAAGCATAATAAAGTATAATGCAAAAAGGGAACAGTTAAGGCACAAAGGCAACATGAACATGTATACAGAAAAACAAATCAAAACATAGCAGAACACCGTTCGTAAATATGAGGTGCAAGAAAAACATAATGAAAAGGAAAAGGGCAGGCATAACAAAGGGACTGAAAACAATGGGGGAAACAACAGTAACAGTGCAAACAGGCAAATGTTAAATATATCAACAGAACAATGAGGAAAGAATGTGGAAGGGAGCGAGATGTGGAAATAGGAAGGAATGGAGGGGAACAGGATGGCAGATATAGGGCTAGGGACAGTGGGCCAGGGACAGGAAGCAGGCTAATGGAAAAAGTATGCAGGGGTTAGGTGCGGGCAGGCGCAGGCAGACCATCGTCCAGGATGGCCGCAACACGCCTTGTCTCAGCAATCAAGACAGCTTGCTGTTCGATTAGGGTACGCTGTTGCCATACCAGCCTCCTCAACAGCTCCTCTGTGCCTTAACCCTCTTCTGGATGGGTGGCCCACAGTGACGCCCAACGTGGACCTACAGGAGAAAGGGGGACCTTATCAGGGCATGACGATGACGCAAAGGCAACATGTACCACCACATGGTGGACAGCATGCCCCAACAACCATGCCCATGTGCTAGTACAGAACAAACCACAACACACACACTAACATGTGCCTGCAGGACAAGGCAGTATGTAACAGGCAGCATGCAACACCCCAATGTACATGGATATGCATAGATGTATGCTGAGAAACCCAACAACGTGGAAGCCAGCCAGCACAGCCGCATGCAGACTGTAACAGTGCAAACAGACAGCCACCCCCAGAGATGTGAACAACAAGTGGACACTGAATGACATGCACATGGGATGACACATGGTAGGACATGCTGCCCATGGTCACACAGCTATGATACACAATACAGATGACACCAACTGGAGAAGGTGCCACAGCCCCAACCAGGTGTGTAACCTGACATGCCTGTCCCGTACACCCTCAACAGTGGCCCACCCTCACTGCTGCCCTCCACAAGAACTGTAGAGACCCAGCCAAACTGCCACCCATGATGCTATAACACAGCAGCCGTACAAATGATGTCAGGAAGCCCTGAACAGATGAGTGACTGACATAAGTGTGGAACAGTGGCAAGTGACACAGATAGAGACTCGACATGGACCACAGAGACCTAATGGCCACAGAGGACAACTACACTGGCAACAGAACAGTAGGGACTGCAGGACAGGTAACCAAGCAGTACACAACCAGGGGAAGTGCCAATGCCCACCCACACCACTTGCCACAACAGAAGGGTGAGGGGCCCACATTGGTGAAGAGAATGGCACAGGGCTGTGCCACCACCCATAGTGGCAGCACCTTGAAGGTGCACATGCATGTAGACACACACATGTGAAACAGAGACCCTGGCCACGGTCCACCAGTGGCAGTGCAGTGGTAGACCAATGGCATGCACAGGACAGTGTCACCCTGGTGGTCAAGGCATGGCGAGGCACACACCCACACCTGTGGGAGCAGCATCTGCCAGAGGGCCTGACACCCAGCACACCATGCTACCACAGAACAACTCTTGCAGCACACCTGCATAACATGTGCACAAACAACATGCACTGCAGGACTGAGGGACAGCACCCTCTAGGGGACAATGGCCCCCACAACAGAGCTTGAGCCCACAGGCAGGGGTGTAGCCAGGGAGGCCACAACTGCACACCATGTGGACACACTGCCGCCCTTCTCCCCACTGTTAGGGTGAGCTACCCCACCCAGGAGTGTTGCCAGACAATATACAAACGTACACCAGGACTGTGTCTGTTGCCACCAGTGGCATACAAAATGCAATTTATGAAACCCATGACAATGGGCACTGCCCTGCATGCGTAAATACAAAGCCATGCATTGCTCCAAAAGACACCCACATACCAGCCCACAACCTGTACAATTGTAATGTCCATGGGATACACAGACAGTCATAGTGATCAGTCCTCCTAGTGTAGACCACAATGAATTAAACACAGAAAGGTACAACATTGTCATTGTTAGGCGTCATACATAAAGTAAGCAGTTTATTGCCTATTTGCCAACTCCCCACCAGAAATCAAACAGCTCACCACTGAGTGCTTGGAGGATGCCTGCCGACACACATGCCGCAATAGGCACACATGCAATGTACAGCCACACAGACCCGTGTGGCACCATAGTCCCAAAGGCCCCCTCCCCAACAGCCCCGTGCATGTCCACCACGGAGGTCGGACAAGGGCACACAATAACATACCCGTGTCCACGCCACCATGACAGTACACTGGCAGGGAGATACATGCACCACATGACACAGTGTCCCCCCGCATGCCACAGTGTGCATAGCCCTGGAATGCGCTCAGAACATGTCCTGCACAGATACTGACATGTTATATGTGGTACTGTAAATGAGACATGCCATGAGAGGTGGAGAACACTGTTGCCATGGCAGACAGGACAACAGCAGCAGCAGTAACAGGCGGCATGACAGGCTGACCCCAGTAATCCCACACCCCCAGGCATGATGACTGGCCTACAGCCATGCACAGACATGCAGCATCCTTCCACAATGGTGGCCATAACAGCAACAGCGCGCATTTGCAGTACAAGGCAGAATATCGGTGCACGCTGGCGGCAATGGCAACAATACTTAAGACACAGCAAGCCATGTCTCAGGCCTCGCAGCAGAAGGCAAGGCAATGGAGGCAAGGGGACAACAGAAATGCACGCAGCCATATCACATCTGGCCTGGATTACCTAGCCAACTGGGCCACGACACCAAACACAGCACTGTAGTGCAGAGGTGTAGCCAGACATTCACATGTTGTACACACAATCCCCAACAGCCACACTCCCCTTACAAATTATGTACTCATCAACTCCAAATGATACACCCCTTCCAAAAGGGTATGATGTCTGTCAGATGATTCCCCTACTCTGTAATGAGGTCATACATGTATCTGTCTCCTACACAACAGCATTTCAAACAGGGCCACACCCCAGTGGCCTACAGTGACCCAAAATGTATGGAGTAGTTAGTAACTGTTGACAGAAAGGCATATAGTTTGGGACATGCACTCCACAAAACTGTACACAAATGTGTACAGTGCATATGCCTGGCTACACCCTTGCTCTACTGCCTGCCCTGTAAAGTCAGACACATAGTAGAAAAGCATAATATCACACAGTACTCACGCAACACACCCCTGTCACCGTCACTGCTCTCTGCCATGCACTGTGCCATCGGAGGCACCCTGCGCCTGTCCGTGGCTGGCCCCTGTCCGGCCTGTGTCTCATCCCTCCTGTCTCCGGTGTGTCCTTGGCACTCTGCAGTGGGAAGAGGGTACAGCAGCATTACTACAATATCAGCCACCATGGTAAGCTAAAGACCACCCTGTACCCCAGTGGTGTAGCACAACACATGCATCACTGGCACACAGGTGCAGTGCACCACCAAAGCCATGCCAAGCATGACACGGGTCCAGTGCACCGTCTACCCTGTCCCACAGTACACACGAAGATGGATCAGAGGACCCCATGGCATGAGCAACATGTCAGCGCAGCCTACACATGCACACAAGCACACCATGGAACACACAGCCCACCACCCATGTGGCGCGCAGCAGTCATCACTTACCTGGCACAGGCTACAGTCCCCTCCCAAACCATCGCCTGCAGCATTCAAGCAGTGGGGGCTGCCTGCACCTGATATCAAAGTAGCGATGGCGACACTTCTCACCATCATGGGGTATACCCGTGATAGCAGTTAGGTGACGGGCAATTGAAGCCCAGACCTAGCTATGGGAAGGTCGCCCTCCTGGACCAGTCCAAATAGGCACTGATGGTGCCTTTCAGTCAACTTCACCAGGTTGGCTGTCTCCACCTCATCCCAATGCCTGTCACGGCCCACCACTGCCCTTTGCCTACATCTCACAGACATTGCTGCTGTGGAAGGGGGCAAATTAACCGGTGAAACAGTGTAAACTGACTGACCACACCTGACACTCCTAACACCGCAGTCTAGCACAGCGCAGGCGTATACCCGTCGCACCCGCTCTACAGGAAGTGTTCGCAGTGTGCATGCGTGACCCCTACCATGACCCTGGGCCCATGTACCACGCATGCGTGTAGCGCCGTGCTAATGCTGTTTAACGCAGTGCTACATCGCGCTACAACAGGGTGATACTTACGGACAAGGGGCCTCATGAGCATGCGTAATGCACATAGCGCAGCGCTACTCGGCTAGCACTGCGCTGACCCTTCAATAGCCCTGCGCTGGCCTTTGCCCAGTACTACTGTGCTAGCGTGGGGCTATTCAGAGCCATATTCAATGGGTGTATGCAAATGGGGGTACTTGTGTATGCATGGGGCAAACCGTGAGATTAGCATATCATTATGCGCTCATTTATATGACTAACAGGCCTGATTGCCTGGGTGGGCTATAAAAGAACAAGCAGTGCACCACCAGTGTTGTGTTGTGGTACTTCGGCGTAATTACAGCAGTGGGAATCTATGACATGGATAGAGAGATGCAACAGGGGGATGAGCAGCAAGAGGCAGGTATGTATGACCACCATGGGACCACTACCATCCACTGCATTGTGCACATTCCCCTGCAGGTAACTGTTCCATGTGCCACTGCCTGCACAATGTGTCTGCCAGCCAGGTGCACTAGTGCACTACCGTGATGGCCCACCGACTTGTCTCCCTGGATGTGTGGCATGATGGCCTGTGCCCCCCCGCGGGACGTACACAGTGTACCAGCGATGTGCCATCCCATGCAGCATGGTGTCCTGACATTGCTAGCACACTTGTCCATGCAAACTCTGTGATGCTCAAATGGGGCACAACACAGTCATGGGGGTTCATGGCAGACACAGGCCACAGCAGTGCACATGTGTGAACACCGCTCGTTGTCCATACACGGGACAGACAGTGGCTATGTGGCCGTGTGCACCATACAGGCACATGCAGCGATCTGATATGTCCATGTGGCCTGTGGCACTGTAGGGGATGACACCATGATGTCTACTGTGTGATGCACTGCAGCACTGACACAGCCAATGACACCTGTCCTCTTTTGATTATCCCATAGGTGTGGTGGCCCGACAGGAGTGCATCCGTGCCCACAAATTCTCTCAGAATGAGTTGAACACCCTTGCACATGCGGTGAAAGAGAGGGAGCACATGTTACGCACACACAGGGCCACCGATGCTGTTGTGCGTCAAGCATGGGAGGAGGTAACTGCAGCTGTGAATGTGGTCGGGGGCCGTGGAAGAATGACAGAAGCAGTGCGGAAAAGATGGAATGACCTCCTGCGACGTGCGAAGGAGGAGGAGGCACACTGACAGAGGGACAGGACCAGGACCAGTGGTGGTCCACCTGAACACCAGCAGCATGAGGAGAAGCCACACATGGCAGTGGTGGCGTCAACACTGTAGATGGTGGCAGTGACAGGCGTGCTGGGTGGTGGTTGTGAGATGATCCTCGCACTTCCAAGGCCAGATCTGTATTCACATGTGTAACCCCTGTATGTGGTGCAGGCAAGGGTGCACGGTCATGCTGTTGGTGTCCTGCACAGGGTGCACTGTATCCTGCTGAACTGATGCCTGGCATAGCCATGGTCACTGTGGGGTGGGTGGGTGCATGTTGTCATGGGCTTGTGTGAAGGGGGTACCTGTCCTGAGGACTGCATTGTGTGGTGGTGGTAGTGGTGGTGTTTGGCCACAGTGTCCATGGATGGGTGACTGACCCTGTCCCTATTCTCTCCACAGCGCTCTCTGACAGGTCTGCACAATTACAAGATGTGCCATGGATGTTCAGCCAGGTTCCCGATGTAGTGGAGGAGGTGGATGAGGAACGTCCATCAACATCCGGACTGTGTCAAGCTCAGGGCCACACGGACCCAATGCATGTGTGGCATTACCGTGGACATGGAGTGCAACTGCCTGGGAGGGGGGGTCACACCTCACTAGGGGTGTTAGGATACAGTGGGCACCTGGATGCTGCACCCACAGAGGATGATGGTGTGGGAGAGGTACTGCTGGTCACTGTCACCAGTGCGGATGACACTGATGTATCCAACTATTCTCAGCACCTGGCTATTCCTGTGCCAGGGGATGCAGGGGTGGGGCTGCTTGCAGGCCATGGAACAGGTCCAAGTGGTTTTGTAGGTGTCACCAGTGTGGCTGTACCTGAACACACGGTGGTGGGTGGTGTGGGAGATATTGCAGGACAGCAGGGTGTGCAGTGTCAAACACATGCTGGGATTAACATCCATATGGTGCCATGGACCACTACCAGTAGTAGCCAGCAGCCGGATGTACCAGTTGCTCCATTGCCACAGGCACCACTGCCAGCTGCAGATGAGGGTTCTGTGTCTCTGGGGCATGAAGGCCATGGTGCCCGGCCACTCCTGCAGGCTGCTGTCACCTCCCAGCAGGAGGCCCATCTGGACCTGCATGCCATGCGATGTGAGCTGCGACATGAGCTGTGTCAGATAAGGGAGGCCATTTCAGTGGGCTTTGCCAGTGCTGAGCAGCAAGCAGAGGACAGGTTGGGCCACCTGGCGGGTGCCATAGACTGTGGCTTCTCTGGCTTGACTGCTGCAGTGGTGGACATTGGGAATGTCATGCGTGGTGTGCCTGTTGGTTGCCAGCATGGGATGGTTGGCCATGGTGCAGATGGCAGAGGGGCACACAGGCAGGCACACCATGTCCGCAGGGCTGCCACTGGTTCCAGCTCAGCTGCATCACGCACTCCACCTGCAACCCAGCAGCACCATGGCTGTCCATCCACCCTGTCAGTCTCCACCATCCCCCGGGGGCACAGGAGGTCAACACTGCCTGCCTCCCCTTCCACTTCAGCTTTGTCCTCTGCCCAGAGCACCCCAGGGTATATATCCCATGGTACATAGAAACATAGAAACATAGAATTTGACGGCAGATAAGGACTGCTTGGCCCACCCAGTCTGCCCATTTCCCTACCTACTGGATAAGCTGCAGATCCTAGTTAACCAGCAGCTTACTTCTTCCTACCGCCACCCCCCAGAACTGCCTTATGACTATCCCATGCATGCTTGAATTCCACCACTGATTTTGACTCCACAACCTCCTCTGGAAGGCTGTTCCATGCATCCACAACCCTCTCTGTGAAAAAATACTTCCTTAAATTACCTCTGAGCTGCCCCCTCTATCTTCAAATTGTGCCCTCTTGTTCTTGCACACCTCTTTTTTTGAAAGATGCTACCCTCTTGGACTTTGTTGATTCCCTTGAGGTACTTGAAAGTTTCTATCATGTCCCCCCTCTCCCTCCTTTCCTCGAGGCTATACATGTTAAGCTCCTTAAGTCTCTCTTCATATGTCTTCTGGTGCAGACCCTGCACCATTTTAGTTGCCCTCCTCTGGACAGCTTCCATCCTGTCTATGTCTTTGCAGAGATTGGGTCTCCAGAACTGCACACAGTACTCCAGATTGGGTCTCACCAGCTGTCTGTACAGAGGGATAATAACTTCCTGTTTTCTACTGGTGATGCCTCTCCCTATGCATCCCAGTATCCCCCAGCCCTCCTTGCTGCCCTCTCACATTTGCTTGCCCATCTTTAGGTCATCTGATATGACTACCCCAGGTCCCTTTCCATTTTGTTGTTGTTAGTATCTCACCCCCATTGTGTACTCTTCCCTGGGTTTTGTTTTCCAGGTGCATTACCTTGCACTTCTTAGCATTGAATCTAAGCTGCCATACATTTGACCATTCCTCTAACCTTGCCAAGTCCCTTCTCATCCTTTCCACCCACCCTGTGCATCAACTCTGTTGCAGATCTTAGTGTCATCTGCAAGAGACATACTTTTCCTTCCAGTCCTCTGCAATGTCACTTATAAAGACATTGAAGAGGACCGATCCTAATACTGAACCATGCGGTACCCACTAGTAACCCTCCTTTCTTCTGGTGGACTCCATTTACTATTACTCTCTGTGTCCTATTCTCCGCCAATTCTTTACCCGCGTAAAGCGTGCCGGAATGCAGGTGCATAAGCGCATGCGTGGAGTGTCAGCGTTGGTGATGCCCACAATCTGTCTGCAGTACTGTGCATGCATCTCCCACATGCATGTGCAGACGTGCACACATACACACACTCCCACCAACACAGTTGCCCCCTTACCCTCACAGAACACATCACACTTCCCCACTGAGAATACACCATTTGTGTGTGTCCCCCCCACGTATGTGCTGCACAATCCCGGCCTCACACCATATGCTCACATTATTTGTCTGTAACACTGGGTTTGTTTACTGGTGTGATTGCTGGTGTCAGTGTTATGTTAGTCTGTGCACATTAAAATGTTAATCACTTGTACTCTTTCAGGTTGTTGTGCAGTCTGTATTTACCCTCTGGTCTGTTGCAGTGTCCTGATGATGTTGTCCCGGTGCTGTATGGCCCTGCGTGCCATGCGAAGGTCCCTCCTCTCGAGTTGCTCCACTATCCCCCTGACCGCTGGCTCTGGCTCATTGTCAGACTGTCTCTTAGGTTCAGGTGCCTGTATCCCATGGTTCATTGCCATGTTGTGCAGCATACAACAGGCTAGGAAGATACGGCATACCTTCTGAGGTGTATACTGTAGGGCACCGCCTGATGTGTCTAGGCATCTGAATCGCATCTTCAGGATGCCAAACACCCTCTCTATGATGTTCCTTGTTCTGGTATGTGCCTCGTTGTACAGCTCCTCAGCCACTGTGGCTGGTTGGAGTACTGGTGTCAGCAGCCAGGGTCGCAGGGTATAGGCACTGTCCCCTGTCAAGAAATGTATACCTGTTAGTGCCATACTGCAGTCTGTCAGCTGCTGTCCAGCACCTCTATGTGGCCCTCCCACACCCCTTCCCTGGCCTGCAATGCCTGCCCCCATCCATGCTGTTGTGGTATGCATTGTATGCTACAACTCACCTACTAGTTGCCCACTGGGTATCCTTCCCTCCTCAAAGGCCTGGCACAGCTGGGACTGGTGCCAGATGAAGGATCATGGGCACTGCCGGGGTACTGTGCCTAGACATTGCTGATGCACCCAGCCGCATCGCACCCCTCCTGGCAGTTGATGGAGTGGTACACCTTCCTGTTGATGTACACGTCACTGCCATCGCCAGGTGGTGCACGGATGGGAACATGGGTGCAGTCAATGGCACCCAGTATGGATGGTAGGTGTACAACTCAATGGAACTGCTTCATTGTTTCTCTGTGCTCTGTTGCCATGCTGGGGAATACTATGAATTCCCCAGCATGTGGCAGGAGAGCCTCTAGGAACTGGGTCAGGAGGCGTGAGGTGGCAGACTACATTACCCCAATGGTGTCCCCCATTGGTCATTGGAATGTCCCTGTGGCAAGGAAGCACATCACTGCTGTCACCTTCTCCTCCACTGTCATGGCATGACTGCATCTGGTAGTTGGGTGCAGCTGCTCATGCAGGAGTTCACAGATCTGCCTCAACATTCCCCTGTTCATCTGGTACCGACCAATGATGTGGTCATCAGGCAGGGTCTCAAAGGACACCCTGGGCTGGTACAGCCTGTTTGCAGCATACCGTCTCCTTGGCCTGCGTTGTGGTCCATGTTGTGCCTCCTCCCCTCTCCTCCTCCTCCACTACAGCTGCCATCAATGGCAGCATCACTGTTACTGGCACTGCACACATTCCCACTTCCTGTGCTGGTCCCTCCTCCTCTGTGTTTTGCCCTGTGTTTAGACCAGCCTTTTATAGGCGGTAACTAGCACTGCGCTAGGTGCCGTGCTAAGTATCCTAGCACAGTGCTGGAACTTTGAATATCCCCTTGCGTGTCTCTCTTGGCCCCCCCTTCCTTTTGCCCCTTGCATGCATTAGTGGTTTGCCCAGCGCTAATGCTGTTAGCGCGCGCTAACTGGTCCTTTGAATATGGCGGGTCTGCGCTATTTTGGCACTATTGCCGCACTATGGTTTGAATATCTGGCCCTCTGACTCTCACTATCCTTTGCATATAAGAGACCCTCCGCAGTTTTGTTATGAATAGTCTTCATTCTGATTGATATCTGTGACCTTTGGTAGTACAGGACATGCTCTGTTTTTAAAGGTGAGATTTAATTCTTGAAAATGTGATGGGTAGTTTACCATTTTATACATCAATAACAGGTCGCCCCTAAAACCTCTTTGTTGTAGAAGGAATAAGTTTAACTTTTTTTTTGGAAAACTGATTAAGTGCATTAGACAATAAAATGCCTATTTTCAGTCATGACCCAAGAGAGTACAGTCACAAGCACATTGGAGTACAGATACAATGACTAAGGTACAGAGAAATGAGTTCTGTTACAGCACAACACAAACTATGGTAACAGGAGGTACACAACATTAATTTAAATACAGTGTGGTTATATATGAAAGTGCAGCAGGTAATCAAGCAATTAACAAATAAATATAGTGCATAATAAAAGTTCTTCAGCCTTTCCTTGTCCATCATGTTTCTGAAGCTATTAACTATGTTGTTTGCCATTCCCGCTGGATACTGCATGGTTGTTGAAGCTGGTTATGAGTTCAGCGCTGGCCTGCCTACTCGACCATCCACAAGTGATGCTCTGCTTCCTCATGGTGTTAAGTTAACAATCCCACAGTGAAATGGCTTGCAAAATATAATTATTGTCAAAAACATTCATTATTCAAAACATTAATTACATCAGTTTAGAAAGGGCAAGTAGGGGGGTTACTTTAAATAATTTTACTTCTATAAATATACCATCTAATATTTGACATCCCTGAGAAAATTATGATCAACAACAGCACTGAACAAACTCTATATAGATACTGATTGTTGCCATTGCTTGCAGAAGACTCTGTGCCTCACTATGGACAAACAGTTCAAACTAGAGAATTTGCTAGTTTTCTGTGACTTGTTATTTTTATATTATTTTTTTTAATTCTATTCTGGTTTGTTCTATATGTCGAGAGAGCAAAACATGTTTAACTACAAGAAAGCAAGGTCCTCCAAAATGGAATCTTTGTTCGTGTTGGAGAAACCAAAGTTCTCATTGAGCGTCTTCAACAGACTGATCACATTATAAATGAACAGCATACCTCTCAACCATTTGCCACTGAAATGAGGGGCATGGATACTCAAAATGAAGGACAATGAAGGACACTGACCCTCCTAATGAGGAGACATCCTCAAACATAGAGCTAGAAGGAACAGAACACTGTGTAACCTTTTAGTTTACTTATACAAAGTTTATATGTGATTTTGCATCTTAGAATATTTCAAACTTCTAATTTAAAGTCTGAATTTATAGCACATTCTTTGTGTGGGCAGTAGGGGCAGAACAACTGTGAGGGATACAATGCATGACATCCCTCTTAATCAGGGACAGCTGAGAGGTATGCCCATTGCTTCCCTTGTTTAGTATAAAACCAGAAATCCAATTATACTGCTTTCTCAGAAGAATTTATAAACTAAAATGTGGTGTTGCATATTTATGTTGCTGATGGTGCCCTTGAGTGCATCCAGCAACAGCCAGAGTCATGGATGTAAGCTGGAGACTCCAGCAGTCAAATCCTACTTCAGAGGAGGTGACATTGTCATTGGTGCCATCATTCCCGTTCACCTCAGTTATAGTTATCCGGAGGTCAACTTCAGGGAGCGACCCAAACCAATTAACTGCAAAATGTATGTGCTGTCTTTCTTTTGTTGTTTGTTCATACTGTGTGCATTTCCACCTTTCATTAGCCCCATGTGGAAAACTGATCCTCAGAATTGAAGAACAAGAGCCAAATGGGGGTTTCATTATCATAACTTAGACAAAAAAGCTCAGAACACTGTGGGAATCTCTGCTTTCATGTACACAAAGTTTGCTGTTCATGGAACAATGCAGATTCATCATAGAATGTTGTGCAACACCCTCTCATGTGGGACTGAGGGGTTCTGAGGGGTGAAATGAAGGACATCCCTCCTATTGTGGGACAGTTAAGAGGTATGGATAGAGGGGGTTTGAGGAGAAAAATGAGGTACATCCCTCCTAATGTGGGAAAGTTGAGGAGGATGGTCCGAAGGGTCCTGAGTGGTAAAATGATGGACATCCTCTTAATGTGTCACAGTCTAGAGGAATGGAATGAAAGATTCTGAGTAATAAAGTTATGTATGCCCCCCATACTGTTATTTTGTATTACTGTTTACCTATGTAATGTTTAGGCATAGTAAGGCAGTATAGCATAGTGATTAACAGCACTGTGCTGCAAACCTGGAGAACTGGGTCTGAATCCCACAGCCACTACTTGCATACTATGTGGCACCATGAACAAGTCATTGACTTTCTGGTGCTCCTAGGACACACTTGGAAACAACCTCAACTTACTGTGTATTTCCTGGTCAAAAATTGTTAAAAAAAGTATTTTCTCACTTACCCTTTCTCTGGGTTGCACATGGAAATTAGTCATGGCTCAGTGTGCCTTTCCAAGTCACCAATTTCTAAATAAATAGATTAGTTCATCAATAATGTGAAATAATTTAGAGGTGTAGACAAAGGGGGTCTGAGTGGTAGAATGGGGGGCAGCCCTTCTAATGTGTGACAGTTGAGCGGTTTGAACAGAAAGGCTCCATGGGGTAAAATGAGGGAATCCCTCCAAGGTAAGGAGCAGATATACTGGATGGACCAATGGTCATTATCTGTCTATATTGACTGTTTCTTATGTTCCTCATGTGGGACAGTTGAGTAGTACAGACAGAGGTGCTCTGATGAGTAAAATGAAGGAAGTCAATATTTATGTAGGACAGTTAAGAAGAACAGACAGAAAGATTCTGATTGGTAAAATGAAGGAAATCCCTTTTAAAATGGGACAGTTTAGAAGTATGGACAGAGGAGCTCTGAAGGGTATAATGAGGGACATTCCTTCTAATATGTGACATTTAAGAGGTACTGACAGATGGTTCTGAGGGGTAAAATGAGGGATGTCACATCTAATTTGGGAGAGTTGAGTAGCATGGACAGAGGGCTTCTGAGGGGTGACATAACGGATGTCACTCCTAATGTGGGACAGTAAAGAGGTACAGACAGAGGGATCCTGAGTATAAAATGAGGGATGTTCCTCCTAATGTGGGACAGTTGAGAAGTATAGACACAGGGGTTCTGAATATAAAATGAAGGCTAAGCCTCCTAATGTGGGATAGTAAAAAGATTCAGACAGAGGAGTTCTGAGTACAAAATGGGGGATGTTACTCCTAATGTGGGACACTTAAAAGGTACTGACAGAGAGGCTGTAAGGGGTTTAATGAGTGATTTTCCTCCTAATGTGGGACTGTTAAAATATATAGAGGGGTTCTGGGAGGTAAAACAAAGGATATACCATCTAATGTGAGACAATTGAGAGTTATGGACAGAGGAATTCTGTCAAGTAAAATGAGGACTCCCCTTCTTATGTGTTACAGTTGAAAGGGATGAACAGAGGGTGTCTGAGGCGTAAAATGAGGGATGTGGGCAGAGGGTGACAGTGAAAATGCAGGGAAACTGAACAAATATTTATGCTCAGCATTCACAACGGATGAGGAGGGGGAGGTACCTAAACCAAACAAGGGAGAAACTCTGAATGGGGGAGTCGATACCAGTCCATTCACAGAAGAAAGGGTTTTGAAAGAACTCTTGAAACTGAGGGTGGACAAAGCAATGGGGCCTGATGGGATTTACCCAAGAATACTAAAAGAACTAAGGGTAGAACTAGTAACACCACTGACTACTATCTTTAATAAATCATGGGAGGATGGAGTGGTACCTGAGGACTGGAGGAGGGCAAATGTGATTCCACTTCACAAAAGTGGGAGCAGGGCAGAGGCAGGAAACTACAGACCAGTTAGTTTGACTTCAGTGGTAGGGAAAATGATGGAATCACTTCTGAAGGAAAGAATTGTTGAGTACCTAGAGGCCAGTGGGGCACAGGACCCAAGGCAGCATGGTTTTACAGCAGGAAGGTCATGTCAGAGGAACCTAACAGATTTCTTTGACTGGGTGACCAAAGTAGTAGACCTGGGAGGGGCTGTGGATATGGCCTACCTAGATTTTAGCAAGGCATTCGACACAGTCTCACACAAAAGATAAATATACAAGTTAGCCAGCTTTGGAGTGGGTCCCAAGGTGGTAGCCTGGATAAAAAACTGGCTGGACAACAGGTCGCAAAGGGTAATAGTAAACAGAGTCCACAGTGAAGAAAGAAGGGTAACTAGCGGGGTACCGCAGGGTTTGGTACTGGGACCGGTCCTTTTTAATATCTTAATAAGTGACATTGAAGAGCACCTGGAAGGAAAGGTATGTCTCTTTGCAGATGACACAAAGATCTGCAACAGGGTTGATGCACAAGGTGGGGTGGAAAGAATGAAAAGGGACTTGGCAAGGTTGGAGGAATGGTCAAATATGTGGCAGCTCAGATTCAATGCAAAGAAGTACAAGGTAATGCATCTGGGAAACAAAAACCCAGGGGAAGAGTACACAATGGGGAGTGAGTTAATAACAACAACAAAAATCGAAAGAGACCTAGGAGTAATTATATCAGATGACCTAAAGGTGGGCAAGCAATGTGAGAAGGCAGTTAGGAGGGCTGGGGGAATGCTGGGATGCATAGGGAAAGGCATCAACAGTAGAAAACAGGAAGTTGCTATCCCTCTCTACAGACAGTTAGTGAGACCCCATCTGGAGTACTGTGTGCAATTCTGGAGACCCCATCTCCCAAAGACATAGAGAGTGGAGGCTGTCAGTGGAGGGCAACAAAATGGTGCAAGGTCTGCACCAGAAGACATACTGAGGAGAGACTAAAGCAGCTTAATATGTATACCCTTGAGGAAAGAAGGGAGAGGGGGACATGATAGAAACTTTCAAGTATCTCAAGGGAATTAACAAGGTACAAGAGGGTAATATCTTTCAGAAGAAGAGATGTGCAAGAACAAGGGGTACAATTTCAAGATAGAGGGGGACAGCTCAGAGGTAATGTTAGAAAGCATTTTTTCACAGAGAGTTGTGGCTGCATGGAACAGCCTTCCTGAGGAGGTTATGGAGTCAGAAACAGTGGGAGAATTCAAGAATGCATGGGACAGCCATAAGGCAATTCTAGTGGGGGTAGGAGGAAGTAAGCTGTTGATTAACTAGAATCTGCAGCTTATCCATCAGGTAGGAAAATGGGCAGACTGGGTGGGCCAAGTGGTCCTTATCTGCCATCAAATTCTATGTTTCTATATTTCTATGATGTCCCACCTAATCTCTGACAGTTGAGAGGCATAGGCAGAGGCTACTAAGGGGTAAAATGAGTGGTGTCCCTCCCAATGCGGGAAAGTTGAGAGGTATGACAAGGGTTCTGAGGGGTAAAACAGGATAGGGTAGCATATTAATTTTATTTATATAACACTTTTCCAGAGCTCAAAGCACTTTACAATAAAAGTAAATTTAAATTACAAGTAATATATCAAAGCAGTAAAAGATCTCAAATTATAATATATATATATATATATATATATATATATATATATATATATATATATAATAGGAGTGAGCTGATACCTAGTGAGATAAAAACATTTATTTTCACCCCAGTTGAATAAACGGACTGATGACGTATTTACTATACGTATAAATGTCAAATCTTACATTTATACACATAGTAGGTACGCTACCATGCCGTTTATTATCACAGTGCACGTCATTGCCCCCCTAGCCGATATGTCTTACAGACTTCCGCAACTATCCTCCAAAAGTGAGTGTGTCTGAATGAAGATTTACTTAAAATAAAGTTGCAGATACCTCTTTGTGTTGTGTGCTCTGAAGAACAAATCCTGCAAAACAGCCAGCAGAAGAATGTTATTCTAACAAAGAAACCTGAAACCAAGCTCCGATGATAACCAGAAAAATGTTGCATAAGCACTGTAAAATACATAACTCTGTCCCTCAAAAAAAAAGATACGTGAGATGTGACTGCTGTATATGTACTATATTTAGTTGATATGTGAGCTGTGACTGCTGTATATGTACTATATTTAGTTATGTGAGATGTGACTGCTGTATATGTACTATATTTAGTTGTTATGTGAGCTGTGACCTCTGTATATGTACTATATTTAGTTACATGAGATGTGACTGCGGTTTATGTACTATATTTAGTTGATATGTGAGATGTGACTACTGTATATGTACTATATTTAGTTGATAGGTGAGATGCGACTGCTGTATATGTATTATATTTAGTTGATACGTGAGATGTGACTGCTGTATATGTACTATATTTAGTTGATATGTGAGATGTGACTGCTGTATATGTACTATATTTAGTTGTTATGTGAGCTGTAACCACAGTATATGTACTATATTCAGTTGATAGGTGAGATGTGACTGCTGTATATGTATTATATTTAGTTGTTATGTGAGCTGTGACCACTGTATATGTACTATATTTAGTTGATAGGTGAGATGTGACTGCTGTATATGTACTATATTTAGTTGTTATGTGAGATGTGACCGCTGTATATGTACTATATTTAGTTGATAGGTGAGATGTGACTGCTGTATATGTACTATATTTAGTTGACATAACTGTTATGTGTTTGGTTGTACTTTGCCTGAATAAGCTAATGGGGGACCCCAGCCAGATCCCATGTACCTCTACAGTTGTGAATTACTGGCAATCTGTCAGGAGGATCATTGGGGTACCAGAGTTTTCTGCTCTGATTCCCAATGGCTTTCATCAGTCCCACTATCAAGATTAAAGTTTGCTGGGGACCGAGCATTTTCTGTAGCTGCACCAAGACTCTGGAGACTGGTTTTCTCCATATAATCAGAATTAAGGCAAAATATTGTAATTTATCTGTCACTTCTACTGTTTCTTATCATTTTAAGGTATTTTAGTTAAGGTATTATCATTTTCTGTAACATTTAGTGGAAAGTTAGAAAATATTTTTTCTGCTATAAAGTCAGGACGTAGTATTTTTTCATATTTTTTTGCAGGACACAGTTGCCCAAATCAGGACTGTCCTGTGGAACATAAGGACAGGCAGTAACCCTATATGTGTGAGGCTGGTATATGTGTATTGCCCCTTTTGGGGGGGAAGAGAGAGACAGAGACAGATGGTTAAATGACTTATTCACTGTCACCATGTCAGAGAGTGGAAGTGGTGGGATTCAAACCTGGCATAGCCAGTTTTAGGCACCAGTGAACTCTACAGTTCCTGGGGGCTCCATGCTAATGGGGATCCCCAGCTAGATCCAGTATACCACTTTAATTTTGTTTATTATTACTTCTCAGGTTTAAAGTAAAACAGCACTAAAATGTGTCACTGGACTTCATGGACTCTTCTCCCATGTGACATCATAACGCCATAGCATTGCTCCCTCTGTTGTCCCAGCCAATCAGAGGCTGATTAGCAGACATGGATTGGATATGCCCCCTAAAAACATAAATATGTAACTGGTTGTATTGAAAATAAAAGGTTGTGCATTTTGGGCAAAGTAAAAGACAAGATCAGTTTGGGTTGGGTAAGAGCCCCATGACTTATATCACTGGGGGCCCAAAAAACTCTAGACCTGGCCCTGAACCTGGGTCCCTAGGTTCACAGCTCTATACTTACAGGTTATAACTCTTGGTGTTTTTTAGAACTTCTGCTTATTGTACATAGGTAATTCTTCAGTTGAGTCGATGTCTAAAACTACTAACTCACAATTTATTCACTAAATCTGACAGATTCCACATTTTTGACTACCGCTATGTTCTGTCAATGATTTTTGCGATTGATGAGATTAACAGAGATCCCAAATTATTACCAAATGTCTCTTTGGGATTCTGGATTTTTGACTCATGCTATTCTAGAGAACAAGCACTTCTGGGCACCGTGTCATTTTTAACAGGAAAACAGGTGCTGGTTCCAAACTACCAATGTGAAGCAGTCTCTATACTACCTGCTGTAATTGGAGATGCACCCTCAACATCCTCTCTGATCATGGCTATGATACTGGGACTCTACAGGTATCCGCAGGTAAGTAAGCACTTTATGGTTTCTGTATTAGGTCTCCACAGGTAACGACAGGTAAGGAGGCACTTTATGGTTTCTGTATTAGGTCTTTACAGGTATCCTCAGGTAAGAGGAATCAATGTATGGTTTTGGCGAATGGTTGGGGAAATCACAGAGGAAAGGGTGCTGGAGGGCCTTAGGTCTCTGAGGGTGGACAAGGCACCTGGGCCAGATGGAGTTCATCTCAGTGTGCTGAGGGAGCTGGCAGACATCCTGACAGGGCCATTGATGGACCTGTTCAACACCTCTCTAAATACAGGGTGTGTGCCCAGGGATTGGAGGGAGGCTCATGTAGTACCTCTCCATAACAGCGGGCCCAAGGATGAGCTGGGGAACTACAGACCGGTGAGCCTTACTGCAATTGTAGGAAAACTGATGGAGGCTATCCTCAAGGAAAGGCTGGTGCAATTTCTTGAGGATAATATCTACAGGACAACAGGCAGCACATGTTTGTCTCTGGAAGATCCTGCCAGACAATCTTGGTTAACTTTTTCAACTGGGTTACAAGGGCACTGGACAGGGGCTGTGTGGTGGATGTACTCTACCTGGATTTCAGCAAGGCCTTCAATCCAGTACCACATGGTAGGTTGACCTGCAAGTTGAAGAGTCTGGGAGTAGGGAAGAAACTAGCCAGAGAGGTTGCAACATGGCCATGGGAGAGACAGCAGAAGGTAGTGGACAGGGATGAGGCATTGGAGCCCAGGGCAGTGACAAGTGGTGTCCCACAGGGCTCGGTACTGGATCCAGTCCTGTTTAACATTTTCATCCCTGACATAGAAGTAGGGATCAATAATAAGATCAGTCTCTTCACAGACGATACCAAGATCTGTGCTGAGGTGGATGAGGGTGAAGGGGCAAGGTCCTCCAGGAGGATTTTGCAAAACTAGAGGAATGGCCACAAGCCATGCAGCTTGGGTTCAATGCCAAGTAGTGCAAAGTGATGCATCTGGGAGCCAGAAACCTAGGATAGAGTTACTGGCTGGAGGGTGTCCAATTATCCACATCCAAGGAGTAGAAGGATCTGGGGGTGCTTGTGACCAGGGAAATGAACCACTCGGCACAGTGCAGGAAGGCAGCAGCAAAGGCAAAAAGGATGCTATGGTGCATAGCATTGGGATTACATCTAGGAGTAAAGAGGGGGATTACATCTAGGAGTAGATAGGGAGAAGGAGCCTTTAGCTGGTGTGGCTATGGTGTTAAGTAGATCTGAAACATTTTTTTTTTAGATGGTATTTCTGTGTGTTTGTAATTGTATTTGAAGGCTGGTCTTAACTGACATTTATCATGCTTTTACATTTAGTCTCGTTAGGTGGTATGGGATTCTAGCAGACAAGTTGGTGTTTGTGTGTTTAAAAGTTACTGTCTGGCCCTCTAAGTGCAGGCATCATATTACAGAGGATTGCTGTTGTTTGAATATGAGTGTAACTGCCATCTCAGTTAGTCTTCAGTTAGGGAGAGGGAGAAGGAGCCTTTAGCTTGTGGCTGTGAGTGTAAGTAGATCTGAAAGATTTTTTTTGCTGGTACTTCTGTGTGTTTGTAATTGTATTTGAGGGCTGGTCTTAACTGCCGTTTATTGTGCTTTTACATTTAGTTTGGGCAGGAGTAAGGGATTTTAGAAGACAAGTTGGTGTTTGTGTGAGGTGTCACTGCCCGTGGACTCATAGAAACATAAAAACATAGACTTTGATGGCAGATAAGGACCACTTGGCCCATCTAGTTTGCCCTGACTCCTTGGTTGATTGTGTGTTTGACATAGCCTGTTGTGTGCTCCCACTCCACCGCACCCGCAACCACCCACAAGGCTCGCCTCTGCATTTATTGGGTGAGTCTCATAAGGCCTTGCAAACATCCTAATCCTATTAGGGTGATGCTTTGGGTAGTGCTGGCTACTGCATCTTGGGTACTGTTTGTATCAATTGCTCAGGCATATGCTGCTACTGCCAGGAAAAGTGTGAGATTGATTGAGTGTATACAGATTGAGGGTACTTTTATTGCTGAGGGGCGGCCCATATTGCCACACTCTAACAGTAAGGATGTGGATTGAATGATGCAAGAGACGGTATCTTCAGGAAGGTTATTGGGTGTACAGGGTGTAGGGCGGCTATAACATTGAATTGGGCATGGAGGTTTGGGGATGCCCAGTGTAAGCTACCAGTTGGCAGGCCTCAGGTGGGAGGCTGAGGGATCAGGAGTAGTTGGAGGGTGGGAGGGAGGGAGGTGGGGCTGAGAGAGGAAGGGGGGCAGGAACCGTATGATGATAGGCGAGGACAAAATGGCATACCCCAGGTACAGGGGTGGGAGTGAGGACTAGGACCACATCTCTCTCCGGGGGAGACATGAAAATACCAGTGTACAGTATTCATCCAAGGGTGAGGCAACAGTGAGAGCCAAGGAAGGGGAGGGAGACAGGAGTGGGTGAGCTTGGGGTAGGCATCACACTTACAAATCACTCTCACCCTGCTGTATCTGGATCATGAGGTGGAAAAGGCTGTTGGCAAGAGCTGCAGGATGACGAGGAGGGATTGGTCAGGTGTCTGATTGGGGCAGGGATGGGGTCTAGATCCAAAGGAGGGAGGGCATGGGGAATGTGAGACCAGGGCACCACACAGGCAGGGAGGTGAACAGGAACCCAGGTCTGAGGGAGGTAGGGCAGAAGGGAATGCACAGAACAGAGTCAGGGTGGACGAGGCCAGGACCCAGGACAGGGCAGAGTTGAGGAAGGGAAAAGCAGACAGGGAGGGGGTGAGGAGGGGAGCACTCTGGGTAGGCCAGCTCAGAGACTGGAATTTCCAGAAGAGGGGGGTGTAGAAAGCACTAGGGCACAAGGGTCCATTACTGCAGAACCTGAGGGTGTAGGGAGGGGAGAAGGAAAGCAGGAATCAGAGGCCTGGGTGGAGAAGTCAATGGCAAAAGACCAACCGGAGAAGAGTTAAGGGGGGTAACTAGTGATATTCAGGCTGTGAGGGGTGCAAGGAGCAAGCAGGGAGAGGGAGACAGAAAAGGGAGCCTGGAAGGGCACAATCAAACTAGTGATGCCCAGGCTGTGGGAGAGGCTAGGAGCTAGCAGAGGGTCATATTCAGGAGAAAGATTTTGGAAGGGCACACACAGACCTGTGACCCCCTAGTTGCAGAGGGTGAGATGAGAAAACTGGGGGACATAGGCAGAAGAGGGAGCCTAGAATGGCACACACAAAATGGAGACACCCAGGCTGTGGGGAGTGCAAGGAGCAAGCTGGGGGGACTTAGACAGAAGAATGAGTATGGAAGGCCACAAACAGGCTAGTAACTTGGGGGAGAGGTGAAGGTACTCCTGCTGGGTGACTCCATGATTAGAGATATCCAGTGGGTGAGAGTTGGGGAGGGAAAAGGCAGCCCAGTCAAGGTTAAATGTATCCCAGTCCAATCAGTACATAAGGCCAAATTCCAGCTATACTCAATGACAAGGGAATGCGGAGGATCCCCAGACTTTCTGGTTCACCTGGGAACAAATGATTTAGAAGGAAACAGTGAACTGGAGATACAGGCAAGATTCAGGGAATTGGCCAGGGTTTGCCACTTCATAGGATGCTCAATCTCCTTTTCTGAGATACTGTCAGTACCAAGAGCAAGCGGGAAAAATAAGCAAAAACTTAGGGAGGCGAACTAGTGGCTCAGGGAGTGGTGCAAGTCAGAAGAGTATGGATTGATGGGGGACTGGGGTGATACATGGGAAGACAAGGGGCCTTATGCCAGGGATAGGCTGCATCTCAACCTGGAGGGGAAGGAGATCCTTAAACTTAAACTTTTTGGATTCATAGGCGATAGGTGGGGTTTAAACTTGTAAATGGGGGAGGGATAGAAAGACTGAAAGCCCCAGTGAGGAAGCTTGAGGGTTCAGGACTAGATCATGCTACATAGAAACATAGACTTTGATGGCAGATAAGACCCGCTAGGCCCACCTAGTTTGCCCATTTCCCTATCTACAGGATAAGTTGCAGATCCTAGTTAACCAACAGCCTATTTCTTCCTACCCCCCACAAAAATTGTCTTATGTCTGCCCCATGCATTCCTGAATTCTCCCACAGGTTTAGACCCCACAGCCTCCTCAGGAAGGCTGTTCCATGTGTCCACCACCCTCTCTGTGAAAAAATACTTCCTCACAGTGCCCCTGAACTGCCCCTTCCTCTATCTTCAAATTGTGTCCCCTTGTTCTTGCACATCTTTTTTTCTGAAATATGCTACCCTCTTGGACTTTGTTGATTCCACTGAGGTACTTCAAAGTTTGATCATGTCCCCCCTCTCCCTCCTTTCCTCAAGGGTATACATATGAAGCTCATTTAGTCTTTCCTTGTAGGGCTTCTCTTGCAGACCCTGCACCATTTTAGTTGCCCTCCTCTGGACTGCCTCCATCCTGCTATGTCCCTTACGGAGAATAGGGTCTCCAGAACTGGATGCAGTACTCCAGATGGGGTCTCTGCAACTGTCTGTACAGAGGGATAACAATTTCCTGTTTTCTGCTGGTGATGCCTCTCCCTATACATTCCAGTATCCCCCAGCCCTCCCTACTGCCTTCACACATTGCCTGCTAACCTTAAGGTCACCTGATATGATTACCCCTAGGTCCCTTTCCATTTTTGTTGTTGTTACTACCTTCCCCCTCATTGTGTAATCTTCCCCTGGGTTTTTGTTTCCCAGGTGCATTATTTTGCACTTCTTTGCATTGAATCCAAGCTGCCATACTTCTGACCATTCCTCCAATCTTGTCAAGTCCCTTCTCATCCTTTCCACACCTCCTTGTGTATCAACCCTGTTGCAGATCTTTGCGTCATCTACAGAGAGGCATACTTTTCCTTCCAGTCCCTCTGCAATGTCACTCATAAAGACATTAAAAAGGACTGGACCCAGTACTGAACCCTGCGGTACCTCACTAGTAAACCCTCTTTCTTCAGAGTGGACTCCATTTACAATTACTGTCTGTGTCCTGTTGTCCAGCCAATGTTTTACACAGGCTATCACCCTGGGACCCACTCCCAGGCTGGTTAATTTGACTATTAATCTTTTGTGTGGGACTGTGTCAAATGCCTTGCTAAAATCTAGGTAGGCCATATCCACAGCCCCTCCCTGGTCTACTACTTCTGTAAACCAGTCAAAGAAATAAGTTAGATTCATCTGACATGACCTTCCCACTGTGAACCCATGCTGCCTTGGGTCCTGTGCCCCACTGGTCTCTAGGTACTCAACAATTCTTTCCTTCAGAAGTGATTCCATTACTTTCCCCTACCTCAGAGGTCAAACTGACAGGTCTGTAGTTTCCTGCCTCTGTCCTGCTCCCACTTTTGTGAAGGGGAATCATATCAACCTTCCTCCAGTCCTCAGGTACCACACCATCCTCCCATGATTTGTTAAAAAGGTAGTCAGTGGTTTCACTAGTTCTCCCCTTAATTCTTTTAGAATTCTGGGGTGAATTCCATCAGGACCTATTGCTTTGTCCACCTTCAGTTTTAGGAGTTCTTTCAGAACTCTTTCTTCTGTGAAAAGACTGGGCTAGACCCCCTCTCTAGAGTGTTTCTGTTAACTGGATTAGGCACCCCCCTCCTCCTCCTTTTTTGTGAATACTGCTGGTAGCGTTAAAAGACCGGGGGACCTAAGGGGGAAGAGAGATGGGGGATTGTACTGGGCTGAGAAGACTGGAGAGGGGGTTGGGTGGAGGACAGCCCTGATCAATGCCAGGAGCATGGGCAATCAAATGCTCCAGGCAATGCTAGTTGAGGGTGCAGCAGACTTGGTGGCAATTACTGAGACATGAGCCACCCAGAGGCATGATTGGAACCTAAATTTGGAGGGATACTGAGCCACATGGCAAGGATACGAGCTGTATTCTCATTAAAGAGCCAGGAGTGAATTTAAGCAGACAAAATGTGAAACACTTAGAACAAGAATGGGTTCAAAATATAAAAGAAGCAACTCTGAGTCATAATGAGAGCGTGGTTACTAAAGAAATTATTGAGAGTAATACTTTGAATCAGAAACATAGATGTTAATCATTAACTCCTGATTTAAATGTTAGTATCTATGGGGAAATTTCAGACAGTCTAATAGATAATATCAATAACATTGGAATTGGAGAACAGTGTACTAGTGCGCCTGAGTCAGGACACAGACATGATGATCGATCTAGCAACATTTCTATAAGTCCTGTCTCACAAACTTTGAGTTTTTCTCCAGAGTACTTTACGGAGAATAAACGAGAACCTGACTGGCAGTGTGATCTAAAAAACATAGCGAACGAGTTACAACAAACTATAAATGGTCTCAAACAATGAAGTACCCCTGGGGAGTTGGGAGAGAATAATCATTTACAAGAATGTTTGTCCCAACAATACTTAACCGAATCTGTTAAGAAATACCCTTTGAATTAGTGAAGATCTTAAAGCTTTTGCCTTAAATCATATGCAGCACATATTTTGGTCATCGAACAGTTATACAATTTTGAGACATGAATTCAATTTATTGAAGAGAAAGCATAACAATAAATAAAAAGTCTAGATCTTATAGCTCTTAACTTAAAAAATGGTCCCACAGATAGGGATCTCCTTCGATAATGTAATGATAGCCATGTTTTAGTGTACCCTGACTTACAGGTTGATAATGTTATTAGTAGCCAGAAATTGTAATCCAGAAAAACTTAAAAGGGAAACAAACAAAGGAGGAAATGTAGGAAAAGAAAGGGTGAGTGTGAGACAAAGAAGTGCTAAAAATAATATTCAAAATGTGAAGGTGTTAATGAAGACCAAGACATCGAATCAGGATATAGCTATATAAACTAAGGTTTCAACTAGTGCTAATTCTAGTGTGATAACTGAAGTATGTCATAATGAATCTGCTTAAGTAGGAAGTAATTCATCAGTTTATTCTCTGAGAACAGCATATCCCTGTCAGAAATTATTACAGACTCCTACATTTTGGTAAACACAACTGAAAAAAACAGGAGGAAGTATTATGATATAAGGGATGAGAATACTCTTAATTATTTTAAGTCTGGTAGGATTAAGGAAGATTTGCGACAAAATGACATATTTTTGGATATTGAATCATGTGCTATACTATTAATCTATGGGTTTAAAAGTAAGGAGCACCATATCAATCTGGAAGACAGATTGAAGATTACTGATTTGTTTAGTTCAATTCTGGGATCTGATTTGAGTGAGGAAGATATTGTGCAAGGGTGGAAGGATAATGATGATAGTGGTAGAGATTGCATTTTTGTACTTTGCTCCTCACCCAGATCTGCTAATTATATTTAGCTTAATCAGGAAGCCCTTAGAAATAAGGGATATTTGGTGGATTTTCTCAATAGAAATAAAATTAACAACAAATCTGAAATGTGTAAATCTTCTACTAAACAAATCTGTATATTTGGGTTGAAACCACTGTTGAATGAAACTAGAGGTACAATTAAAAATGTACTCTTTGATTTGTTTGCTGAGATGCTGGAAGTGGATGGGAAGGATCTGAGTATCTTGGATGTATTTAGGTGGAAAAGTACTCATGGAAGGGGCCAAGTTGATGTATTGATACAAGATGTTAGAATTGCTGATACGTTGTTAGAGAAGGCAACACTCTTGATAAGATTGCTATACATATTAGAGATAGTAATCTTATGTTAGAATGAAGGCATAAGAAAGGAAGCAGTCTCCAAGAGAAATAATCTAACAAGTTAACATTGCTGGGCCTAAAAATATCCGAGAATGCAAACAATTGAAAGATAAAACAAGTGAGTAAGGACTTACTTGAACAATATCTGAACATTGAATCAGTAATTGGGATGCAATTTCTGCTTCAAGAGAGTGAAACCTATAAGATTATGGTACAATTGCCTCGAAACTCGCTGCTAAGAGCTTGTTCAGCAAAATTTGATAACATTGATCTGCTGGACTCATTGGGGTTTAAGTGTATGGTCAAGTGATCAGTACTCTCTTATGTTTGACATGATTCAGGGAAATTGATCCTGTGGTAAATCATCAGAAAGTGAGACTGCTAGGCCCAAGAAAACATATTTAATTGTACAGTATATAATAGGTATGAACCTCTTGACACATACATTTGACTAACTTATGAACAATCTAGAGGAAGATTTTGAAAACAGAGAAAGTAGTTTATGATATTTTGTCCTGAAATATTTCTGATGTGTAAAAGAAGTTTCTGATATGGAATGGTTAAGGTTATTAAAAGATCTAAGATCATATGTCTTCAGAAGCAGGCACTCAAAGGATAGTAATGTAATTCTTAATGGTTAGTTGTTGTTTGAAGTTCCTGCTATTAGGTTTTCTACTCAGGAAGCAGCATGTTGGTGGGTTAATTACGGTTTAATAATGATAAGAATCTTAAAAACAGATTTAGTAACTCCAACAATAATATTCGAGCTTTTAGGTACAGTATTTTTCGAGAAATTTATTATTTTAATATTATATACCCACCTATAACATCAAAATATCATGAAGAAGGTTTATGGGAAACCATTGAGGATATAATACACATGGTCTGAAACTATGACGTGATTAATACTAATTTATGGTGATTTTAATGCAAGGATAGGTAATTATGATGGCTATTACGATAATAGTTTTCACAATTGGTGTCATGGTAACACCTATTCTTTTCCTAGAAACACAGTTGAAAAAATTTAATAATACAATATGACATTAATAAAATTACTAAAACCCACTTTTAGCCCTTCTTAATGGATGAATTAATCAGTGACTTAGAAGATAATTTTACCCATCTTCCTCTTATACTCTACAGTTATAGATTATGTTTTATGGAATGGAAATATGGATGGAAATAATTACTAAAATAGATAAACATGTAATATTGATCATTTCCCTATCTTAATGAAAATTAAATAAATTAATAAAGAGGAAAAAAGTTGCCAGGATGAGACAAGGCTGAAAGTAGAATAAAACTATATAAGATGGAACAATATTGATGTAAGTATAATACGAGGAAATGTTCAAAAGCTGAAAGATATTATAGATGTTATAGAGGCAGATGAATCTCTTATTGATAGTGTCTTATTGGGTCTTACACAAATTAAAAATTATTCAGTTTTCTAAGTCTATAATAAGTAAGACCAAGATCATGGAAAATTGGTTTGAGAATCAGTCTTGTTTGGCTAAAAGGATTTAAATAGATTGATTAGATCTATGAAAGATTCGGTGCTGAAAACAAATACTAAATATTTTAAACTGGAAAAGAAAAATACAAGAGCTTTTACAATGAAACAAAGGAATTATTATTCCAAACAGTGGGAAAGAATGTTACTAGTAATAGAATTTAAGGATTCTCAAGCTCACTGAGACCAGTAGCTAAAGGAACAGAGAACCATAAAATGAAATAGATTCATTCATTCAACTTGATGTTTGGATTAATTATTACACAAACATCTCCAATAGTTCTTATGTTAAATAATTTTCATATAGATAGAAATACTAATATATAGTTTTAGTGAAATTACGTGCAAAGGAAACTTATTTTGCTATAGCATCTTTGAAATAAAAAAGCTCCAGGGCCAGATTCCATTCCTGCTGAAGTGAATTTAGCTGCTCCCTCTCTCTGGTCATGTATATTGGCCAAGCTATCTAATGCTTGTTGAAAAAAAGCTGAAAGTTCCAGATTCTTGGAACAGGGCTACAATTATATCCTTTTATAAAAAAGGGAGATAGAAAAAATCCAGCAATGTACAAACCTATTTCCCTATTGGATACTATAGGCAACATTTTTGCTAAAATTATTCTTTCCAGGTTAAGAGATCAATTGCAAGCTCTTGGTGGTTTATCTGAGTTACAAGTGGGATTTGGAGGGAGATATAGCACAATTGACAATTGCTATATCCTTAAACATTTGTATGAGAATTATGTCAAACTTAGAAAGCAAAAGCTCTATTTAGCCTTTATAGATTTTAGTGCTGCTTTTGATAGGATTTCAAGACAGAAATTATGGGAAACCATGAGAGACTGGGGTTTCTCTCCACATCTGATAGGTATTATTAGAGAACTATATACCAGTACATGGGCTCAATTAAGAACATCTACCGAATCTGAACCTTCTAAGACATTTTCTACTAATTGTGGGGTGAGACAAAGTTGTGTACTGGCCCCAGCATTATTTGTATATATATTAATAGTTTATTAACTGCTTTTAAGGATTCGAAACAGACTCTCCTAAAATAACAAATATACTGACCTGCCTTGGCATATGCTCGACAATATAGTTTGTTACTTTACTCAATCAGAGCTTCAAAATAAGTTGGACATTTTGTCCAAACCATGCAAATGAGTTTAACTTAAAAATTAATGAAAATAAAAGTCAAATAATGGTTATGGGTGCCACATAAACATTAAAAAACAATGGTGTATAGGGTCTTTAAGGATAATAATGGTGCAATCTTACAATTATTTAGGTCTTACCTTCTCAATCTGGGAAGTTGGCTGACATTTAAATTTTAAAATAAAGTTAAAGCAGACTGCAAATTATTTAAATAGTTTTAATAAAAAAATATGGGATGTTATTCAAAAGCCTCTTATTCTGGCCACTAACGTAAACTATGATACACAATTTTTATATGGACATGAGATCTGGGAATCTAAGTATATAGAAATTTTAGAAATTCCCTTAACTAACCTATTTAGATCAAGTTTAGGATTGGGTCAGTTGGTACCTGCTCAATTTTTTACAACAGAACTTGGCCTTACGAGTCCAGCAGCATTAGTCCTGTCTAGGAAATTAATTATTGGATTAAAGTTCTACAAATGGAAAAACATTGTCTGCCATATCTATGTTTGCTAGAGAAGCAAAGATGGCAATCTGAAGGTCTAAATCTGTCTGGCTGGTTAAGTAAAGTTTACAATATTGTAAAAGAAACTGGTTTAGGTTTTCTGGAAATGCTGAACAAGCAAGGAATAGTTATTAGTACTAAATACCACAAATATGTAACTCAAAAGGATATCGGAATATCAAAAAGAAAAAGATTTATGTTACATAAAAATTTGAACATTGCAAATTACAAATTGGTTAGTACACAATGATGCATATATTATTACGGAGATATTACCTGGATGTTTTAACAGACAATACAAAAGAATGTTGTTTACTAAATACAGGATTGAATTATTTAACAGTAATGTCTAGTAGCAAGATATAAGAAAGCATAAGGATCCACTGGTTAGTTGTTGCAATTGCAATAAATTGCAATTGGAAAATTTGCTTCATGTTATCCTTTTTGTAAATGGTATAATTCTCCAAGAAAAAATGGATAAGTCCCAAAACTGGACCATTTCAATGTAATAACTATGAGGTTTTATTGACTATTTAATTTACTGCACAGGATGAATTAATTATCAAAAATGACTCCATATTTGATTAGCTATTCAGAAAAATAGAAGTGTAAACATATTTTAAATGCTAATTATTATAAAGTAGCCAATTGATAGATGAGCTAATAAAATAAATAACTTGTTTATGTGTTTTAGTGAGTGTGTATAAACAAATGTGAAATAATGATTGTAATGTTTAAATATTATATGTAAAATGTAGACTTGTATATATTTTTGCTAAAGGTCTATCACAAACAATAAACAGAATTGATTGATTGATGAGGGATACACAATGTTTAGGGAGGATGAAGGTGGGAAGAGGGGAATGTGTGGCATTGATGGTCAAAAAATGACTAGTAGTTGGTGGAATCGAAGAGGCAAGAAGGAGATGTGGACGCAATTTGGGTAGCCCTACAAATGAGGGGGAAAAGATTAAAAATAGGGTGGTGTACAGGAAGTGGAACTGGATGATGATCTGGCTGAGAACATTAGGAGTCACTGTGGCCTCAGAAGGGCAGGGTGGTGATCATGGGTGACCTGAACATGCTGGGCAGACTGGGGCACTAATGACATCTGACAGGCCAGGAGCAGAGGACTGATGGATGTCTTCCAGGACGCCTTCCTGAGTCCAGCATGTGGGGGCCTACAAGGCAGGATCAGATCCTGGACAGTGTCCTAGCAGATAGTGACCAGATAAGGGGCCTGAGGTGAACAGCCTGTTAACAGGCAGTGACCATACCATAGTCTGGTTTCTTATGTTCCTAGGAGAGGAAATTTGCACTAACACAGAAGTAATAGATTTCAGGAGGTAGGATTTTGAGGGCATAGGAAGGATTCTTAAAGGGTGCTTGGATAACACTGTAAGGCCAGACATGGATACTGGTATCTTGTGGGAGACCATTAAGAAGGGGATGCAGGAGGCTTTGAAGGCCTGTGCAAGGTAAGAGGCGTAAGCAATGTAGGGCCAGTAAGCCATGTTGGTGGACCCGGGAGGTGTAGGAGGTGGTGGGGAAAAAAAGACTACCTATAATGCGCTTAAAGTGCTCAAGGAGGCTAGGGAGAAGGAAGAGCATGATTTCATGGCTGAGGGTCACCAGGATGATAAGGGGGACAAAGGAAGAAGAGCGAACCTGGCCAGGATATCTGCAGGGGAAAGGAGTTCTATAGAATACAGAAGGAAAAAGAAAAGTGAGGGCACAGATCAGCAGGATTAGAACTGGAGGATGGTGCAGGCAACTCA
The DNA here is from genome assembly GCA_016271365.2 of Neoceratodus forsteri. NCBI lineage: Eukaryota > Metazoa > Chordata > Ceratodontiformes > Ceratodontidae > Neoceratodus > Neoceratodus forsteri. The sequence goes on from JADMNL010000029.1 coordinate 219,078,738, forward strand.
GGCAATAAGCAGAGGTGCTAAATGGTGCTTGTCTTTGTCTTTACCAGGAAGTAGGGATATTTCAACCGATGGGAGGGTAGAGAGCCCACTGAACTAGGAGGTCAGTTGAGACTGAAGGACTGGGATGAGACTAGGGCAGGGATGGGTCATATCTAGAAGGGAGGATAGGATGCATGAAGAGATAGGAGGGTGAAAATCACAGCGGATAGGGTGAAGAAGCCCTACCAGTCGCTAAAGACTGAGAAGGCACCGGGGCCAAGATGGGCTGCATCCAAGGGTGCTGAAGAACTGGCAGATGTGCTGGCAACTCCACAGGTCCACCAGCATCTTCCTGATGACAGGGTAGGTGCCTCAAGATTGGAAGGTGGCACGTCGTGCCTATCCACAAGAGGGGTCCAGAGAGGAGATGGGGAATGAGGGACCATTAGCCTAACTACTGTGGTAGGCAAGGTTGGATGCATTATCGAAGGAGGCTGAGGGAGCAGCCGGAAAGGTTGGGGCAATGATGACAGGCAATATGGTTTGTTCCAGGAGGTCATGCCAGACAACCTGGTGGAGCAGTATGACTGGGTGATAGGTGCCATGGACCAGATATAGGCGTGGATGTCCTCTGTCTTGGATTTCAGTAAGACATTCGATTGGTGCCCATGACTACTAACAAAGCTGGGGGGATGGCGTGTGGGGCAGTTTCTCAGGTGGGTAGAAAATTAGCTTATAGGGCAATACAGTGAGTGGTGGTTGGAGGGATAGTTTCCTCCCCCAGGAAGGTCATCAGTGGAGTCCCCCAGGGTTCGGTCCTGGTGCCACTCCTGTTCAATTCCTATGTCTCAGACACAGGGTGGTGTGTTAGGAGTAGGTTAAGTCTCTTTGTGGATGACTCAAAACAGGGAGCACTGGCAGATGGGCAGGGAAGAGAGGCTCTGCAGGGGGATCTGGATACCCTGGGGGGGGTGAGCAAGAAAGTGGGGATTAAGTTCAATGCAGGAAATATAGGTGCTGCATCTGGGGTCCAGAAACCAGGACATGCATACACACCCTGGAGACACACTGCAAGTCACATCGGGTGAGAGGGACTAGAGATGGTAGGCCAGCAAAATGAATAACACTGAGAATTGTCGAACAGCTGCAGCAAAAGCAAGCAGGACACTGGGCTCAAGTAACCAGGGAATTACCCAGGAGGAGGGAGGTGATCCCCACTCAGTATAATGCCCTGGTTAGGCCACATACACTGAGTATTGTGTGCAGTTCTGAGACCCCATCTTAAATGGGACATAGCGCTGCTGGCGAGGGTCAGAGGAGGATGATCAGATGATTCAGGGCGTGAGTGGTGGGACCTATGAGGAGAGACTGGATGAACTCAAATCTGTATGCATTGGAGGAGAGGAGGACAGAGGACAGATAGAGACTTTCACAGTAGCAAAAGGGGATAAATAAGGGCAGAGCCAGGGGAAGTGTTCAGGCTTAAGAAGGAGGAACTACCAGGAGGCATGGTGGAAGCTGGAGGAGGAAGGCAAGAGGAGTGCAGGGACACTTCCTCACAGAGGAGAATTGGTGGAACCATGGATACACTGCCCAGGGTCTGATGGAAACACCACAGTGGAAGGATTCAGGAAGGATGGGACAGGCACAAGGGAAGCTGAAGCCAGGAGGTCACCTCTATGGCTGGGGTGGAGGAGTGAACTCCCAGTAAGGAGACTAGCTTCTGAACAGACACAATAATCATGGGGCCTATTCTACTGACTTTTACTATGATACTATGATATTGCCCGTACAAGTCTGATGAGCATAGTGCATGCAGTTCTGGCACCCCAAAAGGGACATCAAACTGCAGAGGTGGTGCAACACAGGCAACAAAGAAGATCCTGGGTTGGGGGATAGACTGAGAAAAGATTGAAGGGCTCAACATGTACCCTGGAGGATAGAGGGATATGATTGAGACCTTCAAAAACCCTGAAGGGATAAACAGGGTGGCACCAAGTGTGAGCTCACTCTTAAGGCTGAAGGGAAACCAGGGCACTCTGAAGTTGGAGGCAGAGTCATGAGAATGAGGAGCTATTTCACTGAAAAGGGTTGTAACAGGGTGGAATACTGCCAGAGAAATCGTGTCGTGCAGACAGTGGGGGAGCCAAAGGGGGTGGGACAGGTCAAGGGAGTACAAACTGGGAGGCAGGGAGAGGGAGGAAGGAAATTGAGGAAACAGCTGCAGTCTATGGACGATGTGCTGCACCTCAAACGACTAAACAGACCATGGGTCCTGCATCTATTAACAATTCATATGCTTATATGTTGTAAACCTTAGTAAATTGGATTGCCCGTATTTATTTATTTTCGTTATTTCTCTTGTGGCCACCGGATGCTTCCAAGCCTCGCCCCCCTATGAGGATCTGGCTGCCATCCGTTTCTACCGGACGCTGGCACCCAGTAACCCCTGCGCTTACCCCACACAGCAGGGTGGCAGGGAGCCCCCTAACTCACCACCCCAACAGATCCAGTTCAGGTGCCACACCCGGCGAACTCACCAACAACATCAAGCTGTCGGGTGCCCCATTTTCCCTGTACAATTTTCCTAGTCGACGGTGTGATGGCGCCAGCGGTATATCGTGCATAGTCTGCGCACCTCACCAGGCATCTGCCCCCAACTCTGCCTTGTGTGGCATGTCCCCCAACCAGCCTCTTCCAGGAGGCATTTGGACACTGACCATTGTGAACCCCACCCAGAGGAGGCAGTCCATCAGGCACAATCCCTCTCCCTCCCTGCCAACCCATGCCCGCTCCACCAGACCTGGTGCTATCATGACGCGCAGAGGCATAGCGTCAGCACTTCGCCCTCAGTACCAGGCTGGGCAGATCACATTATTTGAAAAATAATCAAATAATTTGAACAAATGGAGTCCTGTATTTGTGAAATAATGATCATGCGTCCCACAGGCTACATACTTGGATGCCTACTGGTACATTATTTATTAATTATCTTTGGTGGGTGTAAAACAACAAACACTGTCCTTTATCCGGATGATGTGTTGTACAAAAAAAATATATCTATATTCATGGCAAAATCAGTTTAATGCATCAGATAGGGTTGTTCCACAGTGACAAAAGCAAGGAAATCGATTAGGGTTGCCAACCCACTTACCTTCCCTCTCCCACCAACGAGCATCGAGTGTGCGTTGGGGTGAAAACCCCTAAATTTCACCCATTTCATGTAAATAAGCTGAGGTGGTACAGTATAGGAAGAAGGGTGAGAGTTGGACCCGAGGACCCCAATGCACACCTCAATGCCGTTGGGGTGGTGAGGGGGCAAGGGTGCAACCCTAACACCAAATTTCACTTTTGTCTCTGTGAAACAACCCTAACTGATGCATTAAACAGGTTTTGCTATGAATTTCTTTTGACAATGTACTATAAATAGTGACTGGTATGTGGTGGGGGAACAAGGGCCCAAACTGTGTGCTGAAATGAAAATTGGTAAAGAAGACATGTGCCATACCACAACATTATAACAAATGTTATCTGAATCTGTGCAACAGTTGAACGCGTCACGCATGAAAACTGCACAGGAGTGCCAAAAAGAAAATGTTTTGCCGCTACACAAGAACCATATATCCGATGGAACAAAACTGGTAAAGAAGACATGTACCATAGCACAATATTGTCGGTGTGAACATCCATTCAACTGTCGCACAGTGCATGAGCAAACAACTTTACAGGCACAAGTCAGCAACGCAACTGCCAGCGACCGAAAATTGTCACAATAAAGATCTATTATTAATCTTTCTACATTCTAAATGCCAGGCAATTGGACACACAGTTCAAAAGTTATCAAAGGAATGAACCAAATTTTAATTCATTGAGTGGCATAATTCCTCACCTGTTTATGTTTTACACACCAAACCACTGAACACCTTCATACCACTAGGGCTACCTACACTATAAAGCAAGACGTAACCATTTATCCACATCCATGAGTAGAAGGATCTGGGGTGCTGGTGACCAGGGAAATGAACCACTCGGCACAGTGCAGGAAGGGCAGCAGCAAAGGCAAAAAGGATGCTATGGTGCATAGCATGGGGATTACATCTAGGAGTAAAGAGGGGGATTACATCTAGGAGTAGACAGGGAGAAGGAGCCTTTAGCTGGTGGCTATGAGTGTTAGTAGATCTGAAATATTTTTTTTTAGATGGTATTTCTGTGTGTTTGTAATTGTATTTGAAGGCTGGTCTTAACTGACATTTATCATGCTTTTACATTTAGTTTCGTTAGGTGTATGGGATTCTAGCAGACAAGTTGGTGTTTGTGTGTTTAAAAGTTACTGTCTGGCCTCTAAGTGCAGGCATCATATTACAGAGGATTGCTGTTGTTTGAATGTAAGGTGTAACTGCCATCTCAGTTAGTCTTCAGTTAGGGGAGAGGGAGAAGGAGCCTTTAGCTTGTGGCTGTGAGTGTAAGTAGATCTGAAAGATTTTTTTTGCTGGTACTTCTGTGTGTTTGTAATTGTATTTGAGGGCTGGTCTTAACTGCCGTTTATTGTGCTTTTACATTTAGTTTGGGCAGGAGTAAGGGATTTTAGAAGACAAGTTGGTGTTTGTGTGAGGTGTCACTGCCCGTGGACTCATAGAAACATAAAAACATAGACTTTGATGGCAGATAAGGACCACTTGGCCCATCTAGTTTGCCCTGACTCCTTGGTTGATTGTGTTTTGACATAGCCTGTTGTGTGCTCCCACCCACGCACCCCGCAACCTACCCACCCCAAGGCTCGCCCTGCATTTATTGGGTGAGTCCCATAAGGCCTTGCAACATCCTAATCCTATTAGGGTGATGCTTGGGTAGTGCTGGCTACTGCATCTTGGGTACTGTTTGTATCAATTGCTCAGGCATATGCTGCTACTGCCAGGAAAAGTGTAGATTGATTGAGTGTATACAGATTGGAGGGTACTTTTATTGCTGAGGGCGGCCCATATTGCCCACACCTAACAGTAAGGATGGGATTGAATGATGCAAGAGACGGCATCTTCAGGGAAGGTTATTGGGTGTACAGGGTGTAGGGCGGCTATAATATTGAATTGGGCATGGAGGTTTGGGGATGCCCAGTGTTAGCCACAGTTGGCAGGCCTCAGGTGGGAGGCTGAGGGATCAGGAGCAGTTGGAGGGTGGGAGGGAGGAGGTGGGGTTGAGAGGGAAGGGGGCAGGAACCGTATGATGATAGGCGAGGACAAAATGGCATACCCCAGGGTACAGGGGTGGGAGTGAGAGGACTAGGACCACATCTTCTCCCCGGGGGGAGACATGAAAATACCAGTGTACAGTATTCACTCCAAAAGGAGTGGGCGGCCCAGTGAGAGCCAAGGAAGGGGGAGGGAGACAGGAGTGGGTGAGCTTGGGGTAGGCATCACACTTACAAATCACTTCACCCTGCTGTATCTGGATCATGAGGTGGAAAAGGCTGTTGGGCAGAGGCTGCAGGATGACGGAGAGGGATTGGTCAGGTGTCTGATTGGGGCAGGGGATGGGGGTCTAGATCCAAAGGAGGGGAGGGCATGGGGAATGTGAGACCAGGGCACCACACAGGCAGGGAGGCGAACAGGAACCCAGGTCTGAGGGAGGTAGGGCAGAAGGGAATGCACAGAACAGAGTCAGGGTGGACGAGGCCAGGACCCAGGACAGGGCAGAGTTGAGGAAGGAAAGCAGACAGGGAGGGTGGAGGAGGGCAGCACTTGGGCAGGCCAGCTCAGAGACTGGAATTTCCAGAAGGAGGGTGAGAAAGCACTAGGCACAAGGGTCCATTACTGCAGAACCTGAGGTGCAGGGAGGGAGAAGGAAAGCAGGAATCAGAGGCCTGGGTGGAGAAGCCAATGGCAAAAGACCAACCGGAGAAGAGTTAAGGGGGGTAACTAGTGATATTCAGGCTGTGAGGGGTGCAAGGAGCAAGCAGGAGAGGGAGACAGAAAAGGGAGCCTGAAGGGCACAATCAAACTAGTGATGCCCAGGCTGTGGGAGAGGCTAGGAGCTAGCAGAGGGTCATATTCAGGAGAAGATTTGGAAGGGCACACACAGACCTGTGACCCCCTAGTTGCAGGAGGGTGAGATGAGAAAACTGGGGACATAGGCAGAAGAGAGACCTAGAATGGCACACACAAAATGGAGACACCCAGGCTGTGGGGGTGCAAGGAGCAAGCTGGGGGACTTAGACAGAAGAATGAGTATGGAAGGCCACAAACAGGCTAGTAACTTGGGGAGGTGAAGGTACTCCTGCTGGGTGACTCCATGATTAGAGATATCCAGTGGGTGAGAGTTGGGAGGAAAGGCAGCCCAGTCAAGGTTAAATGTATCCCAGTCCAATCAGTACATAAGGCCAAATTCCAGCTATACTCAATGACAAGGGAATGCGGAGGATCCCCAGACTTTCTGGTTCACCTGGGAACAAATGATTTAGAAGGAAACAGTGAACTGGAGATACAGGCAAGATTCAGGGAATTGGCCAGGGTTTGCCACTTCATAGGATGCTCAATCTCCTTTTCTGAGATACTGTCAGTACCAAGAGCAAGCGGGAAAAATAAAGCAAAAACTTGGGAGGCGAACTAGTGGCTCAGGGAGTGGTGCAAGTCAGAAGAGTGCGGATTGATGGGGACTGGGGTGATACATGAGAAGACAAGGGCTTTATGCCAGGGATAGGCTGCATCTCAACCTGGAGGGAGGAGATCCTTAAACTTAAACTTTTGGATTCATAGGCGATAGGTGGGGTTTAAACTTGTAAATGGGAGGGATAGAAAGACTGAAAGCCCCAGTGAGGAAGCTTGAGGGTTCAGGACTAGATCATGCTACATAGAAACATAGACTTTGATGGCAGATAAGACCCGCTAGGCCCACCTAGTTTGCCCATTTCCCTATCTACAGGATAAGTTGCAGATCCTAGTTAACCAACAGCCTATTTCTTCCTACCCCCCACAAAAATTGTCTTATGTCTGCCCCATGCATTCCTGAATTCTCCCACAGGTTTAGACCCCACAGCCTCCTCAGGAAGGCTGTTCCATGTGTCCACCACCCTCTCTGTGAAAAAATACTTCCTCACAGTGCCCCTGAACTGCCCCTTCCTCTATCTTCAAATTGTGTCCCCTTGTTCTTGCACATCTTTTTTTCTGAAATATGCTACCCTCTTGGACTTTGTTGATTCCACTGAGGTACTTCAAAGTTTGATCATGTCCCCCCTCTCCCTCCTTTCCTCAAGGGTATACATATGAAGCTCATTTAGTCTTTCCTTGTAGGGCTTCTCTTGCAGACCCTGCACCATTTTAGTTGCCCTCCTCTGGACTGCCTCCATCCTGTCTATGTCCTTGCGGAGATAGGGTCTCCAGAACTGGATGCAGTACTCCAGATGGGGTCTCTGCAACTGTCTGTACAGAGGGATAACAATTTCCTGTTTTCTGCTGGTGATGCCTCTCCCTATACATTCCAGTATCCCCCAGCCCTCCCTACTGCCTTCACACATTGCCTGCTAACCTTAAGGTCACCTGATATGATTACCCCTAGGTCCCTTTCCATTTTTGTTGTTGTTACTACCTTCCCCCTCATTGTGTAATCTTCCCCTGGGTTTTTGTTTCCCAGGTGCATTATTTTGCACTTCTTTGCATTGAATCCAAGCTGCCATACTTCTGACCATTCCTCCAATCTTGTCAAGTCCCTTCTCATCCTTTCCACACCTCCTTGTGTATCAACCCTGTTGCAGATCTTTGCGTCATCTACAGAGAGGCATACTTTTCCTTCCAGTCCCTCTGCAATGTCACTCATAAAGACATTAAAAAGGACTGGACCCAGTACTGAACCCTGCGGTACCTCACTAGTAAACCCTCTTTCTTCAGAGTGGACTCCATTTACAATTACTGTCTGTGTCCTGTTGTCCAGCCAATGTTTTACACAGGCTATCACCCTGGGACCCACTCCCAGGCTGGTTAATTTGACTATTAATCTTTGTGTGGGACTGTGTCAAATGCCTTTGCAAAATCTAGGTAGGCCATGTCCACAGCCCCTCCCTGGTCTACTACTTCTGTCAAACCAGTCAAAGAAATAAGTTAGATTCATCTGACATGACCTTCCCACTGTGAACCCATGCTGCCTTGGGTCCTGTGCCCCACTGGTCTCTAGGTACTCAACAATTCTTTCCTTCAGAAGTGATTCCATTACTTTCCCCTACCTCAGAGGTCAAACTGACAGGTCTGTAGTTTCCTGCCTCTGTCCTGCTCCCACTTTTGTGAAGGGGAATCATATCAACCTTCCTCCAGTCCTCAGGTACCACACCATCCTCCCATGATTTGTTAAAAAGGTAGTCAGTGGTTTCACTAGTTCTCCCCTTAATTCTTTTAGAATTCTGGGGTGAATTCCATCAGGACCTATTGCTTTGTCCACCTTCAGTTTTAGGAGTTCTTTCAGAACTCTTTCTTCTGTGAAAAGACTGGGCTAGACCCCCTCTCTAGAGTGTTTCTGTTAACTGGATTAGGCACCTCCCCCTCCTCCTCCTTTTTTGTGAATACTGCTGGTAGCGTTAAAAGACCGGGGGACCTAAGGGGGGAAGAGAGATGGGGGATTGTACTGGGCTGAGAAGACTGGAGAGGGGGTTGTGTGGAGGACAGCCCTGATCAATGCCAGGAGCATGGGCAACAAATGCTCCAGGCAATGCTAGTTGAGGTGCAGCAGACTTGGTGGCAATTACTGAGACATGAGCCACCCAGAGGCATGATTGGAACCTAAATTTGGAGGGATACTGAGCCACATGGCAAGGATACGAGCTGTATTCTCATTAAAGAGCCAGGAGTGAATTTAAGCAGACAAAATGTGAAACACTTAGAACAAGAATGGGTTCAAAATATAAAAGAAGCAACTCTGAGTCATAATGAGAGCGTGGTTACTAAAGAAATTATTGAGAGTAATACTTTGAATCAGAAACATAGATGTTAATCATTAACTCTGATTTAAATGTTAGTATCTATAGGAAATTTCAGACAGTCTAATAGATAATATCAATAACATTGGAATTGGAGAACAGTGTACTAGTGCGCCTGAGTCAGGACACAGACATGATGATCGATCTAGCAACATTTCTATAAGTCCTGTCTCACAAACTTTGAGTTTTTCTCCAGAGTACTTTACGGAGAATAAACGAGAACCTGACTGGCAGTGTGATCTAAAAAACATAGCGAACGAGTTACAACAAACTATAAATGGTCTCAAACAATGAAGTACCCCTGGGGAGTTGGGAGAGAATAATCATTTACAAGAATGTTTGTCCCAACAATACTTAACCGAATCTGTTAAGAAATACCCTTTTGGAATTAGTGAAGATCTTAAAGCTTTTGCCTTAAATCCATATGCAGCACATATTTTGGTCCTTGAACAGTTATACAATTTTAGACATGAATTCAATTTATTGAAAGAAAGCATAGCAATAAATAAAAGAAGTCTAGATCTTATAGCTCTTAACTTAGAAAAAATGGTCCCACAGATAGGATCTCCTTCGATAATTAATGATAGCCATGTTTTTAGTGTACCTGACTTACAGGTTGATAATGTTATTAGTAGCCCCGAAATTGTAATCCAGAAAAACTTAAAAGGGAAACAACAAAGGAGGAAATGTAGGAAAAGAAAGGGTGAGTGTAGACAAAGAAGTGCTAAAAATAATATTCAAAATGTGAAGGTGTTAATGAAGACCAAGACATCGAATCAGGATATAGCTGTTATAACTAAGGTTTCAACTAGTGCTAATTCTAGTGTGATAACTGAAGTATGTCATAATGAATCTGCTTAAGTAGTAAGTAATTCATCAGTTTATTCTCACAGAACAGCATATCCCTGTCAGAAATTATTACAGACTCCTAGCATTTTGGTAAACACAACTGAAAAAACAGGAGGAAGTATTATAGATATAAGGGATGAGAATACTCTTAATTATTTTAAGTCTGGTAGGATTAAGGAAGATTTGCGACAAAATGACATATTTTTGGATATTGAATCATGTGCTATACTATTAATCTATGGGTTTAAAAGTAAGGAGCACCATATCAATCTGGAAGACAGATTGAAGATTACTGATTTGTTTAGTTCAATTCTGGGATCTGATTTGAGTGAGGAAGATATTGTGCAAGGGTGGAAGGATAATGATGATAGTGGTAGAGATTGCATTTTTGTACTTTGCTCCTCACCCAGATCTGCTAATTATATTTAGCTTAATCAGGAAGCCCTTAGAAATAAGGGATATTTGGTGGATTTTCTCAATAGAAATAAAATTAACAACAAATCTGAAATGTGTAAATCTTCTACTAAACAAATCTGTATATTTGGGTTGAAACCACTGTTGAATGAAACTAGAGGTACAATTAAAAATGTACTCTTTGATTTGTTTGCTGAGATGCTGGAAGTGGATGGGAAGGATCTGAGTATCTTGGATGTATTTAGGTGAAAAAGTACTCATGGAAGGGCCAAGGTTGATGTATTGATACAAGATGTTAGGAGTGCTGATACGTTGTTAGAGAAGGCAACACTCTTGATAAGATTGCTATACATATTAGAGATAGTAATCTTATGTTAGAATGAAGGCATAAGAAAGGAAGCAGTCTCCAAGAGAAATAATCTAACAAGTTAACATTACTGGGCCTAAAAATATCCGAGAATGCAAACAATTGAAAGATAAAACAAGTGAGTAAGGACTTACTTGAACAATATCTGAACATTGAAATCAGTAATTGGGATGCAATTTCTGCTTCAAGAGGTGAAACCTATCAGGATTATGGTACAATTGTACTTGAAACTCGCTTTAAGAGCTTGTTCAGCAAAATTTTGGATAACATTGATCTGCTGGACTCATTGGGGTTTTATGTATGGTCAAGTGATCAGTACTCTCTTATGTTTGACATGATTCAGGGAAATTTACTCCCTGTAGTAAATCATAAAGTGACTGCTAGGGCCCAAGAAAACATATTTAATTGTACAGTATATAATAGGTATGAACCTCTTGACACATACATTTGACTAACTTATGAACAATCTAGAGGGGAAGATTTTGAAACAGAGAAAGTAGTTTATGATATTTTGTCCTGGAATGTTTCTGGTGTGTAAAAGAAGTTTTCTGATATGGAATGGTTAAAGTTTATTAAAAGATCTAAGATCATATGTCTTCAGGAAACTTGGCACTCAAAGGATAGTAATGTAATTCTTAATGGTTATTTGTTGTTTGAAGTTCCTGCTATTAGGTTTTCTAGCTCAGGAAGGCATGTTGGTGGGTTAATTACACGGTTTAATAATGATAAGAATCTTAAAACAGATTTAGTAACCTCCAATAATAATATTCAGGCTTTTAGGGTACAGTATTTTTCTGAGAAATTTATTATTTTTAATATTTATGTACCACCTATAACATCAAAATATCATGAAGAAGGTTTATGGGAAACCATTGAGGATATAATACACATGGTCTGGGAAACTATGACATGTGAATTAATACTAATTTATGGTGATTTTAATGCAAGGATAGGTAATTATGATGGCTATTACGATAATAGTTTTCACAATTGGTGTCATGGTAACACCTATTCTTTTCCTAGAAACACAGTTGAAAAAAAATTTAATAATACGGGTATGACATTAATAAAATTACTAGAAACCCACTTTTTAGCCCTTCTTAATGGATGAATTAATGGTGACTTAGAAGTAATTTTCCCATCTTTCCTCTTATAGTCCCACAGTTATAGATTATGTTTTATGGAATGGAAATATGGATGTATGGAAATATTGTAAAATAGATAAACATGTAAATATTGATCATTTCCCTATCTTAATGAAATTAAATAAATTAATAAAAGAGGAAAAAGTTGCCCAGGATGAGACAAGGCTGGAAATTAGGAATAAAAACTATATAAGATGGAACAATATTGATGTAAGTATAATACGCGGAAATGTTCAAAAGCTGAAAGATATTATAGATGTTATAGAGGCAGATGAATCTCTTATTGATAGTGTCTTATTGGGTCTTACACAAATTAAAAAATTATTCAGTTTTTCTAAGTCTATAATAAGTAAGACCAAGATCATGGAAAATTGGTTTGAGAATGAGTGTTGTTTGGCTAAAAGGGATTTAAATAGATTGATTAGATCTATGAAAGATTCGGTGCTGAAAACAAATACTAAATATTTTAAACTGGAAAAAGAAAAATACAAGAGCTTTTTACAAATGAAACAAAGGAATTATTATTCCAAACAGTGGGAAAGAATGTTACTAGTAATAGAATTTAAGGATTCTCAAGCTTACTGGAGACTAGTAGCTAAAGGAACTGAGAACCATAAATATGAAATAGATTCATTCATTCCACTTGATGTTTGGATTAATTATTACTCAAACATCTTCAATAGTTCTTATGTTAAATAATTTTCATATATAGAAGATACTAATATGTCAAGTTTTAGTGAAATTACGTGCAAGGAAACTTATTTTGCTATAGCATCTTTGAAATAAAAAAAGCTCCAGGGCCAGATTCCATTCCTGCTGAAGTGAATTTAGCTGCTCCCTCTCTCTGGTCATGTATATTGGCCAAGCTATTTAATGCTTGTTGTAAAAAAGCTGAAAGTTCCAGATTCTTGGAACAGGGCTACAATTATATCCTTTTATAAAAAAGGAGATAGAAAAATCAACAATGTAACAAACCTATTTCCTATTGGATACTATAGGCAACATTTTTTACTAAATTATTCTTTCCAGGTTAAGAGATCAATTGCAAGCTCTTGGTGGTTTATCTGAGTTACAAGTGGGATTTGAGGAGATATAGCACAATTGACAATTGCATATATCCTTAAACATTTGTATGAGAATATGTCAAACTTAGAAAGCAAAAGCTCTATTTAGCCTTTATAGATTTTAGTGCTGCTTTTGATAGGATTTCAAGACAGAAATTATGGGAAACCATGAGAGACTGGGGTTTCTCTCCACATCTGATAGGTATTATTAGAGAACTATATACCAGTACATGGGCTCAATTAAGAACATCTACCGAATCTGAACCTTCTAAGACATTTTCTACTAATTGTGGGGTGAGACAAAGTTGTGTACTGGCCCCAGCATTATTTTGTATATATATTAATAGTTTATTAACTGCTTTTAAGGATTCAGAAACAGACTCTCCTAAAATAGCAAAGGTATACTGACCTGCCTTGGCATATGCTGACAATATAGTTTTGATTTCTTTACTCAATCAGAGCTTCAAAATAAGTTGGACATTTTGTCAAACTATGCAAATGAGTTTAACTTAAAAATTAATGAAAATAAAAGTCAAATAATGGTTATGGGTGCCCATAAACAATTAAAAAAGCAATGGTGTATAGGGTCTTTAAGGATAATAATGGTGCAATCTTACAATTATTTAGGTCTTACCTTCTCTCAATCTGGAAGTTGGCTGAAGCATTTAGAAATTTTAAAAATAAAGTTAAAGCAGACTGCAAATTATTTAAATAGTTTTAATAAAAAATATGGGGGATGTTCATTAAAAGCCTCTTATTCTGGCCACTAACGTAAACTATGATTCACAATTTTTATATGGACATGAGATCTGGGAATCTAAGTATATAGAAATTTTAGAAATTCCTTAACTAACCTATTTAGATCAAGTTTAGGATTGGGTCAGTTGGTACCTGCTCAATTTTTACAACAGAACTTGGCCTTCACGAGTCCAGCAGCATTAGTCCTGTCTAGGAAATTAATTATTGGATTAAAGTTCTACAAATGGAAAAACATTGTCTGCCATATCTATGTTTTGCTAGAGAAGCAAAGATGGCAATCTGAAGGTCTAAATCTGTCTGGCTGGTCTAAGTAAAGTTTACAATATTGTAAAAGAAACTGGTTTAGGTTTTCTGGAAATGCTGAACAAGCAAGGAATAGTTATTAGTACTAAATACCACAAATATGTAACTCAAAGGATATCGGAATATCAAAAAGAAAAAGATTTATGTTACATAAAAAATTTGAACATTGCAAATTACAAATTGGTTAGTACACAGTGATGCATTATATTATTACAGATATTACCTGGATGTTTTAACAGACAATACAAAAAGAATGTTGTTTACTAAATACAGGATTGAATTATTTAACAGTAATGTCCTAGTAGCAAGATATAAGAGCGATAAGGATCCACTGGTTAGTTGTTGCAATTGCAATAAATTGCAATTGGAAAATTTGCTTCATGTTATCCTTTTTGTAAATGGTATAATTCTCCAAGAAAAAAATGGATAAGTCCCAAAACTGGACCATTTCAATGTAATAACTATGAGGTTTTATTGACTATTTAATTTACTGCAGAGGATGAATTAATTATCAAGAATGTAGCTCCATATTTGATTGCTATTCAGAAAATTAAGTGTAAACATATTTTAAATGCTAATTATTATAAATGGCCAATTGATAGATGAGCTTAATAAAATAAGGTACTTGTTTATGTGTTTTAGTAGTGTGTGTATAAACAAATGTTAATAATGATTGTAATGTTTAAATGTTATTATGTAAAATGTAGACTTGTATATATTTTTGTAAAGGTCTATGATCAAACAATAAACAGAATTGATTGATTGATAGAGGGATACACAATGTTTAGGGAGGATAGGGGGTGGGAAGAGGGGTGTGTGTGGCATTGATGGTCAAAAATGACTTAGTAGTTGGTGGAATCGAAGAGGCAGAAGGAGATGTGGACGCAATTTGGGTAGCCCTACAAATGAGGGGGGTAAAAGATTAAAAATAGGGGTGGTGTACAGGAAGTGGAACTGGATGATGATCTGGCTGAGAACATTAGGAGTCACTGTGGCCTCAGAAAGGGCAGGGTGGTGATCATGGGTGACCTGAACATGCTGGGCAGACTGGGGCACTATGACATCCTTGGTGGCCAGGGAGCAGAGGTTGATGGATGTCTTCCAGGACGCCTTCCTAGTCCAGCATGTGGGGGGGCCTACAAGGCAGGATCAGATCCTGGACAGTGTCCTAGCAGATAGTGACCAGATAAGGGGCCTGGAGGTGAGCAGCCTGTTGGCAGGCAGTGACCATGCCATGGTCTGGTTTCTTATGTTCCTAGGGAGAGGAAATTTGCACTAACACAGAAGTAATAGATTTCAGGAGGGTGGATTTTGAGGGCATAGGAAGGATTCTTAAAGGGTGCTTGGATAACATAAGGCCAGACATGGATACTGGTATCTTGTGGGAGACCATTAAGAAGGGGGTGCAGGAGGCTTTCAGGGCCTGCACAAAGGTAAGGTGCAAGCAATGTATGGCCAGTAAGCCATGTTGGTGGACCCGGAGGTGTAGGAGGTGGTGAGGGAGAAAAAGACTACCTATGTGCGCTTAAAGTGCTCAAGGAGGCTAGGGAGAAGGAAGAGCATGATTTCATGGCTGAGGGTCACCAGGATGATAAGGGGGGCCAAAGTGAAGAAGGAGCTTAACCTGGCCAGGGATATCTGCAGGGGGAAAGGGGTTCTATAGATACATAGAGGAGAAAAGAAAAGTGAGGGCACAGATCAGCAGGATTAGAACTGGGGGGATGGGTGCAGGCAGCTGGGCAATAAGCAGAGGTGCTAAATGAGTACTTTGTCTTTGTCTTTACCAGGGGAAGTGGGGATATTTCCAACCCGATGGGAGGGTAGAGGAGCCCACTGAACTAGGAGGTCAGTTGGAGACTGAAGGACTGGATGAGACTAGGGCAGGGGATGGGTCATATCTAGAAGGGGAGGATAGGATGCATGAGAAGGGGGAATGGGAGGGTGAAATCACAGCGGATAGGGTGAGAGAAGCCCTCCAGTCGCTAAAGACTGAGAAGGCACCGGGGCCAGATGGGCTGCATCCAAGGGTGCTGAAGGAACTGGCAGATGTGCTGGCAGCTCCACAGGTCTCACCCTTCAGCATCTTCCTGATGACAGGGTGGGTGCCTCAAGATTGGAAGGTGGCTCATGTGGTGCCTATCCACAAGAGGGGGTCCAGAGAGGAGATGGGGAATTATAGGCCCATTAGCCTAACTTCTGTGGTAGGCAAGGTTATGGATGCATTATCAAGGAGAGGCTGAGGGAGCAGCCGGAAAGGTTGGGGCACCTTGATGACAGGCAATATGGTTTTGTTCCAGGGAGGTCATGCCAGACTAACCTGGTGGAGCAGTATGACTGGGTGATAGGTGCCATGGACCGACATAGGCTGGTGGATGTCCTCTATCTGGATTTCAGTAAGGCATTCGATTCGGTACCCCGCAATGGCCTACTAACAAAGCTGGGGGGGATGGCGTGTGGGGCAGTTTCTCAGGTGGGTAGAAAATTGGCTTATGGGGCAAATACAGTGAGTGGTGGTTGGAGGGATAGTTTCCTCCCCCAGGAAGGTCATCAGTGGAGTCCCCCAGGGTTCGGTCCTGGTGCCACTCCTGTTCAATTCCTATGTCTCAGACACAGGGTGGTGTGTTAGGAGTAGGTTAAGTCTCTTTGTGGATGACTCAAAACAGGGAGCACTGGCAGATGGGCAGGGAAGAGAGGCTCTGCAGGGGGATCTGGATACCCTGGGGGGGGTGAGCAAGAAAGTGGGGATTAAAGTTCAATGCAGGGAAATGTAGGGTGCTGCATCTGGGGGTCAGAAACCCAGGACATGCATACACCCTAGGGGGACCACACTGCAAGTCACATCGGGTGAGAGGGACTTAGAGATAGTGGTGGCCAGCAAAATGAATAACACTGAGAATTGTAGAACAGCTGCAGCAAAAGCAAGCAGGACACTGGGCTGCGTAACCAGGGGAATTACCTCCAGGAGGAGGGAGGTGATCCCCCCTCTGTATAATGCCCTGGTTAGGCCACATCCTGAGTATTGTGTGCAGTTCTGGAGACCCCATCTTAAATGGGACATAGCGCTGCTGGCGAGGGTCCAGAGGAGGATGATCAGGATGATTCAGGGCGTGGAGGGTGGGACCTATGAGGAGAGACTGGATGAACTCAATCTGTATGCATTGGAGGAGAGGAGGACAGAGGGACAATAGAGACTTCAGAGTACGTAAAGGGATAAATAAGGGCAGAGACTGAGGAAGTGTTCAGAGCATGAAGAGAGGAACTACCAGGAGGCATGGTGGAAGCTGGAAGGAGGAGTACGAGAGGGAGTGCAGGGACACTCTCACAGAGGAGAAGTGGTGGAACCATGGAATGCACTGCCCAGGAGTCTGATGGAAGACACCACAGTGGAAGGATTCAGGAAGGGTTGGGACAGGCACAAGGGGAAGCTGAAGCCAGGAAGGGTCACCTCTATGGCTGGGGGGTGGAGGAGTGAACTCCCAGTAGGGGACTAGCTTCTGAACAGACACAATAGATCATGGGGCCTATTCTGCTGACTTTTACTATGATACTATGATATTGCCCCTGTACAAGTCCCTGATGAGGCCACACTTAGAGTACTGCATGCAGTTCTGGCACCCCCTACTTAAAAAGGGACATCAAACTGCTAGAGGTGGTGCAGCACAGAGCAACAAAGAAGATCCTGGGGTTGGGGGATAGACTATGAGAAGAAAGATTGAAGGAGCTCAACATGTATACCCTGGAGGATAGAAGAGAGAGGGGATATGATTGAGACCTTCAAGTACCCTGAAGGGATAAACAGAGGTGGAGCACCAAGTGTGAGCTCACTCTTAAGGCTGGAAGGGAAACCAGAGGGCACTCTCTGAAGTTGGGGGGCAGAGTCATGAGGAAATGAGGAGACACTATTTCACTGAAAGGGTTGTAGCAGGGTGGAATGCACTGCCAGAGGAAATCGTGTCAGTGCAGACAGTGGGGAGCTTCAAGAGGGGGTGGGACAGATTCAAAGGGGGGAGTACAAACTGGGAGAGGGCAGGGAGAGGGGAGGAAGGAAATTGAAGGAGAGCAGCTGCAGTCTAATGGACTGATGTGCTGCACACTCAAGCAGACTAAACAGACCATAGGTCCTGTATCTGTTAGCAATTTCATATGCTTATATGTTCGTAACCTGTAGTAAATTGGATTGCCCATTATTTATTTATTTTTCTACGTTATTTACTCTCTTGTGGCCACCCGGATGCTTCCCCATAGCCTCGCAGCCCCTACCTATGGGGATCTGGCTGCCATCCGTTTCTACCGGGACCGCTGGCACCCAGTAACCCCTGCGGCTTACCCCACACAGCAGGGTGGCAGGGAGCCCCCTAACTCACCACCCCAACAGATCCAGTTCAGGTGCCAGCACCCGGCGAACTCATGAACAGCCATCAAGCTGTGTCGGTGCCCCATTTTCCTGTACAATTTTCCCTGAGTCGGCGGTGTGAGCAGGACGCCAGCTGGTGAGGCGTGCATGCCTGCACGCACCCTCACCCAGGCATCTGCCCCCAACTCTGCCCTTGTATGGCATGTGTCCCCAACCTCAGCCTCCTCCAGGGGCATTTGGACACTGACCACTGTGAACCCCACCCCGGAGGAGGCAGTCCATCAGAGCACAATCCCTCTCCCCTCCCTGCATCAACCCGTGCCGCCCTCCTGAACCTGGGTCGCCATCATGGCGCAGAGGCATAGCGTCCAGCACTTCAACCCTCAGTGCCACCAGGCTGGGCAGATTGCACATTATTTGAAAAATAGAAGTCAAATGATTTGAACAAATGGAGTCCCCTTGTATTTGTGAAATATTGATCATTGGGTCCCACAAGGCTACATACTTGGATGCCTACTGTTTTCATTATTTATTAATTATCTTTGGTGGGTGTACCAAACAGCAAACACTGTCCTTTATGCGGATGATGCTGTGTTGTACAAAACAAATATATATCTATATTCATGGCAAAAAAATCAGTTTAATGCATCAGTTAGGGTTGTTCCACAGTGACAAAAGCAAGGAAATTCGGTGTTAGGGTTGCCACCCTTGCCTTACCCTCTCCCACCAACGAGCATCGAGGTGTGCGTTGGGGTAGTCAACCCCTAAATTTCACCTCCATTTCATGTGTAAATAAGCTGAGGTGGTGCAGTATAGGAGAATGGTGTGAGTTAGGACCGATGACCCCAATGCACACCTCCAATGCCTGTTGGGGCAGGGTGAGTGGGGCAAGGGTGGGCAACCCTAACACCAAATTTCACTTTTGTCTCTGTGAAACAACCCTAACTGATGCATTAAACTGAGTTTTTGCTATGAATTTCTCTTCTTTTTGACAATGTGCACTATAAATAGTGACTGGTATGTGGTGGTGGGAGCAAGGGGCCCAAAACTGTATGACTGACTGAAATGAAAATTGGTAAACGAAGACATGTACCATACCACAACAAGTATAACAAATGTTATCTGAATCTGTGCAACAGTTGCACAGCGTCACGCAATGAAAACTGCACAGTAGTGCCAAAAAGAAAATGTTTTGACACTTCGCTACACAAGAACCATATATCCGATGGAACCAAAAACTGGTAAAAGAAGACATGTACCATAGCACACTGTGTGTCCGGAATTGTGTGAACATCCATTCAACTGTCGCACAGTGCCATGAGCAAACAACTTTACAGGCACAATTCAGCAACTGCAACTGCCAGCGACCCGAAAATTGTCACAGTCAAAGATCTATTATTAATCTTTTTACATTCCAAATGGCAGGCAAATTGAACACATGGTTCAAAAGTTATTGAAGTGGAATGAACCAAATTTTAATTCATTGGAGTGTCATAATTTCTCATCTGTTTATGTTTTATACACCAAACCACTGCAAAGCACCTTCATACCACTAGGGCTACTCTACACTATAAATTTCTGCCAGTAGCACTATGAAGAATACTATAAAGAAGTTAATCTGTGACATAGATATTCTGCAGTGAATGATTTTTGCAACATAAGTAAACATCATAATAACTCACATCGAGAACATCCACCAACATCCTTCAAATTTCATGCGAAAAGATCAGACCATTCTAGAGATATTCATTTTTACATTTCTGCATCTTTAAGAAGTCTTCCAATTTCAAAATGGTGGAAATTGTGACTGAAACTAAGCAAATGGTGGACCTGGCAGCCAAAAAATCTTTACCTGCGGGGGGGGGGGGCCAACTTTAAATGGCAATAATTCCAGAACGGAACAACATTTTTTCACCAAACAAATACTGGCATGTTTTTTGAACAAACGTCTTTCTACAATCCAAGTTTCAGACTAATAAGCCACACACTGGCAACACTGCATTGCACAGGTAATGCAAAAAATAGGGAAAACTGTATTTTTTGCACTTCACTGTGCAAAATCCGTATGTACCAGTGAAATATGAATTGATACATCAATAGATGTACCATTCCACTTCATATATACCAAATCTTATCCAAATCTCTTCAATGGCTGAGAGCAGCATGAGCATAAAACAGTGTAAGAGTGCCAAAAATACATTTTGGCGCTTCTACTCATGCAAAAAACATTTGCAGATGTCAAATGAATATTAGTAAATGCACAGAAATACTAAAAGAGAAGCATGAAAATGTCACACAAATCCGTTCAACAGGTGTAAGTTGTAATCACACACAAAATGTGACATTTAAGTGCAACAACAAGGATCGCTGCAACGCAACACAAACGGAAACAATCACGCAAACGGTAAAATAAATGCTAGCAGAAACGTAAATGCAAATGGTAACGAAAAAGCAAACGTTGATCATAACGGAAGTGCATATGCAAACAGTAATGCAAGCGGAAACTCAAACGCTAACAGTGATGGTGACACAAGCGTAAACAGTAAGACAAATATTAGTGTTGTAAATGCATGTGCAAAAGCAAACACAAATGGTAACGGTACTGTTAATGCAAATGCCAATGGTAATGCTAACAGTGATGGAAACAAAAATACAAATACAAATGGTTACGTAAATGCAAGTGGAAATGGTAATGGTAATGTAAAAAGAAACGCTAACAATAACAGTAACGGTGATGTGAATGGAAACGCAATGAAACGGCAACAGAAACAGAAGTACAAACGCAACAATAACGCTTAACAGTAATGGGAAGCAAAAGGAAGGGTAACGGAAATGCAAAAGCAAATGCAAACGCTAATGGTAACAGTGACGAAACGCAAACACAAATGGTAACAACAACATAAACACAAACACTGGTGGTAATGCTAACAATGATGCAAATGGAAATGCAAACACAAATGGTTACATTAACACAAGCGCAAATGGAAATGGTAACGGTAACGTAAACAGAAATACTAATGATAATGGTAACACTGACGCAAATGTAAACACAAATGCAAACGGCAACGGAAACAGAAGTACAAGCGGAAACAGTAACGGTAATGCTTGCGGTAATGGTGACACAAAAAGAAACAGTAACGCAAATGGAAATGGAAATGCAAACGCAAATGCTAATGGTAACAGTAACAGAAATGCAAGCGCAAATGGTAATGCTAACGCAAATGGTTAAAGTCACACAAATGCAAGTGCAAACGCAAATGGTAACGTTAATGGAAATGCAAATGGTAACGAAAAGGGTGATGCAAAAGGAAACAGTAATGCAAACAGTAATGCAAATGCAAGCACAAATGCAAACGGCAACACACACATTGATGCACATGTTAAAGGTAACATAAACAGTAACAGAAGCGCAAGTGGAAACATAAATGAAAATGTTAACAGTAACAGCAACAGAAACGCACATGCTTTTTGTCCCAAAAAGGTGCGTTCAGAAGCACAGTGAATAGAAAGAATGTAGCCATAATAATGGCCCTTGTACCAGAAAATGGGCACTTGGAATACTAAATTCCTTATATCTGAGGAACCGTATGATGCAGAAAAAAATACAAAATCTCATATTATTTATGACTTTCCAGGCTAGTTTTGTTCTTAGCCCCCTAGTGTGGGACCTTGCATTTTTGCAATGAAAAGTCCGTATCTCGAACCGTTTTCGAGATATGGGCCCTGAAAAGCTCGGCGGACGCCATAATGTTATCCTATGGGAAAAATCATCAACTTCGGAGTGCTGTAACTTTGCAGCCCTCTAATATTTTGTCACCAAACTACAAAGAGACACATCTGCATGATCTTGGCTTTCCTACCTGTAAATTTCAGCCCAAAAGACCAAACTGTTCTTTTGCGGCAGGGTGGCAAATATTCCGTATTGTTTTGGCCATAGTGTCTCAAAGTACTTTCGCAAATCATGACACTTTCGCAAATAAAATCACGAAAGTATCGCATATTTGGAAGTACTTTAGACACTACTGTTTACAAAAATTTAAAAAACATATTTCTGGGGTGTTTTACTCCCAAAAAAGACATGTCTAGCATCCTCAGGGCTCGACTAGGTGAACACAACAAGAACTGTGTCTCGAGAGGGTATTAAATTTAAACGGCAAACATTTCTCTGACCACCAACTGAAAACAAGATGGATGATTTGTGAAAGTACAAGGGTCATTTGCGAAAGTAAAATGTGCATTTGTGACACTTTTGAATATTTTGTTAACTTTTCCCAAGGACTACAATGGGGACATTTTATTTTTAAACTTTTGAACCGTTTAATATTTTTTTCATGAAATCTTTGAAAGTCACATCAAGGACCATGGCTGCATGTTCCCTGAAGGTTTCAGACCAATCGCACAAACCATGCAACCTGTAGGCACGAGCAAAGAAACGCACAAAACCCCTTAATTTATGCATTTTTTGGCACTCTATAGCTCTGCAACCGTATAACTGACCATTACAAATCTTGTCAGGTCCAGAGATCTATGGAACCAGACCATGCACTCCAAATTTCAGGCACATCCATCATATGGTGGCAAAGTTATTAAGCTGCCAAATTTCAGATTTAAACTTTAATGGGGTACTCAACCCTCACTATAGTGGCACTACTGTGCCTCTATCACATGGTGTATACTGTATATACTGTATATATATATATATATATATATATATATATATTGTTTTTTTTAACCAGAAGAGACAACCACTAAGCTGAAAGCTTGTTTCCAGGTGCGACCTGGGAGCACAAGGAAATTAAGTGACTTGCTCAGGGGCATAGAGAATACGGGGTGTGGACTGCGGGATTCAAACTCAGGTCTCCAAGTTTTCAGCTCATAGCCTTAAACTACTGTGCTATACTGCCTCACATTAAATAACATCATGAAATGTGAGTACGAGAAAATAATTACTTGGTTTACTGAAGTCAGGTCAGTAGTTAATAAAAATAAAACAAAAGCAACAGATTTAGTACATTAAAAAAACTAATTTGGACAAATTGCAGGTGCCTTTCAATGATGGTGACAAACTCGAGGTGGTTATCACATTTAGGTACCTGGCTGTGTTATTGGACTCACATCTGAATTATGCAGGCCATGTTAGGCATGTGCCCATATGGTACCGGGTTAAGATAGTGCAGATAAAATCACGCATGAAATACAGCACTGTAAGGAGTGCTGATGACTTTACAATGACAGGGGTTTTTACAGCGTGTGGTAGAAACCACTACCCCTGTCACCGTAGGCTGCCAGCAGGGAAGGTAATGGATGCTGTCTGGGCAGTGCCTGGCCAAGCTGCTCCTGTGGTGGAGTGGCTAGAGCACCTGCTTCTGGTGGCATCAGGGACTTGTGGCTGTGGTTTGATTCTCCCCAGGTCCCACTCGGGTGTGGCTTTTTTGGCTTCAATAACAAACATTTTCCAGACACGAGTTTCTTTTTTTTACCTCCAATCTCTATAACCACCCAGAGTTGATTACAATTAGTCTGGGGGTGTGGGGTCAAAGCCCCCCTCATTGGAGGTGAAGGGGTGGACCCCCCCCACAAAAAATAAGTTGTTGCAGCAGTGTGTGCTCTGTGTGCACTGGTTGGCATAGTGTGCTGATGTTATTTTGCTACACACTGCTTTGCATGCAACACTGTTGTGGTACAGTGTTTTGCCCTCAACATTATGACCCTGTGCCCTCCATGCAGCTAAATAAAAAACATGGATTTTATGTGCAGTTAGGGATTTGCTTATGGATGACACCTGAAGGGCTCTATCCCAGAGTTGTCTATCACCATCACTAGACTATGGAAGTATAGTTTGAGGAGCCCCCCCCCAACAAAAAACAATATTGCGCTATTATTGCTGCTCAGTTCTTAACCACGCTATTATTGATGGCACTGTCAATTTGATTTGATAAAAATTTATTTTTATACAGGATACAAATTGTTTGGGTTTCATTCCCCATTTACAACACTGTCCTGTGGTATCAATAAGTTTACATAACACAATCCACAATACATACAGTATATACATACGATGAATTTAGGAAATTAACTAAAACATTGACAAGTTGTGCTCAGATACTTACTCAAATGTAATTTAAAAATAGGCATACTACATACGAATTGTTTTTAACTCATGTGGGATTTTGTTCCAATTAAAGGATAAACTATTTTGCAGAGTGAGATCACCAAATCTATAAAATTCTTGTCACGGGTGTCTTTTGAGATGTCAGTCTCAGGCTTACTGACATAGGGCCAGATATTCAAAACATTGCCCCGGGGCTAAATTAACACTGCCCAGCAGGCAAACTAAGCCCAGAGCACAAAGCAAGCTATATTCAAAAGGAATAGCCCGGGATAAACAGCTTATGAATATAGCATGGGAATGAGGCTGGGCAAACTGGGCTGGGAATGCAGGGCAAACTTGGCCCTGGAATAAGACAGCTCTGAATATAGCAACCAGGAAGTGCAAACCACAACAGCAACACAGTGCACAGAGACGTGAAGGTAGGTAGAGGTGAACTATGTGGCCAATGTGTGTGCCAGCAAATGTGTGGACCCAGTACAGCTGCAGGCAGCAGCGTATGTGAAAGTACAGTGTTCAAAACTATATAATATTCCCCAAACTGTTTGCGCAGTGCTAACACCTTCGCGCATGTTTAGCGCAGAGCTAAACTGTTAGCCCAGTGCAAACACATTTGCCCGGCGTTAAACTTTGCCATATTCAAAACTGACATGCAAATGAGCCTACTTAGGTAGTCTCTGGGCAAACATCCAGATTAGCATCTCATTATGCCCTGATTTGCACGCAGTTTGCCCAGCATTACTGCAGGGTCTGACTGCTCCATCTGTAGGTCAGTCTAGAAATACAGCGGCTGGCCAGGTCCGACCGCAGCTCCACCTGTAGGTCAGTCTGGCAGTGCATGATGATAGCTGTATGCTACATGTAAACAGTACAACATAGTTTAGAATAATGTACCCCAGGGAACAACACAGCATAGGCACAGATGGTGGTGGTGCTGCATGCAACTGTCACACTGTAGGTCATGCTACAGTGCACAGCAGAAACTACAGTAGCAAGGGGGCCAGTAGTGTGTGGACATAGCACTGCCTATGGTGTGTAGGGCAGTGCTGATGACTGCATTATACACAGTGACAGGCCCAACATGCAGGTGTTTACTGACAGTGGACATTACTGTTACGCTGTTGTGTGACCCACAGATGCTGCACCTCTGGCATGGGATGCTCACAGTGACATATACATGTCCGGCTTTGTGTGCTGTGACAGTTGTACAGCTGTGCGGTATGTGGCTGGGGGGGTATATATTATCAGAAAGGCACACTGGTGTTGGGGTATTCCCAGTACTGGCCCATGTGCACTGAGTGATCTGTCCCAGCCATGTGGCCACACCTGGTCTGTGGCACAGCCTGGCCACCTGTACAGTCTCCCCTCAACATCCTCCATGCCCATGGTGCTGCATGTGTGTGCTGGCATCTGTTGGTGTTCACGGAAGAGTGGTCTGCAGGTGTGTGCTGTATGGCCACATTGCCATGGGGTCTGCTGGTGGCAGGGTCACCACTTACTGCCTGGCATGGCTGGGACTGGTGGCAGATGATGGCATCATTTTGATGCCATCAGTGAGCAGCATGTTTCCTGTATGTCTGGCTTTGTCTATGTGTCATATTTATTTGTTAGGGTCGCGCAAAGCCACGCAAAAGCTGCGCAAACACCACGCAAAGCCAAAATGTCAGTCAAAGCTGATTGCCCAGGGTTAAGGCTACCTTTCCTTGGGCAGTAATGTGCACCATGCTAACTGTTGTGCTAAGTCATGCAAAACCACTTTGTGCAGTGCCAGTCGCTGAATAAAGCACTGCACCTGTATTCATGTACACACACCCTCAGTTTGCCCCTTGCATACATTAAGATTTTGCCCAGCACTAATGCAGTTTGCACATGCTATGTGACCTTCTGAATATAGCAAACCTGCGCTAATCCCATGCTAAACCTGCGCAAACAGTTTGCGCTCAGCACAAAGTTTTGAATATCTGGCCCTGAGTTCCTAATGATTAAGTTTCTACTAAATGAGTTAAAGTGTGACTTTTACTGGGGAAGAGTAACTTGTGGCAAAATGTTAGCCACAGATATCCTCTTTGCTTTCCATGTTATAGCCACCCTACTCTACTAAATACATCACAGTGATTAGTGCCATGGGCACTTTTAGTTACACATTTTCCCAATCTATACTATATCCAATTTAATTTATGTAACATTGTTTGTGTAGACTGTCTATACAACATGGAACCATATTCAAGAACAGGGACTAATAATTGTTCTGACCCAGTGCCAGAGGCAATCAATGTATGCTATGCAAGTACTGTATAGGTATCCACAGGTAAGAGGCAGTTAATGTATGCTATGCTAGGACTCTAATGGTATCCACAGGTAAGAGGCAGTCAATGTAAACTATGCAAGTACTGCATAGGTGTCCACAGGTAAGAGACAGTCAATGCATAATATGCTAGGACTCTACTGGTATCCATAGATAAGAGGCAGTCAATGTATAATATGCTAGCACTCTACTGCTATCCACAGGTAAAAGGCAGTTAATGTAGACTATGTAAGCACTCTATAGGTATCCGCAGGTAAGAGGCAGTAAATGTATACTATGCTAGCACTCTACTGGTATCCACAGGTAAGAGGCAATCAATGCATGCTATGCTAGGATTCTACCGGTATCCACAGGTAAGAGGCAGTCAATGTATACTATGCAAGTACTGTATAGGTATCCACAGGTAAGAGACAGTCAATGTATAATATGCTAGGACTCTACTGGTATCCACAGGTAAGAGGTAGCCAATGTATACTATGCAAGTACTGTATAGGTATCCAGAGGTAAGAGGTAGTTAATGTAGACTATGGAAGTACTCTATAGGTATCCACAGGTAAGAGGCAGTCAATGTATGCTATGCTAGCACTGTATAGGTATCCACAGGTAAGAGGCAGTCAATGCATAATATGCTATGACTCTACTGGTATCCACAGATAAGAGGCAATCAATGTATACTATGCTAGGATTCTACTGGTATCCACAGATAAGCGGTAGTCAATGTATACTATGCTAGCACTCTACTGGTATCCACAGGTAGGAGGCAGTCAATGTATACTATGCTAGCACTCTACTGGTATCCACAGGTAAGAGGCAGCCAATGTATACTATGCTAGCACTCTACTGGTAACCACAGGTAAGAGACAGTGAATGTATACTATGCTAGTACTCTATAGGTATCCACAAACAAGAGGCATTCAGTGTATACCATGCTAGGATTCTCCTCGTATCCACAGGTGAGAAGCAATCAATGTATACTATGCAAGTAACATAGAAACATAGAGGTTGACGGCAGATAAGGACCGCAAGGCCCATCCAGTCTGCCCATTTCTTTTTCTACCTTATGAATGTGCCATCGGCCTTTGCTCTGTCAGTGGCCTATCTATTCATACTCATCTGTATTGCTCTCTTATGCCTATCCCATGCCTGTTTGAAGCCCTGCACTGTATTTATAGCCACCACTTCATGAGGTAGGCTGTTCCATGCACCCACCACTCTTTCTGTGAAAAAGAATTTCCTCACATTCCTGCAAGTACTGTATAGGTATCCACAGGTAAGAGGAAGTCAAAGTATAATATGCTGGGACTCTACTGGTATCCACAGGTAAGAGGCAGTTAACATAGACAATGTAAGTACTCTATAGGTATCTGCAGTTAAGAGGCAATCAATGTATACTACGCTAGCACTCTACTGGTATCCACAGGTAAGAGGCAGTCAATGTATACTATGCTAGGATTCTCCTGGTATCCACAGGAAAGAGACAGTCAATGTATAATATGCTAGGACTCTACTGGTATCCACAGGTAAGAGGCAGTCAATGTATAATATGCTAAGACTCTACTACTATCCACAGGTAAGAGGCAGTCAATGTATAATATGTTAGGACACTACTGGTATCCACAGGTAAGAGGCAGTCAATGTGCACTATGCAGGTACTCTATAGATATCCACAAATAAGAGGTAATCAATGTATACTATGCTAGGACTCTCCTGGTGTCCACAGGTAAGAGACAGTCAATGTATAATATGTATAATATGCTAGGACTCTACTGGTATCCACAGGTTAGAGGCAGTCAGTGTATACTATGCAAGTACTCTATAGGTATCCACAAATAAGATCCAATCAATGTATACTATGCTAGCACTCTACTGGTATCCACAGGTAAGAGGCAGTCAATGTATAATATGCTAGGACTCTACTGGTATCCACAGGTAAGAGGCAGTCAGTATATAATATGCTAGCACTCTACTGGTATCCAGAGGTAAGAGGCAATCAATGTATACTGTGCTAGGACTCTCCTGGTGTCCACAGGTAAGAGACAGTCAATGTATAATATGGTAGGACTCTACTGGTATCCACAGGTAAGAGGCAGCCAATGTATACCATGCTAGCACTCTACTGGTATCCACAGGTAAGAGGTAATCAATGTATACTATGTAAGTACTCTACAGGTATCAACAGGTAAGAGGCAGACAATGTATAATATGGTAGGATTCTCCTGGTGTCCACAGGTAAGAGACAGTCAATGTATAATATGGTAGGACTCTAATGGTATCCACAGGTAATAGGCAGTCAATGTATACTGTGCAAGTACTCTATAGGTATCCACAAATAAGAGACAATCAATGTATACTATGCTAGCACTCTACTGGTATCCACAGGTAAGTGGTAATCAATGTATACTATGCAAGTACTCTACATATATCAACAGGTAAGAGGCAGTCAATGTATAATATGCTAGGACTCTACTGGTTTCCACAGGTAAGAGGCAATCAATGTATACTATGCTAGGGCTCTACTGGTATCCACAGGTAAGAGACAGTGATTGTATATTATGCAAGTACTCTATAGGTATCCACAAATAAGAGGCAATCAGTGTATATTATGCTAGCACTCTACTGGTATCTACAGGTAAGAGGCAATCAATGTATAAATGCAAGTACTCTATGGGTATCCACAGGTAAGAGGCAGTCAATGTATAATATGAAAGTACTCTCCTGGTATCCACAGGTAAGAGGCAGTCAATGTATACTAAGCTAGCACTCTACTGGTATCTAGAAGTAAGAGACAATCAATCTATACTCTGCTAGGACTCTACTGGCATCCAGAAGTAAGAGGCAGTCAGTGTAGACTATTCTTGGATGCTAGGACTCTACTGGTATCCACAGATAAGAGGCAGTCAATGTACACTAAGCTGGCACTCTGCTGGTATCCAGAGGCAAGAGGCAATCAATGTATAATATGCAGGTACTCTACAGCTATCAACAGGTAAGAGGCAGTCAATGTATAATATGCTAGGACTCTACTGGTATCCACAGGTAAGAGGCAGTCAATGTATAATATGGTAGGACTCCACTGGTATCCGCAGGTAAGAGACAGTGAATGTATACTATGCAAGTACTCTATAGGTATCCACAAATAAGAGGCAATCAATGTATACTATGCTAGTACTCTACTGGTATCCACAGATAAGAGGCAGCCAATGTATACCATGCTAGCACTCTACTGGTATCCACAGGTAAGAGGTAATCAATGTATACTATGCAAGTACTCTACAGATATCAACAGGTAAGAGGCAGTCAATGTATAATATGCTAGGACTCTACTGGTATCCACAGGTAAGAGACAATCAATGTATACTATGCTAGGATTCTCCTGGTATCCACAGGTAAGAAGCAGTCAATGTATAATATGCTAAGACTCTACTGGTATCCACAGGTAAGAGGCAGTCAATGCATAATATTCTAGGACTCTACTGGTATCCGCAGGTAACAGGCAGTCAATGTAAACTATGTTAGGACACTACTGGTATCCACAGGTAAGAGGCAGTCAATGTACACTATGCAGGTATACTATAAATATCCTCAAATAAGAGGTAATCAATGTATACTATGCTAGGACTCTCCTGGTGTCCACAAGTAAGAGACAGTCAATGTATAATATGCTAGAACTCTACTGGTATCCACAGGTCAGAGGCAGTCAGTGTATACTATGCAAGTGCTCTATAGGTATCCACAAATAAGATCCAATCAATGTATACTATGTTAGCACTCTACTGATATCCACAGGTAAGAGGCAGTCAATGTATAATATACTTGGACTCTACTGGTATCCACAGGTAAGAGGCAGTCAGTATATAATATGCTAACACTCTACTGGTATCCACAGGTAGGAGGCAATCAATGTATAATATGCAAGTACTCTACGGGTATCCACAGGTAAGAGGCAATCAATGTATACTATGCTAGGACTCTACTGGTATCCACAGATAAGAGGCAGCCAATGTATACCATGCTAGCACTCGACTGGTATCCACAGGTAAGAGGTAATCAATGTATACTGTGCAAGTACTCTACAGGTATCAACAGGTAAGAGGCAGACAATGTATATTATGGTAGGACTCTCCTGGTGTCCACAGGTAAGAGACAGGCAATGTATAATATGCTAGGACTCTATTGGTATCCACAGGTAAGAGGCAGCCAATGTATACTATGCAAGTACTCTATAGGTATCCACAAATAAGAGGCAATCAATGTATACTATGCTAGTACTCTACTAGTATCCACAGGTAAGAGGCAGCCAATGTATACCATGCTAGCACTCTACTGGTATCCACAGGTAAGAGGCAGTCAATGTACACTATGCAGGTATATTATAAATATCCTCAAATAAGAGGTAATCAATGTATACTATGCTAGGACTCTCCTGGTGTCCACAAGTAAGAGACAGTCAATGTATAATATGCTAGGACTCTACTGGTATCCACAGGTCAGAGGCAGTCAATGTATACTATCCAAGTGCTCTATAGGTATCCACAAATAAGATCCAATCAATGTATACTGTGCTAGCACTCTACTGATATCCACAGGTAAGAGGCAGTCAATGTATAATATGCTTGGACTCTACTGGTATCCACAGGTATGAGGCAGTCAGTATATAATATGCTAGCACTCTACTGGTATCCACAGGTAAGAGGTAATCAATGCATAATATGCAATTACGTACTCTACGGGTATCCACAGGTAAGAGGCAATCAATGTATACTATGCTAGGACTCTACTGGTATCCACAGATAAGAGGCAGCCAATGTATACCAAGCTAGCACTCTACTGGTATCCACAGGTAAGAGGTAATCAATGTATACTATGCAAATACTCTACAGGTATCAACAGGTAAGAGGCAGACAATGTATAATATGGTAGGACTCTCCTGGTGTCTACAGGTAAGAGACAGGCAATGTATAATATGCTAGGACTCTACTGGTATCCACAGGTAAGAGGCAGCCAATGTATACTATGCAAGTACTCTATAGGTATCCACAAATAAGAGGCAATCAATGTATACTATGCTAGCACTCTACTGGTATCCACAGGTAAGAGGTAATCAATGTATACTATGCAAGTACTCTACATATATCAACAGGTAAGAGGCAGTCAATGTATAATATGCTAGGACTCTACTGGTTTCCACAGGTAAGAGGTAATCAATGTATACTATGCAAGTACTCTACATATATCAACAGGTAAGAGGCAGTCAATGTATAATATGCTAGGACTCTACTGGTTTCCACAGGTAAGAGGCAATCAATGTATACTATGCTAGGGCTCTACTGGTATCCACAGGTAAGAGACAGTGATTGTATACTATGCAAGTACTCTATAGGTATCCACAAATAAGAGGCAATCAGTGTATATTATGCTAGCACTCTACTGGTATCTACAGGTAAGAGGCAATCAATGTATAAATGCAAGTACTCTATGGGTATCCACAGGTAAGAGGCAATCAATGTATATTATGGTAGGACTCTACAGGTATCCACAGGTAAGAGGCAGTCAATGTATAATATGCAAGTACTCTCCTGGTATCCACAGGTAAGAGGCAGTCAATGTATACTAAGCTAACACTCTACTGGTATCTAGAAGTAAGAGACAATCAATCTATACTCTGCTAGGACTCTACTGGCATCCAGAAGTAAGAGGCAGTCAGTGTAGACTATTCTTGGATGCTAGGACTCTACTGGTATCCACAGATAAGAGGCAGTCAATGTACACCAAGCTGGCACTCTGCTGGTATCCAGAGGCAAGAGGCAATCAATGTATAATATGCAGGTACTCAGCTCAACAGGTAAGAGGCAGTCAATGTATAATATGCTAGGACTCTACTGGTATCCACAGGTAAGAGGCAGTCAATGTATAATATGGTAGGACTCCACTGGTATCCGCAGGTAAGAGACAGTGAATGTATACTATGCAAGTACTCTATAGGTATCCACAAATCAGAGGCAATCAATGTATACTATGCTAGTACTCTACTGGTATCCACAGATAAGAGGCAGCCAATGTATACCATGCTAGCACTCTACTGGTATCCACAGGTAAGAGGTAATCAATGTATACTATGCAAGTACTCTACAGATATCAACAGGTAAGAGGCAGTCAATGTATAATATGCTAGGACTCTACTGGTATCCACAGGTAAGAGGCAGTCAATGTATAATATGCTAAG
This sequence comes from Neoceratodus forsteri, assembly GCA_016271365.2. NCBI lineage: Eukaryota > Metazoa > Chordata > Ceratodontiformes > Ceratodontidae > Neoceratodus > Neoceratodus forsteri. The sequence continues at coordinate 219,111,565 of JADMNL010000029.1, forward strand.
ACTCTACTGGTATCCACAGGTAAGAGGCAGTCAATGCATAATATGCTAGGACTCTACTGGTATCCACAGGTAACAGGCAGTCAATGTAAACTATGTTAGGACACTACTGGTATCCACAGGTAAGAGGCAGTCAATGTACACTATGCAGGTATACTATAAATATCCTCAAATAAGAGGTAATCAATGTATACTATGCTAGGACTCTCCTGGTGTCCACAAGTAAGAGACAGTCAATGTATAATATGCCAGGACTCTACTGGTATCCACCGGTCAGAGGCAGTCAGTGTATACTATGCAAGTGCTCTATAGGTATCCACAAATAAGATCCAATCAATGTATACTATGTTAGCACTCTACTGATATCCACAGGTAAGAGGCAGTCAATGTATAATATACTTGGACTCTACTGGTATCCACAGGTAAGAGGCAGTCAGTATATAATATGCTAACACTCTACTGGTATCCACAGGTAGGAGGCAATCAATGTATAATATGCAAGTACTCTACGGGTATCCACAGGTAAGAGGCAATCAATGTATACTATGCTAGGACTCTACTGGTATCCACAGATAAGAGGCAGCCAATGTATACCATGCTAGCACTCTACTGGTATCCACAGGTAAGAGGTAATCAATGTATACTGTGCAAGTACTCTACAGGTATCAACAGGTAAGAGGCAGACAATGTATAATATGGTAGGACTCTCCTGGTGTCCACAGGTAAGAGACAGGCAATGTATAATATGCTAGGACTCTATTGGTATCCACAGGTAAGAGGCAGCCAATGTATACTATGCAAGTACTTTATAGGTATCCACAAATAAGAGGCAATCAATGTATACTATGCTAGTACTCTACTAGTATCCACAGGTAAGAGGCAGCCAATGTATACCATGCTAGCACTCTACTGGTATCCACAGGTAAGAGGCAGTCAATGTACACTATGCAGGTATATTATAATATCCTCAAATAAGAGGTAATCAATGTATACTATGCTAGGACTCTCCTGGTGTCCACAAGTAAGAGACAGTCAATGTATAATATGCTAGGACTCTACTGGTATCCACAGGTCAGAGGCAGTCAATGTATACTATGCAAGTGCTCTATAGGTATCCACAAATAAGATCCAATCAATGTATACTGTGCTAGCACTCTACTGATATCCACAGGTAAGAGGCAGTCAATGTATAATATGCTTGGACTCTACTGGTATCCACAGGTATGAGGCAGTCAGTATATAATATGCTAGCACTCTACTGGTATCCACAGGTAAGAGGTAATCAATGCATAATATGCAAGTACGTACTCTACGGGTATCCACAGGTAAGAGGCAATCAATGTATACTATGCTAGGACTCTACTGGTATCCACAGATAAGAGGCAGCCAATGTATACCAAGCTAGCACTCTACTGGTATCCACAGGTAAGAGGTAATCAATGTATACTATGCAAGTACTCTACAGGTATCAACAGGTAAGAGGCAGACAATGTATAATATGGTAGGACTCTTCTGGTGTCTACAGGTAAGAGACAGGCAATGTATAATATGCTAGGACTCTACTGGTATCCACAGGTAAGAGGCAGCCAATGTATACTATGCAAGTACTCTATAGGTATCCACAAATAAGAGGCAATCAATGTATACTATGCTAGTACTCTACTAGTATCCACAGATAAGAGGCAGCCAATGTATACCATGCTAGCACTCTACTGGTATCCACAGGTAAGAGGTAATCAATGTATACTATGCAAGTACTCTACAGATATCAACAGGTAAGAGGCAGTCAATGTATAATTTGGTAGGACTCTACTGGTTTCCACAGGTAAGAGGCAATCAATGTATACTATGCTAGGACTCTACTGGTATCCACAGGTAAGAGACAGTGAATGTACACTATGCAAGTACTCTATAGGTATCCACAAATAAGAGGCAATCAGTGTACATTATGCTAGCACTCTACTGGTATCTACAGATAAGAGGCAATCAATGTATAAATGCAAGTACTCTACGGGTATCCGCCGGTAAGAGGCAATCAATGTATATTATGGTAGGACTCTACAGGTATCCACAGGTAAGAGGCAGTCAATGTATAATATGCAAGTACTCTCCTGGTATCCACAGGTAAGAGGCAGTCAATGTATACTAAGCTAGCACTCTACTGGTATCTAGAGGTAAGAGACAATCAATCTATACTCTGCTAGGACTCTACTGGCATCCACAAGTAAGAGGCAGTCAGTGTAGACTATGCTAGGATGCTAGGACTCTACTGGTATCCACAGATAAGAGGCAGTCAATGTATACAAAGCTGGCACTCTGCTGGTATCCAGAGGTAAGAGGCAATCAATGTATAATATGCAGGTACTCTACAGGTATCCACAGGTAAGAGGCAATCAATGTATACTATGTTAGAACTCTGTAGGTATTCTCGGGTAAGAGGCAATCTATGTGCAGTATGTTAAAACTCTACAGGTATCCACAAGTAAATGGCACTCCTGCTATATTAACATAAATAATAGGTCACGGCAACATCTTTAGGCAGTCGTAGATCAAAGAAACACTCACAACCAATGAGAGCACTCCTTCCGACTACATGAGGGATGCCCTTATTTTGTGTCTCAGGTGCAGGTGCTCTGGAAATGGATATGTTTGGGTACAATTTTGATAAGTTATTAATTATTTAGGGAGAGAAAAAACAGGCAACCTGCATCACACACTTCACAAAAAGGACCAACTCAGGCTTCAGGAGTTGTAGATGCTCCTGAAATATTTATTCATCAAAGATAATGGATTCTCTTTGTTATACCAGTTGTCTTTCTGAACAAATATTTCAGGAGCCTCTACAACTCCTGAAGCCTGAGTTGTTCTTTCTGTGAAGTGTGTTCTGGGAGTTTCCCAGTTTTCTCTCCCTAACCTTGCAGACTGCTGCTTACTATAATGTACCTTGTCTGCTGAGAGGATCTTGCTTTCTCTTTTATTAAGTTTTTATTGATCAAACTTAAGGGACCAATTATTTATTAATATTGCCACTTAGCCCAATCCTACAGTTGTAAGAGTGGTCTCTCTTATATTGTAGAATATCAGAGTTGACACAGAAACATGGATGATGGTGGCAGGAAAAGACTGACAGTCCATCCAGTCTACCCTAATTAGCCTATCAGACCCATGACCTAGTGTCTCTGTGGGGTCTTTGCGTATACTGTTCCCCCCTTTGCTCTCTGTATTTCTGCTTCCCTCATCCCACTGAGTAGCAACTATACCCATGACTCTGTCCCAGCTGAGTTTGAAACTGTTTATGGTTTTGACACCCACCACCTTTGCGTGCAAACCATTCCTTGGCTTTACTGCTCTTTCTGTAAAATAATACTTCCTCACATTATTTTAATCTTCTTTTCATTAATCTCCACTCATGACTCAGCGTTCTAGCTTCTGTGTACCTGGTAAACCGTTCCTCACAGTTCACCTTGTTAATTCCTTTAAGGAGTTTGAAGGTCTCTATCATAGCTCCCCTCTAGCTCCTGGTTTCAAGTGAATACATGTTCAGCACCTTTAGTCAATTCTCATAGGATCCGCCCTTCTGTCCTTGAATCATTCCAGTCACCCATGCCCTCTTTAGCCTCTCAGTATTCTTTTTCAGGTGGAGTTGGTGACCTTCATTTCCTGGTTCTCATACCCCAAGAAAGCATGTATGATTGGTCATAGCTGTGGTAACTTACATAAGAGGGTATTTCGTATAAACAGTTCTAAAGTTCTGAAGTTCTTAGTTCTGTTGGTATAGTCCCTTTCCATCATAAAGGTGTTTCTTTGATACTTACGTAAAACATTTTCAGTTTGGATGCAAGTTACGTGAATTGTGTACATTTATATGGACAGTTCCAGCATCTCTTAAGGTTATAATAGTCCCTGGTTATAGCACAATGAGAATATTGGCGGCATTTACACAGGCAGACCATAAGGCTGTTGACAAAGGTCTCTATTTCATGGCTATCTTCATGGATCTCCCCAAGGCCTTCGATTTGGTTAATCATCAGCTCCTCCTTAGGACTTTGAGAGGTCTGGAATTGTTTGATGATCTTGTGGGTTGATGGCAGAACTATATACAAGGCTGTTCACAAAAAAAAATACTACATTTCAAAATGCTTTATCGTCTCCTGCCCCTGCCACTGTGTGAGTTCCGAAAGGGTTAGTCTTGGAACCCAATATGTTTAGATTCATTTTGAATTTGCTTCCTAAAGTTTGTAGACTGACTGGGAAAGAATTCAAAGCTCCACCAGATCTAATTCTCACCCCTGCAGGCTCTCTCCAGCAACCCACAGAGTTAGCTAATGCCCTTAACCTGGCCTTTACAAACCTCAGCTCTGTCCTCCCTCCAAAGTTCCTTGTTACTGATCCTAACAGCCAGCCCCCAAAACCCGTTACCTCTGCAAACACCACTCAACCCCCATTCTACTTCCAAATGATCACTAAGGCAGACACTATTAAAGTTGTGAAGAAGACTCTTGGCAAAACTAGGATGGGTAGTGATATGCTCGACATGAAGCTTCTCGCTGTCACCCTAGAAGAGCTTGCCCTACTCACTAACACAACTATTTAACATAGCCCCTAAGCTGAACATATTCCCTGACAAGTGGAAAACTGCCCTCATCACCCCAGTCTTTAAAAGTGGAGACAGGACCAGCATAAGCAACTACCACCCCATATGTATTTTACCATGCCTCTTGAAAGCCCTAGAGAGAATTGTGTCAGATCAGTCAACAGATCACCTCAACAAATATAACCTCCTCTGTCCTCAGCAGCATGTAAATCCCACAGCACTATTACTGCACTCACCGACATTACTTCACACCTATATGACTCCCTTGATAGTGGGAAAATAGTTGAGTCAATCTTTATTGACCTAACCAAAGCATTTGACAATGTCAATTATCGCATCCTGCTCAACAGCCTCGTAGCCCTTGGTCTCTCCACCAATACACTGTCCTGGTTCTGAAGCTACCTCTCACACGGGTACCAGTGTGTTAGGATAAAAGGTGTATCCTCTGAACCCCAGAATGTTACTTTGGGTGTCCCACAAAGATCAATTTTAGGGCCCTTACTACTCAGCCTCCTTATCAATTCCCTGCCAACTACATGCCCTGCTAAGATGCTGCTTTATGCAGATGATGCAGTGATCTCCATACCAGAAACACACCTCCACGAAATAACAGGTACCCTTCAAAGTAGCTTTACGAAACTGGAGTCATGATTTGCTCACATTAAACTCCTCTTGAACTACAGAAAAACAAAAGCAAAGCACTTTACCTTGCAAAGCTCAAAAAAAGCAGGGTAGCCCACTTACCATACTAAGTAACAAAAGCAACTTAATTGAACAGGTTACTACCTTTAAAAACCTGGAATTATTCCTAGGCAACGCCCTTTCTTTCAACACCCATACTGACCATGTTGTGATAACAGCCAACATCAGACGTGGACTCCTTTATCAACATAGAAATGCTATGACCACTGAGACCCTTAGCCTTGTCACCAAAACTCAGTACTGTCCATCATTGACTATGGACTGACTGTCTATAGTGTGGCCACTGAAACTGCTCTCAAAAGGGTTAAACTCCTGCTCAACAAAGCATGCCGACTTGTTCTAGGAGCTAATTGGTATTCCCACTCATGCAGTCTCTACTCCTCAACTGGCTGGCTCCCATTACCTCTAAGGTCTCAGTACCAGACATGTATCATAAGAAAAAAAGCCCTTCTGGGACTGGTCCCAGAATCAACTTCAAAGCTTTTTCAACATAACCCCAAGACTAAAACATCCCAAAACTCTGCTAGAGGGGCACTGCGTGTACCTTTAAAAAGAACCTCCTTCACCCAGAGGTGCCTCTCCTATCTAGGCCCTCTCTGGATGAACAACCTACCCACCTCCCTTTTTCACCTTAAGAAACTCAGCCAATTCAAAAAAGAACTCCATTGCCTCCTGGTAGAATCCCAAGAGTGCAACTGCTGTGCATAACGATAGGAGTGCCATCCCTTGCCCTAGACTTCCAACCCTTACTCCCTCGCCTTCTTACCCCTTCTCCCCCATGAGTCCTCATCCCTTCCCCTCCACCTCCCTAGGCTACCCCATGCATATAGTACTTATCAGCTTGTTCTCCCTCATCCATACCCCTTCTCCTATCCCTAAACATTATACGATATGCCTCCTCTGTGCGCATTCTAATACTCTCTGTACCTCCTCCCCTTTTCTTTGACAAAGCTGATTTTAGCTGCCAACTACAAGCAACCTGCACTTAGTAACTAGAATGAAAGACTAGAGATATTTCTATAATAAAAGTATTTGTCTTTGAGGGTATACTCCACATTTGTCTTGTTTGTAAAATTGTCTTGTCACTTGGCTATTGTATGTTCTCATCGTATGATGTAAATTGTACTGTTTTGTCTGTTCTTCTACTGATTTGGAGCCTTTGTAAAAGGAGCCAGTTTGGCTCACACAGAAATAAATAAATAAATAGAAATGCCAGTATTTTCCTTTCTGCAGATTATGCAGTGGTGATCTTCATGAATGGGTCCAATCTTCCTGATTTATGGGAGATAATCCAATATGATTTTGACTATTTTCAAAATTGGTTTCTGTTTAAATAAATTTGTGCTGAATGCCTCCAAAACCAAATCTATGGTCTTCCACAATGCCAGAAGGAGGATGCCATTACCTACAGTAGAATTAAAAAGTGCTTCAGGAACTGTCATAGAACAGGTGACAAATTTCAAATATTTAGGCCTCTCCCTAGAGAGCACACTCTGCTGCCAATGCAAAATCTCTATTATATTTAAAACAGTACATTAGAGACTGGGTGCTCTATATAGAATGAATGATTTTATTTTACAAATTTGTTGACCAGGAAAGAGACACTGAGCCAAGGCTTGTTTTCAGGTGCATCCTGGGAGTGCAGGGAAGTTAAATAATTTGATCATGGTCCCACAGTATGCAAGTGGTGGCTGTGGGATTCAAACCCAGTTCTCCAGGTTTGTGGCTCAGTGCTCTTAACCACTGCACTCTATTGTCTTCTTTCTTTTTCCTTCAGCCAGATTACTTCTTTGTCAGAGGTTTTTTTTTTTTGCTTCCTATTTTTGATCACAGCTTTTTATTATATGACTTAGCTGGGAAGGGTCTGCTGTCTGGGGTCAGGATCCTTCACAATCAAATTGCCAGGTTGGCTACCCCACTACCTATTTCTACCCACATCTGCATTTTGCACAGCACTCTTCATTGGCCTTCATTAGACCAAAGATACCAGGAGTAAACTGGAACTCTGGTCAGAAAAGTTACCTTGAGTAAATTACCAAAATTATTTCATTGTATTTTTCAAAGTCAAACTTCCTCTGCTTTTACACATTCAGCATTTCATTATTTTTATGGTGATTGTTCGCATGCGCAAGAAACATGTTGCAGCAGCTTGCTGCAGAAGCAGGTTGTGGAGGTGTGGCACTGTTGTGGCCAATGCCCCCGCTGTCTTTTGAGGCTTGGCCCACTTTCCCCAATGGGGTGGCACGCTGCTGCTGACTCTAGTTCAGCCAGCGTGCCACCACCTTGAAATGTTTTAGCCACTGCAATCAGGGGCCACCTTGTCATTGCAGTGTCAGCCATTCTGCTGCAATGAGGGAGTGAGCCATCATTGCAGGGCGGTCCCTCGCATTCCCCCTGACCCAGTCTGCTGACAGGGAGCCCAGTCCCCATTGGTTTCTGTTGTGTGCAGAGGGGGTGCCCAATCCCCCTCAGCATCATGTCCCCTCCCCCTGTTTCTTTACCGATGGGGGTGCCCAATCCCTGTTGGCATGCCCCCTCCCCATTTCTTGTGTGCTGAGGGGGTACCCAATCCCCTCTCAGGTCATGAGACCCCCCGCAGTATGTGCCGACAAGGTGCCCAATCCCTGTTGGCTCCAGTCCCCACCCAAAACACACAGGTGGCACACTGGGGCCACCCCGAAAGCATGCCAAAGTATCTGCTAAGAAAGGAAAAAGCTTGTCCCACGATGTCTATTTTTTTTTTAACCTGTAAAGAGGAAAACGGTCCCTCACTTGTCTGTGTCCCTCCCCTAGCCTGCACCCACCCACTGCCTACCCCACCACCCCACACACCCTCCTCACCCCATACTTAACCTCCGGGGCCTGGTGCGATGATCTTCGGTGGACCGGGAACACGTCTGTACTCTTCAAAGCCGACTGTGAACTGAAGAAATGCCGGTAAGTTGTATAGTGGCATAAATAGGGTTTTTTACAATTTGCTGCACATCTCAGCTATTTTGGGGAATTTTGGCACCAAATTTTCAACATAGGATTATTGGACCCCTCCTCATGAATTCAGCCACTGTCATGGCGTTATTCAGTTCTGAAAGGTGATTTTGCGATCACTGCGCGGAATCACCTTTCAGGACTGATTAATGAAATGATAGTGCCACTGTTCATAAGGAGGGCTCCCAAAAAGCCTATGTAGCAAATCTGGTAAAAAAAATCCAAAAAATGACTGTTTTACAAGCGTGCATTGCGTAGTTGCTACTCATGCTCGTAACTTTGCTAATTTGTAATATTTTCATGCCAGATTTTCAGCACTGGCATTTTTTCACACCTTCTTGTGAACAGTATAGCTGTCATTTTCCCCATCCTGGCCGAATCATGTTTTCACCCTTCTGGAGCAGAATAGCACAGTCGCTGTGAGAAATCAGTGTTCAGGACAGAGTAAGAAAATGACAGTGACACTATTCATGAGCAGAGGTCCTAAAATGCACTATGATGAAAATTTGGTGATGAAAGCCCATCAAATGACTGTGCTACAAGTGTGCGTTGCGCAGTTTTCACACACCCTTGTAACTTCACAAATTTTTAATATTTTCACACCACATTTTCAGCACTGGCATTTTTTTCACATCTCCTTATGAATAGTACAGCTGTCATTTTTCACATCCTGGCCAAAATATGTTTTTGCACTTCTGGCGCAGAATAGCACGGTCGCTGTGGGAAATCAGTGTTTGGGACAGATTCAGATCGAGCAAGTGAGAGGAGGGAGTGACCGAGCTCAACTGAGCTCTGTCAGGACTGCTGCTGATTTCTTTATGGGCAGATAAAGTCCCCAGTGCAGGCAGGAGCCCAGTACAAAAGGACAGCCTGCAGCGCTGGGACAAACAGAATGAGAGAGCGAGTGAGAGAAGGGGAGTGAGCGAGCTCAATGGAGCTCTGTTGGAACTGCTGCAGATTTCTTTGTGGGCAGAAAAAGGCACCAATGGAGGCAGGAGCCCAGTACAAAAGGGTAGCCTGCAGCACCAGGAGAAACAGAATGAGCAAGTGAGAGAGGGGGAAGGAGTGAGTGACCTCAATGGAGCTCTGTTGGGACAGCTGTGAACTTCTTTGTGGGCAGAAAAATGTGCCAACACAGGCAGAAGCCCAGTACAAATGGGCAGCCTGCAGCATCAGGAGAAACAGAATGAGTAAGTGAGAGAGGGGGAGTGAGCGAGCTCAATGGAGGTCTGCTGGGACTTTAGAATTGCCCACCCTCCTGCCCAGGGTCCTCTGTGGTCCTATATTACAGCAGGCTCTCTGGAGTGGAGGCAAAGCAATGATTGGATACTTTAGGATTGCTGTAATAATACAGATTAAGTTGTTCTGTTTCTTTCTCTAACTGAGCTAAGTACCGAGCTATACTGTTATGATTGCTGTAATAATGCATATTTATTTGTTCTGTTTATTTTTCTAACTGAGCTGAATAATGAGTTTGGTAGAAAAAATCCAAAAAATTACTGTTTTATGAGCGTGCGTTGTGCAGTTGCTATGCATGCTCGTAACTTCGCGAATTTGCAATATTTTAACTCCAGATTTTCAACATTGGCATTATTCCACACCTCCTTATGAACAGTACAGCTGTCATTTTTCACATCCTGGCCAAAATGTGTTTTCGCACTTCAGGCACAGAATAGCGGTTGCTGTGGGAAATCAGTGTTTGGGACACATTAAGAAAACCACAGTGACACTGTTTATGAGAAGAGGTCCTAAAATCCCAATGATAAAAATTTTGTGATGAAAGTCCATAAAATGACTGTGTTGTGAGCGTGCCTTTTGCAGTTTCCATGCACCCTTGTAACTTCGCAAATTAGTAATATTTTCATGCTAGATTTTCAACACTGGCATTTTTTCATACCTCTTTATCAACAGTACAGCTGTCATTTTTCACATCCTGGTCAAAATGTGTTTTCACACTTCTGGCGCAGAACAGCGCAGTCGCTTTGGGAAATCAGTGTTTAGGACAGATTAGGATCGAGTGAGTGAGAGAGGGGGAGTGACTGAGCTCAACTGGGCTCTGTCAAGACTGCTGTGGATTTCTCAATGGGCAGAATGCAGGCAGGAGCCCAGTACAAAAGGGCAGCCTGCAGCACCAAGAGAAACAGGATGAGTGAGTGAGGGAGGGGAAGTGAGTGAGCTCAACGGAGCTCTTCTGGAACTCCTACTGATTTCTTTGTGGGTAGAAAAAGGCATCTATGCAGGCAGGGGCCCAGTACAAAAGGGCAGCCTGCAGTGGCGGGAGAAACAGAATGAGCGAGTGAGAGAGGGGGAGTGAGCGAGCTCAAAGGAGCTCTTTCAGGACTGCTGCGGATTTCTTTGTTGGCAGAAAAAGGCACCAATGGAGGCAGGAGCCCAGTACAAAAGGGCAGCCTATAGCGCTGGGAGAAACAGAATGAGCGAGAGAGAGAGGGGGAGTGAGCGAGCTGAAAGGAGCTCTTTCGGGACTGCTGCAGATTTCTTTGTGGGCAGAAAAAGGCACCAATGGAGGCAGGAGCCCAGCACAAAGCGGGTAACTCAAGGCCAGGAGAAACAGAATGAGCGAGTGAGAGGGGACCGAGCAACCTCAACGGAGCTCTGTGTCGGACTGCTGCAGATTTCTTTGTGGGTAGAAAAAGGTGCCAATGCAGGCAGAAGCCCGGCACAAAAGGGTAGCCTGCAGCATCAGGAGAAACAGAATGAGTAAAGGAAAGACGGGGAGCGAGCGAGGTTCAACGGTGAGCTTCATCACTTGGACTTTACAGTTTCCACCCTCCCTCCCTCCCAGTGTCCTTTGTGGTCCTATATTGCAGCAGGTTCTGGGTGGAGACAAAGCAATGATTGGACACTTTAGGATTGCTGTAATAATACAGATTTAGTTGTTCTCTTTTTTTCTCTAGACTAAGTACCGAGCTATACTGTTATGATTGCTGTAATAATACATACAGTATTTATTTGTTCTGTTTATTTCTCTAACTGAGCTGAGTAATACTTGGAGTGCAATAGGATTTCTAACTGGGCTAAGTGAACCTATATGAGAGCTGAGAACAAAAAGTATGGGAGCTGAGGGGTGAAAAATGGACAAGGAGGCTTTAGGATTGCTAAAGTAATACAGTATCTAACGGATGAGATTTGAAACTGAATTACCCCTGTCGGCAAGGGGTCAGTAGGGGGACTACTGTGGGGGGCACAGAAATTTGAGTAAATAACAGTTGTAGTAGGGTACAAAACCTGGGAGTAAGAGCCTGTAACATAAGATGGGGGCCAAAATGGGGCAGGTGCCACATTTCAATAAGGTGGGCATCTTTGGAAGGGTGGAGGGATGTACAGGGTGTGGGTCTGCCATGATCCTGGACTGGACTTTGAGGATGGGGGGGTGTATGGTCTGTAGAAGACTGGCTAGTTTGAGGGAGGAACTGTGGAGGTTAGGGAGGAGTGTAAGTTGCAGGTCAGATGAGTATGGTTGGCATCCTGAGGTGGGAATAGGGGATGGCAAAGGGGGATGGAGGAAGAATAACTAGGGACTGAAACTGACCCCAGTATCAGAGGCACTAGCAGAAAAGAGAGGAGAAGGGAGGCGGTGCCGAGGCGAGAGCAGGGGGCCTCCTGATGGGGGAGGAAGAGATCACGAGGAGTTCCAGGAAGAGAGCAAATGGCTGCAGGTAGGGAGGGACCAGGGGTGGCACAGAGGGGAACAAGTTGGGGGAACTGATAGGGAAGAGATGTGGAAAGAGTATGACTACGAATAGATTAGAACCTCTGCTATGGGACAGAGAGGGAGCAGGAACATACTGAAGGGGGGAGGAGAAGTGGGCATGAGAGGGATGACAACAGGTAGGGAAGAGATAGCGAGACAAAAGGGTAGAAGGGCTAGGAAGGAAGAAGAGGGTGGAAGTTTGAAGGAGAGAACCACTGGAAGGGGGAAGCAGGAGGCATCACTATGGGGGGGTAGAAGGAATGGGGCCTAAAATCGACAACAGTGGGGATAAGAGAGGGGTTGAAATCAGCAGGGAGGGAAGGAGGTCAACATGGAAGCCCAGTAGGAGGTAGTCAGGCTGGGAAGGGGTTCAAGGGGGATGGGAGGAGTAAGGCAGAGAAAAGGGGTGAGGCAGAAGTAGGGGGTTCAGATTCAGAAGTCACAGAGGGTGCAGTTGGCAGGGGGTAAGGGACAGGGAATAACGAATACTGGGGTGGTGGAAGGGGCATTAGAAGGGAAAGGGGGTAAGGGGCAGGGGGTACTTGTCCTGGGGTATTCTATACTAAAATGGGTGAGATGGGACAGAAAGGGGGAAAGGCACAGCCATATTTGGTTGAAGCTGTCCCCAGGTTGACTGCAGGAGGGGCAGGCCTGGCACTGCTCAAACGTGCAGAGAGGAGGAGGAAGAAACCTCATTTACTGTTGCATGTGGGTACAAATGACTTGGTGGGGACATCAGGAATTAGTGATGAGAGGTTGAGTACTGGAGCAGGTAGTGTGGGGTGGGGAAGTCAGTGGCATTCTGGAGGCACTACCTGCACCATCTGCAAGCATGGAGAGAAGGTGGGCTTGAGGAGTTCCAGGGCTGAAGATTGGCGCCACACGAAACATTATGGGTTAGTGACTAAACTGGGGTAGGGTCTGGGGGAATAGTGACTTGTACATAGGGGACAGGGGCACACTGGAGCAGGAAGGGAGGGGTATTAAAGGCAGCATTGCTGCCGTGCCACTGGCACTGAGGGTTGAGGCGCTGGACACCACACCTCGCACCATGCTGGCGACCCACGTTCGGATGCAAGCCTTGGCCACCAGGGGTTGGCAAGGGAGGGATAGGATTGAGCATCCGGACCTCTCTCTCTATCCAGGGGCGGATCGAGGACCCACCACTCTGCCCAGCAGCCCCTGGTAGCTGACCTGGCGCTACAGTGGTGTAGTGAAGGGTGGCAGAGTGTGGCAGACGTTGACAAGCTGTGCCTAAGCATCATTGCATGCCCGCACTCTGCAAAGGGGAGAAAAGTGGAAAATGGGCTACGGTCAGGCAGCATGAGCTTCCAACACCCCCCCCGCCTACACTGAATGGCGCCTCACCAACTGGATCCTGCTCTGGTGGGTTGACCTGGGAAGCTCCTTGCCACCCCACCATGGGGGTAATCCATGGAGGTGAGCAGGTCGACCTGATGTCGACAGGCAGGGCTAGAGGGCAGTCGGGATGACCAAGTCGATCAGAGCCCAGTGAGAAAATATGTAAAAAAGGCAGGATTAGAGGGGCATATCTCTACTTCAAGGTGATATAAACAAATGGGGGTACAAAAAGACTGAGGTTGGTAGAAAGGTCCAGACAGGGGAGCCTGATGAGCTCACCGCCCTAGATATAGGTAAAGGCCGAGGAGTAGTAACCCTGGAAGGGGCCGGGCAGAGTGGTCTGAGTGTAATACAGAAGGCACCACCACCCAGTAAGAATAAGGAGGAGAAAGGGTGCGGACTACCAGGAGGAGGGACACAGGCCATGGAGGAGAAGAGTAAGGGGAAGGAGGGGTACGGGTAGAAGGTGGTCTGACTAAATGGATAGAGAACTGGTTACAAGGGAGGGTGCAGAGGGTGGTGGCGGGGGGGGTAGCTCTCAGCACCCAGAGCAGTGACAAGCGGGATGCCACAGGGCTCAATGCTTGGCCCAATGCTATTTGGGCTCTTTATCTCTGATATACAGGGTAAGTCTGTTCGCACATTACACCAAACAAAAGCAAATAGTTATAATACCAGAGCCCCCCACCACACACACACACACATATACACACTCCCCGAAAAGCTGCTTAAAAGCCTGCACTTCATTCAAATAAACTCCATTTTCTTACTTATGTGGGGTTCAATGCCAACAAGTGTGAAATCATGCACCTAGGGTATAGGAACCCCGATGCTGGGTATAGGATGGGGGTAGGGGAGGTACTGATACCCACTAGACATGAAAGAGTCCTTGAGGTTATTATATCAGAGGACCTCAAGGTGGCAGTACAGTGTGACAAGGCTTTGGGTAGGGCAAATTGGATTCTTGGGTGCATAAGGAGTGGCATTCCAGTAGTAGGAGGAGGGATGTTGTGCTGCCATTGTATCACCCCCTGGTATATCCCCAGCTGAGTATCTGTGCCGGGTTTAGAGTCCACACTTCAGAAAGGACATAAGGTGGAGGTTTTCAGAGGAGAGCAACTAAAATGTTCAGAATTTTCACAGGAATCCCCACAAAGGCTTAAGTCTCAACACGTACACTCTGGAAGAGAGGAGGGCAAGAGGTGACATGATCAAGACCTACAAAGTACCTCACGGGGTAAAGAGGGTACAGTTGGGGAGTTTCGTTCAAATCAGGATGAGCACCAAAACCAAGGGACATACAGTGAAGCTGGGGGGCATTCAGGATAGATGTGAAGGAATATTTCTTTACTGAAAGGGTGGTAGAAGCCTTGAACAGATGCCAGGAGAAGTGGTGGAAGCTAAAATCGTAGGGGGGCACGAAGCATGCATGGGATAAACATAGGGGTATATTAGAAAAAGGGGATAGAGGGGGTCAATGGAGATCAATAGGGCTATGGAAGTGGAGTAGGTTCAAGTTCATTGCAGGAAAAATCCATGAAGCAAGCTCATTCACAAGGAGGTCCTGATGGACGCAGGCAGAATAAGACATGCAGTGACATATACAAGCAGGAGTTACAAGTAGGTGAAACACTTGGGCAGACTGGATAGGCTGAGTGGTCACTTTCTGCAACAATTCTATGTTCTAATGGCATCATGTGTGTTAATTTAGGTGCAGTGTTTATTTAAAGTTGGGCCTAATGACAACATCCAGATGTAAGGTACAGTAAATTACCGACCAGATGCAGCCCACTTACACTGCACAAACAGAACCCACTGCTTCAGAAATACTTTACTATCAAGAATGCTTAAGGCTAGTTCTATTTGCAGAGTCCACACCAGTATGGTGATCTTAAAATCAATGCCGCATCTGAATGAGTACTTGATTCTGCTCACCCATTTCTCACCCCACTTTGAAACCTGCTTGTCCTGAGTTACTTTTTGGGCTGGCACCTCACCTGTGTTGAAAGATGACCAATAAATGGCACTGAAAACGTTAGACTCTTCACAGTAGACTGTGAAGGCAGCTGCTCATGGACAGACATAAGGCAATTTACTTGGGGGTAGAGGAAGTAAGCTCTTGATTAACTAGACTGCAGAATATCCATCAGGTAGGGAAATGGGCAACTAGGTGGGCCAAGTGGTCCTTATCTGTCGTCAAATTCTATGTTTCTATGTTTCTCACCCACCATCTTGGCAAGAAAGAAGGCTGAAGCTGTGGCCACTGATGACTTTTTGGGGTGTGGGGATAGGAATCAAAGGGGCAGGCGTAAGGAGATGAAATCATAATAAAATTGTGAGATCTTCACCAGCTCCAAAATGCTTACCAGTAAAGAACACTCTATGAAGTTTTTCAATGGCAACACAATCTGTGAGAGCCCTCTGTCCGCCATCTGACACCAGGCATCAACCAGCATAAAATTGCCTGAAGAAGGCAGTGTGGTCATGTGGTTACTGAGATACTGAGATTACAGATTTATAAGAACAAAAGAATATCACACAGGAAGCAATGCACATGTGCCTATAGCAGCCGTCTCCTGCTTCTCAGTAGTTATATTTATACCCCTGAGGTACTTCAATGTTTCTCCCCTCTTTCCCTCCTCTCTTCCAGTGAGTACATATTGAGGTCCCTTAATTTCTCCTCATAAGTCTTGTGTTGCAAGCTCTGTACCATCTCATTCACCCATCTCTGGACCATCTCTAGCCTGTTAATATCCCTTACGAAGGTGCACCCTCCAGAACTGCACAGAGTACTCCATGTGAAGCCTGACGATGGTTTCATATAATGGCATCACTACCTCCCTCCTTATGCTGATGATACCCCTGCCTATGCACCCCAGCATGTCACTGGCCCTCCCAGCTGCCTTACCACTTTGACATTTTTCAGGTCATCTGATATAACAACCTCCCAGGTCCCTTTCCTTCTTTGTGACTGTCAACAACCCCCCCCCCATCCTGTACTTTTCCCAAGGGTTTCTGTGTCCCAGGTGCATAATTTTGTACTTTTTTGAATTCAGCTTCAGTTGCCAGTCCTCAGACCATTTCTCAAGCTTCCCCAGGTCCCTCCTCATTTTCTCCACCCCCTCTGGGGTATCCACTGTGTTACAGATCTTGGTGTCATCTGCATACAGGCAGACCTTTCCCTTTAGCCCTTCTGCAATGTCACTAATGAAGACATTGAACAGGACTGGCCCCAGGACCAATCCCTGCGGCACCCCACTGGTCATCCCCTCTCCCCAGACTGCACTCCATTTACCACAACTCTCTGCCTCCTGTCTGTTACTTAGTTTCTAACCCACTTTACCACCCTTTCCCCCATGCCCAGCCTACTCAGTTAGTTTATCAGCTCCTATGTGGGACGGTGTCAAAGGCTTTGCTTACATCAAGGTAAGCGTTGTCCACTGCCCCACCCTGATTTACTTCCTTTGTCACTCAATCAAAGAGATCAACCAGATTTGTCTGACATGACCTTCCCACTGTGAATCCATGTTACCTATGGTCCGGGCTCTGATGGCTTCTAGGTGCCCCACTATCCTTTCTTTAACCAATGTCTCCATGATCTTCCACACTACTGAAGTGAGGCTGACCTGCCTATAGTTCCCCACTTCCTCCCTACTGCTACATTTGTATAGAGGGACCACATGTGCCCTCCTCCAATTCTCTGATACCACCCCTGTGTTGAATGACTTACTGAACATGGCTACCAGAGGTACTGCTATTTCCATTCACAGTTCTTTTAATATCCTGGGTGTATGCCAGCTGGTCCCATCACTTTGTCCACCATCAGTTTAATCACCTTCTGCAGGATTCTTCTGCCTGTGAATGGACTATTGTCCACCTCTTCATGCCTTTTCAACTGCTGTGGCCCTTGCCCTTCCCCCCTTCTGCAAATACTGAATAGAAAGACACACTGGATGTCTTGGGGGAGGGCACATGGCAGTTCTTAGGCATGGTACTTTCACTTCCAAATACCTCAACAGCACATATAAGCAATCAACATTCGGCATTGACAAATGCTTGCTCTGTATTTCCACTATGAGAGCAAGTCTAGGTCAGAGATCTCTAGTATATCAGTTCCCTCATTTCTATAATTCTTTACCATCTAAAATACTCAGTACCATGAGTAGCATTCCCTCAAGATTTAACTCAAGAAATATTTGATGGATAATAAGAGATGCAGTTATCCTTGAATTATTTGCATCATATTAATATTGTTAACTCATGAATTTACTTTTACTTACAGTACGTGTTTTGTACTGTATATTTATTGCTGTTTTTTACATATCTGGTCACTTATGAAAACAGGCTTTTTACTCATGGATTTACTAGATTTTAATAAATCAAATCAAATTCTTCTCGATGGCTTCAAGTTCCAGAATTGGCCAGTTTACATATGGACATATGAAGGAGCCAGCAGAATAAGGCCATTAGGTGTAGCTAGTCTGCTCATATTGCAGGGTCCACAGCGTGAGTTACAAACCCTGCCCGCCTCAATCCTCCCATCCTTTTCATCCACCCCTCCCATGACATTTCCTGTCCCCTTGTGTCTATCCCACCCTTTCTTGAAGCTGAACACAACTACCAATGAGCCCATCTCATCCGGCAGTGCATTCCAACGGTCCTCCACCTTCTCTGTAAAGAAATGCATTCTAAATTCCCTTCTAAACCTTCTTCATCTGTTTTTAAACAGTACCCCTTATGCTATGGTTGCCACTTAGCCCAAAGAAACCCTCCTTATCCACCCAATTAATCCCTTTCAAAAATCTCAATCATGTCCCCCTCTCTTCCTCCTCTGCTTCATGAAGTACATGTTCAGGTGTTTCATCTTCTCTTAGGTTTTCCTTACTGACTGGCAATCATCTTAGTTGCCATCCTCTGTGCCTTCTCCAGCAGGTTAATAGTTTTTATGTTTGCTTCATGCATGTGCAAGAAACATAGTGCCATCATCCGAGTTTTCAGAGATGTGTCACCCCCTCTTCCAATTCAGTTAGTGTGTTGGGCGATAGCCCCAGTCCTCAATGCATGCTGGGGCTATCTATGACAACTCAAAATGCAGTGGTAATGAAAAGGGGAGCTACGCTTCAGTGAGAGCAGTGATAAGATATAGCTTCTGCTCATGGGCGCTACACACACACACACGCCAGAGCATGCCATTGTCGCGCCCCCCCACTCACACACTGTACAGCAAGGGTGCCTAATCCCTGGTCGGCTGTGCTGCGCCCCAAAAGCCTTTTATATATATGCTGGGTGCTCACCCCAGCTGCAACTCATCGTACAGCCGACAGGGGTGCCCAACCCCCATCAGCTCCACTGTCCTACCCACGAGTAGAAGGTGCACGCTGGGAGCCCACCCAGCATGGCAACTGATGCTATAGCTGAGGGGGTGCCAATCCCCACATCACCTCCATGCCCCCAACCAGCCGTCCCTGTGCCATGCTGGGAGCCCACTCAGCGCTACCCAAGCGTCCCGTGTGGTCATTTTAAAAAAACAAACCTGGAAATAAAAACTGTCCCTCACCACTTCTCCCTACCCCCTTCCACAACCCGCGCACCCACCGGCACCCTGCCTCACCACCCCCCCTCACCCATGCCTACCTCCGGACCTCGGCACTAACGATCTTCAGTGGACCCGGGAGACCGTCTGCACTCTTCAAAGCCGACCGCAAACTGAGGAAATGCCATAAGCTGTATAATGGGATAGATAGGGTTTTTTCAACTTTGATTGCATATCTCAGCCATTTTCTGAATTTTGCACCAAATTTTCAACATCGGGTTTTGGACCCCTTCTCATGAATGCTGTCACTGTCATGGTGTTACTTAGGCCCGAAGGGTGTTTTCGCCAGCCACCGCGGTAAATCACCTTTCCAGAATGATTAATGAAAACGACACTGACAGTGTTCATAGGTGGGCTCTCAAGAAGCCTATTTTGAAAATTCTGGTGGAAAAATCAAAAATGACTCATTTCTGTTGATGTATTGTGCAGTTCCTCGCGGGCTCGTAAGTTCATGAATTTTCAATATTTTCACTCCAGATTTTCAACATTGCAATTTCACCACACCTTCTTATGAATAGTACAGCTGTCATTTTTCACATCTCACCCAAAACGTGCTCCCGCCCATGTAGCGCACAACGGTGCAGTTGGTGTGCAAAATCAATGTACGGGACAAATTAAGAAAATCACAGTGACACTGTTCATGAGCAGAGGTCTTAAAATGGCTGTTTGAAAATTTGGTGAAAAATTCTAAAATGACTGTTTTGACGAGCGTGCAAGGCGTGTTCCCAAGCACACGTCACAAGTTCGTGAATTTTCAATATTTTCATTCCAGATTTTCAACATTGCCATTTACTCCACCTCCTTATGAGCAGTACAGCTGTCATTTTTCACATGTTGCCCAAAATGTGTTTCCACCCATTTAGCGCACAATGGCACAGTCGGTGTGTGAAATCAATGTATGGGACACATTAAGAAAATCACAGTGACACTGTTCATGAGCAGAGGTCTTAAAATGGCTATGTTGAAAATTTGGTGAAAAAATCCCTATAAATGACTGTTTTACGAGCGTGTGTGGCGAGTTCCTACGCACTCTCGTAAGTTTGTGAATTTTCAATATTTTCAATCCAGATATTCAACATTGTCATTTTATTACACTTCCTTATGAGCAGTACAGCTGTCATTTGTCACATCTTGCCCAAACACATGTTTCCCGCCTAGCGCAGCTATCAGCAGTCGGTGCAAAATCAAATGTATGGACAATATTAAGAAAATCACAGTGATACTGTTCATAAGCAGAGGGTCTTAAAGTGGCTATGTTGAAAATTTGTGAAAAATCCCTAAAAGTGACTGTTTTACACGAGTGTGCATAACAGCTCCTCACATGCAGCTCTAAGTTTCTGTAATTTTCAATTTTTCACCCAGATTTTCAACATTGCCATTTTATTATACTCATATGAACAACATAGCTGCTTTTGATATGTTGCCCAAAATGTGTTTTCGACCATGTAGCTCGCAATGGTGCAGTCGATTGTTAGAAGCAATGTTTGGGATAGAAAAAGGAAAATCACAGTTACACTGTTCAGGAGCAGAGGTCTTAAAATGGCTATGTTGAAATTTGGTGACAAAAGTCCATAAAATGACTGTGTTACAGTGAGCATTGCGCAGTTTCCACGCACCCTGGTAAGTTCATGACTTTGTAATATTTTCAGTCTAGATTTTCACCAGTGGCATTTTTCCACACTTCCTTATGAACAGTACAGCTGTCATTTTTCACAACATGGCCGAAATGTGTTTTCACACTTTCAGCGCAGAGATGCATGGTTGCTGTGGGAAATCATTGTTCAGAATAGATAAAGAAAGTCACAGTGACACTGTTCATGATCGGAGGTCCCAAAATGCCTGTGTTGACAATCTGCTGTAAAAAATCGTCAAACTAATGACATTAAGATTGTCGTTGCACAGTTTCTGTATGCCTGTGACTTCACCAGTTTTAAAATATTTTACTGCCAGATTTGCAACATTGCCATTTACACCACCCATGAACAGTACGCTGTCATTTTTACATCCTGTTCAGAAATGTTTTGCACATGTGGTGCTAAATGCCATAGTCAGCTGTGCATAAACAGCTTTTGGCTAACAAACTGATATTACCACTGTTCATGAGGTGGGGTCACAAAAAAACCATGTTAAAAATTTGGAGTGAAAATACCAGCGAATGCCTGAGGTATTAGGTTTTCAACTATAACGTAACCCTGTGAAGAATGACAGGCATCAGGAAGTGACTTGGGATTCTTGCCTGTAATGCTCATACCATTCCCACCCTGCAGCCAGTGAGAGGCATGAGGTATGCCTTGGTCTCTCGGCCCCCAAAGGTCACCCCATTCTCTATACAGCACCTGTCTCACTATCCTTCCTGATCCAAATGGGGTGCACATAAGACCAAAGACCCCAAGGCACACCATGACACTTGTCAGTGTCTGCAGGGTGGGGTGTGGTGAAATGGCGTGGCTGTTATGCTTGATGACCCAAAGGCACACCCCCATGCCTGTCACTCTCTGCAGGGTGGTGGTGGGGTTGGCTTCAGTTCAATACTTCACTGCCATTCCTATTACCCAGCTCTGTGACTTCTACACTACCACTGCCAATGCCAGCAAGCAAATATTTGGCATTGACAAATGCTTGTTTTTTTAAGGTTTTAAGATTTAGCTTCACAGTACATCAGACATCTTAAAAGGATGGAAACCACAGGAGTAGTGTGCATCAGGGTGGCACACTGCTATAGGAAAATGTGGGGTCTCAGCTACATGTGTCAGGAGCATGAGTTGGGATTGGATGGGGTCAACAGAAAGCCAGACCCTTGAGGAATATAGGAAATAATGAAAATAAAATACTCAGTAAGGTAGCAGAAAATGTGTAATTTTAGAAGAAGGGTTAAAGTAAACCACTTCCACATCTGAATGGCCTCTCTGCAGTACTTTAGAGAACTGGTGTGACTCAAGAAGGTGAGAGAGTCACTGGCCTGGTGGTGTTGAGGGTTGAGGTGCTGGATGCCACATCTTGTGCCACACTTTTGACCCATGTTTGGGCAGCGCTCAGGTCATCGGGTTGGTGGGGTAGGAGAGGATTGAGCGTCTGGAGGACAGCTCTTCTCTCCTGGGGAGGGTGGGTGGATAACTCCCCAGCATGAGCAGCTCCTGTTGGATGATGGGCGTGCCGCAGTCCAGGGATCAAGCTGATGCAGGGGAGGAGCTTGGGAGACTTTCACAGCCTTGATGTGGGAGCGCGCCAAGCCACACTGGACACCATTGCACGTCCTGTATCCTGGGGGGTAGATCATCAGAACAGGGGAAACCAACCGCTGGCTGGGTGTAGACATCGCCCGCCCCCAACTCCAGAGCTGGTTCCTGACCACTGTAACCTGTTCTTGGTGCCACCTTTGCCCATGGAAGCTCTGGAAGAAAGCACTGAAGAGCAGAAGGTGGACCCACTCTGGGGGTGTATTCCGAGGATGGCTTCACTCAATGTGTGTGGGTGTGCCAAGGACGAGGTACAGATGGGAGGATCTCAGGCAGGATGTGATAAGGTAGGGACGACTGAAGGGGCCTCAGCTAGAGGCGTGACGGGAGGTAAAAAAGTTGAAGAAAAATAGAAGGTGAGAGAGTAACTACACAATAGATAGGAGAAATCCTGAAGCTTAATTTAATTGATTTATATCTTATGTTGTTTAACGGACAATGTTCTTCGTCAGATGGAAAATCCCCTCTTTATTCACTATTGCACTTTAAAAATAATGCCACCTGAAAAACAGTGAAGTTATTAGGTTTACTGTTCCTAAAACAAAAACTAAAATGGGAGAACGTTCTTTTTCTACAGGGATGCTAAAAGTTGGATTGAGCTTCCTGGGTCATTTCATGGTGACATTAGTCATCAAAGTTTTAAAATTAAACTAAGAAACATCTTAGTGAACTATGATGTAATTGTTTTTAATTTGATTGTGTCAATTGTATCTATGTATATTTGTGTCTTATTATATGTAACATCTATGACTGTATATTTATAGTCCCAGGTCACGCATGAAAAAAGGCCTTTGGCTCATTGCGTTTACCTGGTAAACAAAAGCTAAAATAAATAAATAATTTGCTGACGCAATATCAAGCACATGATAACATCTCAGAGCGAGTTGTGTAAGCAGGAACATTTGTCAAGGTGCATGATATGGGATATTATTCTGCACCAGGTGTGTTGTGAGGCACAAGGCCATAAGCCGAGTGGCTTCAACCACCTCAGAAGGGATCTTTAGCCCATGATATCGCAGACCTGGGAGTGTATTAATTTGATTATGAAATGTATCCATTTGTAATTTTTGACTAATGGTATGACCCACTTTTAGACCAGGATTATGTACTGAGATATCATCCCAGCTGCATGTCATAGAATCATGGAAGCTTGATGGCAGAAAAGTACCACACCGGCCCATCTAGTCTGCCCTATTTCACCCCCTACACACACTCCATTGCCAGCCCATGCCCCCCCCCAACTACTCAACTCCTTATGTCTGTTCCATGCCATCTTGAATCCCTCCACCAATGTAGTCCCTGCCTTCTTCTGGTAATCTCTTCCAGGGCTCCACAACCCTCTCTGTGAAGAACTCACATTACCTCTGTATCTATTTCCCTGCAGTCTAAGGCTATGCTCTCTAGTTATGGCACCCTCTTTCTTCTTAAGTAAACACCCTTTCCTTACTTTGTTGAGCCCCTTGACATATTTAAAAGTTTCAGTCTTGTCTCCCCTCTTCCTTCTAGCCTCCAGCATGTACAGATACAGCTCCTGCAAGGGGTCTCTGCTCCTATGTCTTCCCTTGCATAACCTGCACCATCTTGGTTGCCCTTTTCTGTACCCTTTCCATCACATCTATGTCCTTGCAGAGGTGTGGTCTCCAGAACTGGACTCCTTAATCCAGGTGCAGCCTCACTATGGCTTTGAAGAAGGGCATTGTTACCTCCCTCCTTCTACTAGTAATGCCCCTGCCAATGCATGCCAACATTCCATTGGCCTTTCCCACTCCCTGCTATATTTTTTCTTACCTTAAGGTTGGATGAAGCTATGATCCCCAGATCCCTCTACTGTTCTGTTACTTTGATTGCCTCCCCTCCCAGGGTGTACTCTGCTTGTGTGTTCTTACTCCCCACGTGCATCATAACATAATTTTTGGCATTACATTTCAGCTGCCATGTCTCTGACCGCTCCTCGAGTGTCTTCAGGTCCTGCCTCATGTCCTCCACCCCACCCGGGGTGTCCACTCTATTGCAGATCTTTGTATCATCAGCATATAGCCACACCCTCCCCCTCAGCTCCTCTGCTATATCACTGAAGTAAATGTTAAAAAGTAGAGGTCCCAAGACTGATCCATGGGGACCCCACTATTCACCCCCATCCTGGAGTACTCCCCGTTTAGCACCACCCTCTGAGTTCTTCCCTCTAACCTGGCCTCCACCCACCTTGTTACTTCCCCCCCAGCCCTAGACTTTTCTGTTTGCTCCCCAGCTTTCTGTGGGGGATGGTGTTAAAGGCCTTACTGAAGTCCAGATAGGCCACATCCACCTCCTCTCCCTGGTCGATCACCTGAGTCACCCAACTAAAGAACTTGATCAGGTTCATCTGGCATGACCTTCCCTTGGTGAAACCATGTTGTCTGCTGTCCTGCAAGCCCCTCTCCTCCAGGTAGTCCACCACCCTCTCCTCGATTAGTACTTCCATTACTTTCCCACCAGTGAGGTGAGGCTGACAGGTTGATAGTTCTCTGTCACCTTCCTGCTTCCTCTCTTGTGTAAAGGCACCATGTCTGCCCTCTTCCAGCCCTCCAGCACCCTCCTATTATCCAGTGACAACTTGAATAGTCCTGTCAATGGGGTGACCAACTCCTCCCCCATTTCCCTGATTACCCTGGGGTGTGACCTGTCCAGCCTCATTGCCTTTTCCACCCTCAGTCTTTCTAGCTCCTCCCTAACCCTATCCACAGAGAACAAGCTCTGATCAACCCATTTGTCCACCTTCCCCCTCCTCTTTAGCTCAGGTCCCCTCCCATCTTCCTCTTCCTTAAATACTGAGCAAAAGTACTTATTTAATACCTCTGCTTTTTCACAGTCCCCTTCCAATTTTATCTCTCCCTCCCCCCCCTCAGCCTTGCAATCCCCTGCTTTGCCCTCCTCCTCTCCCTCACAATTCTGAAAAAAGTTTTGTCCCCCATTTGGCTTTTTTTTAGCGATTTTATCCTCAGTATCTGCTTTTGCCCTACTGGTTTTCTGCTTTGCAGGTGTCCTCTTCTCCCTATAAGCTTCCCTATTTTCCTCATTGAGTGTCCTCCTCAATTTTCTGAAAGCCCTCCTCCTTTCCCTGAATGCCCTCGCTATCTCCTTAGTAAACCAAAGAAGTCACCTCCCCCTGGGTCTGAATCCCACAGGTGCCTAGGTGCATACTGTGTGATCCTGAGCAAGTTTCTTAACTTCCTTGTGCTCCCAGATCACATCTGGAAACAAGCTTCAGCATAGTGTGCTACCCCTGGTTAAACAATGTTCCCTTCCCCCTTTCCTTCACTCCTGTTTGCTCTTCTTAACCTTTTTTATGCACATTTCCATAGTTTTCAGTATCCCTCCTTTAACAGAGTCCCACAACTCCTCCACTGCCCCTATATTCTTTGTTCCCTTGCTAGCCTTTTCATCCTGTCGAAGTCTGCACATTTGAAGTCCATGACTGTAGTACTGGTTTGATTTGTCTCCCTCCCTGCCCTCACCCTGAACCTTACAGTCCTGTGATCGCTGGTGTCCATGACTTCTCCCACCTGCACCTCCTCCACAATCTCCCCATTTGTCAGGACCATGTCTAGCAGGTTGGTGCCCCCTGTTGGCTCCCTGACTAGCTGCTGAAGGAATACCCCCTGCAGCATAGCTAGGATCTCCCTGCTCCTAGTCAAACCTGCAACCGGGATTCCCCAGTCTATATTTGGGAGGTTTAGGTCCCCTACCAGTAGTAATTCTCCTTTTAGGGCCATCTGTGTGACTACCTGAATAAGCTGTTTGCCCCTGTCTTCCTCCCGCTGCATAAGTGGTCTGTATACCACTCCTGGCTGCAAGCATTCTCCAGTTCCCCTTCCTAGTGTTACCCACAGTAGCTCTTTCTCCCTGTCTTCCTCTTGTTCCTTGATTATTCTCATGTCATCCCTAATGTATAAAGCAACTCCAACTCCCCCTTGCCCTCCCTGTCCCTTTTAAACAGTCTGTAGCCCAAATTAGTTATCTCCCAGGTATGATGCTCTGTCCACCAAGTCTTGCTTATTGCTACTATATGCAGTCTGTTGTCCCCCATAATGGCCTCCAAGTCCACCATTTTCTTCCCTTAGTGCCTGGCATTGGTAGTCAAGCCCTTCCACCAAGAACCCCCCATCCCCCTTTCAAGTGGTAGCCTCTTTCACAACGTTCTATCTCTATCCTGGGAGGAGGCTGGTAGCCCCCTATTTTTCCTGTCCTATGGTGTGGATCCCCACCCTGACCAATTTGTCTCATGGCAATCTGATTTGAAGGATTTGACCATTTATTTCAAAATTAAGCAGTAAGGTATGATTGGGGTGTGTTACAGTAGGATAATGGCCCACCTCAGGCAGGTTGAAGCATGAAGTGAAGGCAAAGCTAAGTGCTTCTTCTACCCAAGAAGGGCTGTTAACCCACAATAATGCACCCCTTGGAGTGCATTATTGCAGTTATGAAATGGTTCCCTTTTATTAAATTCAATGTAGTTTTTAAACATATTTTTGTTGAGCTTTCAGCTGGGCCATGGTGCTAGGGATAATGTCTCGGCTGAAAATACCTCTTGGTCAGTCAGGAGCTAGTATTCTTTCTGCCCATTTCATAATTAAGGTATCGACTGCTGAGAAATGTGGTGCAGTCATGATTGGTATTTGGCTTGCTTGTGTAACCATTTACTATGGTTCTCTCTCAATATCTCATTGTGGGTTAGACCCAGTTATCAGTATCAACCATACCCATACCCATACACTTGGACCATTCTGTGTTCTCAGTATTATACTCCAGGGCATAGAACATCATGTGAGTTTGTCACTTCTCAGAGTGGATTGACACCTAGGTTTGGAGTGTCTCACAATGCAACCAAACATCTAATTGGTGACCCTCGATATAGAGTACCACTTCCTGTTATGTAGTATTGCTTTATGATACATATGAAATATTTTCTTTCCAGATCAGCCATGGTTCTTCAGTTTCCCTGTTGAGTGATAAGTCAAAATTCCCTTCATTTATGCGAACTGTTCCAAATGACATCTTCCAAGCTCTTGGTCTGGCTCAGCTGTTAATTTATTTTGGTTGGACATGGGTGGGAATTCTGGCCTCTGACAATGATTACGGTATGTTGGGCAGCCAGACTCTCAAACAAGAAATTGTCAAGGCTGGAGGCTGCATCGAATTTTTAGAAATGGTCACCAAGTATAAAGAGAAGATCCCCCTCCACCATTGATGTGATTCAGCAGTCATCAGCAAATGTCATTGTGGTCTACTCCACTGCTGAGAATCTGATTCCATTGCTGGAGGCTATTTCTATGCAAAATGTAACAGGTAGAGTTTGGATCAGCTCTACAGGTTGGCAGGTATCCTTGGGAAGTTCTCAAGATGGAGGTTGTGAAAACCTTAAATGGTAGCATAGGGTTCTTCATCCACAAAGGCAAGATCCCTGGGCTCAAGGACTTCTTGTACAGTATCCACCCTTCAACCTCTCCTTATGACATCTTTATAAGAACATTCTGGGAGGAGGCCTTTCACTGCCAGTGGCCGAAACCTGATGGAAATGACACACTAACAAACTGGGCAAAAGCACAATAATGTCACCTTGCACAGGTCATGAGGATTTAAGAAATCTTGACATTTCTAAATATGAAGCGTATAATTACACTTACATGTTTAGCATTTACAATGCAGTATATGCAGTGGCACATTCCATTCATAGTCTGCTTTCATGTAGAGATGGAGAAGGTCCATTTTATAATGGAGAGTGTGGGAGCATTCATGATTTCCAACCTTGGAAGGTAAGAAAACCAAATAGTCTATTTTCATTTGTAAAAACTGGCATGTACGTTAATACCACTGAGTCCACTCTTACAGTTGTAAGAGTGGTTTTGCATGCATTCTTAGGGTAAGAGAACTGCAAGGCAACAGTAAATGGTTCTGATACCCTATCAATGTGAGTGAGACTACTCTTGCAACAGTAGAAGTGGTCTTGGTGGCAGTACTGGTGCATTATTGATCGAGATCGATCAATAATATAATCCCTCACTAATTTATAAAAAAAAGTACCCTAACATTCCCATTTCCAGGGCAGCTGGGGAAGAAATACTCTTCACAGAATAAGAGTGTTTCATGCACAGAACAAAGGAGCGTTCTGATTAGTCAAAACTTGGAAGTGATCCCTTGCTCTATAATGGACTATAGAAGGGAAATGAATTCCATCAAATGTGCTGCCTGCCACCGTTAAGTTTGGAACTGTGTTGAAAATGGAATTCTGCTGGCAGAATTTGTGCAGAATGGCAATTCTGCTTCTGAAGTTCTTTTCAGAATTTATTTTTTTGTAATTTATTTTTTCTTCTTGATCTGGCCCCCTCACCATGTCAGGTCCTACCCCTCCAGCAGCATCTCTGCACTTACTCTCAGGTTTCCAACCCAAGGGTTTACCCACTGTGGAGTGGGCTGCTTTGCTGGTTCCAACCTCCCACTGTGTCTTGGTCATAGGTACAGGAGTTCCCTCAGTTCCTGAAGGCAGCCAGTTGCTGGAGTCTGGGTTTGAGTATACTGGGATCATGTACTGGGCAAGCATTGCTGCTTTTTACTGTCATATCTCCTGGGATGCTGGTACTTGAGGAGATCTAATCAGAGGCACACAAGCATTCCTCACGTGAATCTTGTCCAACATTCCCTTTCCCCCTCCTACTGTCTGCTGAACTACCAGCTGTGGTCACCAAGGGGGCAGTATAGCAGTGGCCGCAGTGACCCGCCCTCCATCCCTTCGCAAAGAAAGCCCACATCCTATGGGATGCCTGATTTTCCTCCCCTTAGCCAGTGTCTGATGGTCTGAGCTTGTTCCCAAACTCAGTTGTTGGCTTAACGAGTGTTGGCACTGTTGCAGTGCAGGCAGGTCAGCTCTGGAATTTATTGTTTACTTCTGAAAGGCAGTTCTATATGTAATCCTATTCTGTGGTTTGCATAAATTCAGTTGGCAGTTTACGTAACTGCAGAATACTATTATGAGGTTTATGTAAATTGTAGTTTAGTAAGCCCCAGTTTAAAGAAATAGATTAGTTGCCGTATTGGTCCTTGTAAGAAAACATCCAGAAGCAAATGATTTCATACCTTTTAATGGACCAACACAGGTGTTACAAAACATAGATGTTACAAAACACAGGTGTTACAAAACATAGATGTTACAAAAGAAAACAGTGTCTAAGCTTTCGGACTAACAAAGTCCTTCCTCAGAGACTTATGTCCCAGTTTAAAGAAAAATTCTGCTTTTGATGGAATCTGTAGAATTAATTTGAATTTCCAAAATTCCACACTCTTTCTTCAGAAGAAGAATTTAATAAATCTGCACTGCTCTAATCATGCTAGATTTTAACATTCTTCTATGATTTTGCCCATGGGCATCCTTACTAAAGTTTTTTTTTTTCTGCAGACACCATAACATCATTACTGTTCATCCTCTTCCTTTCAATGTTAATAGCAAATTCAAACTTCCACACTATCCCATAATCCCATCTGAGCTCTTAACAACCATTTTGCTAATTGTAATACCTTTTTTTTCATTTATTTATTCTAGGATTACAAGTACCTTTGAGCCAAGGCTCTTTTACAATGGTTCCACATCAGAAATAACAAACAACAAGGAAGCAACTGTGAAATAACAGTAAACAATTCAGGTGGGATATTCAAAGGGGTTGCACCTGGTGCAACAGTGTTGCGCCATGCGCAACCCACTGATGTGCCCCAGCGTGATATTCAAAAGGGGATGTTGTACTGTGCAGATCCTGATGCACTGGGGTGCACCAGTAATGTATGCAGTGCAAGTGGGGGGGTGTGCCCTTGCATATTCCGCACATCCCGATATTCAGCCTGGGATATGCGGCGCATATGCTGGTGCAACCCCTACTTGCACCGCACACTGGTGCTCAAAGTTGAGCCAAAAGGAAATAGGAGCAGGGGCTGGTCACCCACAGGTGAGCTGCTGTATTGCAGGGTGCAACACGGCAGTCGCCAGCTGTGGGTGTCCACCCGAGCTCCGGGGCCAGGGTCTGTCAGCATCGCACCCCCTCCCACACCCGATCATGGGCATGAGTATATTTAAAACATGTCCAATATCCCTGGTGGTCCAGTGGACTGCCTGCGGCCCGACTGCAGGCATAAGTAAATTTAAGTACATGTCCAATATCCCTGGTGGTCCAGTGGACTGCTTGCAGCCCGATCGCGGGCATTAGTATATTTAAAAACAATTTACTTTACCCTGGTGGTCTAGTGGTACCCCCTCCCACCCACCCACTGAGTCCTGCCAACCTGCTACCCCCAATCAGCAGCAGGTGACAGTTCCCCACCCACAAGCTGACCGGCCACCTGCCGACTGACTGCGTACAGTACGGCTGTATGCCCATTGGTCCACAGTGTGGGCCAATGGGCATGCAGACCATACCATACTACTCAGTCCTGATATGTGAATGGCTCCACGTTGTGGACCAATGGGCATACAGCCGTACTGTATGCAGTCAGTCAGTGGGCGGCCAGGCAGACTGTGGTTGGGGAGCTGCCACCCACCACTGACCGGAGGGAGTGGGGTGGCTGAGCTCAGTGGGCAGGTGGGGAGGGAGGTACCGCTGGACCACCAGGGATAAAGCAAATTGTTTTTAAATATACTAATGTCTGCGATTGTGCTGGAAGCAGTCCACTGGACCACCAGGGATAATTTAAACTGTTTTAAGTTTACTAATGCCCATGATCAGGCTGCAAGCAGTCCACTGGACCACCAGGGATATTGGACATCTGTTTAGATTTACTAATGCCTACATTTGGGCTAGAGGTGGTCCACTGGACCACCAGGGATACAGTAAAATGAATTTAAGTATACTAATGCCCATGATCGGGCTGCAAGCGGTCCACTGGACCACCAGCGATAATGTAAAATGACTTTAAGTATACTAATGCCTGTGATCGGGCATTGGGGCACTTTGCCACGATGTGCAGGGGGCGTTGGTCCCCGACAGCTGCAGGCTGGCAGGGCGCCAGGTGCAAGTCGCAGGGGATAGACGCACCTGCATGCACATGGGGCCATAATGACATGCTAATGGCCCCAGTTGCACCTTGCATGTATTATGGCCCCATCTGCATATCCACCACTGAATATTGCGGCTCCTACGTCTAGCACAAATGCACTTACGCTGGCGCATCCCCCTGCTCCACTCTTTCCACTTGCTCTGGTGCAGTGCCACTGCACCGTGCACAATGTGAGAGGCCAAGTTGCAATACTCACCGGTGCTGAGCCATGGTGCAGTTCAGCTCAATATTGCCCAGTCCATGCCCTGGCACATCCCAGTTGTGCTGCACCCTGCTTGCGCCCCTGCCAGGCACATTTCTGAATATCCCACCATTCACGTACAACAGTGCTATTGAAAGGGGCCAATTATAGGAAGAGTAAGGTGTAGAGGAGGAGGAGAGGTGTAGGTAGTTAACAAAGGCAGCTATAGTAAAACGGTGAGCACAGCTAGGATGCATGTGCCCACAAGGAATGGGTAGGGTCAGGCACCCGGGGGTGGCAGAGAAACAGGGATGAGAGGAGGGGGGAGGATGAAGATGCAGCCGGAGGCATTTGTCAAAAAATAAATGGGAAGGAGTGATAGAAGAGAAAAAGGGGGCAGGGTTGGGGGGCAAAGAAACTCAAATGAGGGTCATATATTGAAATAAAATCTGAAGTGAAAAAGGCTTTGAAAGTTGTTTCAAAATTAAATTTATTTATTGAAATGTTTCACCAGGAAGGCACACTGAGCGATATATTGCTCGTCTCCAGGTGCGACCTGGGGGGGAAGGGGTACATTAGGAATGAGACAGTAAACATTCAAGTTATAAGTTCAACATTAACATACAGTTGTAAGGTAGACATTACAAACAGTGTTACAACAGTGTTGAACATGATAGGTAGAAACAGTGGACAATAATAAGTGCTGGGTTAATAAGTAACAAGTGCTTATGTGAAAGAAAAGGGGGAAAGAGAGGCGGTGGTGAGCTGGGTGGGGAGGGGCAAGAGTCGTGTCCCTAGAGACCACTTCAGGATGTGAGGACCCTGCACTGCACTGATCAGAGAGAAGCAGATAAGGAAGTGTTCAAGAGAGACCCCATCAGGATGATTGGGGAAGGAGTAAATGAGAGATACAAGCCCCTTTGGGGGTTAAGAGAGGGACCCATGGAGACCATTCGAGGCCCCTTATCTGTGAGAGATCAAGGGAGGTTAATAAGGGGAGCAATTTGGGGAAGAGGAAGAAAGCTAGGAATCTGGGTGGGTGCACACAGGTTAAAATGAAGGTGATGGTAGAGGGGTAGGGTTTGTCCAGGGCTTAGAGGAGGGAGTTAGGGAGGGACATGGCAGGAGCAGCTAGGAGTAAGGTAATTGTTGAGGGCCAAGCTGAGGGAGTAGGTGGAGGATGAGTGCCAGATTTGAGCGGGGAGGGAATTCCAAATGTTTGGGAGGTGGTGAGAGTAACTGGATTGGCTGATTTGGGTAGATCTGCGGGGATCACCAGGGTGTGAGAATCAGTTGATCTAGGAGAATGAGAGGGTGGGGGGTGTTATAAAGGAGGCGGAGAGGTAGGAAGGGAGCTCACCCAACCAATGCTTGGGGGGTGAATTTAATGCAGTGGGAGAGCTGCCTATTTGCAAGAGAGGGTAAGGATAGGGCACAATAAAGACTCCAGTTGTGGGTGCAAGGTGGGGCATCCAAGGCAAAGCAGCAGAAGGAATTGAAGAGGGTGTCCAATCTTGCCAGGGAGGACTTAGAGGCAGCACCATAGACTATGTTACAGTAGTCAAACGTGGGCAGTATCACCTTCTGGACAAGTTTGCGTCTAGGAGTAGGAGGGATATAACTACAGTTCCTGAAAGTTCACCTAGCTTCAGGTGCAGTTTTTTTCTGGATGGCATCAATATGTCCAGAGAAGTTTAGGTGTTGGTCCAACCAAACACCTAAGTACCTGAAGGAGGATGTGTCCTCAAGTAAAGTCCCATCAAGGGTGTGGAAAATGGGTAGGGAGGGAACCATTGAGAGTCTCTGCCTTGTGCCAAAGGTCATGGAGACTGCCTTCTTGGTGTTGAGGGAAAGTTGATGGTTAGCAAACCAGATCTGAACCTTGTCAAAGTCTTTCTGTAAGCTGGTTGTAACCTCATCAGGATAGGAGCCGGATGCATGCAGGACTGTATTTTCGGCATACATGTGTATAGCAGAGGATGGGGAGCAAACAGAGGGAAGGTCATTTAAGAAGATGGAGAATAGGAGAGCCCCTAATACTGAGATCTGGGGAACTCCAGTGCTAATCAGGAGGGGAGAGGAAGTGGTGTCCAAGATCTTAACTGAATGGGTTCTGCCGATAAGGTAAGCAATTGGCTTTGATTGCTGTACTCTTTCTCACTCAATTTCTTCAGCTCAGGCGAAGTTCTTTGGTTGTGACCAGGTTGACTGGCACTCAGGAGTTTTAGGCTGATTTAAAAGTTGCATTACTTTTAAGAAGTGTGTTGCAAAGAAGGAATATGAGTGTATGCTGATCCCATGGTGAAACCGTTACAGTGATTGCGTCAATGCCAACAACATCGATGGATCACTGTAAAGTCCACCCGGGACCCCGGCACTCTTCCCCCCAGTCCTGCACCCCCTCCCTAAATCAACTCCAACTCAGAGCTTATAATCCCTAAGTCCTGGGTGTGGGGGGAAGATCCCCCCCGAAACACACACAGACAGATTTCCAGATGGATTTAAGCCAACCGCAATTTGCAGTCGACATAAATCTGTCACTGCAATGTCAGTCAACAAAATTTTTGTTGAACCGTCATCATAGGGCTGAATATGAGTATCAGTGACTGTGTGACAACACAGACATTTGAAAATGAGACGTTGCAAACAGATGATTGTGACTCAGCAGCAGGGAAGGGATTTAAAAGAAAGGAAGAAATGTTTTTGTTTTTGGACCTGAGAATAAGAGAAATGACCAGATCAACCAAAATGTAAAAATCATATCAGTGCACCACCACCATCCATCCCTTATGGGTGGCCTGAGACATGAAATCTGAACCATATGAAGGGAAAACAGGTAAGTCACTGATAAGGGGTGATGTTACAGCATAGCAGAGGTTAAAAACCAAAAAAACAAAAACAATGTTCACCAAAGTCTTGATGTCAAAACACTGCAGGTGGAACTGCCCTGCGATCTTCCTTCCTCCCTTCCTCAATGGGGCTATCATCAGGGATTCCGATTCACGTGCTGTAGTTGGAGACTGGGGGCTAGGACTGTAGGGTCATCATTCATGGCTGCAATGATTCCCTGGAGAATCCTTGCCCATTCTCTGTCAGTAAATCTATTGTCCTCGTCCTTCATTGACCTCTTGGATATCTATGGGATACACAATGGCTTGACTCAGAACATGCCATTTATCTGCATAAGTGAGGGGGCGGGGCAATGACTCACTAATGGCAAAGCTATGAGTGAGTTATGAAAGTCCTGCCTCCTCACAAGTGATGATAAAGGTCATATTCTAAATTAGGCCATTGTGTGTCCAGTTTATACATTGTATTTTAAACTGTAAAGTTTTTTAAACTAGTTCTTTACATGAAACTTAAACTGTTTCTGTTGAATTTACCCACAGCTTCCACTTGCTTACTGTGTGACCCTGAGCAAGTCACTTAACCTCCTTGTGCTCCCAGGTTGCTCCTGTAAAAAAGCTTTCAGCTTAGTGTGCTATACCTGGTTAAACAACTAAAAATTAAAAATTAATTTCTCTGTTCTGTTTTGAGTGCAGCAGAGGCCACTGTGATGTCATCTGACATTGTGCTAGCTGCACTTTTATTGGTTACGGGTTCCGTTGTTACCCTTCAAAGTAGAGATAAAGGCTGATGACGGATCCATACTGAAATGTATGATTTATCTTCATTTAAAATGCTTCAGCTGCTACACTAAGTCATGTATCGGTAAGGTTTGATTTTCACCTACATTGTATAAATGTTTCTTACTTTGCGAGATACACATCGCATTGTGTGGAAACAAGATCTTTGCCCTTTGAACTTCATCTGTTCCTGCTACTTGTCAAAATGTGATGTCATAATCTGCTGCTTGTGATATCATCATTTCCATAGCTCCCAGTTGTGATATAATAACTGCACTGTGTTTTTTTCCCATAGCGAGAAGCTGGTAGTCATTTGCCATTATTGGCAGCTGGTTGTAACTGCA
Organism: Neoceratodus forsteri; assembly: GCA_016271365.2. Lineage (NCBI taxonomy): Eukaryota > Metazoa > Chordata > Ceratodontiformes > Ceratodontidae > Neoceratodus > Neoceratodus forsteri. The sequence continues at coordinate 219,146,972 of JADMNL010000029.1, forward strand.
CTTATGAGCCAGCATTCCTTCAAAGAGCACACGCACTGTTGCAGCTCAGCAGAATTGTGTTAGATTCAACTCCCAGCCTTTAAAGATCTCAGGGTAGCTGTGGTCTGCTCTGTGCAGGTGGGAGAAGGGGCATGAGTGTTGGGTGGTGTAGGAGGCTGTAGATAGAGTGCCTCCCTCCACCAACATGGTTTGCCTATCTTGTGGCTAAGTTTAACTTGTGGGCTTGTTTGTCAGTGCTGCCAGAAGCACAAACCTGAAACCACAGTGTGGCTGTGCTGTGAACGTCTGACGGGGGCTAACTATAATTTAAATAAATAAGAGAAGACAGGTTCAGTGGCATGGTTGGCTCTTACAGGAGAACATTTGTTAAACTAATTAATAAAAACACAAAAAATAACATAATTTATAAGAAATAATAAACATTAAAAAACTGGGGTGGGGGACTTCTGGGGCAAAAGAAATCCCATCAATTACATAAAACAAAAATATGGGGTGGTGTGTAAAACTTGAATTTTATATCATAATCTACAGCTTGTTACATCATAATCCTTCTCATGGCAATAAACTGTGATTTATAAACTGAAGATTATGGGCCCCACGTTCAAAAGTGGCTAGGTGCGCCATGCAGGTGAATGTGCCACACATTGACTTGCACCAACACAAAAGAATGGGATATTCAGCAAGTGCACCAGGTGATGCAATCTTGCAAACACGTCTGAATATCCTGATTGTGGGTGATCGCACAGTGGGAGATGAGCAGCATGGCAGGTGACCTGTGACCAGCGTGGAGCATACAGAACTGTGTGATGTGAAGCCACTTGCGTGGCACACAGAGTTTGCGTGGCACACAGAGTTACAATTTTCAGCCAGGATATGCAAATAGCCTCATTGCACAGTCAGTACCCAAACAGCACATTAGCATCTCATTACTGGAATGTATTCAGGCCATTTGCATGCCACTGGCATTTGCAGTTCCAGATCTGCAGGGCAGCACCACCACTCCACAAAGGTGACCAGGTGTTACTGCAGCTTAGCAGGCAGGTGAGTAGACATGTTTGTGTGTGGGTGGAATGCATTGGCCTGAGTACAATGCTAATACCCATGATGCCACACATGCAACAACAGAAGGGTCCAGTGTCCATGAGGCATGCCAAGATGCCTCCAGGCCGCAGGTGGTGCCATCACTGCTCCACGCTGCCTACAGTTGTGCAATATCCACAACCACAACACCACATTGATCCACTGCAAGACCCCTGAGGCATTGTCACAATGCATAGATAGCATCAGTGACATGTATGTTGTTCCTGGTGGTGTGTTTCTGGCTAGGGTGTGCTGTATGCACCTATGGCATACCACCATGGGTGTGTGTCAATGGTCTGTAATTGCCCCATGCCATGCTGCCACCAGTACCATCATGTGTCCTGATTTCCATTGTCCCAGAAGTCACCATGGGTGCATGCCATCACCAGGTGATGCTCTGATGGCCACATGGGTGTAGGCAGTGGCACCTGGGACATGACCTGCATTGTAGCTGTCTGCTCTGCTGGTGTGCTAGGGGGTGACTGACTGCAGTAGCATGTGGCAGCTGGGTGTCTATGACCTGGGTGAGGTGAGGGAAGTGGCTGACTGGGCCGTGCCAGTGGTGTCACACACCAGTATCTGGCAGGTGCCTGGCTAGCAGGCACAGTGCAGCTGTGGCTTTGGGTACTACGATCGTGGCATGGCTGCTGTGTGTTGGTGCCTGGAGTTCTTCCTGGTGCAGCTCACAGAGCTGTCTCAGTATGCCTTGTCTGCAGTTCAGTAGCCTGCCTATGGGTGGCTGGCAGATTTAGGGCAGCCCCTGTCTTGCCTAACTTTGTGCGACACAAATGTGAGATGCGTGGCACATGCACTGTGCCGTTCCACTGACTATACACATGCACAGCATATGTATGTGTCCACCCAATTTTTCTGTGTGGCATACATTATATGTGCATGATCGCACAATCAAATATGCAGGACGCATTCCCCCTTTTGAACATCGTGCCACAGTGCATTTTCCAGGATGTGCCACGCATCTCTATTTTGTACCATGCAAGTCCTTTGAATATCGGGGCCCAATGCATGTTGTATAAACAGGGAAGGAGGAGCAGATAAAATCTGTGGGATGAGGATCCTATTTCCAAACAGCTGTCCATAGTAATAGAGGAAAATGAACACATAAATATCGACATAAAACAAGATTTATTGTGCATCTTTTTCGCAATGCAGTTGGTCGGAGCGTATAATCAAATAGGGAGTGCAGCCAAGAGACGGCGTATGAGGGCTTTAACCTGGTCACTAGCACCTAGCTTGTGAGGCTGAATGTCCACACTTGTTCAAATTACTAGCATTCTGAGGATAAAAAATCGGTGACTATTTGAACCGGATCCAAAAATCCACAGAGGCAGAGATATGCTCTGCTAACCCAGAGAGATCACATCGGCTCACAAGTGACGACCCGTTGGACACAGGATTCGTTTAGTCTACCTTTGATTTTACTATGGATTTTGTATCTCTGAGAGTAAATAGCAGTGCAGCTCTCGGCTTGAGACATTGAGAACATCGCAGTAACGTTGGACGTTATACATGCTCATTTTACATTCACAGGCTTCCAATGACCTGGGGAAGGTCTATATAGGACTGATTTAGCTAAAGGTTAATTTTGAAAAGTAATATTTGACTTTTACTTGACTCCAGTGCTCTGTTTGTAAGTGTTTTGACACAGGCTATTGAACATAAGTAGTGTACCTACTTCCCCACTAGAGGGAGTTGTAGATTAAGGAAAGTTTTGGTTTGATATTTAAACGGAGCATGGTGATTCTGCTTTAAATAGAGGCGGTGAGCATATTGGGAGGTAACTGCCTCCATGTTTTGATGGGAATGTTTTTCTTGCATTGCAGCTCATTGTTCTTCTAGTTAGTTAACCTGCGAGGGTTCAGATTATTAAGAGTAGTAATTGTTAATTAGCTTGGTAGCTGGGCTAGGGGATGAACTGCCGAAAGCTTGGGTTGGTAGTATCATCACACGACGTTGTGAAGTGGTAGTACAGTTATTTGAACTGGGGGTAATTGCGGGGTTTGGGGGAGGGTGTGGGTGGGGTGGGAGGGCCAGGAGAAACAGCATTCGCACGCCAACTTACTGGGATGACTTGGATATGTGGTTAATAAGACTTCAAGCAGTGGGGGAAGATCATAAAGGGATGTTACCTTGCCTACTAAGGGAATGATGATAAGAAGTATTAATCTTGTAAGTTGGAATAATAAGGGTGCTAGAGATAGATGTAAGAGGCAAGTAGTACTGAAACACCTATTGACTCTCAACGCTGACGTTGTATGTTTGCAAGAAACACATCTTCACAGAGAAGATATCCAGTTATTTGTTAAACATTGGGTGGGCCAAGCGTTTGGGGCTGGTTTCTCTTCCAACAAAGGTGGTGTAGCCATATTATTCCATAAGAGGACCCCTTTCCAGCTAGAGAAGGAGATATGGGATAAACATGGCCGATACATCTTCCTAGTTGGAACCCCAGTTTCTGAAAAGGTAGTTATTGGGTCAACCTATGGCCCTAATACAGATTCCCCACAGTTTTTTATACAAATATTGGATGTCTTAAATAGTTATACCTCTTTCACTTTGCTAATAGGGGGAGACTGGAATATCCCACCACATCTATATCTAGATAGGACCAATAATAAACGTGTGGGATTCTCTCCTGCACAGAGAACCCTGAGGGAAATAATGGATAATTCAGGCCTCATTGATGTTTGGAGACTGACTAATGGGGATAAGCAGCAATACACCTTTTTCTCTATTCCACATAAATCATGTTCTAGAATTGACTATTTTCTAGTCAGCATTAATGCCCTTCCCTCGATTTCAGATGCTAGAATTAATGCCAGAGTCATATCTGACCACTCCCCAGTCTCCATTCAGTTTGTACCAACTCATGGCATCATGAGGGATTTTAGGTGGAGATTCAATAACCAATTACTACAGATATCCTTTATTCAGGAACAAATAAAGACCTTTATAGCACATTTTATTGACAGCAACTTAAACTCAGTCTCTAACATAGATATTGTGTGGGCAGCTCTGAAATGTGCGCTTAGGGGTGAATGCATTCGGATATCTGCTACTAGGGCTAAGAAATCCAAGATGCACTTAAAAGAAATCACAAACGCTATTAGAGCCCTGGAGAATAATATTACAAAACATTCTGTCGAGGCTGACTGGGTTAAATTGCACCAATTACAAGCCCAATACTCAGCAATAATGATGTAGAAGGCGGAGCTAGGTCTACATAGAACTAAAATAAAGTATTTAGAGTCTGGGGAGAGGGCTGGTAAATTACTTGCACTTAGATTAAAACAGTTAGATTCCAATCGAGTTATAGTTGCAATACAAAGAGTTGGAGGGGATACTGCAGTGAGAGAGTCAAGGGAAATTGTTGCCATCTTTAGGGAATATTTTCAACAAGTCTACTCCGCTGAATTAAAGGATAGGCCCACCCCTGTGGAAATCCACAGGTTTTTAGGCTCGGTTTCCCTGGCCAAGATATCAAACTCTGAGGCGAGCCAGTTAGGAGCCCCAATTCAAGAGTCAGAGGTGAAATTAGTGATTTCCCAACTAGCTGGGGATAAATCCCCGGGGCCTGATGGTCTAACTACCAATTTCTATAAATCTTACGTGGATATAATTTGCCCTATCATAACCAAAGTATATAACTTCTGGTTCAGAGAAGGTATCTCTGAACCAGCATTTTTAGAAGCTCTTATTACTCTTATTCCCAAAACAGGACGGGATCCTGTGCTGCTAGGTAGTTATCGTCCAATATCGCTGCTGAATGTTGACATTAAAATACTAGCTAAAATATTAGCTAATCGACTTGGTCTGCTAATGAGTAACATGGTCAGCGATGTGCAGGTGGGATTCATGAGTGGTAGATTATCTAGCGATCATCTACGTAAGATCCACCATTTAACTGTACATGCCCAAGGCTCACAATACCCAGCGGCGTTACTAGCATTGGATGCCGAAAAGGCATTCAATCGAGTGTCCTGGGACTTTCTTTTTGCAGTACTGGGTAACTTTGGTTTGCCTAAAGAATTTCTAAATTGGGTTCAGATTCTATACAGCACACCCACAGCTCGTATATGGTGCAATGGCATATTGTCGGCCCCCTTCCCTCTGGCATGTGGCACAAGACAAGGGTGCCCGTTATCCCCACTCTTGTTCAATCTATATCTTGAACCCCTGATTCGTAGGCTAATGACCTCACAAGAGATCAAGGGAATTAAACTGGGTAGTAGGCGATATCTTATTTCTGCACATGCAGATGACCTGCTTATGCATCTAGAAGAGCCGGAAGCAGGCATACCTGCAATATTACACGAAATAACAAAATTTTCCACAGTCTCCAACTACAAAATCAACGTTTCTAAGACAAAACTCTTCCCGTTGAATAACAGATGTTACCCCAATATAGCAAGGGAGTTTGGTCTGACTTGGGAGCCAAAAATGTTGACATACCTTGGCGTTAAGATCACCAGAGAGATAAGCTCAATGATTAGGGAGAATCTTCACAGCCTTATCAAAACTATCAAACGGGATATAACCAGATGGAATCTCATGCCCTTGTCGTTATGGGCTAGAATAGAAACAGTTAAAATGAATATATTACCTAGGATCTTTTATCCCTTAAATATGTTGGGATGTTACCTGCCCAGATCTTGGTTCGAGAACCTAAAAAAGATACTTAATGCTTTTTTATGGAAAGGGAAAGCAGTAAGGAGAGCGTTCCAGAAACTTACAGGCCCAAAAAGGTCGGGAGACCTCGCCCTCTTGTCCTTTTTTAAGAACTACATTGCCTCACATATAAGCAAAATAGTCCATTGGTTTAAACCAAACATGCTATTGACTTCGCACCTTTACGTACCTCCTTGGATTTTTATTGAAGAGACTTAGTTCTGAAACACTCGATATTGTTAAACATGATTGCATATACCACTGTCAAACTTCTCCCTAGGCCACTAAAGGACACCCCTATTGGATGGTCGTTAAAAGCTCTGCAGCAGGCCCAGAAACTCCTCAGGGTCAGTTGGCAGAATTCGTTAGAACAAACTTTGACACAGAATATTCATTTCTTAATACAGCGGGCTCCGATATCGCCTAGGTTTTGGAGACCACTGAAGGGACTAAAGTTGGGAGATTTGGCCCCTCAGGGAAAGTTAATATCATATGAGTGTGCGTGTATCAAATTCCCAGAATTAAAAGGATATAACTTCAAGTTTCGACAAGTCTCTGACTCAATAAAAGCCCATTTTCATAAAAAGGAGGCATGGACAGAAAATAGAGTTGAGTTATCATTATTACTTAAAGTTGCTGACCAACCCCGCTCTATCTCTAGAATTTATGGTGCATTGCAAAGGCTAGATGATAACCTTCTTTCTGGTGTTGGTTACTACTGGTTGCACAGATTAGGAATGACAGATGATAAGAGCACATGGAAATGCATATGGCTACATAACCATAAAAATATCAGACAAGATAGATATAAGATTCAGCAGTTTTATATTATGTACAATACTCCTATGAAACTTCACAGAATGGGTAGGTTAGCACACCCCTTATGTATCAGATGTGGGGCTAAGGAGAGCGATATCTATCATGTATTAGGGGAGTGTGCTAAGATTCAGCCTTTCTGGAAGGCGATTTGTGCCTCACTATCACGGGCTACAGATTTGGAAGTTTTCTTTACACCCGAAATCTGTCTGCTAAATAATTTTTGTATTGGCATAACCAAACAGCAGAAATTGTACATGGCCATAATATCAGCTACTGCAAAAGCTGTCATTCTGAGACACTGGAAGGACATCTCTACCCCGTCCACTGTAGAATGGTACAAAGAAATTCTGCTTGCACTACAGGCAGAGTCACATATAACCAGGATGAGTAACAAGGCCCAGCCATACGGCTCCACGTGGGGTTCACTAGACACTGCCTTGGCATTATGGCATACTGAGAATTACTCATAAGAAATATCTCCTCATCAGATATGTTTATCCATCCTTGTCTCCCTCTCTACGAAGACCCCTAATGATTTCTTGCTTGGCGTGTGAATGCTGTCTTAATAATGGGTGGAGGGTGGGGGGTTTCGGGTAGAGTATTGATATTATATTTGGCTATCTTAGAAATGAATACATCAATAATACAGGCTGGTTATTATGCTTATATGACAAAGTCACATTTATCTTGTAAATGTTTGCCGGCTCAATGTTTGCCAAATGCACATGTTGTTAATATGTCAATAAAGTAAATTGAATTAAAAAAAAAAAGAAAATGCGGCAACGCAGACAGAAGCCCAGTACAGAAGGCTAGCTTGCAGTGCCGGCAGAAACAGAATGCGAGAGTGACAGGGGGGAGCGAGCGAGCTCAGTGGAGCTGTGTCAGGACTGCTTCAGATTTCCTTCTGGCCAGAAAAAGCCACCAATGCAGGCAGGAGCCCAGCATAAAAGGGTAGCCTGCAGTGCCAGGAGACACAGAACAACCACGTGAGGGAGAGGGAGTTGGTGAGCTCAACGGGGCTTTGTTGGGACTGCTGCAGATTTGTTTGTGGGCAGGAAAAGGCAGCAATGCATGCAGTGGCCCAGTACAGAAGGGCAGCCTGCAGTGGCCGGAAAACCAGAATGAGCGAGTGAGTGAGCTCAACAGGGCTGTATTGTAACTGCTGCAAAGTTCTTTGTGGGCATAAAAAGGCAGCAACGCAGGCAGGAGCCCAGTAGAAAAGGGCAGCCTGCAGTGCTGGCACAACAGAATGAGCGAGTGAGAGAAGTGGAGTGAGCGACCTCAACGGAGCTCTGTTGGGACTGCCATAACATGACTGTGTTACAAGCGTGCATTGAACTGTTTTCACGCACCTTTCTAATTTTGCAAATTTGTAATACTGTCACGCCACATTTTCAACAGTGGCATTTTTTCACAACTCCTTATGAACACTACAGCTGTCATTTTGCACGTCCTGGCTAAAATATGTTTCTGCACTCCTGCCTCACAATAGCACAGTCACTCTGGGAAATCAGTGTTTGGGACAGATTAAGATCGAACGAGTGACAGGGGGGAGTGGCCGAGCTCAACTGAGCTCTGTCAGGATTGCTGTGGATTTGTTTGTGGGCAGACAAAGGCCCCAACACAAGAGCCCAGTACAAAAGGGCAGCTTGCAGCACAGGAAGAAACAGAACGAGAGAGCGAGTGAGGGAGGGGGATTGAGCGAACTCACCAAAGCACTGTCAGGACTGCTGCAGATTTCTTTGTGGGCAGAAAAAGGTGTCAATACAGGCAGGGGCCCAGTACAAAAGGGCATCCTGCAGCGCTGGGACAAACAGTGCGAGTGAGTGAGACAAGAGGACTTAGTGAGCTCAACGGAGCTCTGTCAGGACTGCTGGGATTGCTTTGTGGGCAGAAAAAAGGGGCCAATGCAGACAGGAACCCTGTACAAAAGGGCAGCTTGCAGCACCAGGACAAACAGAATGAGCGATGAGAGAGGGAGACTGAGCGACCTCAATGCAACTCTGTCAGGACAGCTGCAGATTTCTTTGTGGACAGACAAAGGTGCCAATGCAGCCAGGAGCCCCATACAAAAGCACAGTCTGCAGTGCCAAGACAAACAGAACGAGCGAGTGACAGAGTGATACTGAGCAAGCTCAACGGAGCTGTAGTGTGACTGCTGCAGATTTCTTTGTGGGCAGAAAATGCGGCAACGCAGACAGGAGCCCAGTACAAAAGGCCAGCTTGCAGCGCTGGCAGAAACGGAATGCAAGAGTGACAGACGGGCAGTGAGCGAGCTCAGTGGAGCTGTGTCAGGACTGCTTCAGATTTCTTTCTGGCCAGAAAAAGCCACCACTGCAGGCAGGAGCCCAGTACAAAAGGGCAGCCTGCAGCACTAGGAGACACAGAATGAGCAAGTGAGGGAGGGGGAGTCAGTGAGCTCAACGGGGCTTTGTTGGGACTGCTGCAGATTTATTTGTGCGCAGAAAAAGGCAGCAATGCATGCAGGGGCCCAGTACAAAAGGGCAGCCTGCAGTGGCACGAAAACCAGAATGAGCGAGTGAGTGAGTGAGCTCAACAGAGCTGTATTGTAACTGCTAAAAATTTCTTTATGGGCATAAGAAGGCAGCAACACAGGCAGGAGCCCAGTAGAAAAGGGCGGCCTGCAGCGCCGGCAGAGCAGAATGAGCGAGTGAGAGAAGGGGAGGCGAGCTCAACGGAGCTTTGTCGACTGCTGCAGATTTCTTTGTGGGCAGAAAAAGGTGCCAACAGAGACAGGAGCCCAGTACAAAGGGCAGCCTGCAGCACCAGGAGAACTGGAATGAGTGAGTGAGAGAGGCGGACTGAGCGGCCTCAACGGACTTCTGCCGGGACAGCTGTGGATTTCTTTGTGGGTAGAAAAAGCCACCAACACAGGCAGGAGCCCAGCACAAAAAGGCAGCCTGCAGTGCCAGGAGACACAGAATGTGTGAGTGACACGGGGAGTGAGCCACCTCAATGGAGCTCTCTCGGGACAGCTGCGTATTCCTTCCTCGGCAGAATAAGGTGCCAATGCACGCATCAGCCCAGTACAAAAGAGCAGCCTGCAGCACTGGGACTAACAGACTGAGTCACTGACAGAGGCCCACTGCGCGAGCTCAACAGACCAATGCAATCAACATTCGGCATTGACAAATGCTTGTTCAAGATTTTGACACTAAATTTTCAACATACCCTTTTTGACACCACACCTCTTGAACAATATTGGAGTCATTTTACAAATCATACCCAAAAGGTTATTTTGCAGTCGGTTGGTGAAATCACCTTTGTGTTCATGAGATGGGGTCACAAGAAGAGTATGTTGAAAATATGGGGTCAAAATATGCAAAAGCGGCAAAGCTGTGCGCATCTGTTGACATTTCTCTATGCTCACTCACAATTTTCTAAATTTTCAATATTTTAGCCCCAGATTATCAGCATAGCCTTTTCTTTACACCATCCCATGAATATGCCAGCTACCATTTTTCAAATCTGGCCCAAAACATATTTTCATGCCTCTGCCATTGAATTATGCTGTGGTGGCACGGAATGCCGTTTTGGTGGGGATTTGATATGTTTTACTACTGGGTTGATGAGGAGGGGTAATAGGAAGGCTACAGTATGGTTGCTGTTGTTCTACAAATGGAAGCTCAGGCGTGGAGCACCCTGTGCTTCCCCATAAACACATATATACATCTATGGACGAATGGGAGCACAGATAAATAACGATACGAATACACCATCTCAAAAAGTATGATTGCATGGGACTATTTTAACAACCATTTGTCAATGCTGAATGTTGATTGCGTTGGTGTGTTGAGCTCACTCACTGCCCCTCTGTCACTCGCTTAATCTGTGTCTCCCGGTGCTGCAGGCTGCTCTTTTGTACTAGGCTCCTGCCTGTGTTGGCACCTTGCTCTGCCCACTAAGAAATCTGTAGCTGTCCCGACAGAGCTCCGTTGAGGTGGCTCACCCCCCTCCCAGTTGCACATTCTGGTTCTCCTGGCCCTGCAAGCTGCCCTTTTGTACTGGGATCCTGCCTATGTTGGTGGCCTTTTCTGCCCACAAAGAAATCTGCAGCAGTCCCGACACAGGTCTGTTGAGCCTGCTGACTCCATCTCTCTCACTCGCTCATTCCGTTTCTGCCAGTGCTGCAGGTTGGCCTTTTCTATTGGGCTCCTGCCTGCGTTGCCACCTTCGTCTTCCCACAAAGAAATTTACAGCAGTTACAATAGAGCTCCATTGAGCTTGCTCACTCCCCCCCTCTCACTCGCTCATTCTGGTTTTCCCGCCACTGCAGGCTGTCCTTTTGTACTGGGCCCCTGCGTGCATTGCTGCTTTTTTCTGCCCACAAACAAATCTGCAGCAATCCCAACAGAGCTCCGTTGAGCTCACTCACTCACTCCCTCTCCCTCACTCACTCATTCATTCTGTGTCTCCTGCCACTGCAGGCTGCCCTTTTGTACTGGGCTCCTGCCTGCACTGGATGCTTGTTCTGGCCAGAAAGAAATCTGAAGCAGTCCTGACACAGCTCCATTGAGCTCGCTCACTCCCCCTCTCTCACTCACTCATTCCGTTTCTGTTGGTGCTGCAAGCTGGCCTTTTGTACTGGGCTCCTGCCTGGGTTGCCACATTTTCTGCCCACAAAGAAATCTGCAGCAGTCACAATACAGTTTCGTTGAGCTCACTCACTACCGTGCTGTCACTCACTCATTCTGATTCTCTTGGCGCTGCAGGCTGCACTTGTGTACGAGGCTCCTGGCTGCATTGGCACCTTTGTCTGTCCACAAAGAAATCCTGAGCTGTCCCGACAGAGCTCCGTTGAGGTCACTCAGTCTCCCTCTCTCATGCACTCATTCTGTTTGTCATGGTGCTGCAAGCGATCCTTTTATACGGATCTCCTGCCTGCATTGGCACCTTTTTCTGCCCACAAAGAAATCCACAGCAGTCCTGATAGAGCTCCGTTGAGCTCACTCAGTCCCCCTGTGTCACTCACTCATACTGTTTCTCCCACCGCTGCAGGCTGGCCTTTTCTACTGGGAACCTGCCTGCTTTGACACCTTTTTCTGCCCACAAAGAAATCCACAGCGGTCCTGATAGCGCTCCAGTGAGTTCGCTCACTCCTCCTCCCTCACTCACTCTCTCGTTCTGTTTCTCCAAGTGCTGCCGGCTGCCCTTTTGTACTGGCTCTTGCATTGGGGCCTTTTTCTTCCCACAAACAAATCTGCAGCAGTCCCGACAGAGCTCAGTTGAGCTCGGTCACTCCCCCCTCTCACTCGTTCGATCTTAATCTGTCTCAAACACTGATTTCCCACAGTGACCATGCTGTCTCCAGCAGGAGTGCAAAAACAGATTTTAGCCAGGATGTGAAAAATGACAACTGTACTGTTCATAAGGAGGTGTGAAAAACTACCACTGTTGAAAATGTGGCATGAAAATATTACAAATTTTCGAAGTTACAAGGGTGTGTGGAAACAGTTCAATGCACGCTTGTAACACAGTCATGTTATGGAGTTTCATCACCAAATTTTCAACATAGGGCTTTCAGGACCTCTGCTCATGAACAGTGCCACTGTCATTTTCTTAATCTGTCCCAAACACTGATTTCCCACAGCAACCGCGTTATTCTGTGCCGCAACTGTGAAACCACATTTCAGTCAGGATGTGAAAAATGACAGCTGTACTGCTCATCAGGAGGTGTGAAAAAATGCCACTGTTGAAAATCTGGCATGACAATATTACAAATCTGTGAAGTTACAAGGGTGTGTGGAAAGTGTGCAATGCACACTTGTAACACAGTCATTTGTTGGGCTATCATCACCAAATTTTCAACATAGGCATTTTAGGACCTCTGTTCTTGAATGGTATCACTGTCATTTTCTTAATCCGTCCCAGTCAGTGATTTGTTTGTTTGTTTGTTTATTCGCTTAACGGGTAAGCACACTGGAAACAAGTTCCTTTTACAGGTGCGACCCACATATATTGCATACAGACAATACATAATCAAACATACATATACAATGCAGCAAATTGCAGACAAAAATGTCTTTGTTACATATAAAATTCATAAAAAAAAAAATTCATAAAAAACAGTTACAATTAAATTGAGATTCGAAATACATCCTTAATGCATCGGCAAACTTTTTGACAGAACACAACCACCTAATATCTTGAGGAATTTCATTCCAAATGAATGGAGCAATATAAGCAAAGGATCTTTGTCCACTTTTAGATTTCATAAAAGGAATCTCGAGAAACCTACTGTCTGACCTATGTCTAGAATAATGACTATCAATATATGGTCTCAAAACTTTGAAATACTATGTGGAATTCCAGAGTTCATAACTTTATATATGAACTTGGCCACACAGTATTGGAAATTTAATGAAACTGGTAACCAGCCCATTTCTTTCAAAATCACACAATGATGAGATGACTTAGAACAATTTAAAGCAAACTTAGCTATCAAGTGAAGTAAAGTGGATTCTTTTGAAATCACTGTCAGAGAAGCAGTGTCAGGTAATCATAGCTGCATAGTTCACAATAGGAAGTAAGCAGCAATTTGAAATAACCAGCCTAGACTCGAATAAGAAATGAACGGATTCTGTACAAAGAACCTAATCTACAATGTATTCTTGAGGTAACCCTCAAAAATGAGATTCATAACTTAGATGAGAATCTAGTAATACCCCAAGATATTGAAATGTATCAACATAGTCAAACAGTAATCCATCAAGAGATTTAACTTCCAAAGTACCAGCCTCAGATCTCAGTCTAGGTGGGGTACCAAAACCATCACCTTTGTCTTAGATTTGTTTAAGAGTAATTTACAGGCCATAAGTGAAGACTGAAAATTGCACATTTCCTCTGTTAAAGAAACACCTAGATCTCCAAATGACAAACCCTGCTTATAAATTGCTGCATCATCAGTGTAAAGTGTTAGAGAAGCATTATTAATCACACTTACTAGTTGATCAAAAAACAAAGAAAACAAAAGTGGCCCCAAAATAGAACCTTGTGGAACCCCACACTTAACCATTACAGAGTCTGATACAGCACCCCTATATTTAACCCTTTGAGACCTATTTGTTAAATAATCCCTCGTCCAGTCCAAGAAAGACTCACCAACTCCCAATGACTCAAGTCTAGAAATCAACAATTGGTGATCAACTGAGTCGAATGCCTTGGTCAAGTCCACGAGCACGGCACCCGTCAGACACCCTTTATCCATGCCATTAAGTACCGCATTCGTGAACTCGACCAAGGCAGTCTCAGTTTCCCAAAGCAACGACTCTATTCTGCGCCGGAAGTGCGAAAACACATTTCAGCCAGGATGGGAAAAATGACAGCTGCACTGTTTATAAGTAGGTGTGGGAAAATGGCAATGTTGAAAATCTGGAGTGAAAATATAAATTCACGAAGTTACGAGCGTGCATGCAAACTGCGCAACTCACGCTCATAACACAGTCATTTTATGGAGTATCATTAGCAAATTTTCAACATAGCCATTTCAGGACCTCTACTCATGAACAGTGTCACTGTCATTTTTTTAATCTGTTCTGAACACTGATTTCCTACAGCGACCGCGCTATTCTGCGCCAGAAGTGCGAGAACACATTTCTGTCAGGATGTGAACAATGACAGCTGTATTGTTCACAAGGCTGTGTGACAAATTGCCAATGTTGAAAATCTGGCATGAAGATATTGCAAATTCATGAAGTTACAAGCGTGCATAGCAACTGCGCAGTGCACGCTCGTAAAAGTCATTTTTTTGACTTTTTTCCACCAAATTTACAACATAGGCTTTTTGAGAGCCCACCTCATGAACACTGGCACTGTCATTTCATTAATCATCCCCAAAAGGTGATGCTGCACAGTGACCGCGAAATCACCTTTCGGGGCTGATTAACACTGTGACAGTTCAAGAATTCATGAGGAGGGGTCCCTAAAATGCCATATTGAAAATTTGGTGCAAAAATTCCCAAAAATGCCCGAGATATGCATTAAAGTTGAAAAAACCCTATTTATTTCATTATACAGCTTACCAGCATTTCCTCAGTTCATGGTCAGCTTTGAAGAGTGCAGACGTGTTCCCGGTCCACCGAAGATCTTTGCGCTGAGCTCCGGAGGTAAGTATGGGGTGAGGGGGGTATGGGGAGACAGGGTGCACAGTGGGTGGGTGCTGGCTGTGGGTGGGGGCAGGGAGACTACTAGGGACCGTTTCCTTTTTTGCAGGGGGGAAAAAAAACAAAAGACATTGCGGAACCATTTTTCCCTTTACAGGGGCATGTGGCACGCTGGAGTGGGCTCCTAGCATGCCACCAGAGGCTTCTTTTGGGGTTGCCAGCAGTAGCCAATGGGAGATTGGGCACTCGTGTCAGCACACAAGGGGTTATCATTATGCCGACGAGTTGGGCACCCGTCGGCAGGAATAAGAGGGGTGTTACAGAATACCGGCGAGTTGGGGCCCTCGTCGGCAAAATAAGCTACGGTGGGGAGATTATATTGTTTGTGAACATGGCGGCAAGCTGCCGCCATGTTCACAAACAATATCAGTCTTTCTTGATCCCGCCCTGCAGTGACGGGTCACTCCCTCATTGCAACAGATGGCTGATGCTGCAATCTCGAGGTGGCCCCTGATTGCAGCAGCAAAATTGTGACAAGTTGGTGCCAAGGTTCCAAACTTGTGTCACCAGCAGCGTGCAAGGGGATTGGGGGACGTGGGACAAGCCTTTGCAAGCTGTGGGGGCATTAGCCACAACAGTGCCGCGCCTCCACAGCCTGCTTCTGAGAAAGCTGCCGCAATATGTTTCTTGCGCTGTGTGCAATCAAAATGAAAAGTAAGACAATTCTTTGCAAAAAAAACTGTGTTAATGCAACATTTAGGGTTCAGGCTAATGCAACAAAAGTGGGGAATTGTGGCTTTAGGGTTCCCACCCTAAACCCCCAGCACCACCCCATTAGGTATGTATGTTTCTGGAGTGTATAGAATGGGGTGAGCGTTAGGGTTGGCAACACCTAGAAAGACTTTGCCCCTTATTTGCTTTAGGGGTTGGAAACCCTAAAGCCACATTTCCCTATTTTTGTTGCTTTAGCCTGAACTGTAATTGTTGCAAACTGATTTTTGTGCAAAGAATATAGATAGATAATAGATAGATAGATAATTATATATACTGTTCATTGTACTTTGTTTACTGCCTGTTATGACTGTCAACTAAGGGTTTCCTTTATCTTCTCTTCTCGTTAGCTGCTTCATTACACCAAGAATGTCCATTTTAAAAACAGTGCTGGTGAGGAGATGTATTTTGATGTGAACGGGGACCCACCAGTAAGGTATGACATCCTTAACTTCCACTTGTCCCCTGATGGAACCAGCAGGTACATCAGAGTTGGTGGCTTTGAGAACAAAGCCCCAGGAGGACCAGAGCTCACCATCAATGAGAGTGACATTTTGTGGAATGAAAGGTTCATGCAGGTATTTAACAGTACAGATTTTGCTTTTATTCTTCAGACTTTTACAAATACAGTGTAGCAGTTTCTTTCTTTCTTTCTTTCTTTCTTTCTTTCTCTCTTTTCTTCCAACCTGTTCTCCATCTGGAGTGAATGTCAACCTGTCTGTCTGTCAGGCTATCAATCTATCTGACTGTCTGTCTATCTGTCTATCTTCAGACAGTATCTATCTAGCCATCTACAGACATTATCTATCTATCTGTCATCTTTGTCTGTCTCAGATGTCTGTTTATCTGTCTGTCTACTTTCAATGAGGGCTAATTAAGTCCACCAGATTGGAGCTATGCACAGATATGTAGGACATTGTGACTACAAAGTCACCAAACACAAAAACGCAAATGTGTTTGTAGACACACACACACACCCACAGACACAGCCACACAAACACACACACACACACACACCACACACACACACAGATACACAGATACACAGACACAGACACACAGACACACACACACACACACACACACACACACACACACACACACACACACATCTTTGTTTATTAAACTATAGTTTTGGACCCAGCTGGACATGTCTGTAAATTCAACCATAGCCTAATATACAGATATCACCCCCCCACCACGTGTTGCAGAAAGCGTACTTACTGCTAAAAATGTTCTAAAAATGTTCTGAAATGGCCATCTGCTACCCACAACATGAAAGTAAGGGTGGCCTCCTTTTGCCTGACACCCCGACTACGAAACATGGAAAATTACCACTTCATTGACAGTCACTGTAATGGTCCGTTTCCGTTTTTCACTTTCCTGCAGTGTCCTGCCCCCTCCCTGGACCAACTCCAACCTGGAGTTGAGAATCCTAAAGCCCGGGAGGTGTGGGGGGGCACAGCCCCCCACAGAAAACACTGGGGACTTGGTCGGCATAATACCTGCCTCGGTATTGTGCCGTCACTGTGTGGGAGGTCTACAGGTTTACTGTCGACCTAACTTGGTGCTTCCGAGAATAAAAACTGTATTATACAACAGATTTTTTGTTAAAGTTCTAGGGCCTGATATTCAGCATCTGGTGCACAGATCACAAATGCCTGGATATTCTGTCAATTTAGTCCAACACCTTCCACTGTCCACATCACAAACTGTCTGAAGAGGGGGGAATTCCTGGGGTGTGCTTTATAAATGAGGGAAGGGGGTATTGGCCACAGAATGGTAGCAGTGACTCATTAATGAAATGTAAGTAGTGCAGGATTCTTGCTATGAATAATGAGTATACTGAAGGAAACAGTACAAGTTTGGTCATAAAATTCTTGTGTCAGACCTCATTTGAGCATCTGTGCATTAGTGGGGAGGTTGGGTGCACAGAGGGTGGGTGTGGGTCGGGGGAGGGGACCTGATGGCGAGGGACTGTTTTCTTTGTTTCAGGTTATAATGGAAAAAAACAACAAATAACACTGTGGACCATTTTCTTTTTTTTACAGATGTAAGGAAAATGTTGGGGACACTGGGGTGGGCTACAGTGTGTCCCATGAGTTTAGGGGCTGATGTTAGCCGCAATGGGGTGGTCTCCCAGTGTGGCACCCAATGGGGGTGGGTGGGGCAGGAAAATACCAACGCAATCCGCTTTTGAACACGGAGGCACACTGGGGTGGATTCCCAGTGTGCCACGCAATCTTGGGGGGGTAACCGTGCCAACAGGAGGATTGGGAACCCCCAAAGTCGGCTTGACGGAGATTGCGAGAGGTGGACGGTGACAGCCATTGCCATATTTATTGAAATGTTACACCAGGCAAGGTACATAGAAACATAGAAGTTGATAGCAGATAAGGACCGCAAGGCCCAGCCAGTCTGCTCATTTTTTCTACCTTATGAATGTGCCATCGGCATTTGCTCTGTCAATGGCCTATCTATTCATACTCATCTGTATTGCTCCCTTATGCCTATCCCATGCCTGTTTGAAGCTCTGCACTATATTCTTAACCACCACTTCCTGAGGTAGGCCATTCCATGCATCCAATACCCTTTCTGTGAAAAAGAACTTCCTCACATTACCTCTTAATTGGCCTCCCTCTAATTTCATACTGTGTCCTCTTGTCCTGCTATTTTTCTTATATTGAAACATGTTAGACTCTTTCATCTTGTTAATGCCCTTAAGATGTTTGAATGTTTTGATCTCTCCCCCTTTGCTCTAGGGTATACACATTGAGCTCCATTAATCTGTCCTCATATGTTTTCTGATGCAGTCACTGCACCATTTTGGTTGCCCTTCTCTGGACTGCCTCAATTTGGTTAATGTCCTTGTGAAGGTGTGGCCGCCAGTACTGCACGCAGTACTCCAGATGGGGCCTAACCAGTATCTTGTAAAGAGGGATTATTACTTTCCTCTTCCAACTTGTGATACCCTTAGTAATACACCCCAACATCACACTAACATACTAACTTACTAAAATGCCAGCAGAATAGACCTAATGGTCTTTCGTGTCTGCTCATTTGGCCAGCCCTCCCCACCCTGGGAGCTAACCTTGCTGCCCCCCTCGCCCTCTCTGGCTTCTCCCTTCCCAGTCCTGGATATTCTCGCTGCACTGGACTTTGCTTCCAGAACCCTTCCCTGCATCTGTCCCACCCCCTTTTGAACCCCTCCACCATCTCTGTCTCCACCAGCTCCCTGGACAGCGCATTCCATGACTCCACCACCTTCTCAGTGAAGTAGCACCTCCTCCTTTCTCCCCTGAATCTCCCACACTCCAGCTTCCACCCATGCCCTCTAGTTGTCCTCCCTCCTTCCTTCGGAGCACCCTGACTGCTCCTCCCCTATTTATCCCCTTCATGTACCTGAAGACCTCTATCATGTCCCCCTGGTCCCTTCTCTCTTCCAATGTGTACATATTTAGCTCTTCGAGCCTCTCCCGATAGGTTCTGTCCTCTAAGCCCCAGATCATTTTGGTTGCCCTCCTCTGGACCCTCTCCAGGAGTTCAATGTCCTTCTTCAAGTGTGGCCTCCAAAACTGCATGCAGTATTCTAGGTGCGGCCTCACCAAGCAATTATACAGAGGGAGTATCACTTCCCTCCTTCTGGAGGTGATCCCTCTAGCGATGCATCCCAGCATCCTGTTGGCCATGGCCACTGTCCTCTTACAAGTCTCTGAGTTGGTCGTCTTGACATCCACCACCACCCCAGGTCCCTCTCAACCATCGAGACTTGTAGCATTCCCGCCCCGGGTGTACACTTGGCCCAGGTTTCTGTTTTCCAGGTGCAGTACCTTGCATTTCCCTGCATTGAACCTCAGCTTCCACTTTCTAGACCACCTTTCCAGAGCGTCCGGGTCCCCCTGTAGGGCCACCCTCCCCTCGTCCCCATCCACCACCACCCCCAGTTTTGAGTCATCCGCAAAGAGACTCATCTCACTCATGATACCTTTCCTTATGTCAGAGATGTAGGTGTTGAACAGGAGGGGCCCAAGGACTGATCCCTGAGGGACCCCACTAATGACCCTCCTTGGGGATGAGACTAACCCACCAACCACAACCCTCTGGGTCTGGTTCTGGACCAATTGTCTATCTATCTGATCACCTGGTTCCCCACCCCACTGGTCTACCCAGATCCAAGGCACTCATCACCCAGTCATAGAACTCCACAAGATTTGTCTGACACAGTTTGCCTGGGACGAATCCATGCTGTCTATCATCCAGGCACCCCGACTTTTCCAGGTCACTCCAATCCTCTCCTTAACAATGCCCTCCATCACCTTGCCCACCACCAATATCAGGCTAATGGGCCAGTAGTTCCCTGCCACCTCCCTTGATCCCCCCTTGTGGATAAGCACTATATGCGCCACCTTCCAGTCGTGGGGGACCAACCAGGTCCTCAGAGAGATGCTGAAAAACTCTACCAGGGGTTTCACCAGGACATCCGCCAGTTCCTTCAGCACTCTGGGATGTAATTTATCCAGCCCCGGTGCTTTCTCCATCTTAAGGGACCTGAGGGCTTCTCTCACTCTCTGTGCCATGATTTCCACCTCCGCTACCTCCTCGCCCTATTTTGCCTTTCCCCCTCCTGTCCCTAGTTCTACCTACTGCTTCAGTGGTCTGCTTGGAAGATTTCAGGTCACTGGTGATGATGATGCCCAAGTCTCTTTCTTCCCTTGTGACTGCCAACAACTCCCCTCCCAACCTATAGGTGGCTTCAGGGTTTCTCTTCCCTATGTGCATGATCTTGCACTTCTTTGCGTTAAACCCCAGTTGCCACTCTTTTGACCATTTTGCTAGTTTATCCAGATCTCTTCTCATTCTGCCCACCCCATCTGGTTTATCTACTCTGTTGCAGATCTTGGTGTCATCTACAAACAGACAAACCTTACCCTCCAGTCCATCTGCAAAGACGGGGAGCTCCCTCATTGCAGCAGCGAAATAGTTTCAAGTTGGTGGCACTCTTTTGCAGTGCTGTCATTGACAGCGTGTTATTTCATTCGTGCCACAGAGACCAGCCCAAAAAAGCAGTGACGCCATTGGCCACAACACGACCGCACCTCCAAAACCTGCTACTCCACTCCAAGCTACCATAATATGTTGCCTGTGCTGCACGTGCAAGACAACATAAAAATGGCTGGCAGAAATTCTATATTCAAATTGGCTAATAGGGGCTGGACCAGTGGTGCTGAGGGTTGAGGCGTTGGACGCCACACCTCGCGCTACGCTGGCGACCCGAGTTCAAGAATGAGCTCGGGGAGCTGGGAGTCGGCAGGGGATGACTGGGATTGAGCATCTGAAGACAGCTGTCCTGGTCCTGGGGAGGGTTGGAGGATTTCCCATTGCCCTGGCATCCCCTGGTAGAGGTTGGGGCACTGCAGAGCACGGCAGCAGATGCCTGGGGATTGCAGCGTGGCAGGGATGTCTTCCGGATGCATGCGGGAAGGCACACATACTGGGCAGGATGTCATTGCACTTCCGTGCTTCAGGGGAGAAAACTACAGAAATACCCCCCTCCCTTCGGATGAGGTGTCGGCGATCAAAGACAGTCCGACTGACCTCACACCCAACACCGGCCGTCTCTCTCTGGTTCTCCTTGGGGTCTGGGGCTGCTCCCAAGGGCCAGGGGAGTGCCCAGTCCCAGCATACCTGACATAGCCCGGAGTAGTAGTCGGTTCAGGTGGGCAGTTGTGTCCAGCGGCTGCCGACGTGACCCTGAGAGATGCCTCGAAAGGTAGGGTGCATAAATAAATGGTACAAAAAAGAAATTGGCTAATAGGTGCGCAGAAAAATGCACCTCAGTTGCACAGTTACAACTAGTACCAGACAGCAGACACGTAAATCATATGTCTCATATGCTCTCCACTCTAGTCCAGAAAAAGGTTTTGCAATACAGTGACACCCAGTGGCCAAACATGAGATTACACACTCCTTTTACAGTTGAGTAGCTACAAATTCTACTTGGGTTACCCCATGTTGTGCTTTTTATGTTGCTTGCACGCATGTGCAAGAAACATAGTGCCATCATCGGAGATTTCGGAGGTGTGTCACCTCCTCCTCCAATTCAGTCAGTGTGTTGGTAGGCGCGGCCCCTGTAAGCCAATGCATTCTGGAGCTGTCTATGACAAGCTCCAAAATGCAGTGGCATACAGTTAGTAGGAGCTACGCTTGGTGAGCAGCGATAAGATATCTGCTGCTTACGCGAACTCCCCATGAACACCGCGCAGGCGTGTGCGCCCGCTCCGCATGCACTGTATGGCGATGGGTGCCCAATCGTCGGCTGAGCTCGTCCCTCCCCAGTAGTAAATTACCAGCTGGAGCCCACCCCAAGCGTGGCAAAGCGATCCTTTGGCCGGCCGGGGTGTCAATCCCACGTCGGCTGAATACCCACAGCGTCCTTGTGCCATGCTGGGAGCCAACCCACCATGGCAAATGTCCTGACGTCTTTTTTAAAAAAACCTGTAAAACAAAACTGTCCTTGGGCGTCTCCCAACCCCACCTCCCACAACTCGCACCCACCACTGCGCCTCAGCCTCCCCATCCCCCCTCACCCCATACTTACCTCTGGACCTTGGTGTGACGATCTTCGGTGGACCGGGAACACATCTGCACTCTTCAAAGCCGACCGCGAACTGAGGAAATGCCGGTAAGCTGTATAATGGGCTAGATAGGGGGGTTTCAATTTTGTTGCATATCTCAGGCATTTGGGAATTTTTGCACAAATTTTCAACATGGGGTTTTGGGACCCTTCTCATGAATGATGTCACTGTCATGGCGTTCTTCAGGCCGAAGGGTGATTTGAAACACTGCGCAAAATCACCCTTAGGACTGAATAGCGCAGTGAACAGTGACATCGATAATTCTAAAATATAATGTTGATAAAATTAAAAATGACTGTTTCAGATGTCGTTGTGCAGTTCCTCGCTGGCTCGTAAGTTTGTGAATTTTCAATATTTTCACTCCAGATTTCCAACATTGCCATTTTATCACACCTTCTTATGAGTAGTACAGCTGTCATTTTTCACATCTCACCCAAAACGTGTTTCCACCCATGTAGCGCACAATGGCGCAGTCGGTGTGTGAAATCAATGTACGGGATAAATTAAGAAAATCACAGTGACACTGTTCATGAGCAAAGGTCTTAAAATGACTATGTTGAACATTTGGTGAAAAAATTCCCTTCAGATGTTCTGCAATATTACTAATGAAGACATTGAATAGAACTGGCCCCAGGACCGATCTCTGCAGCACCCCACTGGTCACCCCCTCTCCCTAGACTGCATACCATTTACCACCACTCTCTGCCTCCTGTCTGTTAGCCAGTTTCTAACCCAGTTTACCACCCTTTCCCCCATGTCCAGCCTACCCAGCTAGTTTATCAGCCTCCTATATGGGATGGTGTCAAAGGCTTTGCCGAAATCAAGGTAAGCGTTGTCCGCTGCGCCACCCTGATTCACTTCCTTTGTCACCCACTCAAATAAATCAACCAGATTTATCTGACATGATGTCCCCACTGTGAATCCATCTTGTCTATGGTCCTGGGTTCTGATGGCATTTAGATGCCCCACTATCCTTTCTTTAAGCAATGTCTCCATGATCTTCCCCACTACTGAGGTGAGGCTGAATGGCCTATTGTTCCCTGCCTCCTCCCTGCTGCCAGACTTGTGTAGAGGGACCACATGTGCCCTCCTCCAATTCACTCATGTTGAATGACTCAGTAAACATGGCTGCCAGAGGTACTGCTATCTCCCTTCGCAGTTCTGTTAATATTCTTGGGCGTATGCCATCTGGTTCCATCGCTTTGTCTACCTTCAATTTAGTCAGCTCCTGCAGGACTCTCTTGCCTTTGAATGGACTATTGTCCACCTCTTCACCTCCTTGGCAACTGCTGTACTGCTGTGGCCCTTGCCCCTCCCACTCTTCTGTGAATACTGAACGGAAAGACACAGTGGATGTCTTGGGAGGAAGGCATGAAACTCTCACTTCCAAATACCTAAACAGCACATACAAGCAAGCAACATTCAGCATTGACAAATGCTTGTTTAATGATGTCATTCTATACTGGTGTTGTTTTGAGTTTGTGTTTCTAGAAAGCATTACTTACTGTGAATGTGGTTTTGTATCACATTTATTCACTCAGTAAAGCATACCTCTCAACTTCTCAACATTGTAAATCATAGCATTGGTCATAAAAAATCATAGCAAAGGGCCAGAATGTGTAGTACTTTCTTATTTTAAACAATAATATGTCTACAGATAGTGGCCCCATATAGTTAGTGATAAGAAATGTCCCTATCAACCTAGTTCAATGATTTAATACTTTGTGTGTCCAGAAATAGCTCTAGTGTTATTAAGAAAATCAGTTAACCTTTGCTGAGTAAGGGATAAATTTAAGTCTGAAAATCATAGTGCTATGTGGAATTCATAGCAGTTAAGATGTATGCAGGAAAGCATAGCTGACATGCAGTATCTCATTTTCTGTGGGGTCCTAGCTTTATCCCTTTTTAACGTACACTGGACTGACCTTAAGGGTAACTGACTTGCTTAGGGTCACACAGTGAAATATGTGGCTAAGGTGGGATTTGAACCAAAAGGTTTACATGAAGTTAGACGAGGATTGTTTAAGTCTCTTGACCTCTGGGTTATGGGCCCAGCACCCTATCCCTGCAAAACTCTGCTTCCCTTAATGTGATGTTGACGGAGTATTTTTTGGTCAGGTTCAGTTTAGTGCTACTGTGCAAGACATATCACGGGGCGGAGTCTGTGGATAAGGGACATCATACCGAAGAGAGTTCCGAAATCTTCCTGTCGCTCCAGTTGGAATGGGAAGTAGTACCTTCCCATAGGATGTTTCAAGTTCTATCTGTCAAACAGAACCACCAACTGTTTTGCTTCTTTTTCCTTTTCCAGGTGCCACGTTCCGTCTGCAGTGAAAGCTGTCCACCTGGATACCGAAAGGTTTCTCGTCAAGGACAACCCCTCTGTTGCTTTGACTGTACACCCTGTTCTAAAGGGGAAATCACCAACAAAACTGGTAAATGATATAGATTGTTATACAACTGGTTTGAAAATAAATCTAAGATGATACACATGTACTTTTGCTCAATATATGAAAGATAAATAACGCTGGTCACTGAGCATGCTCTGAAATGTATCTTGCTCATTTTGGTCACACTGAGCATGCTTAGAAATGTATTCTCACATGTGAAGATAAATTTCTGAGCATGCTCAGTGAGCATCTTCTTGTATTTTCCCGCAGGATGCCTACGAAAATGAACTATGATGGCTCAGTAGGCCTTTCCTGCTAAAACCCTTTCAATAAATAAAATGTGAGATGCCATTTACTTTTTCATTGAATATACAGTATGCAGTTCACATTTTTTACTTTTTTACTTTGGTAACTTTTTGCCATTTCTATCACAAACCACCCAAACACGTGTTGTATAAATCAAACATGCTATGGACCGACTCATTATGATATTTTGTTTATTTAAAGGGTATTATAAAAAGGGTCTGAGAAATGGAGCTTTCTGATTGGCTGCAAACATTCTAACAGCCTTATGTTAATCTTTTATTAACATACATGTAGAGCTTAGCCATGTGCTGAACAAGGTTTATTACTGTTTAAAAACATTTTTCATTATAATAGCAATAAGGCACTCCCAGGGATTATGTTAATGGTCAGTTAATCACCCTCTAGGGGCGTGTGGCACTCGGCTACACCTCGTGCCACAGTACACCCCTAGAAGGTGATTAACAGACCATTAACATAACCCTCGGTCATGCCTTATTGCTTAATTAATCTATTGCTGTCTATCTCATAGCTTCACCACTTGTGAGATATCAACAGACAAATACCTTCTCAAGTGGATAAAAATTATATCTTCAGCCACCTCATGTCATATCCCCTATGTACCACACCAACATAGGGCAGACTAAGATAAGGATATTTCCAGACTGTTGCCAGTTAGAGGTAAGACCAATACATTTTTAAAAGAGTTTTTCATGGGCTTGCAAACCATACTGGGCACTGTTCATAAATGCTCCTCATCAATATACTGTACAGTAATTACTCGTTAAGGTTTTTATTAACCTAAAACTAGTTGCCTTCATACTTCATAATACATGCTTATGCTGTCACAAATGTGTATTATGTAGCACAGACCCATGCACCACTCCCCCATACTTATCAAAATGTCTCTTTTCTCAAAGCCATAATTACGCAAAATAAAGTTATGGTCAGTGTTGTTCACAGTTTTACTACACCCCCTTGGTGTGTGATGTAAGCAATAACCCACAACAGGGTATGTAGTTACTGGGGATTAATCAGCAACCTGAGTGCGTTGTGAGGCATGAGGCCACAGCCCGAGTGTCTTCACAGCACCCAGGGTGTTGATTAATCCCCAATAACAGCACACCCTGGAGTGGGTTATTGCACTTAGAACATGGGGTGACACCAGACCTAAAAAAAAAAAAGAGGAAAGCATGATTAGTTGATACAAACAAAGGAACTTTTTTATGTGTTCTGCCACTGCCAGAAGTACTGTGTTGCTAACAGTGCTGAACTTGGCTCAATATTCAGTGCTGTTGGTGTAGAACTTGACTCAATATGCACTGCTGAGTACTGACCACAGAACACAAATAATTGAATATGAATTTTTTGACACTACACAAGCTTTGCAGCACGATCACTGTTCTAAATATTAATGAACGGCAAGTCACTGTTCTGCTGGCTACACAGAACATGCTGCGTGTTCTCTCTCTCTCTCTCTCTCTCTATCTCTCTCCATGCTAAAGCTGCCCTTCTGTCTCTCACTCTCTCTACCTGGTGCCCATAACACTTGCTCCAAGCGCCGTGTCATTTGTAAAACTGATTTCACACAAACAGACAGACGGAGAGTGAGTGAGAGAGAGCGAGAGAGAGAGAGAGTCAAGGAAATGTTTTTCATGACCTCCTCGCTCTCTCTCTTTCTCTCCATCTCTTATTTTGTGAAGTGCAGCACAGGACAGTGCACCTACATTGTGCGTCTCTCACTTCGATTGCCAGCAGAGCAACAGTAAGGAAAGCCTTCACTCTCTGTCTCTCCTGCATGTCTGTGTGTCTGCAGCATCACCTTTGCTGTGACAGGCACTTCTCAGGAACTGCCCGGGGAATGAAAGTGCTCTGCCACTAACTCACATCATCATCTACTGCCACATTATGCAGCAAACACTGTCTTCTGACAGAGAGAGAGAGAGACATATACACACACACACACACACACACATACACACACACACACACACACACACACACAGCAAGCACCACACCATGCTGTAGTGGAACTGATCTGCTCATTGACATTTGAACACAAGGTCATTCCTGCAACACCTCTCTCTCTCTCTCCCCTCCCACATTCATGATTTATGCACCTTCAGGGACAGTGTGGTCAGAGACTTTAATTACCAGACAATTTCTTGCTACCACGTATATCCCACCCTGCTGCTGGATAACCACAGGAGGAGGAGGAGGAGCGCACATGAATGGGCCGGGGAGGGGGGCTGTTTGTGAAAAAAGTGATAGAGAGACACACACTGTACCAGTCTGCCTGGCTGCCTACCTGTCTCTGATCGCTTGGTTCACGGAGGTCCACGAGACGAGTGCGTGGGAAGGCACACAGTAGCCAGGGGACAATAATAATGTTTTACAACAGGGGCTAAGAGAATAGCACCAATCTGATAGTATAACTACACACTGCAGCTACAGATCAGGAGGAGCTGGGAGGCAAGGTATACTGCACGTGCTGCTACTACAGCTGTCACTCAATTATCAAGGATAGTAATGGCTGCCCCACAAACTGCAATTCTGGCTCAATAACGAGAGCCAGAGTGCTGACTGATCTCTCGGGGGGAGGGGAGGGCAGTTAACTACTTGCTGTGTGTATATGCTGTATTAATCAATGGTCACCTGATGGCTCTCTACTAATCAGGTACCTGTTTCTCTGACTCCCATGTTATAAACTTTTATGAACCACTCAAGCTTTGCTCTTGTGGTGTATATAGTATCACAGATCTTGAGGGTATAAAAAAACCTTGCAACACACCAATGTCTGTACATTAGTGTAGATATAATGTTATCTTTGTCTATAAAGCTTGTATATCTAAACCACTCCTTTAAAAAAAAAAGGGTTGTGAAAATCCTGTAACCTCATTGGTTGAAACACAAGACATAACCACTAATTATTTTTCTGACAACTTCACACCTCACCTGAACCACTTATTTTTTTAACAAATAAAAGAACATTTTATAAGTGGAATAACACTCCAGAATGTGTGGTCCCATAAGAAAATAATGCACTTCTTGGATGGCTGCAGCACTCGACTACTCATCATGGCTAACAACCACATGAAGTGTGTCATTCCTTACCTTGCATATGACAGACATCATCACTTGGGGCACATATCCAGTTGTGTCGGTCATGTCCCCTCTTGACAGCTCACCCTGGACTCTTTGCTCTGGCAAGAATTGCCACCCAGCACAATTTGTCCCTGGATGAGTTTGTTTTCTAATATTTACACTGGGAGTGAACTGTCCGAGGATGAATTGTGTGGGGTGCAGATTCATCCCAGAGTGAAGAGTCTGGAGTAAGATGTTGTGCAGCGATATGAACTGCACAAATTGTCATGTAGCCCGTAACTCACTATCTACAGTTATTTGCATACTCCATTTTCTTTGTTGGCTAATCATGGCATTCCCTAAACACTCTCTAATAGATTATTGGCCAAATCAGCAGTGCTTTATTAAATGTTATAGGTATCTAGAAATGATCAGGTCATGATTATGATTCTTGCATCCTTGCTTTAAACAGAATTAATTTTCCATTAGATGCTGTGAACTGCCTGAAGTGCCCAGAGGATTACTGGTCCAATGACAAACAAAATAAGTGCATCCCAAAAATCCCAGACTACCTCTCCTATGAAGACCCTTCCGAGTGTCACTGACTTTCTGCACTAGTGTATTCAGTTTACTGACAGTTTCCATCCTCTGCATTTTCATTAAGTTCAAGGACACACCAATAGTCAAGGCCAACAACCTCGAGCTCACCTACCTTCTTCTGGTGGCCCTCATGCTGTGCTTCCTCTCTCCCTTGCTGTTCATTGGCCACCCCATGAAACTGAACTGCATGCTCCGTCAAGTTGTATTTGGCTTGACATTTTCCCTTTGTGTCTCATGTGTTCTAGCCAAAACTGTCATTGTGGTGATTGCCTTTAGGGCCACAAGGCCAGGAAGCAAGTTAAGGAGCTGGGTGGGATCTAAGATATCCAGTTCCATAGTCTTTGTTGGGTCACTGCTTCAGGTGATCACATGTGCTGCTTGGTTGTCCACATCTGCCCCATTCCCAGAATCCAATATGAAATCTGAAGATGGAAAGATAATAATTGGGTGCAATGATGGTTCGGCGCTTGCATTTTGGTGCATGCTGGGATACCTGGGCTTCTTGGCCAGTATCTCCTTCTTGGTTGCATTCCTGGCCAGAAACTTACCTGGTAGCTTCATATGAGGCCAAGTTCATTACCTTCAGCATGCTTGTGTTTGTCAGTGTGTGGCTCTCATTTATACCTGCATACCTGAGCACCAGAGGAAATACATGGTGGTCGTGGAAATTTTTGCCATCTTGGCTTCTAGTGCTGGAATGCTCAGCTGTATATTCTTACCTAAGTGTTACATCATTATACTCAGGCCGGCCTTGAACACTAGGGGATATATGGTGGGGAAGGCTGACTCGCAAAACTCTACTAAATAATTCTTCCCTACCTTACTATAAAGAATGAAGAAAGGGGAAATAAAATGAGTGAGGTAAATTAATAATGAAAGATTGGCATGCCAAGTTATTGGTAAAATAATTTGAACTGTTTGAAAGAATCTGGGCCCCCTTCCTAAAATATCTGGGCACTCCATGACATAAGAAATATGATACAGTCCTGAACCTGTAACTAGTGCCCATTCCCATCTTGTATCTGTTTCTCCTTTATTAAGGTAATAGTTTTAAATTATTATACAATGGCACAAAAGAATACTGGCCTCTGATTGGTCAGTCTGGGACTAGACCAGGGATGTTATCACAGCATAACATCCCACCTCTAGTCTCAGCCCCACTGTGAACCTCTTGATTGCTTGTTCCATTGATTGTTTGTATCTTCTCTTAAGAAATGAAAATATTTTTCCTGACTAGCAAAAACATTCTTTAAAATTATTTTTTATATTCTTTATATAACAACAAGCCATTGTATAATAGGAATAATACCCTCCAGGGTGGGCGTTATGCTGGGATAAAATCCCTTCTCAGGTGTTGGATGTCCTCAGCCTGTGGCCTCAGGATGAGACGTTAAACCAAGGTCCCATCAGCCTGGATTGGTGGTAGTTCAGGTGGATGTTAAAGATCCCATGGAACTTCTCGGAAATAGTAGAGGAATTTCCCAGGTGTCCTGGCCAAATTTCCCTCATTCACTAAAAAATACCGCCAACAGCTTAATCTGGTTCAAGGTCAGTTAGCATTCATCTTGTATCCCCATCCCCCTGGTCGTGCCTGAAAATAGGCAGGATTTGCCTAGTGCACTTACCCAGTCAACAAAAACTAAATAAACATCCCTTCTCTGGTGTTGGATGCCCTCAGCCTATAGCCTCAGGCCCAACCCCCTGAGGCGGGATGTTTTCCCAGCATAACACCCACCCTGCCGGGCATTATTCTTTTAATGAACCTACCTATGTTGTGAATGCACCACCTTAATTATTTATGTCTGTATTTTTATGAGACCTAACAATCAGTTATGTATTTTAATAAGCTAGTCTTACTGTTTAAAATATTTGACTGTGAATTGTTTGATATGTCCTATATTACTGAAAATCAATAAAATCTTCAAAGCAAAAAAAAAAATACAATGGGTTGTAATGCAATTTCATAGAACACAGCAAAGAAACTTAAGAAATTCAATTAAGTATTGGCTAACAAGTATACTCTGGTACAAAGATAAGAACAGCAGGAATACTGATAAACAGAATTTATGGCAAGGACAATTTAAAACAGAATGCTACTACAAGTACAGAAATTGCAACGTACAATAATACTGAATTTACATGTTTTGGTTTTTCAATGGCGTTCACATTTATCAACACAGAACTGACCAAGAAGGACCTTAAAATAAGAGGGGCTAGCAAGGGAACGCATCTTGAGGGAGTCTTGCAAAGCATTCCAAAAAGTAGAGACTATCCAACTAAAATCCATTTTACCAAATTTTGAATGATACTTGGGGACATCTAGCAGGAAAATATTGTACATTCTTAGATTATGTGACCCTGTAGATTTTTGGAGTAGATTTAATAAATAAGATGGTAACAAATTCCACCTTGTCTTTAAGGACCACATATGAATGTTCCATAGCCTTCTAATAGTAAAAGAAGTCCAACCCACTACTGTGCCAGGATCACAGTGATGTGTTCCAGCATGCAGGCTGGAAATAAATCTAAGTACTTTGTGGTACAACACATCTAATTTAGATAGGAAAGAAAGTGAGGCTCTCCTGTGTATGCTATCACCATAATCTCATAGTGGCAGGAAGGTCAACTGTAGTAACTGTGGCACTACTCTTGCTGTCTGTAGTGTCACACTCACTCCCTACCATTCCTGAATATACCCTTACTTAACTCAGGTCCACCTAGGTGTGGTTATCTTTGCTCTTGCCCGTACATGGTAATCTGCCTTCTGTCTCTGTACTTAGTCATTTTGTACTGTTATTATTGTTGTATTTCATTTTTTTCTAGCTAATTATGCAACCTTTGTACGATTCATACATTCTGTCTTTTGCTATCTTGTTCTGTGTAATGTTCCCCCGCTTTTGTAATTCTCACAGGTTGTGCCTGAAAACTGGCATTTTATTTGTCTAGTGCACTTATGTAGTCCACAGTAAATACATAGATAGAAGAAGAAGGAGAAGAATCAGTATTCATATAGCACTTTTCATACACAGTGTATCCCAAAGCACTTTACAAGCAATGCTAGACTGGTAGTGAAGTGACTGAATGTGTGGTGGCAGCCATATCGCACATCATCACCCACACACAGCCTGGGTAATTGCATGAACCAGTTTATGGGAAGGAGAATGTTGGCCAGGACACTGGGAATGTTCTCTACTCTTTGCGAAGAGTGCCCTGGGTTCTTTTACTTCCACCTGGACACCTACCAGGACAACACCAGGATGAGCAGAAGGGACCTCGGTTTAACGTCTCATCCAAAGGATGGCACACCCCAGCAGTACAGCACCCCCCAATACTGCACTTGGATGCCAGCAATTTTAGGTGCAAGTCCAGTCCCAGTGTGGGATGAGAACCCACAACCTTCTGGTCCAGAGGTGGATATGCTACCAACTGAGCCACGCTGATAAATAAATAACTAAACACATAAATAGACAAATAAATAAACAGACAAACAAACAAACAAATAAATTAATTAATAAACAAATGCTGGACAGTAAATTGGTGCAAATGTCATCCACATAATAATTGCAAACCAAAGAGTGAATAAACGTGGATTGCGGAAAGCTTCCATCGATATTATGTGACCTAGGGTAAACAATAGATTCGGGGACCTAACTCTGGTTAGAAACCTAGCAAGGACATGGAATGAGAGTCTCAGTTTTAGTAAAGGGTACTAAACAAGCAGTTTTTTAAAACTGCAAACTCCAACATCTGGCTTCTTTGCAAGGTAAAGTAAAGGCTACTGTTTACATTTATGGTAAAACTGCATTTATGAAAATAACATAAATGCAGTTGCATAGCTTTTGAAAAATGTAAACAGCTTTTCACTTTCAAACAGCATCCTTGGTGTCTCCCCAAGATGTCTGCCAAGTATGTTAAGTGATGAGTCATGATGACATCACTGGAGCCAGAGGCAGAGACCCACATAGCTCCCTATAGTGTTAACTAGTTCTTCTTTCCCTCTTTGTTTTGAATTGTTGTGCCAGAATGATCAACACCATGTGTTAACTTGTGGATTATTTTGATCAGTACACATGTTAGGCTATGATTTTGTTCATTTTGTTTACTTTAGCTTGCTGAAAATGTTTTGCAACCCAGCTGACTTTCTCTTTGGCAAATCACAGTACAGTAAAATATTTCAAATACCTGATGATCTAGTGGTTATGGGATGCCCTGATTTTTTTTTTTTTTTGTTAACCAGGAGAGGCACACTAAGCTGAAAGTTTGTTTACAGGTGTAGCCTAGGAGCACAAGGGAGTTACGTGACTTGCTCAGGGTCACACAGCAAAGTACTGGTCTGGTCCAATTTCAAAGCTCATGCTTTCTTGTTAGTCCACAAATAAGGCTTTCTTTTTCCACGTGAACCCCCTGCACCTAACCTGCCTTCTGTTGCACACCTCACCATCCATACCCTGTCCTTAGTACTGTCTGGGGCTGCATATGACTTTACGGTCTCATGAAGCGAATTTGTCACACCTCAGGTAGTAATCTTGTACCTCGGAGAGTTGTGCACACCTATACCGATATGCTTCATCAGCTGACACTGTTAAAACATGCCTCCCAAATTACTCTTCAGTCCACTTTCTCAGTGTTTGACTTCTTCTTCCACAGTAAACATTGAGTGGATCACTACCCTTCTGCACAGTGAAGATAATATGAACAGTTCCCCTGTTGTGTTTTTTTCCTGCCCCATTTACCAAAAACTAGGTCTTCCTGGAGGTCCAAACAATAAACATCATGACCCACCAGAAAAACCACTGTTCATGCCCTCATAAGGGCTGCACTTACTATGGATAACAATATTATTAGCAGGAGAGGCATGCTAATGCCTTGAGAGAATCCACCCGACTTCCAGTGTCAGTCTACTCCTTTACCAGTGATCTGCAGAACTCCGCAAGACAATTCCCAGCAATTTTTCTCCAGTACTTTTCTGTGCTCTACTCCACAATGTGAGTTGGCTGGCTACCACCCTTCCAAATCTTGAATGAGCTATGCACAGCTCCCTCAGTACTGTCCTAACAAACGTCAACACCCCCCATCCAAGGGTAATCTCCTTACACTGAATTCAAGTAACAGTTTAGGCGCAGTCCTGCCACTCTGAGTATTTGTCATTGCTGGTTTCTCTTATCCACAATCAGGTAGTGATCACGATGCTGGCAGCCCTACATTTCAGATCTCACAGTGATCTGCTCAATGTCCTCCTTCCTGTCTTCCCCTAACCTGAATATAGCTTTCCTACTCATATAAGATCTAAGCCACCTATGATTAGGCACTATTTAATGATGTGCATAATGCTATGCACACCTGTTTTTTAATAGTGCCTAATCACAGGTAGCCTAGATCTGTTAAGGATAGGGAAACCCATCATTCCCCTTGTTCCCTGCTGCTATCAGCCTGATTTACTGGAAAGATTAGTTTATTTTTGATATGTCAAAAAAATGGGGACTGTACTACCTGTGTTCATGATGCAGAAGGGTGATGAGCTCATCAGTTTTTGGTGTGAGGAGGAGTAGTGAAGAATGAATACCAGAGGGGAACTGAGAAGGCCACTCCTGCAAGGTGCTGCTATATTCAAGAAAGGGGGCAGACAGAAGGGGAGCAATATGAGCAGATTACTGTGAGAAATAAGATGTGGGGCTGCCAGCACTATGATCACTACCTGACCCCATTGTCCTGGCCAACATTCCCTTTCCCATAAAACCAGTTCATGCAATTGTCCATGGCTGTGTGTGGATATTAATGTGTGAAATGGCTGCCACTACACATTCAGTCACTTCACTACCAGTCTAGGATTGCGTGTAAAGCACTTTAGGATACAAAGGCCCAGATATTCAAAAGAGTTGAGCCATGCGCAATAGGGTTGCGCCTGCACAAGTCCGAATATGCGCCACTATGCGATATTCAGCAGGAGGCAGTTGTGCCCCCGAAATCATGCTGAGCAACAGCGCAATGATAATGAAGGCATGCGCAACCGAAGGGGGAGGAACCGTGCATAAATGGCGCAGTGTGATATTTAAAGACTTGCACTATGTGCAACAGTGGAGCAAGCGGAAGTTGCGCCATGGTGGAAATTAGCCAAAATAAAAAGGAGCAAGGAAGAGGCGCAAGAACGCTACAGGGAAGCCACATGAGACAGAGGCAGAGGCACAGACAGGGCAAGTGGCAGGAACAGGGCAGGCCAGGGAAACACCACAGCAAAATACAGGCACAGGGAAGGTGTGGGGACCCACACAACTCAGAGGTCAGCACAGATAGGTGTACCTGGTGCAGGGGAGGTAGCAGACAGGACAGCGGGGGGAATAAAGCAACAGCTGCTGGGGGGGGATCGCAAGCCAGAGACATGGCCAGTGCCACCTTCCACATGGAGGCCGTAATGAGGGGGGTGAGAGGGCAGGTGGCAGGGGGACGTGGTCATGGAAGGGCCCTGGTACGCCCCCAACAGGCGGTACCGAGCCCACACCAGCTTTGAGATGTACACAGATACCGAGACTGTGGGCCGGTACCACCTGAGCGGGGCAATACTGAGGCGGCTCTGTGAGCTGTGCAGTGATGTGATGCAGGCACCCACACGACGGAGTCATGCCCTGTCAGTGGAGACCAAGGTAACAGCCTGCATGTGCTTGCTTACCATGGGTACCTTCCATAGACCAACTGGGGACACCACAGGCATAACCCAGTCGGCCACGTCACGCCACCTCACCCAATTCCTCAGCGCACTGCTGCCACATACTGCGGAGTACATCCATTTCCCCAGCAGAGCAGCGGAGCACAAAGCAAACATACAGGAGTTCTACAGGGTAGCACGTATGCCTGGCGTGCTAGGGGCAATAGACTGCACCCATGTGGCCATACGCACACCACCTGGCCATGAGGGGGCTGCATACATGAACCGCAAGGGCTAGTCCAGCATCAACTGCCAGGTGGTGTGCAATGCCAGGGGGTGCATCATCAATGTCTGTGCCACGCACCCTAGGGAAGCACACGATTCCTACATCTAGCACCAGTCGGCACTGTGCCACCGATTTGAGAGTGGGGGCATCTCCACAGGACACATAGTGGGTGAGTATGCAAACCAAATGGACATATTGAGGGCCTGGGAGGGCATGGCCAGAGGTGCCATGGGCAGTGGCCTACATAGCTTGGGGCAGGGTGATGCTGATCACCAAACTAACCTCCACCCTCTTCACACAGGTGACAGTGGATACCCACTCTGTCCCTGGCTGCTCACACAATACCGGCGGCCCATGACCCCATCGCAGCAACACTACAATAAGGCACACATCACCACATGCAATGTCATCGAGCGGGTGTTCGGGATGCTGAAGGCACGTTTCCGTTGCCTGGACACCTCTGGTGGTGCCCTACAGTACAGCCCCTCAAAGGTCTGTGGGATATTCCTGGCCTGTTGCATGCTGCACAACATGGCCAACGAATGTGGGATAGCCGTACAGGTTGAAGAGGGGGGCAGCGATGGGGACGATGAGGACGCCGGTGACAATGGTGATGGTCAGCCCCCCTTGGCCGATGGGACCCCCAACTGATCTGGCCAGCACAGCTGCACTGGGACACCATCACGGAGGAGCATTTCAGCCAACCCAGATAAGTCATGGGGACATATGCAACCACCAGTGGCTAAGGCACAACCCACAAACATCCATGGACACACACCAGGGGTGCATGCCATCAAGGGAAGTGGCAGGGCACAGAAGCACACACACAGCCAGGGATGGGTGAGGATTAACATGCCACATGGACGGACACACACACACGCACACACACAATGCATCAAACGTGCACAGAGGGCAGGAGGCACACCGACCCGGAACGCAAACCCTAGCAACACACATGTCCACAGGCCACCATGCCCACTGCCTGTCCATGTGCGTGTGTCAGATGCTGGGCACCATTGCACTTTGGTGTACAGCACAATGCAGGCATCATCATGCACACGTAACTGCAGACAGCAGCCGGGAGGGTGTGTAGGTGGACTGTGTGTCCGCGTGCAGGGCCAGGTACCCACCCGTGCACTGCCCACTGAAACACACAATGCACACAGGGCAGCACCAGACAGTAGCCATGCTGGGAAACAGGTCAGTCTCGTGACACAGTGCCACGGCCACCATGGATGCGTGGGCGGCCCGGCCGGGACCCGCCAGCACTGGCAGGCTGACCACTGGCCTCATGGGGTGGCATCAATGGTCTCCCAGGGGTTCCACTGTGTGAGCACGACCGTGCCCGTGCAGGGGTCTGCAGCACACTGAACATGCCTGCACCAGGAGTGCTCGGGATGCCCACAGCTGAACCTGGCATCGACAGGGTGGGAGTAGCACGACACCCGGAATGGGGGATGGAGCGTGCACTGCATGGTGTGAGCGATGCTTGGGCACCTGACTATGTGCCCATTGTGGCCATAACAGCAATGAACGCCTGTGCATGCCTGTCAATGGCAGCAGTCACATCCTCCCACAAACGGTCCATCCGTGCCAGGATCCGGTCGGTGTCCCTGCTTCGACACTCCTCTGCCTGCTCCAGAGCTACACAGAGTGCTTCCACAGACGTCACAAGCTGCATCTGCTGCTGGACCAATGCTTGCAGTAGGCGGGTGTGCTCGTCCAAGAGGTCATCGGCCTCCTTGGCATCCTGTCCCTCAGGGTGTGCAAGGGCCTGACGTTCAGCACCCCTTGAGGGTGGGCACTGTGCACCAGGACCAGATCTGGGCATGTCGACAGGTGGTGCACAGACACCACAGCTGAACCCTGTACCCCCAGTCCCCATGGGTGACTGCTGATGCTGCCCCTCTGGTGCCACACACCAGGGCTCAGTGGTGCCACTGCAGTGGCTTGAACAGTCCCACTGTCCTGAATAGACACCAGTGCTGCCCCACTGGTGCTGACAGGCACAGCCTAGGACTGTGCTGACACCCAGGCCCCCACGACGGCACCAGCCACAGCCATGGGCGTGAATTGCCCTGCTGTGTGTCCATCCTGTGGCACACATGTGTCACTGCCATGATGGTTATGCCATCATCACTGGTGCCGGACTCTGCCCTGGCCACAGCCACAGCATGCTGGCATCCATGGATGCCAGCACGCTGGGACACAGGCAGGGCTTCCTCCACACCTCTCTCAATGACATCAGTGTGGACAGACAGGTGGCCCCGCTGTCGTACAGACCCACACATACCTGTGGAGGTGGATGGTCCCACCTCCGACTCCATCCCACTGTCCGCAGTGGACAGGCCCACCACCGCTGACCCATGCAGACACTCAGGATCTGTAAGGGAAAGCAAAGTCGCATTACTGCGTGTGACCTACCCGGCCCCCCCCAGAGCCAGACCATGACTTACCATGCAGAGATGGGCCACCACCCGTCTGGAAGCCACCGCCCGGAACTCCGTCTATGGCACTTCGGTGCATGCCTGCAGCATGCCTGTCCTCCGCTGGGGTGAGCTGTACCACCTCCGTCTGTCCCCCACCTGTTGCAGCACATGCCGCGCTGATGGCAGCCACCTTCTCCTTTACCCTCCTCCTGTCTGTACCCATCTTCTTCTTACACTCCTGCATGGAGCGCTGGTGGCTGCCGTGCAGGTTCGTGGCACGTGCCACCTCCTCCCATGCAGCACCATGGGCCTGAGGGGTGCCCCGCCTTCCACTGAGCAGTGGCTCCTGATCCAGGTAGGCATCGAAAAGGGCCTCGGTTTCAGACTTAGTAAAATTCAGCCTCCTCCTCCTCCCACCACCATTGTCCTCCTCTCCAAGAATGTGCTCAGTCATTATTTAGCCTGTAAGGATGGCAGTTGTTATCTGTGACTGTGCAGTCCCATGCACATCCCTAAATCCACAGTCCACACTCCCACACAGCATGCAACTCACCAATAAACTGCAGTAACCAACCATGGCCACTGCAGCACTTTGTCGCACCTTTATAGTGCAATCCATGCAAATTAGGTGAGGAGCAACTTTAATTAGATGCAAATCCCATTGCTGCGCCACTGAATGGCTGATCAGATGATTAGCATATGACGGCTGAATATCGTGCCGTTGGGCTTTGCACAATTGTGTGGCATGCGTAGTACACCTCACTGCGCATGCCCAGACTGCTGACGCAGACGTCTGCTACACTGATGATGTGCTGTGCATGGTAGGCAATGCAGGGCATGGCCACCATTGTGCCAGTGGTGCTATAGCGAAGGTCACTACTTGGGGCTGTGACAATGGGCCTTCATAGGCGCAATAGCATGACTGCCCGATAGTCCGCTATGGTGCTGGCACACAGGCAGCCAATTGCGCTACACTCACATTGTTGTCCGATGGCACTGTGTGTGGCCTTGCGCCACGGACCCTTGACCCTGTGCCAGACCTTTGCCCCCTTGGCGCCATGCGTCAGGCATAGGTGCACCTCTATCATGCTGTTTGGTAACAGCATGATAGGGAATGGCATCGCTGTACCGCACAGCATCTGCATATGGGGTACCATGCTGCACAGCGCCATATTGCCTACTATAGCATTCGCAATGGCGCGGAGAAGGGCACCTCCCTCAGCACACAACAAAAGTGGGGGGGACATTATGCTGATGGGGATGGGCTCCTCCTTTGGCAAAAGACACGGGAAGGGGATTAAAGCCAGCAGGGGACTGGGCCCGTCAGTAAAGAAAGACTGTTTGGGGGGGCGTCTGATGCCAAGGGGGATTGAGCACCCCCTCAGCATACATTTATGGGAGGGGGTCATTATGCCAATGGGGAGTGGGCTCCTGTCAGCAAAATAAGTGGGTCAGGGCACTCTGCAGGCGCAGTCACCAGGACAGGCACATCAGGAGGGCATGTTATTGTGCTGCTGCATGATTGCAGTGGACCTTTCGTTAGATCTCGCCACTTGATGTACACCTGGTGTCAGTGCCTGCAGCTGCCTCATTGGGGAATGAGGGACTCACCTGCTGAAGCGTGCCCTGCATACGCCCAACAGTGACCGCGCCTCCAAATCTGATACTACAGCAAGATGTTGGCTGGTGCAGAAGCGCGAGCCAACATAAAAAATTAGGTGAATGCCTCAGATGACCTAGCAGCTGGTGACTGCATGGGTGGGGTGGAGAACAATGGGCCAAATTGTGGGAGGACCTAGTGAAGGCAACAAACCTCTGCACAAAAGAAGTGAGTAAGAACAGGATGATCAGAAGACCACTATGGTTCTCAAGGCACGTGGCTGCAAAGGGTAAGGCTAGAGTATTGAGTTCAGTACTGGTGCCCACACCTCAAAAAGGACATTAACCTGCTGGAGAAGGTCCAGAGGAGGGCTACAAAGATGTTATCTGGTCAGCAGGACAAGGCATATGAGGAGAGGTTGAGGGCACTGAACATGTACTCCCTGGAAGACAGGAGAGAGAGAGGGGGAGAGAACATGACTGGGACATTCAAGTGCTTGAAAGGGATAAATAAGGTTGATAAGGAGAGTCTCTTTAAGCTGAGTGGCAACCATAACACGAGGAGGTACAGTCTTAAGCTGGAGGGTGGGAGGTTTAGGGGGGAGGTCAGGAAGCACTTCTTCATAGAGATGGTGGTGGACACTTTGGAATGCACTGCTAGAAGAGGTCATCTCGCTGAAGACAGTGGGCAGCTTTAAGAGAGGCTGGGATAGGCATGGGGAAGGCAAGGATCATGGATTGGGAGGAGTGGGGAGGGAGGGAGGGCAGAGACATTAGCTCAAGCTGTGGACCCTGCAATACGAGCAGACTTGATAGACCAAATGGCCTTCTGTTGGGTTCTTCATATGTTCGTATGTAAAATGTTGAGCTTGCAGCATAGCCTATAGGTAGAGTACCAAGCTGTGAATGAGCTTGGTACATCCAGCAATCTGTGTTTGATTTCCATAACCTCCACTTGCATACGTTGACTCTCAGCAAGGTAACTTAA
The DNA here is from genome assembly GCA_016271365.2 of Neoceratodus forsteri. Classification (NCBI taxonomy): domain Eukaryota; kingdom Metazoa; phylum Chordata; order Ceratodontiformes; family Ceratodontidae; genus Neoceratodus; species Neoceratodus forsteri. The sequence continues at coordinate 219,187,405 of JADMNL010000029.1, forward strand.
CCTTCCCAGTGGTCATGAGCCGCTACTAAATATAGACGCTTGTGCCTAGTGGTCTTTACCCACAATAATAATAATAATAAAAAAAAAAGGCAGCACTCAGGAGGTACAAATGAGACGCAGAAGCAGAGGGTAGCAGGGAAGGTAGTGACGGACACAAAGACGCAAACTGAGGAACGGATAGTCAAAGGAATAACAAAGGGAGACAAGACCCTTGTTTATATAAATGAGAAAAAGGAAGACAAGAGGAGGTACTATGATGAGGGTAGGGGTGAGACTTAAGGAGGATGAGGAAGGAAAAAAAATGATATGACCAGCTACTTCTGTTCAGTCTTCACAGTGGAAGGGGAGTGGGATGAGCCACACAAAAGCACCACAGACATTGGGAGGAGGAAAGGAGACATAAGAATATTCACAGAAGAAAGAGCCCAGAGACGATGTGCAAATATAAAAAGTGGATAAAGTTTTGGAGCCAGACAAGGTTCACCCAAGAGTGAGTGCTGAGGGAGCTCATGGATGAATTAGCTGCACCTGTAACACCCCATTCAACAAATCATGGGGAAACTGGAGTGGTCCCAGAGGACTGGAAGAATGAAAATGTGGTACCGCTTCATATAAAATGGCAGTAGGCTCATAAACATAGGTCACCCAGCCAGACGTCAGTACTGGGGAAAACAACTGAGACGCTGTTAAAAGACAGACTTGTGGAGTATCTTGAATCCAGTGGGGTACAAGACCAGGGAATGCATGGATTCAAGGAGGGAAGGTTACATTAGATTAACCTGATTGGTTTCTTCGACTGGGTGACTGGAGAAATAGATCCAGGTGAGGTGGTGGATGTGGCCTAATTAGACCCCTTTGGCAGGAAGGGGGTATTCCAGATGAGGGGTGGGGGCACACAGACAGTATGTTCTTTGCAGGTGTCTAACTGCGGGAGGAATGCTGGTCTATGGGAGGTTCCAGCTCTTTGTGCGAGCATGGCTGATACACTGCTACCCTACCACAATAAGCGGTGGGGGGGGGGGTAAAACCATGAGGGATGTGATAAAGTACTTTTTCACAGAATGGGTAGTAGATGCCTAGACATGCCTTCCAGTGGAGGTAATAGGGATGGAAAAAGTGGTCGCGTTCAGAAATGTCTGGGACAGGCACAAGGGAAATGTGTGGGTAGGGTAATGGGGATATAACATTGTGCCGTGAATCAAGTGACTGTTAAAGTGCATAAGCAGTGTTCTTTCCATGAGGGCTCAGAGCAAAAGTAGCATGACTCAGGACCAGGGCAGTGGAGACCTCCTTTTGTGACCTCATGTTTTGTATCTGTTACAGTCACATGACTGGAGGAGGGCGCACTTGGGCATCGAGTCGCAGCCTCTGGAGAGGCACTGAATGGCTGCTGCTGGTGACTCATCCCTCCCTCGCAAAGCGTTACTGGTGAGCACTGTTCAGCCCACCAGATCACCACCGTGGATGGGAGTCAGATCAGGATTCGGCTCACAGCAGCAGCTGCACCAGAGTACAGACAAGGGCTTAAAACTGCCAGCAAAGCCCAGCATTCCCAGACCTTTTAAGTGCTGCCTTGCCTACCACCACCACCAGCTGCATAATGTATATAGCGCCCCAACAGATCCGTATGAAGTACAGAACAACCCTGTGCTAACTTGATACAGAGTGGCCACCCAGGTGACAGCGAGTTAATACCATCTCATTCTATCCTGTGCGGCCATGTTGTGTTGGGTTACGTAATGGATACTTGTAATGCCCCAAAGTAAGGGGGTAAAAGTAAAAGGGGTGCAATACAGAAAGTAGAGGGGTTTAGGATGCTCAGGGGCCCCGTTGTGTTGTGGAGCATGAGGGCTTTAGGGTGAGGGCTCCTTATACTGTTTTCCCCCTATGGGGGGGGAGAGAAGACAGGGCAATTTTTTTTTAAAGAAAGTTCCCCCCCCCGCTGCCTGCCTGCTTCATTCCACTCCCTCCAAGAGCAGGCAGCAGGAGAGTGGGCATCCATGCACTGGGACTGCTGTTCCTGGCCAGCATGTGGTGTCCTGTACGTATCCCTGTCTGTTTGTGTGGGCACGGGCCCGGGGTTCCAGAACTAGAACCCCCGAGTGCCTTTTCAAATGGGAAAGACCTGTTTGCTTGGAAGTTTCAGGATGGCTGTTGGGGGGGGATGAGTTAGAGAGAGACCTACAGAGTGAGACAGAGACAAAGGCTTACCTGGTGGTTGAAGCAGTCTAGTCGACCCGCACTGGTGCCCCTCATCCAGCCAGTGACTACTACTGCTGCTGCTTTAACCCCGCTGTGTGGTCGAGTACGGCAGTCCTCCTGGTAGGAAGAAGTCTCCAGTCCCCTGTGGTCAGTGTGGGCTCTGTTCTACCCCATTTTTAATTTTTACTGCATCATTCTGTGCCGATTTTAAAGTTTAAATGTAATCCCCGGTCCCTCAGGGCAGGGTTGAAGAGCCACGTCATAGGGTGCCGAGAGACCTGCAAGGCCCCCTGTCTTCCCACGTGTTGCCTGACTCCAGCTGTACTAGTCCTCTCCCTCTGCCAGACAACCTCCCACCTCCAGTTCTTCACCCCGTGCTGGGGCAGTGAGTCAGGCGGCAGCTCAAAGGAAAAGTGCTGACCACTCAACTGTTCAAAAAGAAATAAAATAAATTGTTTAGCACTGAATGCGCCATTGTGGGGTCAGGAAAGCGAGGGCCAGCTAGGGCACATTCATTTAAATATTGTGGGGCTAGCGACACCCACAGGGAAGGGGCCAGCTCAGGTAGAACCATAGAGGACCTATGAATATTTATTAGGGGGGGCAGAATAGGGCAGAGAAGCCAAAAGGGAACAGGGCCACAGCTACAGAAGTGGACAGAGATTTAAAGAGGCATGTTAGACCCCCAAATAAAAAGGGACTAAGTGGCAGTTTGGCTCAAGTTAGGCCCAGGACAGGCCTAGTAGTTCTGAGAGGGCAGCACTGGCCCAGTACAGTTAGGACAAGCCATCCCAGAGTAACAAGGGCAGCACAGGCCAAGATTTAAAGGGGCAATGACAGACCCTAGGTTTAAGGGGCAACCTTAGGCCCTAGCATTGAGAGGGCAGCACAGGCCCAGTACTGTTAGGGCAAACCAGCCCCAGAGTAATTTGGGCGTCCAGGCCCCAGGGTAACTAGGGCAGCCAGTTCCAGAGTATTTAGGGCAGCAGGCCTTGCGGCAAGTGGAGCATCCAAGTCCAGTGATTGGGGCATTCATATTAAAGTGTTCAGAGGTAGCCAGATCCTATAAAGAAAGTCCCCAAGAGGGAAAAAGGTCAACCAAGGGGTGCTTAGCACACAATATGCTGTGAAGTGACCGTCAACACCCATACAGTTTATACAAAACAGTTATTACTCAGGCATCTGAAAGGTTGTGTTAAGTGCTAAAGCACCAAGATTGTATTGTGTTCCATTAGGATTGTGGTTATTTGGCCCTGCAAATGAACAATTGCCCTGCATCTGAATAATTGCCCTGGATTGTGCAATTTACCTCTGCTTCAGTTTATTTGCCCCTGCAAGTGAACAATTGCCCGATTGTGCAATTTACCTCTGCTTCAGGTGAATTGTCCCCACAAGTGAACAACTGCCCTCAAAAGGAACAATTGCCCCCAAATCTTGTTTGCCCCTGCTCCTGGCAAATCGCCCTATCAAGCAGTTGACTTGGTATAGTGAGAAAGTTTCTACTAACTACAATATTGCCAACATATGGGGATAGACTCAATTTTCTGCCATGTTGACGTTCCATGGTGTGGCCCATCATTCTACACATTCAGAATCAGTTTCTGCCCGGAGGAAGACGTCTTCATCATCCTTCCTCAGAAAGTGTCTTGTCCAGCAGATCAACTCAGTTCTTGTCGTTCACCAAAGTCGAGTCCATCAAAATCTGTGCAAGTTGCACCCGATGTTCCTGCTGTTCCTCAGATCGAAGTAGAGTCCGTCGCAATCCATGCAAGTCGCACCCGCCATTCCGTGTTCCTCAGGTCGAAGTAGAGTTCACCGACGTTAGAGTGCATCACGTCTGCTGTGCCAGTTTTGTCTTTCAGTTCCTGATCCAGATGTCCTGAAGCTGGTCGCCTTCAGCAGAAGAGTGTGCACATCCTGGAAGAAAAAAATACTCACCTTAGTAAATGTGTTTCTTCTAATGGAGTGTTGCTGTATTCTAACATTATGTAGTTAGCCCCAGCACTTGAACTGCTCCGGAGAGGAAAGAGATAACTATGCCAGCGCATAGAACATTGAGCTTGAGCTCGGTTCAAACCTCCGTCTGCTGCACTTTGAAGTGTAACAGTCAGATTCTTATGAGCCAATACTAACTACCCCCCCAACTATGTGGAAATTGTAAAATACTTTTTACTAGCCAAGAAGGCAACCAAATATTTTGGATCCCCAAAAGACTCAAGTCGGGAAAACAAAAACTAGGCAGTGAACAAAATACCAAACCATAAGAACAACTCACTCCCCTGATAAAAAAGGGAGAGTGCCAAGTATACCCCTGAGGTGCAACACTGTGCCTACCCACCCACTTCCCAAAAAACAGGTTCTGAGAGGGGAGGCAGGGAGGGAGGTCAGAATACAGCAAGGCTCCACTAGAAGAAACACAATTACTAAGGTGAGTAATATTTTCTTCAAACATGAAGTCTTGCTATATTCTGACATTATGCAGACTACCAAGCAGTACCTCCATGGAAGGGAGGGGGAGAACCCATTTTAGGAATAGGCTCTGCAGTACTGCTGCACCAAACCAAGCAACACTCCTAACCTGGATATCCAGAGAGTAATGCTTGGTGAATGTATGGACTGTCTTCCAGGTGGCTGCTTTATATATCTCTAATAAGGGAGCAGCCAGAGAAGCAGCTGTACCTCTAGTAGAATGAGCCCTCAGGTCTGAGGGGGGTATTTTGCCTAGCTTTTTGCAGCAGAATTGTATGCAAGAGACAATCCACCTGGCAGTAGTTCTCTTAGTAGCAGGTTTACCCTTTCCCATTTCACCATTAGTGAGGAACAACTGGAGGAAGTCAAACCTGAGTGCCTTAGTACGCTCAATGCAGTAGCCAACAGCCCATTTAACATCCAAACTGTGTAATCTCTCTCCTGAAGAAGAATGATCAGTGAAGAAGGCAGGAAGAGACATGGATTGGTTCAGATGAAAATCTGAAACCACTTTGGGTAAGTACCTCCTGTTGGTTCCAAGGACCACCTTATCTTTATGGAATGAGAAAAAAAATCAGACTCCACTGACAGAGTTTGCAGTTCACCAATACATCTGGAAGAGGTAATAGCTACCAGGAACACAGTTTTCCAAGTCAAGTACTTAAGCTTTGCTGAAGACAAAGCCTCAAAAGGGGGGCTGCATAAGCACACCATCATCTCTTTCCATGAGCTCTCCTTGGCGCTGGCCACACACCAGTCCCGAGCTCCAACCAGCTGCTTCACCAGATCTGTGCAAAGAGAGAGAGAGAGAAACCAATGCATAATATGGCCCTTGGAATGTATTATCTATCGAGTACCTATCTTCCTCATTCCCGTTTCTTCTCAAACATCCCATGAGATTAAATAATCCCCCCCCCCTTACAAATACATACAAAATCAGTCCTTACCTTGAAGTGGGCATTTTGGGGGCACACTCCCTGAGTTACCCATCTCCACACCAGAGGAACCTGTCCTGCATGTACCAAGGCAGGCTGGAAAAAAGCAGGACAGGTGAAACAAGTTCATGTCAGTCAAGAGCCCCTCCCATACAGGTACCGCCACATACTATACATTGCTGGAGATGAGAGCCCCTCCCATACAGGTAGCTCCGCATACTATACATTGCTGGAGATGAGAACGCCTCCGACGACACAAATAATATAGAATACGATAACAAACTAGGATACTATTGTCGCTAGACTACATGGCTTGTGCACCTGCCCCTGAAACCAATTTATTGCTGCGCTCCTGTCCTCTCCACCCCCGGTGGAGAGAGAGCAGCCTGAGCGCTGCACAGCAGCAATTCAAAACCAGCTGTGCTCCGCTAGCCCCGGCCACCTGCCTCGAACCGCTGACCGTGGCGGGGGGCAGCACACTCACAGCAAGCCACTTCTTAGGCTGTGCTCCCATAATCAGGATGGGAACGGGGAGCAGAGTGGGCAGGGGCACCTAAGTTTGTAAGTTTGTTCTCAGGACTGCAGGTAATTGTGGACTGCCTGGAGATGGAGCAGCTAAAGCTTTCAATGATAGGATTAAACAAGGTGCACCCAGTCCAAGATCCAGGGTTATCCCGACTAAGCAACACAGACCGATAAAAGCAAGTAGGCAGCTTTGGAGGGAATCACTCAAAATGAAATCAGCATGATATATGTTTATTTATTTAGCTTTTGTTTACCGGGTAAATACACTAGAAAAAAATACCTATATTTTCAGGCACCTCCTGGGAGAGTAAACAACAAGAATACAATGAATAAAACAGAAAAAAAAAATCCACAATTACATACCGCAGGTAAAGCCAAGGCAGTGACAGGGTACAACATTTAAATACAGGTAGGAAAAAAATTCACCGAACAACAGACAGTGACAGGGAAAAAAAAAACACTGATTATATGTTCAAAAGAATAAATGAGCACAGTTTCAAACAAACTGTGGGGAAATAGCAAAATTTGTTTCAAAAATATGTTAAGGGTAATTGCAAAATATCAAGCATGTCTAATAGGTAGGCTGTCAATCATTGATCCTTGTAAATTAATGCTCACATGCAGGGGTGTAGCCAGAAATTTTAAACTTGTACTCAAAACTGATGCACTATTGCCCCCCGTTATGTAAACATAAACCAAAATATGTGCTGCCATGCCACACCATTGCCCCCCCCGGCTAGCCATGTCTGAGTTCAAGTAATCAGTTTCCTCCTGTAATCCTCCTTCCTTTGTTTTTCTGCCTGCCTGGTAAGTTGCTGTTGTGTGTGTATTTGGCTGGTGGCATCAGTGCCCCATAGCAAACAAAGGCAAAAGGGTTCAGCACGACACAGACACAATGTGACTCACAATGTCCTTGCTTTCCTTTTTTTGCTGCCCCTGCCTGATTTTTTTTACTGTACTCTGCTGCGTACAGTGCGTATGCCTGCCGACACCCCTGCTCACATGTACAATGGCCATGATGAATAACACCGGTAAGTAACAAGTGTTGGTTTGCCTTGCTGTCCAGCTGTGGTGCCAATAACATGGGTAGCTCCCTCCCCAGGTCAAGGGTATGCAGGATGGTAACAAAGGAAGGGGAGTGTACAAATGGTAATATGCATTTACTTGACCTCCCACAACTTGGGATGACCTCCAGAGCACCCAGACATTTTCAGGCCAGTCAGAGCTGTAATTAAAAGGAGTTTGCAACAAATCAGTCTCAAAACATTAATGGAGATCCACACAGAACAGAAAGCCTAGAACAGGAGCCTTATTTTAACTCAAAGCTTGTCAGCGTATTTTCAAAATGAAAAATTGTTGCAACGGGCTCTTTTCAGATCCCACAAGTCCTTTCCTGGTACACATTTCAGTTCATTTGTCTCCAAAATGCACTTCACTTTACCCACAGAGGTGTCCGTTTGTAATACTTCTGACCCACTTCTAATCAATCCTTGGTACACAGTTCAAATTGTCCAGAATTAATTTGGGAGCTGCAAGCAGTCCGGTGGGCACACAGTTCCCCAGAAGCATCAGTCTGTCTTCTTGCCCATAATTCAGGGCCCTCTGACCGTGCTAATTACAGGTACTGGCGTCTGGTTTCAAGAGAGCATGGAACAACCACACAAGGTTATTGAGAGGAGCCCCAAGGGGGGGGTGAACTGGGGGGTGAGGGGTAGACTTGATGGGCCTGAGGGTCCTTTTCTGCAATCAATTTCTATGATTCTATGACACTAATATGCTCACACATGTAGCTCAGCCCATAGGGACAGGTACGTCACATTTCAAATGCCAAGTGTTGCCTCAGCTCAGTCCCCCCAGCAACCTGGGAATGGTGGGGGCATTTCATGCCACAGAGTTGCCTAGGGAGATTCTAGCCTACCTCCTCTAGACCTAGTACCATGCACCCACTACCTGCCCCCGACCTTGGGCAAAATTCTGGGGTCCCCCCAGATCTATATTACCACACCATGAGCCCCTCACTCACCTAGGGAATGGGACTTGCACTGAAATATACTCAAAAATACCATATTTGATACCTTTCTGCCTAGCTGCAGGGGTGGTGGTGGGGAATTGCTGTGTGCCTAAACAGTCCCTCCGCTCAGAATAACATCTATTTTACCTACTATTTGCAGTCCATTCTCAAAGACTCTTTTTTTCTCTTCTGAAGTAACATTTTTCCTCGGCCTCCCCTTTCTCTTCTTTTCTGGGGGTCAGCCCCCACTGGGGCATCTGTTAATGGCAGTCGCCATGACGTCCCATCACATTTGTGTTGGTCTCACTCTCTGGAAAAGTACTTCACAGCAGGGAGTACTGGCACTCCTTGCCAGCCATGTGGCTCCCTTCAGAATGATGCCATCTGCTTTAGCTCTCGTGCATCAGCAGCTGGTCAGTCCCCTTTGGAACACCGGCTCAGTCCTGCTGACTCCACTCCCAAAGGAGCCAGTACACTGTCACCAGGGACACCGTCAGCTGTCTGGATGTATTTTCAGTGTCACTTTATTTATTGTGCATACTCGTACTTTTTTTGTTAAGCTTAACATCTGACTCAAAATTATAACATTAAAGTTCCGACCTTATCTTGGGGGGTCCACTCTTTCCCGTGCATTCCCGGTCGTACTGTGGCACTTATCACACAAAAACCGCTGCAGTTTGAAAAGTGAAACCACAGCTCAAACAGAAATAACCCTTGTTTTTGAAAACAGAACGCATTGCTGAAATTAGCTGAATTCATGGAATACATCCATATATTTAGTTGCTATGACTCCAAAATCACCAAGCTCATTCATGCATGAGTTTGGCATGATCAGTGCCACGGGACTTTCAGGAACATATGGGAAGGAGTGGACCCCTCAATATAAGGTTGGGACTTTAATGTTATAATTTTGGATCAGATATTAAGTTTACCAAACGATTGTAACATGGCACTAAACATCATGCTGAAATGCAGAAAGCAGATTTGTGGAAAGGCATCAGGTGACCAAAAGCCAGCGGGTATTAATCCAGCAGTACAGCCCGCTCACTAGTGCATGTTGCTGAAGACAGGAACACGGCAAACCAGCAACCAGAAGACAGCTGATGTCAGGGGCGGGCAAACTGATGCATGCACCGCCACGAGCTCAGTCAAGCAAGCAATGGTAGCAATGCTCAGAAAGTAGAGAAATAAGTCGCCAGCTTGAAGAAGTGCCTCGGAGCTAGAGCCAATGTAAGTCAATAGCAATAAAGATGTCCTGCCATTGTTTGCGATGTATGCACCCAGCACAGTTAGTGAAAGAAAGCGGACACCATGAAATGTTTACCAGATCTGGAAAAAAAGCAATGTTGCCACATCTTATTTGGAATAAAGGTGAATGAAGACATGTGTCCCATAATGCAGTACTGCGATGTATGTGGCCGATGTAACAACGAACTGCAATACATTCAAACCGTTGCTCAGAATGTAAAAAAAAATGCAAGTTGTGCATGTTTCAGACAGCAATGTAATGTCAGCATTTCTTAAAAATGTCTCAGCACTACATGAATGTATGTGAAGCGTCCAACGTGCATACACTCGTTGTTACATCTTCAGTGTTAGAAGAGCAGCAAGCCGCACCAAAGTTTCTCCACAGCAATCACTGATGGGCAGAATGTCTAGTTGTGAATGTAATATTATTGTAACAATACTTCCCTGCCACTTGCCATTTTACAAGCGTATTAATCCCCTCCAGAGTCAGGCTCTACTAGTGGATTAATGCCCGGTCAGTAGTTGGAAGCACTCGGACTGTGGCCTCGTGCACCAACCCCCCACAACCAGGCACTAATCCACTGGTAGAGCCCTCCTCTGTTGGGGATTAATGCTTACATATGCACATAGTGAATAATAGCATTAACAGGGAGTCTAGATTTGTGGCAGGCACAATAAATAAAGGGACACTGAAAATACGTCAAAACAGCGGACAGTGTCCCTCTACCCTTTGTGGCATGGATCCGTGTATAAGCTACAAATTCTCTGGCAGTCCTTACTAAGGAGCTGGTCTTCTGGGGGGGGGGTGCACTACACATGTTATTTCCATTACAGCACTTTCACAGCTGATGTCCTCAGCCAATCAGAACCCATAAAATACACATTCTCCTTCTCTTGTAGACTCCATTAAGGCAGAGGTTAAACTGGGCAGGAGTCCACAAGAACTCAGTTCCACCCCCTCTTTAAAAAAGTACAACAGATCTACCATCTCTGTCATGTTTATCCATTGACTACTAGAGGGGAGTTCTACCTCCTCCTCCTCCCTCATATCTTATTTTCAGGAGGGCCAGGTAATGTGAATGTAATCTTTCTCTCTCTGTTAGTTTATTCAAGATGGGGTTAAATACTTTACATCTTTTTTGCAGTCTTGAGGAAAAATCCTGGTAGGTGAAGAGGTGGCTCCCCTCGTAGACAAACTCGTTAAGGTTCTGATAGGTGGACAAAACTGTCTGGTGGTCCCTGAAGTGGTGGAGCCGCATGATGATCTGCCACAGCAGTTGCTCTTCAGCGGGCCTTGGTACCAAAGTTCTTTGTGCCCTCTCGATTTCCAATCTCCTGACCATCAGTGACAAGCGCTGCAGGACTGGCATGCTTACAGCACAAAATTCCTCTGCACTGGCCCCCTCCTTGCCCTCTAGTAAGCCACACAGCTTTACGTTGTTTCATCGCCCATCATTTCCTTGGTAAACCAGCAATTTCTTGAAGTCCTTGGAGCTAAACATGTGGCTCAAGGGCTAGTGCCAGGAAAAAGGACACAAATTTATAGGTAACTGGCAACAGTTTTGGGAGCGAAAGGTCTTTAAATTTGATGGACTGCATCTGACTAAGGAGGGAGTCAATGCATTGGGGCAGAAGTTTGACGTCTTTGCAGAATATTTAAACTAGTAAATGGGGAGAGGGGTGCAGCACCCGATACATCGAATGGGAAGAACACCCTTCCCCCCTCAGCTAGTGATCAAACAGGAGTTCAGTATGTTTGTAGTTCATTTGCTTCACCAGGTAAGGATAAAGGTCTGGCTCCCCGTACGATGCACAGGGGAAACGCCAAACCTCGCTCAACAACTAACACGCTGAAATCTGGCCAATGCAAATTATGTACACAAATGCTCACAGTCTCAGAAATAAGATCCCAGACCAGCAGGCAATAATGACAGAGGCTAAACTGGACATAGTAGCCATTAGCAAGACATGTTCCACCAGTAACCACACTTGAGAGACTTCAGTACCTGGCTATGTACTGTTCAGAAGAGACCGAGGTGCAAAAAGGGAGGGGGGTGGTGAAGTGGTCCTTTATGTCAATAAAAATATCAAAGCTACAGAAATTCAGTATACACATATGGAGCCAGAAGAACTGTGGGTCACCCTAGAAACAGGAAATGGGACAGCCATATGAACTGGGATTGTCTACAGGCCTCCAGACCAGGGGCAGAACATAGATACATTACTGTAAGAAGATATACAAAACCTGACAGCTAAAGGGGAGGGTCTGAGACTTCAACATGCCAGATACAGATTGGTCAATACCATCAGGAACATCCACCAGAACTAGACACATAGTGGATTCATTACAGGGGGAGGGCCTCAAACAACTGGTAAAACAACCCACAAGAGACAGGGCTATCCTAGATCTAGGAAAGACTAATGGGGAAAGGATCGCAGCTCTCCAGGTAGAAGGTTACCTGGGGGGCAGTGACCATCACGTGGTATGGTTCAATTTGGCCACTAGAACTAAATCATCCCATTCCAAGGCAAAAATATGGGACTTCAGAGAAGTGGACCTTGATAAGATGGCCAACAAAGTTAAGCTAGTCCTGGCAAGAAGAAATATAGGCGAGGGGGTACAGGCAAAGTGGGCAGGCATTAAGTAAGCATTAATCACTGACAGAGGAGGGCTCTACCAGTGGATTAATACCCAGCTGGGGGGGGGTTGGTGCATGAGGCCAAAGGCCAAGTGTTTCCAACCACCCAGCGGGCATTAATCACCGGTAGAGCCCGATGCTGGAGGTGATTATTGCACTTGAAACATGGCAAGTACAAGGCAAATATTGCGTGAGTAGTAGTTGAGTTCAAAATAGACAGCGGTTGCCCACGGTGATAATGTTTCTTGCTAAACTATGCTACATTTCCTTGGTTTCAAGTCAGTGTCATGATGTGACAACGTGCGCGTTCACACTGCAAGCTACACATTCTTTTATATAGTGTCAGCTATTTTTAACTCAACAGCAGCAGAGGATTACTGTGTGAAAGATAGAATACCATTCTGATTTAGGGATTCCTACCAACCGTTAGCATGCTGTCTCGTTCAATCTTATGTCCCGATTACAGATGACAGCAGTGCACTGTGGGGAAAAATATCTACTCATAGTGTCACATGTTGACAGAGTCATTATACCTTTATTCTTCTTATCTACCTTCTCTGTCACGATACCTCCCTCTTCTATATTTATTTGCCTTGCTGGCGCACTTCAAGAGCTCCTCTACTGTGTCAAACCTGCACCGAGTCCATGGGTAGCTCTGCGCGATTGTATCGGTGATTTTCTCGGTGTTTGCTCAACATCGCGATCTACTGGCTCTCGGGCATACCTACTAGTCCTGTGTGTGACTGCTGCCCGGTGCTCCCCCGCTTGTTTCCATCAGTTACCTGAGTGCGATCTCATAGTGGCTTCTGAGGGTAGTGCACCATCTGGCACTACTACTGCATTCTTGGATCTCTACCCTGTTCATTCCCGTCAAAGTGCTGTACCGTGTGGCTACTTCTGGTAGGGCGCCAGCAGGCTCTACTGGTGGCTTAATCACCACTCGGTTTCAATCACCTGATGCATTTCAACCAGTCTCTGCTCTCCATTTCAGTATGCTTTTCTATGCCATGTTACAAGGACGCAATACTTCAAGCAACATCCCATTGTGTTAGAGAGACAGGCAAGAGCAAAAAGAAGGAAACCTTTTTGGTTCTCAAAAACAGTACCAGAAAAGATCAGAGCCAAAAGGCTGGCCTTCAGGAAGTATAAGGGAACGCAGCGGGATGAAGATAGGGAGGCATACCAAACTTCCCTAAGGGAAGCAGGGAAGGCAGTAAGGCAGGCAAAGGCCCATACGGAGGAAACACAAACGCAAAAAGTAAAAGAGGGTGATAAGACTTTCCATAGATACATTAGTGAAAGGAGAAAGTCCAGAGGGGGTATTGCTAAAACCAAAGAGGATAAGGGGGAGTGTGTAGATGAGGACCAAGGAAAAGCATCTATTCTAAATATATACTTCTGCACAGTATTTACTGAGGAGAAGGTAGGAAAGGGCCCACAGCTCAGCACCTTGGACACAGGGGGGAGGGAGGTGTGCACTAGTCCTTTCACAAAAGAAAGGGTCCTATAAGAGCTCGCTAAGCTCAGGGTAGACAAGGCAATGGGACCTGATGGCATACATCACAGGGTACTAAAGGAGCTAAGGGTGGAACTAGCAGAACCATTATCAGAACTGTTTAGCGAGTTTCTGAGCACAGGAGAGGTCCCAGAAGACTGGAGAAGGGCTCATGTGATCCCGTTCCACAAGAGTGGTAGCAGGGAGGAGGCAGGGAACTACAGACCAGTCAGTCTTACCTCAGTAGTGGGCAAGATTATGGAGGCACTACTTAAGGAAAGGATAGTGCAATACCTGGAATCCATAGGAGCACAGGATCCAAGACAGCATGGGTTTACAACAGGAAGATCCTGTCAAACTGATCTCATAGATTTCTTTGACTGGTAACCAGAGTGGTGGACCAAGGGGGAGCAGTTGATGTCGCCTACCTTGACTTCAGCAAAGCTTTCGATACTGTTCCACATAGAAGATTGATTAATAACCTGGGTAGGCACGGGGTGGGTCAGAAGTTGGTCAACTGGGTGGTAAACTGGTTGATAGGCAGAAATTAGAGAGTGATGGTAAACAGTATACAGTCAGAAGAGATGCAAGTTACAAGTGGGGTACCTCAGGGATCAGTCTTCGAGCCAGTTCTCCTCAATATCTTCATCAGTGACACTGCAGATGGACTGGAGGGTAAGGTCTGTTTGCAGATGACACCAAGATCTGCAACAGAGTAGATGATCCAGATGGGGTGGACAGAATGTGAAGAGATCTGGATAAACTGGCAAAATGGTTGGAAGAATGGCAAATGGGGTTAATGCAAAGAAGTGCAAGACCATGCACATAGGGAAGAGAAATCCTGAAGCCACCTATAGGTTGGGAGGGGAGTTGCTGGCAATCACAAGGGAAGAAAGAGACTTGGGCATCATCATCACAGATGACCTGAAAATCATCAAATGGGCGACTAAAGCAGTAGGTAAGGCTGGGAGGGATGTCGGAATTCTGATAGTGAAATTATCACAAGTCGTAGAGGGAGGTAATAATCCCTCTTTACAAAACACTGGTTAGGCCCCATCTGGAGTACTGTGTGCAGTACTGGAGGCCACACCTGTTCTAGAGGATGGTTTGCTGGACAACATCATTGCCCAGTGTGGACTAAAAGGGGAAGGAGTGGTGTTGATGGGGGACCTTAATATGCCAGGTACAAACTGGGGAACCGTGTCCTCTAAGGTGGCCAAGGAGCAGAGGCTGCTGGACGGCTTCCAGGATGTGTTCTTAACTCATTGTCTCCTAGCCGACGCCTGTAGTCGTCAGTAAAAAAACACTGGTGTGTCCTGAGTACGTCTGCAGAAGTCGGCTACTGACTCCCAGTGTGCCCAAGCAACGTCTGGAGAAGTCACTTATATATTTTAATTTATAGTGTAACAGAATATAATATATATTTGACTGCATAGCACCGTTGGAAAGGAATGTTATGCTGAACAACTCTGTCACTGATATTTTGTGCATATCATGCATACTTTAGGAGTTATTTGCATTTGTTTATGGTATGGTGTGTATGGCTTATGTTGCCTGTTTTAGTGAAAAATATTTTTTTTGCTGTTTCAACCAGTTTAAAAAAAAACAAATTACATATTATTATTTGCATACCACCATTGGGAAGGTAATGCTGTGCTGAACAAATTTGCCACTGATATTTTGTGTATATCATGTATACTTTAGGAGTTATTTACATTTGTTTATGGTATGGTGTGTATGGCTGACATGTTTTCCATCAAGATTCACCTAAGCAGCTTGAATAAAATTCACTTTTTGGCACTTCAGCAGGTATAAAATAAAAACCGTATTGATTACAACTGGTTGCATAGCACCATTGGAAGGCATTTTGTGCTAATCAACTTTCATGCATGCTACTTTGTGTGTAACATGTATACTTTTGGAGTTATACGCATTTGTTTATGATATGGTGTGTGTGGTTGAGATTAGCCCTCAAATCTCGCCAAAAGCACTTGACTAAAATGGAAAATTACGCTTTATAGTAAAAGATATCTTTTTTAACTAATATAATATTAAAACACCATCTAATGTCTGTATGCTTAATTTGGTGTTGATATTTTACATATTTTCCAACAAAATGGCTTATGTTGCACTTTTTTGTGAAAAATATTTAGTTTGCTCTTTCGACCAGCATAGGAAAAACTAAATTACTTATTATTACATGCATGCCACCATTGGAAAGGCAATTTTGTGCTGAATAACTCTGCCACTCATACTTTGTGTCTAGCATATACAGTTATTGAGCTATTAGCATTTGTTTGCAACATGCTGACTATGGCTTGATTTTGCTTAGAAAGGCCCAGGATTCACTGTTAAAAGTATACAGGAGATTCAGGAGGCAAGTGGTGTAATCTCAGAGTGAGCCTGTGGAGGCAATGAGTTAACACAGCATGTGATGGAGCCCACAGGGAAGGGGCATGTCCTGGACGTGGTTCTGGCAGATGGGGATCTGGTAAGGGACCTGGTTGTAGAGGACCCCCTGACTGGGAGCAACCACAATACTGTCTAGTTTCAAATAAGCATGGGGGGAGGGGGTGAGATCTAGGACACTGGCAGTGGACTTCAGGGGGGCAGACTTTGTGGGCATGGGAAATATTCTCAAGGATCACTTGAAGGGGATTACATCAATGACAAGTGTGGAAAGGAGCTGGAAGGTCATAAAACAGGGACTTCATGAGGCAGTCAGGATCTGCGCTAAGTTAAAACGTAAGGGAGCAAGGTCACATAAACCATGCTGGTGGTCCAGTGAGGTACAGGTAGCAGTCAGAGAAAAGAAGGCAGCCTACAAAAAATATAAAACAACAAGAGGGTATAGGGATAAGGAAATGTATCATCTTGCATCTAGAAAAGTCACCCGGATGGTGAGGGGAGCAAAGTCCAGTAAAGAGCAGCGGCTGGCACAGGGGATACATGGAGGGGAAAAGGGGTTCTTCCGGTACATTGGGGAGCGGAGAAAAACTAAGGGCCATCTCAGCAGATTGAGATCAGAAGGAGGGTGGGTGGAAGAGGCGAGGGACCAGGCAGAGGTATTTAATGAGTACTTTGCCTCTGTGTTCACTAGGGAGGGGGATGGGATATCTACAAAGCAAGGCATGATGGGGATAGAAGCGGCAATGAGTGGGATCAGGGTAGCAACAGAAATGGAGCAAGAGGGAGGGAGAGGTACCCCAGGGGTGTCACATCTGGATAAGGATAAAAAGACCAGTAAGGTGGAGGGGACGGATGATGCTTTCTCCACCAAAAGGGTGTGGTTCGACCTCAAGGCCCTAAAGAAAGATAAATCTCCTGGGCTGGATGGCATTCATCCCAGAGTACTATGGGAGTTGGCGGACATACTGGCTGCACTCCTGGCAGAGTTCTTCAACAGGTCACTTGAGACAGGGAGGGTACCTAGGGATTGGTGAGAGGCACATGTGGTGCCAATCCATAAAGGGGGGTCGAGGGAAGTACCAGGTAACTATAGACCCATCAGTTTGACCTCGGTGGTGGGAAAATAAATGGAGAGTATACTAAAGGAACGATTGGGGGTGTACTTGGAGGAGGTGGGAGGTCTGGATAGTCGGCAACATGGGTTTGTGCCAGGTAGATCATGTCAAACCAATCTTGTGGAGTTCTACGAATGGGTAACATCAGAACTGGACAGGGAAAGCCTGTGGATGTATTATTCTTGGACTTCAGCAAGGCATGTTGACTCTGTCCCCCACAATGGTCTGGTGGAGAAACTGATGGGGTTAGGAGTAGGCCCTTTGATGGTCAGATGGATTTAAAACTGGCTAGCTGGATGCAAACAGAGAGTAGTGGTCTGTGGGGAGCTCTTGAACCCTAGAGAGGTTGGTAGTGGGGTACCACAGGGCTCAGTCCTGGGTCCGATCCTGTTTAATGCATACATATCAGACATCAGGGAGGGTATAGGGTGTGAAATGAGTCTCTTCGCTGATGACTCCAAGATGGGAGCAGTAGTTGAGGGAGAAGAGGGGAGGTTGGCCCTGCAAGGGGACCTGGACACCCTGGACAGCTGGGCTCACACATGGAAATTAAATTTCAATATCACCAAGTGCAAGGTGTTGCATCTTGGGCGGGGAAACCCTAAACACAGGTACACCCTGGGAGGGGAGGCGCTGGAGGCCTCAATAGGGGAAAAAGACCTAGGGGTCATGGTGGATGCATGTATGAATAACTCTGAGCAGTGCAGGAGAGCGGCTAGCAAGGCAAACAGGATGTTGGGATGCATCATAAGGGGGATCACCTCTAGGAGCAAGGAAGTGATTCTGCCACTGTACAATGGACTGGTTAGACCACACCTTGAGTACTGTGTACAGTACTGGAGACCGCACTTGAAGAGGGACATACAGTTCCTGGAGAGGGTACAGAGGAGGACAACTAAGATGATACAAGGGCTAGGGGATTTGACGATGAGGACAGACTTGAGGAGCTCTGCCTGTTTTCATTGGAGGAGAGGAGAGACAGGGGGACATGATTGAGGTCTTCAAGGCACCTCAAGGAATAAATAGGGTAAACATGGAGGGGATCTTTAGACTAAAGCAGGGAGGTATCACCAGAGGGCATGGTTTGAAGTTGGAAGGTGGAAGGGTGAGGGGAAAAGAGGAGGAGGTTTTTCACTGACAGGGTGGTGGACCCTTGGAATGCATTACCTGGCGAGCTGGTTCAGAGATCCACAGTGGAGGGCTTCAAGAGAGGGTGGGACAGACACAGAAAGTGGATGTATCAGATGATGGCCTGTCCCAGGGGGTGGGGATGGATGATAGGGGTTTCTGGAACACAAGGGAGGGGAGGGCCTCGGCACCCAACTAAGGATCTGAGGTTCGAGCAGACTTGATAGACCGTAAGGCCTAATCTGCTGGCAAATAGTATGTTAGTATGATTGACTTATACAAAATCCTGACTGACTTATCTCAGCAGTTTGAAATTTATGACTAACTGAATAAAGAAACCTCTGCCAGTTTGTCTCAATTTCCGCCAATTTGAAATGTGGTTACTGTTGGTCAAGAATCATAGATAAAATCTCTGTTTCATTAGGGCTGTGGGTGAAGCCTACAGCCTTACTCTGATTGGATTCTAGCTCTGAAAATGGCCGATCATGGAACCTTCTACTGGATTTTTGGAAGTATCCTTCTGAAAGCCCAACAGAGCTTGAACCTCTCTGCCATGATCAGTTGCTATGGAATAACAGCCACACTATTTTGGCTGTTACTTCCACATTCCACATGAACGACACATGCGTGACTGGCACACATGCGGAGTTCAGCTGGCGCAGTCATGTGAATGGCAAGGTGTCATTCGCTGCTAAACTACAGACCTGTTAGTTTAACCTCAGTGATTGGGAAAGTGATGGAATCACTTCTGAAGGAAAGAACTGCTGAGTACCTAGAGGCCAGAGGGGCACAGGACCCAAGGCAGCATGGATTCACAGCAGGAAGGTCATGTCAGATGAATCTAAGAGATTTCTTTGACTGGGTGACCAAAGTAGTAGATAAAGGAGGGGCTGTGGACATGGCCTACCTAGACTTTAGCAAGGCATTTGACACAGTCCCACACAAAAGATTAATATACAAGTTGGCCAGCCTGGAAGTGGGTCCCAAGCTGGTAGGCTGGGTAAAGAATTGGCTGGAGAACAGGACACAAAGGGTAATAGTAAATGGAGTCCACTCTGAAGAAAGGGGGGTTACTAGTGGGATACCGCAGCGTTCAATACTGTGACCGGTCCTCTTTAATGTGTTTATAAGCGACATTGCAGAGGGACTGGAAGGAAAAGCATGTCTCTTTGCAGACAACACAAAGATCTGCAACAGAGTTGATACACAAGGTGGGGTGGAAAGGATGAGAAGGGACTTGGTAAGGCTGAAGGAGTGGTCAAATGTATGGCAGCTTAGATTCAATGCTAAGAAGTACAAAGTAATGCACCTGGGAAACAAAAACCCAGGGGAAGAGTACACAATAGGGGGTGAGATACTGACAAAAAAAATGGAAAGGGACCTGGGGGTAGTCATATCTGATGACCTAAAGGTGGGCAAGCAATGTGAAAGGGCAGTAAGGATGGCTGAGGGGATACTGGGATGCATTGGGAGAGGCTTCACCAGTAGAAAACATGAAGTTGCTATCCTTCTGTACAGACAGCTGGTTAGACCACATCTGGAGTACTGCGTCCAGTTCTGGAGACCCAATCTCCACAAAGACATAGGATGGAGGTGGTCCAGAGAAGGGCAACTAAGATGGTGCACCAGAAGACATATGAAAAGAGACTTAAGGAGCTTAATATGTATTGCCTCAAGGAAAGGAGGGAGAGGGGAGACATGATGCGAACATACGAACATACGAAATTTGCCAGCAGATAAAGGCCTAGAGGTCTATCAAGTCTGCTCGAATGTGCAGCTAGCACCCCTTATTCTGCAGCTGCCCCTCCCTTCCACCCTTCCCTTCATTAACCCTCCCCTTGTCCTGTCCCATCCTCGCTTGAAGCAGTCCACTGTTCTACTGCATACCACTTCAGCAGGTAACGATTCCACCCAGCCACCACCCTCTGTGAAAAAGTGTCTCCTCATCTCCCTCCTGAACCTTCCTTGCTCCAGTCTCATATCATGGCCCCGTGGCCTCCTCCCTCCCTTACTTTGAATAGCCCCTCTGTACCTGTCTTATTTATTCCTTTCATGTATTTAAGGTTTCACTCATGTCACCCTGTCTCTCCTCTCCTCCAGTGAGTACATGTTCAACTTCTTCAACCTCCTCTCGTATGATAAGTCCCCCAGCCCCTTGATCATCTTTGTCGCTCTGCGCTGCACCCCCTCCAGTAACTTAATGTCCCTCTTCAGATATGG
This sequence comes from Neoceratodus forsteri, assembly GCA_016271365.2. Lineage (NCBI taxonomy): Eukaryota > Metazoa > Chordata > Ceratodontiformes > Ceratodontidae > Neoceratodus > Neoceratodus forsteri. Next base: position 219,207,801 of record JADMNL010000029.1, read on the forward strand.
ACACCAGTACTGCAAGCAGTACTCCAGGTGTGGTCTAACTAATGACCTATACAGTGGCAGAATCACCTCCTCCCTCCTCGAGGATATACCCCTTGCAATACAACCCAGCATTTTGTTGGCCTTGCAGCTGCCTTCCCACATTGTGCCGAGTTGTTCATTAACCCTGTAATGAGCACACCCAGATCCTTCTCCTCCTCCTCTGTCTGGGCTAGCTGCACCCCCAGCTGGTAACTCCTCCTTGGGTTCTTCATCCCAAAATGCAGCACCTTGCACTTTTTGGCATTAAAGCCCAGTTGCCAGGTGTCTGACCAGGTTTCAAGCTTTGCCAGATCATCCTGCAACCCCTGCCATCCCCCTAGGTCAACCACCACCGCGCCTACCTTGGTATCATCAGCAAACAGACTGATCTTGCTCTTGATGTCCCATGATATGTCTGCAATGAATATCCCAAACAACACTGGTCCCAACACTGAGCCCTGTGGAACACCGCTCATCACTGCCCTTGGGTGTGAGAGCTCCCCACCCACCACCACCCTCTGTTGTCTTCCCTGCAGCCAGTTTCCTACCCATCTCACCAGCTTTGCACCTGCCCCTGTGCCTACTAACTTCCTTCCCAGCCTTCCATGTGGCACTGAGTCGAATGCCTTACTGAAGTCCAGATACAGGACATCCACTGCATGGCCCCTGTCCAGTTGCTTAGTTACCCAGTCATAGAACTCGACCAGGTTGGTTTGGCAGGATCTGCCACGTATGAAGCCATGCTGTCTGCTGTCCTGTAGTCCTTTGGCCTCTAGGAGGGCCACCAGCCTCTCCTTCAGGATAGTCTCCATTAGCTTACCCACGATGGATGTGAGGCTCACTGGTCTGTAGTTTCCTGGTTCATCCTTGGGGCCACTCTTGTGGAGGGGCACCACATGAGCCATCCTCCAATCCTGAGGTACACACCCCGAATGTAGTGAGGCATTAAATAGGTCTGCCAAAGGTCCTGCAAGGACCTCTGCCAGCTCCTTCAGTACCCTGGGGTGGATGCCATCTGGGCCTGGTGCCTTGTCCACCCTCAGTGCCTTCAAACCCTCTTGAACTCTGCTCTCCATGATTTCCCCATCTGTCACCACTTCCCCCCTGCTTCTGCCATTTCTCCCACCTTGGGTGTCACCCCCCTCTTCTCTTTAGTAAATACTGAGCAGAAGTACTCATTTAGTGCTTCCGCCTTATCGCACCCTGCTTCCACCCAACCCCCCTCCTTCCTAATCCTTACTATGTGGTCCTTACAGCTCCTTTTCTCCCTGATGTACTTAAAGAAGTCCTTCTCCCCCTTCTTAATGCCTTGTGCCAGCCTGAGTTCCAGAGATGCTTTGGCCCTTACTGCCCTTGTCACCTCCTTCGATTCTGTCAAGTACTCCTCCCTGTCCTCCCCCCTCCCTGTTTTCTTGTACTTCCTAAAGGCAGCTCTTTTCCTCCTTACCTTTCCATGACCTCCTTGCTCAACCAGATCGGTTTCTAAGCCCTAGCCTTCTTGCTCTGGGCTTTGCAGCAGGTTTTGGTTGCCTCCACTATCCCCAGCTTTATGAGCTCCCACCTCTGGTTAGTGTCCATACTAGATTGAATTCTGGCCAGGTACCCTTTTACCACTTCCCCATCCTCCCAAAGTCAGCCCTCCTGAAGTCCAGCACTATTGTGCCAGATTCCACTTCTTCCTTGCCCATATCCAATGTGAGCCATACTGAGCGGTGGTCACTCCCTGACAGCAGTTCCTCCACTGTAAGTTCTCTCACAAAGTCCCCATTTGCCAGCACAAGGTCAAGGGTATTCCCTAACCTGGTTGGTTCACTGACCATTTGCAGCAGGAAGCTGTCCTGAAGGCATCCAGCAGTACCTGCTCCCTTCTGTTCCTGGTTGTTGGGGTGCTCCAGTCCACTCCTGGCATGTTGAAGTCCCCCACAATCACCACACTACCCTTCTCGCAGGTCCTCCTGATCTGTCCCACTAGTTCCCTGTCTAACTCCTCCGTCTGAGATGGTGGCCTGTACACCACTCCCATTCTAAGAATCCTATTCTTGAAATCCTGGATTTGCATCCAAAGTGACTCCATACTACCTTCCTCCCTTACACACTTCAGTCCTTCCTTCACATATAGTGCCACCCCCCCCTTTCCCAATCACTCTGTCCCTACAAAATAATCTGTACCCTGGTACAGACTGGTCCCAGTCATTGTATTGGGTGGCCCATGTTTCCATGATGACTGCAATGTACACCTCTCCCTCTGCCATGAGAACCTGTAACTCTGCAGTTTTCCTCCCAAGGCTCCTAGAATTAAGGGTAACCACCTTCCACCCTTTTCCCTTCCTCCCATCCTGCCCTCCTTTCCTAGCATGATAGAAACTTTCAAGTACCTCAAGGATATCAGCAAAGTCCAAGAGGGTAACATATTTCAGAAAAAGTGTTGTGCAAGAACAAGGGGGCACAATTTGAAGATTATGGGGGGATGACTCAAAGGTAACGTGAGGAAGTATTTTTTCATGGAGAGGGTTGTAGATGCATGGAACAGCCTTCCTGAGGAGGTTGTGGAGTCAAAAACAGTGGTGGATTTCAAGAATGCATGGGACAGTCATAAGGCAATTCTAGTGGGCGGGGGTAGGGAAAAGTAGGCTGTTGGTTAATTAGGATCTGCAGCTTAACCATTAGGTTGGGAAATGGGCAGACTGGGTGGGCCAAGCGGTCCTTATCTGCCATTAAATTCTGTGTTTCTATGTTTCTATGTTTAAGTGCCATGCATGCACAGTTGCAGCACTGCCATTAGCTCCACGGCATTCTGTGCCCCAACCCCCACCAACTCAAGTTGCACACTGGGAGCCCAAACCAGTGTGCTGAAAGATTGTCTGTGCCCCCCCATGTAGCACACTGGGAGCCCACCCCACGTTTGCCTACCTTTTTTTTCTCCCTCGACCCCTGCTGACAAGGTGCCAAATCCCATAAACAGCATCCTGTATAACCCCCCAGGTCATGTGGCACACTGGAGCCCACCCCAGTGTGTCTAAATGTTTTCTGTTTCCTGTAAACAAGAAAACAGTCACTCATCGTCACTCCGCTTGTTTTTTCCTGTGAAAAGATAATGGTCTCTTGTGGTCACTCAGTCCCCTTCCCCATCCCACCCTCCCACTGAGCACCCACCTCCCCACTCCACCCCATTACTCCATACATACCTCCGGAGGCCGTCACCATCTTCTTCTCTGGACCGGGACACGTCTGCACTCTCTTCAAAGCTGAACCACAAACTAAAGAATCTAAGGTAAGCATGCTATAATGCCATTCAATTGGGGTTTTCCACTTATGCTGATAAACCCCACCTGGTGAAAACTGTCACTATCATTTTGTTACTCAATCATGAAAGGTGATTTTGCAGTCACTGCACAAAATCACCTTTTGGGGCCAATTTATGAAATGACAGTGCCACTGTTCATGAGGTGGGGTCCCAAAATGCCCATGCTGCAAATTTCGTGACAAAGTTCCAAAAAAATGACTGTGTTATGAGTGTGCATTGTGCAGTTTATATACACACTCCTAACTTCCCCAACTTTTAATAGTTTCACTCCACATTTTCAACATTGCCATTTTTGTACACCTCCTTCAAAACAGTACAGCTGTCATGTTCCACAACCTGTCCAAAATGTGTTTGCGTATCTGTGGCACAGAATAATGCATTTGCTTTGTGATATCACCTTTCGGGATAAGTGAAGAAAACGACCCTGGTACTCTTCATGAGGAGGGGTCCCAAAAAAGCCATGTCGAAAATTTAGTGCAACACCTCCAAAAAATGTCCACATTACACACGGGCGGTGAATAATTCCTATGCACATGTGTAACTCTGGTCACTTGGTAGCTTTTGACAGCCCTATTGGCTCTGGCTAGAGTTTCTTTTCACAGGTGCTACTGCAGCTTGGGAAAGAACCTATGCTATCACATGATTTACAGGAGAACTGCATTGAACCTCTAAGTGATCTTCCCCTGTAGAAGCTGAGTTTTAAATACTGGTTCCAGTTCTGTTACTGTTCCATCTCTAAGACATTTTACATACCTAGTAGGCATTTATAATTTATATGCAGGTAGTACGTATCATTTTAGAACTGTATGATATAGTTTTATGTCCTTGCCTAGCTCTTCCATTGTTGACACAATGCATCCATGTTCTACTATAGAACTCTGGTTGGGAGGGACATAGACTACATCATATAGTTCTAAAATGGCAGTTAACACCGGAGTGTAAAATCAGAAACCAGGGTCCAGAAATTAGTGAGGGAAATGACCAGCCTGTATGTAAGTAATTTCTCAGGTAGAGCTCACCCCTTGGACACTTGTCTTCACTAAAATAAGGAGGGGGCACTAATGAAAAAAATGAATTCCAAGGTTTTCACTGATGTACCTGTTTAATTTTAGTTTTAATAAAGACCCCTACTTCTGCAGGAAAGTGCCTTTCAGGTACAGGGCACGCCTCCTTTAACAGGTAACACTGTATTGGGGCCAGTAGTCTCAGGTATGCAGGTGTGTCAGCAGTCTGTGTATATCTGTGATTGACTTGCTGTTCTGCATCATTTTAGTCACAGGTTGATTCAACATGAAGAATGCTCACATCACACACAGTCTTCAGGCACAACAAGAAAAACTGGTACCTCAAGATAGTTTCTGTTGCTGTTTTGCCTCTGTGGTGAGCAGTGTTATGTAGATATGTGCAGTTAGCATGAATTAAAGACAGAAACATAGACAATGACAGCAGAAAAAGATGAGAGGTGCATCCAGTCTGCGCAAGTTCCCTATAATCCCTGGAGCCTGCTGTTCCCCCAGGGTACGAACCCTCCCAGTCCTCTCCCCATTCTCCTCCCTGATCCTGTCACCCCGGGCAACCACTATTCCATTCATTTTATTCCAGCCCTGCTAGAATCCCCTGTTTTCACACACACCACCTCAGCCGGAAGACAGTTCCAATGTTCCACCACCCTTTCTGTAAAGTAGTACTTACTCACATCCCTCCTGAACTTACCTCCTGTTAGTTCCTCAGTTCACTTTGTTAATTTCAGTAAGGAACCTGACGGTCTCTATCATATCTCCCCTCTTCCTTCTGGTCTCCAGTGAGTACATATTTAGTGCCTTGAAATGCTCCTCATAGGATCTGCCCTCTGGCCCTGAATCACTTTTGTTACTCTGCACGGCACAGTCTCCAACCTATCCTTATCCTTTCTGAGGTGAGGACTCCAGAACTGGGCACAGTACTCCAGGTGAGACCTCACCAGGGATCTGTAGATGGGAAGTATTACCTCTTCTTCTGCTATCAGTACCCCTCCCAATATTTGCCAGCATCCTGTTAGCCTTGCTATAGGCCTTGTTGTACTGACTCATTTGTGAACTACTGATAATAACTCCCATATCCCATTGCTGAACTGTAGTGTTAAATTTCACCCCACTCATTCAGAACTCCATCTTGGGGTTCTTTTCCCTGGCTGTATTACCTTGCACTTTTTGGCACTGAATTTTAACTGCCAGACCTTTGACCAGACCTCTAGCTTTTGTAATCTATGCCTCAATAATCTATGACTGACTGTGTGACTCATCTGTGCCTATCAACCACCATCCCCCAGTAGTGCACTAGCATATAGTGCAGACAACAATGTAATAACTAGAACTCTACTAATAATATGCACATACCAGCCACCATTCCCCAACAGTACACTAGCTTATAGTGCAAACAACAATGTAATCACTAGAACTCTTCTAATAATATGCACACACCAGCCACCATTCCCCAACAGTACACTAGCTTATAGTTCAAACAACAATGTAATAACTAGTACTCTACTAATAATATGCACACACCAGCCACTGTCCCCCAACAGTACACTAGCTTATAGTGCAAACAATGTAATAACTAGAACTCTGCTAATAATATGCACACACCAGCCACCATCCCCCAGTAGTATACTAGCATATAGTGCAAAGATGTAATAACTAGAACTCTACTAATAATATGCACACACCAGCCACCATTCCCCAACAGTACACTAGCTTATAGTGCAAACAACAATGTAATAACTAGAACTCTACGAATAGTATGCACACACCAGCCACCATCCCCAACAGTACACTAGCTTATAGTGCAGACAACAATGTAATAACCAGAACTCTACTAATAATATGCACACACCAGCCACTGTCCCCCAACAGTACCCTAACTTATAGTGCAAACAACAATGTAATAACTAGAACTCTACTAATAATATGCACACACCAACCACCGCCCCCCAGTAGTACACTAGCATATAATGCAAACAAACATGTAATAACTAGAACTCTACTGATGATATGCACACACCAGCCACCATCCTCCAGTACTGCACTAGCATATAGTGCAAACAAACATGTAATAACTAGAACTCTACTAATAATAGGCACACACCAGCCACCGTCCCCAGTAGTGCACTAGCATGCAGTGCAAACAACAATGTAATAACTAGAACTCTGCTAATAATATGCACACACCAGCCACTGTCCTCCAGTAGTACACTAGCACACAGTGCAAACATGTAATAACTAGAACTCTACTAATAATATGCACACACCAGTCACCGTCCCCCAGTAGTACACTAGCATACAGTGCAAACAAACATGTAATAACTAGAACTCTGCTAATAATATGCACACACCAGCCACTGTCCCCCTATAGTGCACTAGCATACAGTGCCAACATGTAATAACTAGAGCTCTGCTAATAATATGCACACACCAGCCACCGTCCCCTAGTAGTACACTAGCACACAGTGCAAACAAACATGTAATAACTAGAACTCTGCTAATAATATGCACACACCAGCCACCGTCCCCCTATAGTGCACTAGCATACAGTGCAAACATGTAAAACTAGAATTCTACTAATAATATGCAGATACCAGCCACTGTCCCCCAGTAGTACACTAGCATACAGTGCAAACATATAATAACTAGAACTCTACTAATAATATGCACACACCAGCCACCGTCCCCAGTAGTACACTAGCAAACAGTGCAAACAAACATGTAATAACTAGAACTCTGCTAATAATATGCACACACCAGCCACCATCCCCCAGTAGTACACTAGCATACAGTGCAAACAAACATGTAATAACTAGAACTCTGCTAATAATATGCACACACCAGCCACTGTCCCTATAAGTCACACTAGCACACAGCAGCAAACATGTCATAACTAGAACTGCTAATAATATGCACACACCAGCCACTGTCCCCAGTAGTACACTAGCATACAGTGCAAACAACAATGTAATAACTAGAACTCTACTAATAATATGTACACACCAGCCACCGTTCCCTAGTAGTACACTAGCATATAGTGCAAACAAATGTAATAACTAGAACTCTGCTAATAGGCACACACCAGCCACCATCCCCTAGTAGTACACTAGCATATAATGCGAACAAACATGTAATAACTAGAACTCTACTAATAATAGGCACACACCAGCCACTGTCCCCAGTAGTACACTAGCATATAGTGCAAACAAACATATAACTAGAACTCTACTAATAATATGCACACACCAGCCACCGTCCCCCAGCAGTACACTAGCACACAGTGCAGACATGTAATAACTAGAACTCTACTAATAATAGGCACACACCAGCCACCGTCCCACAGTAGTACACTAGCATACAGTGCAAACATGTAATAACTAGAACTCTACTAATAATAGGCACACACCAGCCACCGTCCCCCAGTAGTACACTAGCATACAGTGCAAACATGTAATAACTAGAACTCTACTATTAATATGCACACACCAGCCACTGTCCCCAGTAGTACACTAGCATACAGTGCAAACATGTAATAACTAGAACTCTACTAATAATATGTACACACCAGTCACTGTCCCCCAGTAGTACACTAGCATATAGTGCAAACAACAATGTAATAACTAGAACTCTGCTAATAATATGCACACACCAGCCACCGTCCCCAGTAGTTCACTAGCATATAATGCAAACAAACATGTAATAACTAGAACTCTACTAATAATATGCACACACCAGCCACCATCCCCCAGTACTGCACTGGCATATAGTGCAAACAAATGTAATAACTAGAACTCTGCTAATAGGCACACACCAGCCACCGTCCCCTAGTAGTACACTAGCATACAGTGCCAATGTGTGATAACTAGAACTCTACTAATAATAGGCACACAAAACCACTTTCCCCATGTACACTAGCATACAGTGTAAACAAACATGTAATAACTAGAACTCTACTAATAATAGGCACACACAGCCACTATCCCCCAGTAGTGCACTAGCATACGGTGCAAACAAACATGTAATAACTAGAACTCTACTAATAATATGCACACAAGCCACCGCCCCTAGTAGTACACTAGCACACAGTGCAAACAAACATGTAATAACTAGAACTATACTAATAATATGCACACCAGTCACCGTCCCCCAGCAGTACACTAGCATATAGTGCAAACAAACATGTAATAACTAGAACTCTACTAATAATATGCACACACCAGTTACCGTCCCCCAGCAGTACACTAATATATAGTGCAAATAAACATGTAATAACTAAAACTCTGCTAATAATATGCTAGCCACCAGTAGTACACTAGCACACTGTCAAACATAGTAGCTACTACTAATATGCACATACCAGTCACCTCCAGTAGTACACTAGCATACAGTGCAAAACAAACACGTAATAACTAGAACTCTGCTAATAATATGCACACACCAGCCACTGTCCCCCTATAGTGCACTAGCATACAGTGCCAACATGTAATAACTAGAGCTCTGCTAATAATATGCACACACCAGCCACCGTCCCCTAGTAGTACACTAGCACACAGTGCAAACAAACATGTAATAACTAGAACTCTGCTAATAATATGCACACACCAGCCACCGTCCCCCTATAGTGCACTAGCATACAGTGCAAACATGTAAAACTAGAACTCTACTAATAATATGCAGATACCAGCCACTGTCCCCCAGTAGTACACTAGCATACAGTGCAAACATATAATAACTAGAACTCTACTAATAATATGCACACACCAGCCACCGTCCCCAGTAGTACACTAGCAAACAGTGCAAACAAACATGTAATAACTAGAACTCTGCTAATAATATGCACACACCAGCCACCGTCCCCCAGTAGTACACTAGCATACAGTGCAAACAAACATGTAATAACTAGAACTCTGCTAATAATATGCACACACCAGCCACTGTCCCCCTATAGTGCACTAGCACACAGTGCCAACATGTAATAACTAGAGCTCTGCTAATAATATGCACACACCAGCCACTGTCCCCTAGTAGTACACTAGCACACAGTGCAAACAAACATGTCATAACTAGAACTCTGCTAATAATATGCACACACCAGCCACTGTCCCCCAGTAGTACACTAGCATACAGTGCAAACAACAATGTAATAACTAGAACTCTTCTAATAATATGTACACACCAGCCACCGTTCCCTAGTAGTACACTAGCATATAGTGCAAACAAATGTAATAACTAGAACTCTGCTAATAGGCACACACCAGCCACCATCCCCTAGTAGTACACTAGCATATAATGCAACAAACATGTAATAACTAGAACTCTACTAATAATAGGCACACACAGCCACTGTCCCCAGTAGTACACTAGCATATAGTGCAAACAAACATATAACTAGAACTCTACTAATAATATGCACACACCAGCCACTGTCCCTCTAGCAGTACACTAGCACACAGTGCAGACATGTAATAACTAGAACTCTACTAATAATAGGCAACACCAGCCACCATCCCACAGTAGTACACTAGCATACAAAAACATGTAATAACTAGAACTCTACTAATAATAGGCACACACCAGCCACTGTCCCCCAGTAGTACACTAGCAACAGTGCAAACATGTAATAACTAGAACCCCTACTATTAATATGCACACCAGCCACTGTCCCCAGTAGTACACTAGCATACAGTGCAAACATGTAATAACTAGAACTCTACTAATAATATGTACACACCAGCCACTGTCCCCCAGTAGTACACTAGCATATAGTGCAAACAACAATGTAATAACTAGAACTCTGCTAATAATATGCACACACCAGCCACCGTCCCCAGTAGTACACTAGCATATAATGCAAACAAACATGTAATAACTAGAACTCTACTAATAATATGCACACACCAGCCACCATCCCCCAGTACTGCACTGGCATATAGTGCAAACAAATGTAATAACTAGAACTCTGCTAATAGGCACACACCAGCCACCGTCCCCTAGTAGTACACTAGCATACAGTGCCAACGTGTGATAACTAGAACTCTACTAATAATAGGCACACAAAAACCACTTTCCCCCAGTAGTACACTAGCATACAGTGTAAACAAACATGTAATAACTAGAACTCTACTAATAATAGGCACACACCAGCCACCATCCCCCAGTAGTGCACTAGCATACGGTGCAAACAAACATGTAATAACTAGAACTCTACTAATAATATGCACACACCGGCCACCGTCCCCTAGTAGTACACTAGCACACAGTGCAAACAAACATGTAATAACTAGAACTATACTAATAATATGCACACACCAGTCACCGTCCCCCAGCAGTACACTAGCATATAGTGCAAACAAACATGTAATAACTAGAACTCTACTAATAATATGCACACACCAGTTACCGTCCCCCAGCAGTACACTAATATATAGTGCAAATAAACATATAATAACTAAAACTCTACTAATAATATGCACGCACCAGCCACGATCCCCCAGTATTGCACTAGCATATAGTGCAAACAAACATATAATAACTACAACTCTGCTAATAATTTGCACACAAGTAATACTTTGTTCTCACAAGTCAGGAATTGCAATCAGTAACAAAGGGCATCGTGTCAAGGCTTTAACCATTCTGACACCAAACAGAGGCCAGGATGGGCCACACTAAATGTTTATCAAGGTGGCACTGCTGGTTATAATGGTGACTTATAGCTGGCTTTGTCAATAGGAAGAAATGCTCCCCAGTTATTTTAGATGTATTAAAGCTAGCATGGCAGGTGAATGGCATCTTCTTCTGGGTCGCTGCTGTGGGTGTTACTGTTGTATGCTGCACTAGAAGTACCTTTCCCTGCCTTGCCTCGTGCTGTCTCCCCTCAAAAGGCAGTCTGACATGCCATGGTAGTGATTTGAACTAGGTGGGCTATAACGATATCACTTTTCAGCTTTAATTCATATGTACTTGTCAATACAGATTTACTTAACTAAGTAAATTTGTTTTAACTTAGCAAAAGTCTACATGAAAATCTACATTTTTTTATTTTCTTGAATTTCTTCTTCACTTCCAATAAAAGTGACCGCCAAGCACCACACACCGTATACAGGACACAGTAAATAAAATCACAGTGCGACCACCCAAGCTGCCCGCATGAAATGCTGCGCACGCAGTAAGTGTAGTGTAAGTAAGGTATGCCAGTTTGCCATGATGTTAGATGCCCCTGCCTGCTCACAGGGCCTCCTGCCTGCCCCACTGCTGCTGTGCCAGCCAGCCAACTAAGCAACCAACTCTTCAAAAAATCCATTCACAAGATACCTCCTGAACTAATATGCTTATGAATGCCTTTTAAGTAGTTTTCTTTACTATATTGTACATTTCTTCAAGTTTAAATAGTGTAACAGTGTAAATAAAAATATTATAGACATCCCTTTTCATTTCAGTACTCTCATAATTTTCTTTTTTTTTATCCACCTGTCTACCGGTGTCTCTGGTCCCAGACTATAAGCTAGCCCCTGGGCCCTGACTGTGCTGGCAGTATGGCCTGCTAGCTGCTGCTTCAGTTGTTGTCTAGTTCCTCCACTTTCCACCCCAATCTCTGGTGGACTTCATACCATTCTGACATTCCACTGAGAGGGCCTGTCACTCCTTCCATCCCTGAGTCTATCTTCCTCAAAGCTTGTCTGCTCCTAGCCCTGTCTGTCAACTCTCTCCCTGGCAGGCATTGCTGCCATGCCAACTGGGACCTGGCCAACCACACATACATGTCTACTGCTAGCCTGGCTTCACTTCCGGGCCTCCAGCCGACCTGTGCCCTGATGCATGACTAGGTGACTGTGGAGATCACCAACACTTGACCGTTGCCACCACCGACTGCACTCTACTTTTCTCCCACCTAACTCCTACAGGTCTGCACTCCATATCCGCTCCATAATTACTGACCATGACAACTGGGATCAGCACCACAGGAGAGCCCTACCAGCTGTTCTCATCAGTCATGCCTCATGTGTTTGTGCTTCACACAGCTCTTGCACATTCTACGAAAGTGGTGTGGGCTTCTCCGGCTCTTTACTGACCGTACACTGGAGCTGAGAGGGCAAGATGTGGACACAGACTGCCACACAATGAGCAGGTGGCATTTAACACTGGTGGGCAAACTGCTAGTAAATAACTGTCACTAGAGGAGGCAGGGCAGTGAACTGGAGACAAGCCAGCTGCCAAACAAGGTACCAGCACATCAAACACGGGGAAGGGGAGCCTCCAGAAGCCAACAGTAGTGTTGAAAATTTTACAGCACAGTAAGTGATGGTACCAGTTCACAAGGATTTCACTCCGTTCTGATTTGTGTGATTTGCAGCGAATGATCCCGATGGCTGGTGGTGGCGCTGGAAATTGTTATAGCCCACAGAGCCCCTTCACTCTATGGCCCCCATGCTCCCAACTTCACCCCCATGGGCCCAACATCCCCCAGATCCATAGCCTCAAGTCCCATAACTGATACACCACTGTATGGGTCCCCAACACTGCTCTCCCTGTACGGTCATTTGACGCATCCTGTCCCTACATGATCCCCCTCTCATCACCACCCAGACCCCTGACACATGCACAGACACTCACACTGTATGGGTCCAGACACTACCTCCTCCCGCCACAGCACCCAGACACTAGTCCCCTCCTTCCATAGCCCCCGACACTAACTAACCCTCTGTCTACTGCCCCAGTTACTAGCTCCACCTGTAATACTACCCTGCCCAACCTACCTAGCTTGCAATAGTAGGGTGGTCACTGCGGCTGTCCTAATAGCTGCTCACGGCCCTCAGGATCCACCTTCACACCCTTCAACTCTGAGGGGGATGGTGTGGGTTATTTTAGTAAAGGACAAACAGGATAATACAGTAGCAGATAGCAGCTTTCACCTCAGGCAGCAATGACCCCCCCAGGAACCACAGATACCCCTCCCACACACATGTTGATAACCCCTGAACAATGACCCAGTACAAAATAGCAAAATCCAGCATACAAGGAGTAAAATGCACAAGCAAACCATTTATTAAAAGGGAAGGATAAGGAAAGAACATGGGGACATGAGGGAAAATGGAGGCAAAGGGGGGACTTCTTATACTCTAAGCAGTATTTAAACAGTCCCACTGTCTCCTGGAAGTTCCAGTCCCAAACTGTGGGTGCAGCCGACTTGTTCCTCCCCCAAAGGCGTTAGAAAGAGCTTTCCGTTACAGTGGGTAGCTCACCAGGTTGGTGGTCACTAACCCAGGTGTTGATGAGTTGGCTCACTTGCAGGAATTTAAACAACAATTCGTCAAATGGCAGAAACTAAACATAAAAGGGATCCTGTCTATAATCCAACAACAGGTTTGGGCTGGATGGTCTTGCAGGTCTTCTGCCTTGGACTGCCTAGTAGATGGTAAAGTCCTTCCCAGGGCTTTAGCCCTCTTCATGTCTATCTGACTACCCCAAGAAAATGCAAAAAAAGACAGAATTTATCAGCAGATAAGGACTGCTTTGCCCGCATAGTCCGACCCTCTTTTTCCCTGGCTATTCTGCCATCACAGAACCTATCTTGTCTCTGCCCCCCCCGCTTTGATACCAGTTTTCCTTTATATTTATCCCATGCATGCTTGAAGCCCTCCATTCTTTTTGTCCCCACCACTCAAGATTGTTCCAGGCATCCAACACCCCCTCAGTGAAGAAGTACTTCCTCACATCCCTCCTAAATATCCCCCTCCAGCTTCATTGAATGCCCCCTACCCAGTTCATGTGCACTTTTTATGAAAAATGCCCCCTTCCTGTACCTTATTGACCCCATGAGGTATTTAAAGGTCTCTATTGTGTCCTCCTCTTCCTCCTCTATTGCTGAGTGTGCATGTTTAGACCCCTCAGTCTCTCCTCATAGGCATTTGGTGCTACTCCTGCACCATTTTTGATGCCCTTCATTGGATGACCTATAACATGTCTATGTCCTTTCTGAGATGCGGCCTCCAGAACTGGACACAGTACTCCAGGTGTTGTCTCACCAATGACCAATGCAGTGGTTGCACCACCCCCCTCCTTCCTTCTGCTAGTGATGCCCCTCCTAATGGACCCCGGTATCCCACTGGCTTTCCCTACTGCTTTGTCGCATTGCCTTGTCATCTTACTCTAATCCCCCTGCAAATGGGGATTCCCAAAAGTCTTCCAGGAGCTTGCTTGAATGCTCCAAGCCTGGATGGTGTTCGGCGTCTAAGCCGTTTGTCTGTGAGTGCTTTTAGAGCCTCTGGTACTGTCTCTTTAAGAGCTGTCTGCCTGCAGACATAATTAATTTGGATGGGGGTCTGTGTGTTTCCCTGCTTGAGTCCCACTCGAGCTGCTGCCAAATCGCTCCATTTCTGCCGTCACTAAGTGGGCAGAGTGAGCACTTTTCAAAGATATAACTGTTTGACAGACATCATTTAGAGTAATAACGAAAATACAGTTTGTCTAACCTGCTTTTCTTTGCAGTCAGAATTGTGTTTGCCTAGTCCCCTATTCTAGTTTTGAACTGCTGAACTGGACCAATCAGTGTTGGGGGACCTTTGAAATGGAGCCTACTGCTGGCAAATCAGAACTTGGACTCTCATTGTGGAGCCAGCCACCTGTGCTATACGGCCAATGCTTCTGGGAATTGTAGTTTGGACTTCGGCGCCTTTTTTCGACCAACATGGGGAGTTTACTGTGAGTGACAGCAAAACCAGCCATTGAACTGGGAGGAACTCAAAGGAAATGCCCGGCTCTGTCTACTGGAAAGTTCAGTTGAGTTGTGACTGTGAAGAGGGAAGGAGCTCCGTGCTCCTGCGCCGTTGAGTTTTCACTTGGGAAGCTTGTGTGGGGCCCCAAAGTTCAGCCTGCAGCTGTTTGTGAATGCTAGTGTGGACTGACTCAGAGTTGTAAGGAGAAAGAAGCACCAGAAGTGAGGAAACCAGGGTCACCCTGTAGAAGACTGGAGAAATTGCTGAATCGCGCTCGGTCTGTCAGGAACTGAATCTGCTGTGTGTTCTCCCGGGTATTGTGCAGCTATTGCGATCGGGATAGAGAAGCAGCCTGCCTGGTATAGTACTTCCCTTTTTACATATAAATGTGTGTAGTGCTTGTGGGAAATCACGTTTCATATCCCCTGTACAGTGAACAGAGTGCATGAAGCTGGAAGTAAACCCCAGCTTAAGCCAGACTATATCCATTTGCTTTAAACTGCAGTGGGGTCCAGTCACAAGGACCTTGTCCACATGGTCTGCTCCTCTTGGCAATCCAGGACAATCTGCCTTCCATCCAGTTCCCAGCATTGAGTTGTGAGTACAAAGCAGGGTAGCTCCCTGCCATCTGTTTGTCGAATTGCAAGTGTGTCATCTAATTGTTGTTATTTTCATTTCTTCACGAACTGAGCCCTCCGGCTTCAGATTACAATTGGGTATTGTGCAAGTGTTTTTTCTATCACAGGGCCCCAACCAGCTGCAACCGATCCTGGCTAGCCCCCATCCTGGGTACCCAGTGAAGGTGACAATTTGGGACTCTGAATATGTGCACAGTACTGTGATTATTAATGTGTTTAACCTAATTAACCTGATTTCCCCCTGTCCTTGTTATATCCCCCTAAATAAATCAGATTTGTTTGTTTCAGCAAAGTTACACTGTCTGAGGTATTCGTTTATGTTAAAGTATTGTTCTGTGGCTTTGCACTGTATCATCTTGTTTTACAGGGTGTCCCTGGGGTCCAGTCAATGGAGCCAGTCCTGGGAGTAAGTGTACATTGTGAAGATATTCCTGATGCATTGTGTGGGCCACTAGTGGGAAGAAAGGGGGGTTACAGTGTCCCAGAGGGCTGTGACCAAGTTAGTTTAGCTACTGCAAACCCTGACCTCTGGGTGGAGGCACCTGCCATTGGACCTAGGCCCCTCAACCTGTTGGTAGTTAAGCAGGCAGGGGTAGTAGCTCTTGGGATAGCACCACCTAGGGGTTACATTACAATCATCCATTATGAGTACCCCTAGGTCTCTTTCCTGTTTAGTGACCCTTAACACCTCCCCCCATTCTATACTCTGCCTCTGTCGTTCTGCACCCAAGCTGCATAATTCTGTACTTGTTTGCTTTGAAACCCAGCTAAGATACCCTTGACATTTCTCAAGCTTTTTCAAGTTTGTGTTCATTCTCTCCACTCCTTCTGGAGTGTCCACCCTAATGCAGATCTTGGTGTCATCTGCCAAGAGGCACACCTTCCCTTCCAGTTCTTTTGCAATATCACTTATAAAGACATTAAACAGGACTGGACCCAGTACTGAGCCCCGAGAAACCTCGCTGGTCATTGTCTCTTCTCCAAGTGAATGCCATTAACCACAGCCCTTTGTCATCTGTCCATTAGCCAATTGTGTACCCAGTATACCACCCTGGTTTCCATTACCAAACTTCCTAGTTCTTACAGCTGCATAGCAAGAGCCATGCTGACATAGTGCCGTTACATTGAGAAAGTGGGTTTGATATCATGTGACTGGGGGGGCAGCTTTGGTAGCACCTCACTGTAAATACAGCACAGCTGTGTCCTTCCACCACACTGGAGTTGAAGCAGATCTTTTCACCAATCAATGCAGTTTCTTTTTTCTCAGTATGGTCAGTCAGTAAAGTCAGTGTGGTTACTTCCTGCCCCCCCCCACCTTGCCACACAGTTTTCTCCCTGCTGTTTTTTCTTGCTCTGTCCCTCAGTAGAAATCCTCACAAAAACAAAATATTTTAGTTTTGTTAAAGCTTTTTAACCTCTCTACCCATTGCATAGTGAGAGCTAATATGAAATCCCAAATCCACATGCAAATCCTGGCTGCTAACCAGCCAATGATCCCCGAGCCACTCAGCAGCCATGGAAAGTCTGAAGATTGCAAAAGAGTAAGGCAGTGCCAATTGGGACGGTCCAGGCAACAAAAAGGGATTATTCTGAACTCTTACTCGGCAACTCATCCTAATGCTTTTTAACTGGCCCCCCAATTCATTTGAAGTAGTAATAATATTACTACTATTGTTATATTCATAAATGTGTATTATTCAGTGTCATACTGCCTTCTCCCTGCACAAATGCAAGCTAACAAATGGAGTTAGCATGCTTGGGTTATAGTGTGTGTGGGGAGGGGGAAGCTGGGCATACAAGCAGTAGGTTTTCTCCTACAAGTAGTTTGGTGCACATGCCAGTACAGTACAGTCGAGTAGCACACACACACCCGTCATAATGGGAAAGGATCAATTCTTAATAAAATAAAAAGTCCTCATCATACTTCAAGCACTTAGGTTTACTTTATTAGTTTCCCTTGGTACAGCAGCATCACATACACAATGCTCAGTACTCCAGGGACTCTCTACAGTTGCTAGCACAGAAAGTCAGTGTGGTAAAGTTTGCAGATCACAGTGCAACCTGAAACATAATGGTATAATTCATATTCAGTCTTCTATGGATCTCCTATGGCAAGGCTCGAACCCAGACCCATAGTTATTTAATCAATGCCATCAGACACTGTAAATCTAACATACTAAAAGCCAGCAGAATAGGCCTAATGGTCTGTCATGTCTGCTCGGTAGCCAGCCACCTAGTGGGTGCTCGCCTTCCCGTCCCCCCCAGCCCCCAAGAGGGTCTTCTTTGGCTTCAGTTTCCCCTGGTACCTGTCCCACCCCTTCTTGAAGCCTCCACTGTGCCTTCCTCCACCAGCCTCCCGGGGGCAGCGCATTCCATGGCTCCATCACCCTCTCAGTGAAGTAATGTCTCCTATGTTCCCCACTTCTCCTCCAGCTTCCACTCATGCCCCTGGTTGTTTCTCTTCTTTAGCTTGAACAGCTCCTTGGTTCCACCCTTGGTTATTCCTTTTACATATTTGAAGACACCTATCATGTCTCCCCTGTCTCTCCTCTCCTCCAGTGTGTACAGCCTGAGCTCTTCCAGTCTCTCCTCATAGGTCCTCCCCCCCATGCCCTGAATCATCCTGGTCACTCTCCTCTGGGCCCTCTCCAGCAGTGCTATGTCCTTCTTCAGATGAGGTCTCCCAAACTGCACACAATACTCGAGTTGCAGCCTGATCAAGGCATTATACAGAGGGAAGATCACCTTCCTCCTCCTGGATGTAATTCCCCTGGCTATGCAGCCCAGTATCCTGTTTGCTTTGGCTCCGGTTCTTCTACATATTTCAGAGTTATTCATTTGAACGTCTACCACCACCCCTAGATTCCTCTTGCCCGATGTTGCTTGCAGTGTGACCCCCACCAGGGTGTATACATGGCCTGGGTTTCTGATCCCCAGATGCAGCACCTTACATTTCCCAGCATTAAATTGCAATCCCCACCTCCTTGACCACCCCTACAGGGTATCCAGGTCCCCTTGGGCTGTCTCTCTTGCTTCTTCCTCATCTGCCAGTGCTCCCAGTTTTGAGTCATCCACAAAGAGACTCAGCCTACTCCTAACCCCCCTCCCTATATCTAAGACATGGGCATTGAACAGGAGTGGCCCCAATACTGAACCTTGGGGGACCCCACTGATTACTTTCCTGGGGGAAGAGACTATTCCACCTACCATTACCCTCTGTATTCGCCCCATAAGCCAATTTTCTATCCACTTGAGCAAGTGCCCTCCCACCCCATCCCCCACAGCTTTGTTATCAAAACATTATGGGGTACCAAATCAAATGCCTTGCTGAAATCCAGGTATAGGACATCCACCGGCCTATGTCTGTCCAGGGTCCCTGTCACCCAGTCATAAAACTCTACAAGGTTGGTCTGAAATAATCTCCACAGGATGAAACCATACTGTTTATCATCCCAGTGCCCCAACCTTTCTAGCTGCCTCCCAAGCCTCTCCTTGATAATGCCCTCCATTACTTTGCCTACCACAAATGTTAGGCTGACAGGCCTATAAGTCCCCATCTCCTCCCTAGACCCCCCCTTTATGGATAGGCATTGCATAAGCCACCCTCCAGTCTTGGGGCACCCATCCTGTCTGCAGAGAGGTGTTAAGGAGTGCAGCCAATGGAGCTTCCAGCTCATCCGCCAGTTCCTTCATAACCCTCGGGTGTTGCCCATCCGGCCCCGGCGCCTTATCAGTTTTTAGCTTCTGAAGGGCCTCCCTCACCCTATATCAGACTTGCAGTAATAATCCTTCATTTTTTAAGTATTAATGATAAGGGTTTGAGTTTGAGTCTTGCTCTAGGAAATTGTGACCAACGCTGAAGGGGTTTAGATCTGATGCTGATAAAATGTATGGAGCACAGTGCTATAATAGAATTACATCTTGCATATAGGTATAAATGGGCAGACTGGGTGGAGCAAGTGGTCCTTATCTTTCAAACTTTTTTTTTATTGGATGTCAAGTTGAGATAATATTATCTCATTTGTCAGAAAATTCTGTTTCTGTGTTTGTCTAGCAGTCCAATCTTAGCAAATTAAAGTACATGACTTGTAGTGCTTACTGAAAAATGTATTCACACGCAGCATGAGGTGAGAGTCTTGTTTTCCCGTATGTCAATACTGCTGAACCGGAGCACTTTGGCATACATGTATGGCTTGGGTTTGACAGAGCGCAGTGATGGGAACTCTGCATGATTACATGGCTTCATTGCTTTTTAATTTTTAAAGTATAACTACACCCTCATATCTTGTCAGTTTTATTTGTTTCCAGGTCAGCAGACAACTCTTTTCTGCACCCGTTGGGAATGCGTGTTTGTTTCCGTTTGTTTTCACTGTTCATGCTAGTCCCCTGTTATAATCCTGGTGGCGGGTGGTGGTGGGGGTCTCCATTTTATGGTTGTTGAACTCTCATTGTCCATGAGAGCTGCATTAGCATATGAGAACATGGTATCTGCCATTTATACATGTATCTCTATGCTGAAAGTACAAAGATCCTGCAAAAACCCTCTGGAAACACACAAACTGAAAGCAGTTCAAAAGAAAAAACCCTGCATTACAGCTCAGACAGTTTGCAAAGCTAACCGAAGGTAAATGTGGCATTTCACACCTTGCTGCAACTTGTTTTGTTAAACTCTGATTAAGCAGACCGGCACACTGTGGAGTCTAAAGACTGCTGACACGTCATGTCCTCATGTGCTAATGCAGCTCTCAGTGACAATGAGATTTCAACAACCAGAAAATGAAGACTCCCAGGACAGTTACAGGGACTAGTATGAAGTGTGAAAACAAACTAAAGCAATCACTTATATCCCCAACAGCTACACAAAGAGTTGTCTGTTGACATGGAAACAAATAAAATTGCCAAGATATGAAGGTGTAGTTTTCCTTTAACATACAGGGAAACTGCTACTGTATATCTCAAACTGCAAACACATGGCTCAGATTTACACTAAAAATCCTTCATTTTAAGTATTAATAGTAAGGCCTTGAGTTCAAGTCTTACTCTAGGAAAATAGAAACTTTCACAGGAGGAAGGTCCTTAATGTCCTTTAAAGATCACTGGCAAATATACAGTTGTATAGTGTTTGTGTAGCTTTTAGTGTCATTTGTGATGCAGGGGCTCATAGAAACATAGAAACTGTCAGCAGATAAGGACCACTTGGGCCACCTAGTCTGCCCATTTTCCCTACCTACTGTAATACTGCAGACCCTACTTGAACCCTGGCTTTACCCTCCCTTTCCTAACCACTAAGGTTCCTTGATGCCTGTCCTGTGCATTTTTTAATTCTGTTACCAAAAATAAAGAGTTGATTTATCTCACTTTAGCTCACTGTACTCAGTATTTGTATACTGAGTAAAGCATTGGTTTAGCAAGAGCTTGGGCTAGGACTGTTACGCTGTATTTACGGTAAGAAAAATTACTCACCTTAGTAATGTTTTTCTTCTAATGGAGTCTTGCTATATTATGACATATGCAGTGAGTTCCAACCTTCAAACTGTTCCGGAGGTGAAAGAGTTAACTTTCCATGTCAGGCATGGAACGCTGAGCTTGAGCTTGGTTGAAACTCTGTCTGTTCTTCAAACTCAAACTGTCAGATCTTTAGGAGCTAAACTCACTGAGGTCCTGTGTGGAAGCTGTAAACATACACTAGCCAACTGGCTACTAAACATAAGAACACATTCTTTGGTCCCAAAACAAAGACTCAAGTCAGGAGACCCAAAAAATGAAAACACAACACCAAGTCACCCCAAAAAAGGAGGGGTGAAAACAACAAGGTGGGCATCTACTAAGTGCCAACACTGCACTGCCCACCCACATCCCAAAAACAGAGGTTCTGAGAGGGGCAGGCAGGGAGGGAGGTCATAATATAGCAAGACTCCATTAGAAGAAACAACATTACTAAGGTGAGTAATTTTGTCTTTAAACAACATGAAGTCTTGCTATATTATGACATATGCAGACTACACAGCAGTACCTCCATGGAGGAGGGACAGAACCTACTTAGGAAATAGGCTCTGAAGCACAGCTGTGCCAAACCGAGCATCACTCCTAGCCTGGATGTCCAGGGAGTAATGCTTGGTAAAAGTGTGAACTGTTTTCCAGGTAGCTGCTTGACATATCTCTAGAATAGGCATGTCCCTGGCAGCAGCCAGGGAAGCAGCTGTACCTCTGGTAGAGTGAGCCCTCAGGCCTGAGGGAGGAACCTTACCCAGTTTTTCATAGCAAAATAGGATACAAGAGACAATCCACCTGGCAATGGATTTTTTAGTGGCAGGTTTCCCTTTACCAACCTCACCATAAGTGAGGAACAGTTGGAGGGAGTCAAACCTGTGACCCTTGGTACGCTCTATGTAGTAACTAAGGGCTCTCTTCACATCTAAGCTGTGCCACCTCCTCTCGCCAGAGGAGGAATGGTCAGTGAAGTACACTGGAAGATATATAGATTGATTAAGGTGGAAATCTGAAACCGCCTTAGGCAAGAACTTCCTGTTAGTCCTGAGGACCACCTTATCTCTATGAAAGGAGATAAAATCAGGCTCCACTGACAAGGTTTGTAATTCACTTATGCGTCTGGCAGAAGTGATGGCTACCAGAAACACAGTTTTCCAAGTCAAGTACTTAAGCTCTGCTGAAGACAAGGGCTCAAAGGGGGGGTTGCATAAGCTAAGCAATGCAAACATTAAGATCCCAGGCAGGGGCAGGGGCCCTGAATGGAGGGTTGGTGTGAAGCAATCCCTTGAAAAACTTGGAGAATACAGGATGAGCTGAAAGAGAAGAAGGCTTACCTGCTGATAAAAAAGCAGACACAGCTGCCAGATGCACTTTTAGGGTAGCTGATCTAAGCCCCAAACTATTTAAGTGGACCATATAATCCAGGACTGTGGGTAAGTCAGCAGATTCTGGGGAAATATGCTTTCTAGAGCACCATATGGAAAACCTCTTCCATTTGGAATTATAAGTAGCCCTGGTGGAAGGTTTCCTAGAAGCCTTCAGGATATCCATTACACCCCCTGGGAGAGGTGTAGATCAGCAAACTCTAACTCTTCAAGATCCAGGCCTTGAGATTGAGAGATTTGAGGTTTGGGTACCAAACTCTCCCCTGAGCACAGGTTAACAGGTTGTGATTCCTGGGAAGACACAGGGGAAGGTGGACTGCTAAGGACAGTAGGAGTTGGTACCAAGGCTGTCTGGCCCAGTCTGGAGCAATCAGGATCATCCTGCAGGTTTGAGATCTGATTTTGTCTAACACTTTGAACAGGAGAGGGAAGGGGGGGAAAGCATAGAGAAACTTCCCTTCCCAATTGAGAAGTAAGGCATCCAGAGGGACTGAGCCCAACACTGGGGGCCTGCAGCAAAAAAGGGGAAGTTGGTGATTGTCTGGGGCTGCAAAAAGATCTATCTGTGGGGTGCCCCATCTGGCAAATACCACCTCCAAAACCAGAGGTCCAGTGACCATTGTGATGGCCCTGGAAATCCTGCTGAGAGCATCTGCCAGGACATTGTCCTTGCCTGGAGGTGAACTACATAAAGGAGGTGTTCAGGGGTAAAGCCAGAGACCACAACTTAATTGCTTGTGCACAAGGCCACAGACCGAGTGCCCCTTGCTGTTGATGTACCACATTGTGGTGGTGTTGTCTGTCCTGACCTGTATAACTTTGTTCTGAACAGATTTGGAAAAAGCTTGAAGTGCTAGAAAAACTGCTCTGAGTTCCAACAGATTGATGTGGAGCAGAGATTCCTGAGGGGACCAGAATCCCTGGGTAGTGAGGTCGCCCATGTGAGCTCCCCACCACAAGAGGGATGCATCTGTAGTAAGGATTAAGAAGTGAGACTGAGGGGCAAAAGGAACCCCTTGTCTCAGATTGCTCTGGTCCTGCCACCACTGTAGGGCCTGGATCAGGGTTTGAGTCAATGGGATCAATTTGGTTAGAGGGTCTTTCCTTTGAGACCAAAAGGCTCTCAAATGGAACTGGATGTCCCTCATCTGAAATTTTGCTCCCTGCACTACTGCTGTAGAAGCAGCCATGTGCCCCAAGAGCTATAGAAAGTGCCTTGCTGGTCGAGAGACCTGCAGAGTGAATGAGGAGACCAGAGAGATCAGAGTCCATGCACTATCCAAAGGAAGGAAGGCTCTGGCCTTCTCTGTGTTCAGCTCTGCGCCTATGAAGGTGAGGAGCTGGACAGGCTCTAGAACTGACTTTGAAAGATTCAGAAGGAAACCTAGAGGGTGAGCAGTTGCTGAGTTATCTGTAGGTGTAACTTGACTTGGTCTGGGGACTGGCCCTACTATGAGCCAGTTGTCCAGGTAAGGGAAGATGGCAATTTTGCCTTCTTAGAGAAGCAACTGCTACTGCCAGGCATTTTGTGAATACCCTTGGAGCAGAGGTGAGGCCAAGGGCATTCTCTGAACTGGTAATGGCCTGAGGGCAGCTCGAACCTGAGGTACTTTCGATGGGAGCTTCTGATGAGAATATGGAAGTAGGCATCCTTGAGGTCCAGGGACGTTAGCCAGTCCCCTGGCCTTAGAGAGGGTAGAATAATTCCCAGAGTCACCATGTTGAATTTTGGTTTTAAAAGGTGCTTGTTTAAATATCTGAGATCTAGGATGGGCCGCCATTCTCCTGTCTTTTTTGGGGTAAGGAAGTACCTGGAGTACAAGCCTTTGCCCTGGTGTAGGGGTGGAACCCTTTCCACAGCTCTGAGAGCTAGGAGGGAAGAGACCTCTGCCCCTAAGGCAAGAGCCTCTGGAGGATTTGCAGGTGGAAAGGATCTGGTTCTCATCTTTGGAAATTTTTTGAAGCTGAGAACCAGTCCCTGGCTTACTACTTCCAGGACCCACTTGTCTGATGTCAGAGACTTCCAGTCTTGGACAAAGTAAGCCAGCCTGCCCCCTACAGGTAGCTTAGAATCAGCCCTGGCAACCCCATCAGGGTGCCTGTTTGGCAGGGGCTTTGGGCTGAGGGGTGGAAGCAGGCCTGCTTGTACCCCTCTGCCTCTCCCTCTAAAGAACCCCCTCTGGGCATAGGCAGAAGAGAGGCCTGGGCTTGGTAAAAAGGCCTATGAAAAGGCCTGCCCCTACCCC
This sequence comes from Neoceratodus forsteri, assembly GCA_016271365.2. Taxonomy (NCBI): domain Eukaryota; kingdom Metazoa; phylum Chordata; order Ceratodontiformes; family Ceratodontidae; genus Neoceratodus; species Neoceratodus forsteri. Next base: position 219,232,613 of record JADMNL010000029.1, read on the forward strand.
TGGAAAGCTGCCTTTGAGGAGTGGCCTGCCTTTCCTTGGCCTGGGCATTCCTATAGGTGGTCCTATACTCATCCATTATCTATCACACCTTCTTACAGCACTCCGAGTCTCAACACATGGGTAGTTAGCTCTCTTCTCATAGGCTGATGCACAAAGGAATCCCAAAATTTCGAAATCCAATCCCTCTCCTATTCCTGCTGCTCCCAGAATCCTCAGTTTTTCTTTGTGCATCTTCCCAGGCTGGTCACATTTTCATCTGGCTCTGTGCCAAGCCCTAAGGTAAGCTAAATATTTTCTGCATTTTACAGTGATTTAAACTCCCAGAGTGCCGCTTATGGCACACATAGACTGTAGGCCCCCCTTTTAGCCAAGGGAATGCTTATTCTGATAATTTGGCATAAACTGTTTAGAAAAGTCTCCGAGACGCAGGGCCCAGAAGTAGCAAATCATTTAATCATTAATGACTGTCTACCAGAAGTTTTTTCTCTACTGTTGCATTCAGTTTAAACGTTTAAACCCCCCTCCCCAGTTCACCTTGTTCAACTGAGATGGGGAAGGCAATCCCTTTGTCAGCGAAGTGACCATAGCCCCCCCCAGATGGTTCTCCTTGCAGCCGATGAAGGTCTAAGGCTGCCGCCTCTCCCATGGGGGCGCTCCGATTGTCTGAGGGGTCGCGGTTTACCTTGCTCAACCGCGACTGCCTCCATGGTATCTAAATAATGGAAATGCTTGTGCGGTAGTGCCCAGGGGGTCGTGGTTCACCTTATTCAACCGCGAACACCCCGAGGCATCCCGATACCCATTACAGAGTCATTTTGTGCCCGGGGTGTCGCGGTTCACCTTGTTCAACCACGACCACCTATTGGGCCTCCCCATCTAATGCTTCTGCCTTCCTGTCCCTTTTTACAACCTTCCAGCCGTTTTTTCCAGCTAATGTGCAAGGAGGGGCTCACCTGACCTTCTAGGCAGCCCTCAGGTCCTCCTTTGTGGTGTTTTCTTCAGGTCCTGCCTCCCCGGAGCCCCTGGCATCCTTGCTGATCCCTGAGGTGCCTCCATAGTGTCTCACCCCTCCACGACGCCATATTTAGCGGGACCATCGCGAGATTTAGCCCGAGATCTCACACCTCCTCAGCGGAGCTCCCTTTGGAAGTAGTACCTTCCCAAAATGGAGGCGCCATTCTGCCGTTTTCAAAATGGCGCCTGTATCTGGCCACACTCCTCTTAAAGGCACAGTACACCCTATGGCAAAAACTGTGCAAAACTAATTTTTAAAGGCATCTGAATCACAGACTACCTAGTGCTCACTGTTTAAGGCCCAGATATATGCACCTACTCCTCAATATATTATTAAAAGTGCTCTATTTAAAGAACCAGGACAGAGGTTTCCCCAGCATTCTTAAAGGGCCCAGCAGGGGTAACGGAGTTAATTTGTCTTTACTTTTGCATTGATCTGCTGACATTGAATTCTAGTACGTCCCCTGAACAACTCCATTAAATTATGTTTCTACAGAACATGTCCACCAGACGATTGTGCAGAGAGTGCCCCAACATCTTACTCTCCTCGGACCGTGGAGAATTTTGCTCACTATGCATGGTAGACTCTGAACCCAGAGAGTTCACCCACAACTCGACCCCCACAGATGAAGATCCCCTAAACGATAATGTCTCCACCGCTTCCCAAGGCGTCATACTACAACTATTCAAAAAACTACTTGACAGAATCGATTCGCTGGGAACAAGCAAGAGACCCAGGTCACCTAGCAACACCCCTCTTCCTAAGCATCCTAGGGGTGACCTTCCATCTCATGACTCACCAGATGCATCAGAAGAGGAGCACTCTTATGAAGGGGAGGAAGAACATGAGGAGGATATGGCCGCACGTCTATGTCCCTTTGAAGCCATCCCCGAACTTATTAGAGTAGTATGTCAAACGCTCAGAATGGAGGAACTGGTGGAACAGCCGGACAACAGATTGGATCCCCTGGTGAGAGAGAGGAAGCAATCTTCCACCTTCTTCCCAGTATGCCAAGCATTAGAGAGCATACTAGCCAAGGAATGGGATGCCCCAGATCCCATTAAGACTAGGGAGAAGGGGACCTTCGAGAGATGGTACCCTCTTCCAGCAGACAGAGAGAAGCTCTGGGCAACCACCCCCAGAGTGGATGCAGAGGTTGCGTCCCTTAGCAACAAGACCGTTCTGCCCTCAGAATCAGCCTTGGCCCTAAAAGACCCCATGGATAGAAAGGCTGATGAAATTGTGAGAAAGGTTCATGATATGATGATCATGAACATGTGAGCATCCATGGTCATACTTATTCAGCAAGGGTCAGATTCGATGGTTAGAGGCAGTCCAACTCGACATACCGAAACAAGTGCCCATGGAGCCACCATGAACTATGCCATACAAGCAATAAAATACGAGCCGATGCCACTATTGACAGTTTTAAGATGGTATCCAGGTCACTGCTCCATCAATAGAGCCAGAAGACAGGTATGGCTAGTTGTGGAACGCAGATCAAGAGTCAAAGTCTAGGGTCATGAAACTGCAATTCTCTGGAGACAAGGTGTTGGGACCCGGAATAGAGGAGTTCACAGTAAAGAAAGGGGATGACAGGGATCAAGGAGGGTGAGCCACTCTACCGTCCTTCCGAAACAATAAATTCAGACACTTTTCAACAAGACCCAAAAGAGGGCACGGTCACCAAGGACAGGATAGACGTTCCTTTGGATTCAAGCCCAATTTTTTCAGCAACAGACAGAACTTTCAAAGCAACAGGGCAGAGGATCCACTTCAATGGAAAGCAAGGGTTCAGGACAGTCAAATCCAACAGAGGATTCCGCCAATGAGAATCCGCCAGTCCAGAGCAAATCGACGCAGGGAGGAAGGCTACAGCAATTTGCAACAACCTGGGCCAACGCAATCAGTGATGAATGGGTCAAGGAGATCATCTCTCAGGGCTATGCCATGGAATTCAACTCAGTCCCAACAAGGGACAGATATATAGACTCTCATGTCTCCAGGGACAAAGCAACATCGCAACAAGTACGGGCCATCCTTCACCAACTGCTACACAGCAGAGCCATAAAGCCCATCCTAATTCAAGAGAGATTCTCTGGCATCTACTCTGTATTCTTTCTAGTCCCAAAGAAGACTGGAGACCTCAGACTCATACTGGACCTAAAATTTGTGAACAACTTTATCAGGTACCAGAGGTTCAAGATGGAAACCCTAAGATCCACCATCGCAGCGATATGCAGGGGAGACGTCTTAACCTCAATAGACCTGAAGGATGCCTATCTACACATACCTATCAGACCCTCCCCACCAGAGGTTTCCTCCGATTCAGCATTCTGGGATACCACTTCCAGTACCGATACCTGCCATTCGGGTTGGCGTCAGCCCCACGACTATTCACCAAGGTTATGGCACCCCTGGCAGCAAAATTACACGTAGAGGGCATTCATGTGATCCCATACCTGGACGACTGGTTGATACGGGCGAGAACAGTACAACAGTCAAGGACAGCAACACGCAGAGCTCAACAGTTACTCTCCGAACACAGGTGGATCATCAACAAAACAAAGAGCCACCTGACTCCGACCACAGAATTGGATCACTTGGGGGCTACATTCAACACAGTGGCCGCACAGTACATCATCTCAGACACGCATCCGCATATTAACAGCACACTGCCACAGAGTTATGCAGAAGAAGCAAACAACCATTTGGCATCTCATCGCAACTACTGGGGTCAGTGCAGCTGCATAGACTTGCACCGACTGGGCCAGATTACACATGAGACAGTTACAACGACTACTACTAGACAACTGAGTTACAGTCGATAAAATTACAGCCAGAGAGTAACTATTCCACTGGCAGTGCGGAAGTCTCACGTTGGTGGGTGGATCCACACCTTCTCTCAAGGGCACAATTGAGAGAGATAAACAAGAACCCTTGAAACACGCAAAGCCTGCTAGGTTGGGGTGCTGTTCTGGACAGACAGACCATCCAAGGAAATGGTCAAACAGGGAGGCAAGACTCCCAATCAACATACTAGAGACCAGAGCCATCCATCTGGCTCTCATACACTTCAAGGGCCAACTTCAAAGACACCATGTAAAGGTGCTGCACCGACAGCAGAGTAGCGATGGCATACATCAACAAACAGGAGGAACAAGCAGAACCATGGCTCAAGAGGCAGACATACTACTGCAATGGGCAGAAAAAACCCTACTCAGTCTCACAGCAGTTCACCTAGCAGGAAACCTAAAACACAAGGGCCGATGGCTGAGCAGACAAACGCTGCAACAGGGGAATGGCAACTCCATCCAGAAATTTTCCATGAACTCCAGAAAGATGGGGCCCTTCAACATCGACCTCATGGCCTCAGCAACCAATACCCAACTCCCGACCTACATGTCCAGATTCAAGGACAAGAGAGCAATAGGAGTGGATGCCATATCGACCCCATGGACATTCAGGAAGGCCTACGTATTTCCCTAATAGCCATGCTACCTGCAGTGCTACAGAAGATCCGAAGCACGGGCAGCAAGGTAGTCCTCATAGCCCCAGACTGGCTGAGGAGAACCTGGCACAACCTAATCAGAGAAATGTTATCGGACGATCCCATGAGATTACCTCACCAACACAATCTACTCAGGCAAGGCCCGATCTGGCATGAGAACCCCCTACCGCTGAAACTGATGGCTTGGTCACTCAAAGGGCTAGACTGTTAGGATTTGGGGTATCAGGTGCAGTGGTAGAGACCTACAAGCCAGAAGGAACTCCACCAACAGGACCTATAACAAACATTGGTGGGCTTTTGCTTCTTGGTGCAACAGCCAGGACTTGAACGCTTCACAATGTAATATTATGAACGTACTAGAGTTTCTGCAGAAAGGGTTGGAAAAGGGGTTATCAGCCTCATCCCTGCGGGTACAGACGGCCGCAATAGGGGCCATAAGGGGACAAACCGATGGACATTTGTCCGGAGTCCACCCCTTGGTTCAAGCTTTTCTAAAAGCCACAACCCTTATCAACCACACCCCAAGACCACTGACAGCCCCGTGGCACCTCAATTTGGTACTGGATGCCCTCGCCATCCCACCTTTTGAGCCCATTGAGTCCATTCCCCTACCTGTCCTTACGATGAAGACCGTATTCCTAGTAGCTATCTCATCAGCCAAGAGAATTACAGGCCCTGTCTTGTAGAGAACCCTTTATCTGTTTCTTCCCCGACAGGGTCGTACTCCGACCCATTCCATCTTTCATCCCGAAGGTGGCCAACGCCTACCACACATCCCAAGAGATCTCAGTCCCTATCTTCAACCACCAAGTAGGGTAGCCCCAAGGAAACCCTACTCAGCCTGAACCCAGCCCGGTAATTCAGACCTACCTGACCAGGGCCGGAAAGTCTTGAGTCAGACGGACAGGCTGTTTGTTTTACTCCAAGGCAATAAACAAGGTTTGGCTGCTTCCAGATCCACTATTGCTAGATGGCTATGGGAAGCCATAGTGAGGGCCTACAGGAGTGGAGGCAACACCCCTCCTGCTAACATCAGGGCCCACTCCACTCGAGCAGTTGTCACATCTTGGGCGGAACGCAATTCTGCGTCGGTCAAAGAAATTTGCCAGGCAGCAACCTGGGAGTCCTCGCACCTTTCTCAGGTACTACCGATTAGACACAGGTCTAACTGGTAACTCAGAGTTTGGCCGCAGAGTGCTTCGGACAGCATTGATCCCAGTTCCTCCTCCACCCAGGACAAACCCTAATACTGCTGTACAATCGTCCCATGTGTTGAGACTCGGAGTGCTGTAAGAAGGTGCGATAGATAATGGAAGTTTACTCACCTGGTAAAGGTGATTATAGGAGCACCTTCTTACAGCACTCCGTATCCCACCCATTGTGGAGGAACATATGTATATATATATATATATATATATATAGATAGTGATACAGTTAAGGTAAACATATAGAGTGAGATATCTAGGAATGTATCTGAAACGTCTGTAATTTGGTCTAAATGTATACAGTTATAGCACATACATTCCACACAGTCAGTTGCTGTGTATCAGGGTGTCAAAGATTTATAAAAACAATACATAGTAAACACTAGGTTTTGACATAACATCACTGTCTTGTGTATTATTCCACCTGGAAAACAGAGTACCCTCTGTTTTTTCTTGTTTACCTAACAATTTACTTTCAGGACAAACAAACTTTGGAAGATATCACACTGAGGATTCTGGGAGCAGCAGGAATAGGAGAGGGATCGGATTTCAAAATTTTGGGATTCCTTTGTGCATCAGCCTATGAGAAGAGAGCTAACTACCCATGTGTTGAGACTCGGAGTGCTGTAAGAAGATGCTCCTATAATCACCTTTACCAGGTGAGTAAACTTCCATTTTCTTCATGTAATTCTCTGTCTGCTCCCCAAACAGAGAATTACCCACAACAGGAAAGTCCATGGCCTTAGTCTGGGTATCCTGTGACAGGCTAGTACATCTGAGACAAGCCATTCTGCGAAGTGCCACAGATGTAGCCATGACTCTTGATGACACATCATTAGAGTCCACCGCAGCATGGAATTGCACCTTGGATGCCTCAATACCATCAGCAGCCACCTGCTCCAGCTCCTTGGCATGCTGGCCAGGGACCTGTTTTGCTAGAGCCATAACAGTATCCCATCTGGATTTCTGGTACCTGGCAACATAAGCCATATAATTTGCCTGTCTGAGTCCCAAGGATGCTGCCATGTACTGTTTCTTTGCCATGGCATCAATCCTCCTGGAGTCCTTATCCAGGGGGTGTGAAGCCAAGGGAATATTAGCCTTGTCACAGGCTGCAGCCTGCGCTACCCCAACATGGCTGCATTGTTGTGTGAGGAATTCCGTATCAGAGCCTGACAAAGTGTACCTCTTGTCCATTCTCTTATCAACAGGAGGTATAGTGTGAGGAGCTTTTAAAATTTTAAAAGTCTGTTTCCCAAAAGATTTATGCAAGGGAATAGACAGTCTCCTAGACTCTTGGATATCCATCATTTCCACATAGTCAGACTCCTCTTGATCATCCACAGCTTCCTACATAGGGAGCTGGAGGGTTTCAGCCACTTTTTATAAAACATAAAATGAGGCGGGACTCAGAAAGCCTAGAGGAGACACTCCTGAAGGTCTGTCTGGGAGATGTCCAGGTCACTAGTTACATCCAGACTTTCAAATCACATTCCTCTCCTCATACTCCTCTACCCCCTCACTCCAGTTCATAATACTCCCTAGTCATACTTTTGAACCGAGAAGCCGGCCGAACAGTAGCTTACCAGATGGTGCAGTTTGGTCGGAACCGGAAAGCAACTGAACAATTTTATCGCTTTGGCCATTTCTTCCAGCGGTTGGAGAGAAAGTTTTGGCTCCACACCAGCTGATTTTCTAGTCCTTTTGCTGGACCCGGCTCCTCAGAGTCAGATCTCCTTTGCCGAGGAAGTCTCGCCCTGGTCAGAGGGCACTCCCTCAGTTCAGTTGGAACCGGGCGGGCTAGCCATCCAGTTCAGCGGACTTTTGGCCTCCCTTTCCTGAGCCTACCAACTCTCTCTTTTCCAGGGTAGCTGCAGGAAAACTTTTACAAATCTGGCAGTCTGCATTGAGGTGGTCAAACCCCAGACAATAAACACAGGTGGTGTGGGGGTCAGCCTTGGCAAAGACTTCCCCACACACTGCAGTGTTGAAACCCAGTGGGCCCGGTTTTTCTTTTGGGTTTCTCAGACATAGTGCCAGCCTAACCAAACTTACCCATTTATGGCAATCCACCAGGTAAGACCCCCTTATCGGTTCCCAACCATGTCATGGGTCGTGGAAAAAAATGTAATAAAATCCATTTTTTTTAGAACCGATAAGAACCGGTAACCACACTCTAAAAGATAGATTAAGATTTTTTTAAACAACTTGATCGGTTCAAACCGAGCCGATAACCGTTTACAAGTCCCACACAGAATAGAAATAAATGTAAAACCTATCTAGTACTCACAAATACCACAGACAGAGACTGAACCGACCGTTTGCATTTTAAATTCGGTCAAAAAACAAGAAAAACAATACTTCAACCGACAAAATGAACCGAGCAGAAGGAGAAATCTCCAGAGTGACTGTTCAGTGAGGCGGAGTAAAGAATCTGATGGCTTGAGTTTGAAGAACAACAGACAGAGTTTCAACCGAGCTCGAGCTCAGTGTTCCATGCCTGGCATGGAAAGTTAACTCTTTCACCTCTGGAGCAGTTCGAAGGTTGGGACTCACTGCATATGTCATAATATAGCAAGACTTCATGTTGTTTGAATAGCAGTTTGTGAATGGGAATGCAACTGTCTGTTTATGCCATCTGCTGCATGAATGAAGAACTGCACCTGTGGGTATGTTCACTCTCAACACGGTACTAGGCTCACTTGCTCAATATTTCCCAAGTTTTTTTTGCCATTCTTTCTCCATCTGATCTGTGACAGACTGGAAAACTGCCCTGAACTGTTTATACTGTCTGCTTTTTGCACAACATTTAAAAAATATAATAATAAGTCATACCCATTAACTTCACTTCATGCTTTATGTGAGTGTCTATAGTGTGTGCTGGTAGTTTTTGAATTTATGGCTTCAAATGAACACTTAATTAGGTATAGTACTGCATGTTACAATCTCAGCATTTGGGCATATAGTCATTGCACCTTTAGGTTTTAATGTTTTTTGTAACAGTTAGTTGCCCTCAGCACTACAGCTGTTTCAGTAAATTGTAAAACAGTGTTCTGTACTTGCTCTGGGCTGAGGTTCTTAATTTATGTGATAGCACTGGGTCCATTTTTTACTAAAAGTAAATGCTGAAGAAACTTAAAAATAAATATTGAAAACTAAAAAAAAACTCAAATGGTCTTTTCATTTACTATTTCAGTTTGATGTCTCGTTACACAGTGGGTGGGATATTCAAAAGGGTTGCGCCATGCGCAATAGGGTTGCGCCAGCGCAAGTCCGAAATTGCGCCATTCTGCGATATTCAGCAGGAGGCAGTTGTGCCACTGAAAACATGCTGAGCAACAGCGCAATGCTAATTAAGGCATGCACAACCGAAGGGGGTGGAACCATGCATAAAGTGCACAATGCGATATTCAAAGGCTTGCGCAATGCGCAACAGTGGATCAGGTGGAAGTTGCGCCATAGCGGAAATGAGCCAAAATAAAAAGGCTCAAGGAAGAGGCGCAAGAACACTACAGGGAAGCCACATGAGGCAGGGAGACAGAGAAGGCCATAGTGAGAAACAGTGCAGGCCAGGGAGAGCACAGGACAGAAGAGGGGCAAGGGAAGGTGTGTGGGGCCACAGAGTGCAGAGGCCAGTAGGTGTACCCGGTGCAGTGGAGGTAGCAGTCAGGACAGCGGGGGTAACAGAGCAACAACAGCCAGGGGGGGAACACAAGCCAGGGACATGGACAGTGCCAGCTTTCACATGGAAGCTGTAATGAGGGGGTTGATAAGGCATGCTGCAGGGGGCCGTGGCCGTGGAAGGGCTCATCGGCGGTATGCCCCCAACAGGCAGTACTGTGCCCGCATCAGCTTTGAGCTGTATTCAGATGTAGAGATTGTGGGCCAGTACCGCCTGAACGGGGCAATACTGAGGCGGCTCTGTGAGCTGTGCAGTGATGTGATGCAGGCACCCTCACGACGGAGTCACACTCTGTCAGTGGAGACAAAGGTAACAGCCTGCATGTGCCTGCTCACCATGGGTACCTTCCAGAGACCAACAGGGGACACCACAGGCATAACACAGTCGGCCACGTCACGCATCCTCACCCAATTCCTCAGCGCAATGCTGCCACATGCTGCGGAGTACATCCATTTCCCCAGCACCGTGGCAGAGCATACAACAAACATACAGGAGTTCCACAGGGTAGCATGTATGCCTGGCGTGCTAGGGGTGATAGACTACACCCATGTGGCCAATCGCATGCCACCTGGCCCCGATGGGGCTGCCTATCGGAATCGGAAGGGATTTTCCAGTATCAACTGCCAGGTGGTGTGTGATGCCAGTGAGTGCATCATCAATGTCTGTGCCACGCACCCTGGTGGAGCACACGATTCATTCATATGGTACCAATCAGCACTGTGCCATCAATTCGAGAGTGGGGACATCCCCACAGGACACCTAGTGGGTGAGTATGCATGTAGGATTGGCAAATCGGGGGCAAGGGTGGGTAAGCCACAGGTGCCATGGGTGTGGCACAGAGGGTTAGGGGCAATATGAGCCTGAACAAGACACTAACCTCCACTATCTCCACACAGGTGACAGTGGATACCCACTCCGTCCCTGGCTGCTCACACCCTACCGGCGGCCCATGACCCCATTGCAGCAACGCTTCAATGAAGCACACGCTGCCACATGCAACATCACTGAGTGGGTGTTTGGGATGCTGAAGGCATGCTTCCGATGCCTAGACACCTCCGGCGGTGCCCTACATTATAGCCCCTCAAAGGCCTGTGGGATATTCCTGGCTTGTTGTATCCTGCACAACATATCCAAAGGCCATGGGATAGCCGTACAGGTCGAGGAGGGGGACAGCGATGGGGACGCCGGTGATGCCGGTGATGCCGGGCATGAGCAGCCCCCCCCTTGGATGGCGTGACCCCCGAATGATCCGGCTGGCCCAGCTGCACCGGGACACCATCACAGAGGAGCACTTCGCCCAACACAGGTAAGTCATGGGGCCATGTGCAACCAACAGTGGCTAGGGCACAACCCACATACACACAGGGAAACACACCAGGGGTGCATGACAGCAAGGGAAGTGGCAGGGCACAGAAGCACACACATACAACCAGGGGGGGTGAACAGTAACACGCCACATGGACAGACACACACACACACAACAGGCACAAAGTGCACAGGGGTCAGGTGCACAACAGAGCAGGAACAGACATGAGAAACACACACATCCACAGGCCACCTCCACCACCTGTACTGTCCATGTACATGTGTCAGATGCTGGGCACCTTTGCACTTTGGTGTACAGTGCAATGCAGGCATCATCATGCACACGCACCTGTGTACAGCAGTTGGGAGGGTGTGCAGGTGATCCGTGTGTCTGCGTGTAGGGCAGGGCATCCACTGGTGCACTGTCCACCGAAACACACATTGCACACAGGGCAGCACCAGACAGGGCCCACATTGTACACAGGGCAGCACCAGACAGGGCCCACACTGGGAGACAGCTCAGGCATGCAGCACAGTGCCACGGCCACCTCAGATGGGTGGGCGGCCCCGCCGAGACCCAGCAGCACTGGCAGGCTAAGCACGGGCCTCATGGGGTGGCACCAATGGACCACCAGGGGTCCCACTGCGTGAACGCGACCTTGCCCGCACAGGGGTCTGCAGCATACCGAACTTACCTGCACCAGGGGTGTTCGGGATGCCCACAGCTGAACCTGGCATCGACAGGGTGGGTGTCGCACGATGCCAGGAACGGGGAGTGGATAGCATACTGTGCAGTGTGAGTGGCACAGGGGGCACCTGACTGTGTGCCCATTGTGGCCACGACAGCGACCAATGCCTGTGTCAGCCTGTTGATGGCAGCGGTCACATCCACCCACAAATGGTCAATCCGGGACAGGATCCTCTCATTGTCCCTGCTGTGCCACTGCAGAGCCACACACAGTGCCCTCCACGGATGTTGCAACTGCATCTGCTGCTGTACTGATGCCTGCAGCAGGCAGGTGTGCTCATCAAAGAGGTCATCTGCCACATTGGCAACCTGTCCCTCAGGGTATGGAAGGACCTGATGTACAGCACCCCTTGAGGGTGGGCACCACTCACCAGGACCAGATATGGGCATGTCCACAGGTGGTGCACCTACATCACCACTGAGCCCTGTACCCCCAGTCCCGGTGGGTGACTGCTGCTGCTGCCCCTCTGCCTGCTGTGCCCAAGGGATCAGTTGTTCCGCTGCTGTGGCCGCAACAGTGCCAGTGACCTGCACAGCCACTGGTGCTGCCCCACCAGTACTGACAGGCACAGCCTGGGACTGTGCTGACATGCTGGCACACACGTTGGAACCAGCTAGGTCCATGGGCATGAGCTGTCCTGCTGTGTGTCCATTCTGTGACACACACATGTCAATGCCCATAGTGGTCGGTGCATCATCAATGGTGCAGGTCTGTGCCACAGCCACAGCTGCAGCGTGCTGGCATGCTTGCATGCCAGATCACTGAGACACAGGAAGGGCACTCCCCACACCTGCCTCAACAACATCAGTGAAGGTAGCCAGGCATGCACACTGGTGCAGTGCACAGCAGCAATCTTCGGAGGTGGATGGTCCCTCCTCCAACTCCGGATGGCTGTCCACAGTGGACAGGCCCTCCACTGCTGACCCCTGCAGACGCACAGGATCTGTAAGAGAAATGAAGGACACGTTAGTGCATGTGATCTACCTTCCCCCCGACCATGACATACCATGCAGTGATGGGCTACCACCTGTCTGGAAGCCACCTCCAGGAACACCCTCAATGGCACTGCTCTGCTTGCTTGCAGTGAGCATGTCCTCTGCCGGAGTCAGCTGCACCACCTCCGGCTGGCCCCCGCCTGTTGCAGCACGTGCCACCCTGATGGCTGCAACCTTCTCCTTCACCCTCCTCCTGTCGGTCCCCATCTTCTTTTTACACTCCTGCACAGAGCGCTGGTGGCTGCCGTGCAGGTTGATGGCACATGCCACCCCCTCCCATGCAGCAGCATGGGCCTGAGGGGTGCCCCGCCATCCACTGAGAAGTAGCTCCTCATCCAGGTAGGCCTCGAACAGTGTCTCCATCTCAGCCTTCGTAAAGTTGGGCCTCCTGTTCCGCCCACCATCATCCTCCTCACCCAGTCCTTGCTCGGTCATTTCACAGCCTGTATGGGTGAGAGTGGTCACCTGTGACTGTGCAGTACACAGCAATTCTCTGAGGCCATGGTCCAGAACAGCACAATGCATGCAACTCACCTATCAACTGCAGTAACCGAATATGGCCACTGCAGAACAGTGTTGCATATTTATAGCGCAATCCATGCAAATTAGGACTGGAGCAACTTTAATGAGATGCAAATCACGCTGCTGCACCATTGAATGGCTGATCAGATGATTTGCATATGACGGCTGAATATCGCGCTGTTGCGCTTTGGCATTACGGTTGAACTGACTGAGCCAATGGTGCAGTTCTGTGACTGCGTAGTACACCGCACTGCCCATGCCCAGGTAGCTTACGCAGGCGTCTGTGGTGCTGATGATGTGCTGTGCGTGGTAGGCACTTCAGGACACAGCCACCATTGTGCCAGTGGTGCTACAGCGATGGTCACTACATGGCGCTGTTGCACAACTGCACAATAGTCTGCTGTGACAATGGCACACAGGCGACCAATCGCGCTGGATGCATAGACGTCCGATGGCGCTGTGCGTGGCCTTGTGCCAGAGACCCATGACCCTGTGCCCGACCTTTGCCCCCTTGGCACTGTACATATGGCATGTCTGCAGCTCTATCGTGCTGTTTGGTAACAGTGCGATAGGGACTTGCGGCGCTATACCAACAGCGCGATAGGGAATAGCGGAGTTGTATTGCGCAACAATTCCATGTGGGGTTGTCGCACTGTGGAGCGCCATATTGCCAACTATACATGCAGGGATGGCACGCAGAAGAGCCCCCCAGTGGAGTTCACTTGAACTCGCCAACTCGGTGGCCATAGTGGAGCCTCACTATGGCCCACTATTTGGGGATGAACCCCTCAACATGGTCAGGACCTTGAGGAGGCCACTGGCCAGCAGAGGTCCGCAGAGCAGTGCAAGCACCTGTACGGGGACCTGTGGAGGAGGGAGTCAGCACTACTGGCACGTCTTCGGTCACGTGCCAGGAGGGGAGTGGTGCCTCAGCCAGGTGGGTGAGCCGTCTATGCACCTGTATGGTCCATATGGGTAACACTGTCTATTGTGTCCAGCACATGGGGAAGGGTTGGTCTATGGTTGACTGTGGCGGTGTTTACAGGATATGTGATGTATGGGTCTGGCTGGGTGGGTGGGCACACTCACTGGGGCAGGGGGATATCTGCTTTGGGATTTCACTGATGTGTTTCTCACCTTTTGTTTCCCACAGGCGTGGCAGAGCAGAGGAGGGCCAGGGCTGAGGTGCAGCGAGAGGTGGCAGAGGTGGCTGAGCGTGGTGGTGGTGGTGGTGAACCATGACAGCAGCAGCAGCAGCAGCATGATGAGGGTGAGTGACATGACATCATGAATGCTATTGCATGCTGTGGGGGAGGCAGGGCATGGCCACCATCCATGGACAACACTGCCATGCACGCGACATGTGACAGTCAGCACTGTCCAGTGGCACTGCATGTCCGGGAGTGCATCAATGGTGGTCCATGCATGCACTGGGCACATGGCTGTGGCACTGCCTTCCCACTACGTAGCCACGTCACTGTACAGCCTTGGTTGTGCTGTGCTGGACATGGGTGGTGTGTGTGTGCATTGGCAAACATGGCTGTTGCTGCCTGGTTGGGCATGTCTTGTGCACGGTCACTGTGGGTGGGTGCAGTCCATCACAGGAGCGGGGCACTTGGCTGTATGCCATGCATGTTGGGTGGGCTTCAGGGTTGTGGACAGTCACAGCCATTGACTCTGATCCCTTGTCCTAGGTGTCCGGATCCTGCAGCGCATAGAGCGTTCAGTTCAGCAGCTGATTCAGGTGGCGATGGATTTGCTCACCATCCTGCGGGACCTGCAGCAACATGGTGCTAGGCGCAGGAGGAGGTCCCGGGACCAGCACCAGGCGGCAGGAGAGCAGGCTGGCAGGCAGTAGCTGCCCATCACCTCCCCACTTTAACTATCCCTAACACCCTGTCTTCCCTCTCCCAGTTGTTCACCCCTGCCCCTTACCCACCCCTACCTTGTACCCGTACCCCCACCCCTGTATTGTATATTTGTACATAGTTATGGTTGTTCTTATTGTTATTGTTGTTATATTTGAAATATATATTTTGATATGAATACTGTGGTGGTCTCTGATTTGCAGCTGGCTATAGGTGCTCAGTTGCAGTGGTGTGCATGGCATCTGGGGTGGTATTGTCATGGGTATGTGTGTGTGTGTGGGGAGGTGTCTCTGGTGTGGGAGTGGCTTTCAGTCGGTATTGCCGTGTGCTGACACACACTGCTGGGTGCTCATGGTGGGTCTGGCTTGTATGGTTCTGTGGTACATGAGGTTGCAGTGTGACGGGGGAATGCATGGGGATTCCTGCAGCGATGGTCACTGCTCATGGGTGGTGTCTTGGGGTCACAGTGCAGGGTGTGCTGTGCACAAGGGGGGGATGATGTACACTGGGGTGGTCCGCCCCCTTTGTGTGGCAGTCTCAGCTTGCCAGTGGGTGTGCTGGGGCAACATGACCCGGCTGTGCTTTGTTGGCTTGTCCCCATGGGCCGGTGGATATTCCGTCCCTCCCCCACTTATGCTGTGCTTGGGGGGTGCATTGTTAGTTCTGCAGTGTGTTCCTGTGCCCATCTGTGGCATGGGTGGTGGGCCCCTGCCTACCTCCCTGGTTGTGCAGTTCCATTGCTGTGCTGCTGGGGGTTCCCTGCTTGCACTATGGCGCCTCTGGACTGCTCAGCTGGGCAGCCCTTGTTGTGCTATAGCGCATCGTATCTGCTCAGCTTCCCCTTCCTGGTTGCACTATGGCGCAGGTTGTGCGATATTCAGATGTTGGCTGGTTGCGCAATTTGCCTTGCTCCATGTTTGAATATCGCATCTATTGCGCATGTGCACAATGGACTTGTGCTTGCTCCTGCTATTACGCACATTTTGGGGGCAGTTTGAATATTCGGCCCAGTGTATATGATACCATGCTGCAGTTCTGATTTCTCCCCCTCCCCCATTTGAGATTTCACAAGAATATTCAAAATGTAAATATTTTGCAATCAAATAAAAAGTGTTTTGTTATAATTTATTACAGTGAAAATGAATAAAAAACACCATTCATTTTGTAACAAGTTGTCATTATTATCTTCATCCTCAATAAAGACTGCAGTAGATGACCCGGGTTCGAGGATGGCAGACGGGCTAACTGTTCAGATGAATGTAGTACACTAGTACTTTGTACCGTGATATGATCTAACCTATTTGTACCGTGATATGATCTAACCTCTCACTTTCACAGGAGGACTTAAAACTCTCCAGTCAATAGTTTAGTCTTGAATTTGCAGTATTATAAACATAAAGCCAAGGGTTTCACTTCAGAGGGGATGATTTAAGCAGCAGGTTATGAGAGAATAAAACACCTTGGTCTCTGTAGTGAAATCAGAGACTGGGAGAAAGTTGTAGCACTCTGTATGAGTTGCTTACTATGCACCTCACCTACTGCATGTAGGAGGCACATTCTCTTACATAAACAAATGTGTCTGATAATGACCATAAAACTTGAAAAAAGTGCATATCTAAACACATACCAATTAAATTCTGACAGAAGTTGTATGGTATTTCATATAATTCACTGCATTAGTGACAGCTTCAGTCGCAAGATAAACAAGCCTGCTACAGTTTCAAGGAAACCCAAGGTAGGCTAATGCAATGTAAAATCTTGCATGCCGTTTACATGTCACTATGGGGTACAGGGACGATTCCAAATGTTGCTGCTGTGATCAGTCAGATGCAGACTTGGCACACAATGTGGGATTGTCCATCCATACATTCAGGGTGGAAGGAAATCGGTAGGATTTGCTGTAAAGTTACCAGAACCCACATTCCTTTTGACCCTCTCATCTACTGTACCTTCTGAGAATATTATCAGGGTGCCATCATCTAAGTTTCCATGATGGTATCTGGCTCTGCTTGGCAACTCTTTCTTACAAGAGAATTCTCTTAAGAAATTGGCAGTCATGTCATATTCCTACACTAGGTGAATGGTATACCCAAATGAATATACAGTACAAGCTAACAATGAAAAGATCAGTTCTAACATTATTGGTAAATATGATATATTTCAAAAAATGTGGGCCCCCTTTATGGAAATTCAGTCATGAAATATTAAGGTTCCTGTAATAAATCAGGTAAACAATAAGCTATTGGAGTATTAAAATATCAGATGTCCTTTTTATAATGAAAGAGATGCACCAATATGAATAAAAAATACCCCTGCACCTGAAATACAGGTGCCTTACTGCCACAGGAGTCCAGAATTGTGAAAATTTCCTAATATAATTCATTTAAATAAAAACTTTATACCTTGTAAAATTGTTGAAACTGGGTCCCATGGACTTCCCTGTTATAGGTCTTGCCCTCGCTCCGCCCCCGCGCTCACTAATGTTATGATGAAATGCCAGTCAGAGCATGGGAGTGCGCTCCATTATAATCAATGGGCGGCATCTTTTCTATCAATTTTATATATTATCATGGCCATTTTGTAATGAAACGTGAGCACTGGTTGACTAGCAAGCCCCTTGTTAGTCTACTGGTGCCCATGTTTCATTACAAAGTGCCCATGATAATATATAAAACTGATAGAAAAGATGCCGCCCATTGATTATAATGGAGTGTGCCCCCACGCTCTCACTAGCATTTGTTTCTCCCTCCTTTGTGCTCCACAACCCACCACTCCTTCAGGCTTACCTAGGTCCCTTCCTATCCACTCTGTCCCTTTCTGAGCCTCCAACCTTATATGGTAGCCATCCTCAGGGTAACCCAGATGTGACCCTTCACCAGGTGGGTCCTCCTCCTCCGAGGGGGAAGGCACCAGGGGGGGACCAGCACAACTACTTGGCCCCGGGGTGCTGCTGAGGTGAGATGGCTCCTTCATGGCATTGGTGGCATCGGTGGACCGGTAGCCATCAACCGGTCGATCATGGAGTGGTTTCCAGTTTTCTGTGTGTTGTTCCCTCCTGCATTGCTACTGCAGTGCTCCTGATCTCCACCAAAGGCCGCTGCAGAGCGACGCCACCCCGCTACCAACCCCAGGAGAGGAGAGGAGAGTTGTCCTATGGACGCTCAGTCCTCTCCTTCCCCTGCCAGCCCCCAGTGTCTCGAGTCAGTTCCCGAACACAGGTCACCGGCGTGGTTCGAGGTAAGGCGCCAGGACCTCAGCCATCTGCGCCACTGGGCCGTCTCTCACTAGCATTTTGTCATAAAGTTAGTGAGCCCAGGGGCGGAGTGAGAGCAGCACTTATAACAATTTTACAAGAGATAGTTTTCTTTCTAAATTAATTATATTAGGAAATGTTTATAATTCCAGACTCCTGTGGCAATACGGCACCTGTATTTCAGGTGCATGACCTTTGGTTGGCAAATCTCTTTAACCTTAGAAAGTTTTATTGGTGTAGTTGTACTACAGTGTGTAAGGTTAAAGTTTTAAGTATTGGTGTTCATTATAGAATATACTGTGTGTGTATATATATATATATATATATATATATATATATATATATATATAAAATTATTTATTTATTTATTAAATGTTGATGACCGGGTAGGCCCACTGAGCCCCGAAGGTCCCTTTTTCAGGGGCGACCCGGGATAATATTACATAGTTACATACAGAGAAGGACATGATGACAATGCATAGTTACATACAGAGGAGGACACTGGATAACGTAGTAATATCAAGTGATTATTTAGTGTCAGTGGCTCAGTAGGTAGCACACTCACCTCTGAGGCCGGGAGATCAGAGGGCTGTGGGTTCAGTTCCCACATCTTGCACTTGGGTTAATATCCTAGTACTGACACTGTAGTGCAGCATGAGAGGGGGTGCTGCACTTCTGAGGTGCCATCTTTCGGATGAGACATTAAACCGAGGCCCCATCTGCCTGGATTGGTGGTAGTTCAGGTGGATGTTAAAGATCCCATGGCACTTATCGAAAAGAGTAGGGGAAAGTTTTATTGAAACAAAAGAAATCGTACAATACCAAAACAAAAGCAATTTGCAAAAACTCATGTGGACTCAAAACAGAAGTAAACAAAAAAAAACAGAACAGAACTATGCATATCAAGAGACAATCCATCAGGTCACTGCAAAATCAGAGTCCGTGATCCAAGGAAGAGCTTTCCAAAGTTCAAGTAATGTCTCCTTGGAAAATAATGTACGTTCATGTACATAAATGTTAGTTAGGGCTGTTATGATTTTCTTCTCAAGCTCTGAATAAGAACAGTTTTTGCTGTAGAGTAAACAGACATCAAGCCATCCAAATATTCCATTTAATTACTACAAAAACTAGATTTAACGTGTTCAGAGTCCAAAGGGACCACTGGGGAGAAAAAACACCATACATAATATTCTGGTAAGAAACCGTTTGAAATAATGGAGTGGCCCAGGCTCTTGCCAAAAAAACCCAACAGTGCCGAATAAAAGAACACTCAAAAAATAAGTGCGATATAGTTTCCAATTTAGAAATACACAATAATCTAGAACATTGTCGGTCTTGAGACTGCTTGTGTTTATGATTATCTTTGACGTTAATTCTTTCTTGACACGACAGCCAATGAAAGTCCCACGTGTGAGCAGGCACCCTTTTACACCGTAACAAAACCAATAGGGAAGGAAAATGTTGACTAGGGCACTTTTCAAAGGGCAACTGTATTGCACAAATGGTCAGAGGCAGATTATTATATAATACTTTATGAGAATTCGTTAACAACATCTGGGTAGATATCCTCCACTGTTTCAAACGTAAAAACGTGTTTAATATATACCGGTATACCCAAAGTTTGTTGTATCACAGTTAATGAATCACATTTCCATAAATGAAACCATAATCTACAAGAATCATAGAACCAAGGTTCCCACCCTCTCTGAGTATTTATCAAGAGAGGCTGAAGATTTGCAGTCAAAAAAATACATGAAAAAAATAACAGAGGATTAATCATGTTTAGACCCCCCACAGAAATAGGTACGTAAGTAACATTCCGTTTTACCGGATTAAGCCGGCTTCCCCACAGAGTTTGAAAGAAGAGACCAAGAACTGCAGTTTCTAATTGTTTAGGGATTGGGAATACATAGCTTAAATAAAGAAAAGTCATATCAAATAAGTCTTGATTAGGAAAACACGCTTCTTCTTCCCAATCTGCCCCTTATTCCATGAGGCAACCTTAAGTTTGCCTTGTTGTAATTTAGCAGACCAATTAAAAAGGTCAGAATCTACAGTCCCAAAATAAACTCCCAAAATGTGTTGAGGCCCCCTAACAAGTTGTAAAGGACCAATATGTGAAAAAGGGGCTATTTTCGATCCTAACTGAATACCAAAACTTTTGGTAAAATTTAAACTCACACCAGAAAAATCACCAAAGGAAGAACATTCCTGGAGGCAGTAACCACAGAGGCTGCGTATACAATAATGCAGACATCGTCTGCATATGCAATTGTCGTATCTGGCCAGATTAAAGTAGAACTAGAAAGGTATGAATCTGAGGATGAGTATTCAGACGGCAAAGCAAAACATCTAGAAAAATACATATAACAGAGGGCTCAAAGGACACCCTTGGTGAACCCCTCTTTTTATGGGGCTCATAGGTCAAACCCAACCATTCACAACAGGCACAACAGTGGCAGTCCTATAAAAAGTCTTAATCCAGCAAATCATTTCACCAGGCACATGCATAAAATGTAGTGCCTTCCATAAAAAATCATGGTTAACTGAATCAAAAGCCGCCTTCTGATCTACTGATACAATAAAACCTGAAACAGAGTCTGCGTAGCCATGAGAAAATAATTCTCGAAGGAGAATCAAATGGTCAGAGATTCTCCTGTTCGGTACAGAGCAGGACTGAGCAGGGTGCAAAGCCGCTTCAGCTATCCTCATAAGGCGTTGTACAATGATTTTCATTAATAACTTAAAGTCAGTGTTTAGCATACATAAGGGGTGCCAATTCTCAAGAGAATGTATATCTCCTTTCTGTTTATAGATATAAATCAAGGTACCCTTAGTAAAATCTAAAGGGATAAACTCACGAGCTAACAGGGAGGTAAATACTGAAGTCAATTCAGGGATCAGGTGGTCACCCAGTACCTTATATAAGGCAGCGGGGAGTCCATCCGGACCAGGAGTCCTCCGTAAGGGTAAGGAAGAAATAACCGACTTCAATTCTAACTCAGTAACAGGTATACAGGCTGAGTCAGAACACGGCTGTGAAGGGATAGGGATGTCAAGGTCCCTATACAACACGCAGGATCAACATCTGCAGCTGGAAAGGAAGAAAAGAGGGCAGTCGTGTAACATGTCACTATCCGACAGATGTCCGACTGAGAGGTACATAAGATGCCATCAGAATCAGCAAGACACAACATATTATTTTGTGTAATTTGTTGAGAATTCGACTCAAAGGGGAAAACAACAGCCCTTGTGCCTACCACATTAAATTTGTGTTGATGATAAAGTTGCTGTGATTGTCTAGATTGGAATTTCAACATATCATTCTGAATTAAGTGCAATTGTTGAGAAAGATCTTGTCCTGTCGTATAAACTATTGTCGACAAG
The DNA here is from genome assembly GCA_016271365.2 of Neoceratodus forsteri. Lineage (NCBI taxonomy): Eukaryota > Metazoa > Chordata > Ceratodontiformes > Ceratodontidae > Neoceratodus > Neoceratodus forsteri. The sequence goes on from JADMNL010000029.1 coordinate 219,254,105, forward strand.
GACTGAAAATGTACCCTTTTCTGTAAATATTCCAAATATTCTATTTGACATTTTTGACGACTATATCTTTTCAAAAAGAGCACCAAATCATGTTTAGTGTCCGTCCACCATGCAATAGGGTCTGCATAACAAATAAAAACAGATTTCCGGGCCTGAATAAAGGATAAAAGGGACTGCATGAAAATCAGAATTTGCAACAGAGATATGTTGACTTTCCAGAGTCCTGGTCCTTTGCGAACAGTGACATCAGAACCAAGGCCTACGGAAAGCAGTTTATGATCAGAAAATTCCACAGCTTGTACAGTAGTAGAGGTAATTGGGAGTATGTGGGAAAAAAACAAAATCAATTCTGGTAGCCAGCTTACCCTTTTGAAATGTAGGAGTATGCTGTTTAGCAAAAGAGTAATAGGCATCCGTGAGATGAGCAGTATGAACCAACTTCTCTAATTCGTGGGAGTCACAAAACAATTTCTGGGTAGTAGCAAAAGAGCTTTTGTCAAGAAGACTTAAGCCACAGTTAAAGTCACTAGAAAATATCAACTGAAAGGAGGTATGCAAATAAGGACGGAGTAAAGAAAATAAAGCTATATGTGCAGACTTAATTTGGGAGCATAAATATTAATAACCCGATAAGGGCAGGGCCCAATTAAAAAATCTAAGACTAACACTCTGCCAAAAGCTACGTCAATCAATTTTAGCAAACGAAAATTTGGGATATTGAATAAGATCCCAAGTCCGGAACAGGAATCCAGGCCAATGGACCAAAAAGAAGGACCTAGAAGCCAGTCCTGTTGTGTCTGTCGAATCTCGTGGGTGGTATGGAGTCGTATATCCTGCAACAGAAAGATCCCCATAGGTAAAAGCCGTAAATAGGAAAAAAATCAATCTTCTTTTTGCCAGACGCTTAATACTACTCACATTAATAGTATGACAAACAAAGTGAGACATAACACAAGGAGAACAGAGACACTTTACGATTTCCTTTTCCCTATCACCTTTTTCCCTTTTAGCTTAACCCTGGCCTTCCGCTTCTGAGAAAGACCAGTACCCAGGTGAATCTCAGAATCAGTAATACCATCCGGGAGGGAAGATGCAACAGAGGAAGAGTCAGACTCGCCTCCAGCATCATCAGAAACAGTTTGGAGTAGCTCAAAGGCATTAGACAAAACAACAGGAGGCGGTTCCAAAATCAAAGGAGGCAATGGTAATGCCCAGGGGTAATTTCTCATAGACCTCTGACGCATAACACTAGTGGGTACTCGGGGGGGTGGCATAGTAGTCGGGCCTGGAACAGGGTCCAGGATAAGCTGGACAGACTGGACAGGGTCAGGGGTAGGAGGGGTCGTCTCAGTAAGTGGTGCCACACAAGAGACCACCGGGGGTACCACAACCTGATCTACAACAGGCTCAGGGACCTGCAATAGAGGTCGAGTGACTACTGAGGTCAGCTCTACTAAGGTGGTCCTAAGACGAGCCTTCTGAGCTTGCATGATTACAAAACGTTGATCAGCACCATCATCATGTGTGGCCTGATTATGAGCAGCCCATGGACAATTTTGAAACGTATGACCCAGCTCATCATCACATAGATTACATTTACACTCATTTAGACAGTGAATCCTCACATGACCCAATTCTCCACAAGTATTACATTTCAGCTTATCACAGGCATTTCTAAGGTGAGAGGGGTCTCCACACCAGTAACAAGCTTTCGGTTTTCCAGGGTAAAACAAGACCCCCCATCACGACCTATAAAAAAAGAATTAGGTAGGTGCACTGGACCAGAATCATTAGAGTGTAACAAAACCTTAACCTTCCAGCCTCCTGTCCAAATATTCTCCATGTCCAATATTGTCTCAGGCTGACCCTGAACAGTACAATGTTGTTTTAGCCAATAGACAACGTCAGTGACATCAACATCTTCATTCCAAAACAGGGCAATAATATTCTTAAAGGCTGGTTTGGAAAGGGGAATTGCCTTAAATGGGGTCCACAGGACAGTATTTCTTAAGGCATGATATCGTGACCAAAAACGCTCCAAGCCACGAGGCGTTTGGAAGCTGACATCAAACATAGTTTCGCCGGGAATATGAATCAGTAGATATATTTCATGAGAAAAGAATTTCAGAGAGTCCTTGAGTAGTGTCCGAGCTACATACACTCGGTCCGGTGGCTCAGGTAAACCGCCCATATAAGCCAATCGTACCACATAATGCCGCTTTGCAGCCAGAATTGGAAATTTAAACAATGAGGAAAAAGAATGATTTGGCTCTATTTTCTTTGAGGGGGGCTCCACTACTGCAGGAGCTGTATTCTCTGTAATGGTAGTGGGAGAAGCAGCACAAATAAGAGAACCCTGCAAAGGTTCCAAGACTGGGTGATGGGTAAGTTCCAATTCCTTGAGGAGACACAAGGGGTCAGACATAGGCAGACTTCTGTTTGGTGAATGCTGCAGCTCAGGAAAATCATTGAGACAGGGGAACCGAATAGGGGACAGACCAGAAACCCACCTCCCCTCTGTAGGTTCCTGCACCCAGCCAGCTCCTTGCAATGCTCTTTCTACAGACCAGGTAGGTGTTGTAGCAGGATTGGTATCAAGAGATAGCAATTGAGAGGAAGAGTGTGTCGCAATAGGCAAACTAGGCACTGTATGCAATGATGTCACTGTAGTCTGCAGGGGCAGCTGAGAAGCGGGCGGGAGTATTCCAGCTGAGAACTCGCCAGGATGGGCTGCACAGGGCGGCACCTCAGCCGCTTGAAAAGGCAATGTAGGCTGTTGCAAAGTATTATTGTGGGCTGCAGGAGACATACATCCTGCCAACCTGACTTCACGAATCCGTTGCAGTTCTCTGTTCAAATTCTTCTTTGTAATCTCAAATCGATGTTCTGCATCACCCAAAGGGTCCTGAAGCTCCTTTTCAGCCAAACAGACAGCAGCAGAGTCAAAAGTGGAAAAATCCTTCATTGAGACGGCAAGGGGTAAAGACGTTTGAGAGTCCCTGTCAGGGTGACCCAGTAGAGGTTCTAAAGTTGTAACCTGTAGTGTAGATTCATTTTCTGCAGTAGACACAGAAACCAGCTTTGCTTCAGTAGTTGCAGACGTGGTCTCTACACACACAGAGGCAGGAGTTGAGACCAGCTCTCCCACCTCCATCGCCACCTCCTCAGCAAGCAACAGTGCGTCCGCCATCTTGGACAGGGGTTCCCCCTCTGAAGAGCAGGGGAATTTCCCTGGTGTCCTGGCCAAATTTCCCTCATTCACTGAAAAAAAAAAATACCACCAACAGCTTAATCTGTTTCAAAGTCAGCTGGCGTTCATCTGTATCCCCCTCCCCCGGATTGTGCCTGAAAATAGGCAGGATTTGTCTAGTGCACTTACCTGGTCAACAAAAACTAAATAAAATAAATAAATCCCACATTTATACAGATAGTAGACTCATCACAGATTTATACACATAGTAGATATGTCACAATCACTCCGGAACTCATTTAGAATGTTCAGCCTCAGTACCAGTACTAAATATATTCAAATGCAAATAACTTTAAAACAAAAAAAGATAGTACTGTGAGCATGAAAGTTGTGCAGCACAAAATTATCTACAAAATGAGTGGTATTTCATTTATAGATGCCTTACAGATTTTTTGATAATTAGCAAAAACAGCAGAAAATTCATATTTTTCATTTTGTCCGCAAACAAATGTAAATAACTTTAAAATGAAAAATGATAGCATGGTACTGTGAGCACAAAGTTTATTCAGCACAGAAATAACTACAAAATGAGTGGTGTTTCATTTATAGATACTTTTTAGTTTTTTCAGAATTAGAGAAAAACAGCAGAAAATTCCATTTTTGTGCACTTTTTCATCAAACAAATGCAAATAACTTTAAAACAAAAAAATAGTATGGTACTTTGAGCACAAAAGTTGTTCAGCATAAAAATATCTACAAAATTAGATTTGTTTTGTTTCTAGAGTCCTTTTACATTTTTTATAATCAGCAAAAAACGGCAGAAAATTCAATTTTTATTCACTTTTTTGACTAACAAATGTCCCCTACAAAAGCAAAAACAAAAAAATTGCATAAATGGAATATGCAATAGAAAACTCGTGTAATAAATGATTTATCTGCACTCCAGCAGTTTAACCTCGGACACCACACTCGTGGCTTACGCCACTTGTGAGGTTACCTGAGGTCAAACTGCTCTTGTGCAGATAAATCATTTATTACACTTGCTTCCATTGCATATCCCTTATTTATCTAATGAAATAAAGAAAATCATGTTAAGCATATTAACACAACAGCATGCTGGTTGTCTCCAGGGTCCTTAATCATCCGGTTCTACCAGGGGTGTAGCCAGGAATTTTAAACTTGCACTCAGAACTGATGCTCTGTTGCCCCCCCGTTATGTAAACATAAACCAAAATATGTGCCACCACGTCATGCCAACAATAGTACCCCCCAGTTTGTCATGTCTGAGTACAATTAAACAGTTCCTTCCTGTAATTCCCATTCCTTTGTTTTTCTGAGTCTCCAACTGCTGATTCCACTGTGTCTAGTAATGGTTTAAATAATTGTGTTGATAGTTGGCAGTATAGCCTAGAGGTTAGAGGAACGAGATGCGAACGAGCTTGGTACATCCAGCAGACCAGACCTGAGTTTGATTCTCACAACCTCCACTTGCATACTGTGTGATTCTCAGCAAGTCACTTAACCGCCCAGTGCTCCCAGGTCACCCCTGAAAACAGGCACTTGTGGCTAGTGGGCCTTACCTGGTTACCAGAGACCAAAAAAAAATAGTCAACTTGAGGGTGCTCAGTTTGTATTTCGATGGGTTACCTCCATCGAGGTATTGAAATTGTTGACTTCCTTGCCTGATAAGTTTGGTGACTGTGGGGGTGGGCTTGATGCAAGGTTTATCAAGATGACTGCCCCATTTATTGTGGAACCACTGTGCATAGTATATAATCTATGCATTTCTGCAAATGTTTTTCCTTCTTCATGGAAGCTAGCTCGGGTTGTACCAGTTCCTAAAAATGCTAGGGCAACTGGTGTTGAGGATTATCAGCCTATCTCCATTTTAAATCATCTGGGGAAGGTGTTGGAAAGATTGATGGTTAGTCAGCTGAATTAATTTTTCAGTGCGGCCAAGATCCTTTGTGAAGAGCATGGTTTACAACGGGGCAGGGGTACTGGTACAGCCCTGGTCAGGTTCATGAACACCATCCTTAAAGGTTTAATAATGGAATCTTAACGGGGGCCGTGTTCGTGTACCTGTCCAGGGCTTTTAATTTGATTAATCATTCCTTGCTCAGTCAGAAGCTTGCTGCTCTTGGACTAGCTACTTCCGAGGCTGATTTTGTTTCTCATTTTTTGCAGGGATACTAACATACTAAAATGCCAGCAGAATAGGCCTAACGGTCTTTCACGTCTGCTCGTTTGGCCAACCCCCACCCTGGGAGCTGACCTTGCTGCCCCCCTCGCCTTCTCTGGCTTCTCCCTTCCAAGTTCTGGATATTCTCGCTGCATTGGATTTTGCTTCCAGAACCCTTCCCCTGTACCTGTCCCACCCCCTCTTGAACCTCTCCACCATCTCTGCCTCCACCAGCCCCCTAGGCAGCACATTCCATGGCTCCACCACCCTCTCAGTGAAGTAGCACCTCCTCATTTCTCCCCTGAATCTTCCCCCCTCCAGCTTCCACCCATGCCCTCTAGTGGCCCCCTCCTCCTTCCTTCGAAGCACCCTCACTGTTCCTCCCCTATTTACCCCCTTCATGTACCTGAAGACCTCTATTATGTCCCCCCGGTCCCTTCTCTCTTCCAATGTGTACATATTTAGCTCATCGAGCCTCTCCTCATAGATCCTTGTCCCCCAAGCCCCAAATCATTTTGGTTGTCCTCCTCTGGACCCCCTCCAGGAGTTTAATGTCCCTCTCTAAGTGTGGCCTCCAAAACTGCATGCAGTACTCAAGGTGCAGCCTCACCAGGCAGTTATACAGAGGGAGTATCACTTCCCTCCTTCTGGAGGTGATCCCCCTAGCGATGCATCCCAGCATCCTGTTGGCCTTGGCTGCTGCCCTCCTACAAGTCTCTGAGTTGTTCATCTTGACATCCATCACCACCCCCAGGTCCCTCTCAGCCATCGAGACTTGTAGCATTTCCCCAGGGTGTATACTTGGCCGGGTTTCCGGCCCCCAGGTGCAGTACCTTGCATTTCCCTGCATTGAACCTCAGCTTCCACTTTCTAGACCATCTTTCCAGAGCCTCCAGATCCCCCTGCAGGGCCACCCTCCCCATCCACCACCACCACCCCAGTTTTGAGTCATCTGCAAAGAGACTCATCTCACTCCTGATACCTGTCCTTATGTCAGAGATGTAGGCGTTGAACAGGAGGGGCCCAAGGACTGATCCCTGTGGGACCCCACTAATGACCCTCCTTGGGAATGAGACTATCCCACCAACTATGACCCTCTGGGTCTGGTCCTGGAGCCAACTGCATATCCATCTGATCTTCTGGTTCCCCACCCCCATTTCTCCAAGCTTATCCTACAGGCCCGCATGAGGAACAGAGTCAAATGTCTTGCTGAAGTCTAGAAGGAGGACATCCACTGGTCTACCCAGGTCCAGGGCACTCGTCACCCAGTCATAGAACTCCACAAGGTTTGTCTGACATGATTTCCCCAGGACAAATCCATGCTGTCTATCGTCCAGGCACCCTGACTTTTCTAGGTCCCCCCAGCCTCTCCTTGACAATGCCCTCCATCACCTTGCCCACCACCGATGTCAGGCTGACAGGCCTGTAGTTCCCTGCCACCTCCCTTGATCCCCCCTTGTGGATAGGCACTATATGTGCCACCTTCCAGTCCTGAGGCACCCACCCTGTCCTCAGAGAGATGGTAAAAAGCTCCACCAGGGCTTTAGCCAGGACATCCGCAAGTTCCTTCAGCACTCTGGGATGTAATTTATCCGGCCCCAGTGCTTTCTCCATCTTAAGGGACCTGAGGGCTTCCCTCACTCTCTCTGCTGTGATTTCCACTTCTGCTACCTCTTCTCCCTGCTTAGCCTTCTCCCCTCCTGCCAGTGATGCCTCCCCCCTCCCTAGAGCCCCCAATCGGTAAGGGCCCCCCCCTCAGTATCACTGTCTCCTCCCATGTATGATGCAGCACCCCCATTTTCCTTGGTGAATACTGAGGTGAAGTACTCATTTAGTACCTCAGCCTGCTCCCCCGGGTCTTGTGCCCATCTCTCCAATTTTAATCCAGCTAATCTGCCCCTTCACCCTTTGTTTTTCCCCAATGTATCTAAAGAACCCCTTGTTCCCTCTCCTAATTTCCCTGGCCAGGTTCTGCTCCTTCCTTGCCTTAGCCGCCCTCACCACCCTAGTGGCCCGTCTAGTCATCAGCTCATACTCCCCTCAATCCCTTTCACTCCTTGAGCACTTGAATTGCCTATAGGCTGCCTTCTTTCCCCGCACCACCTCCTGGACCTCCCTAGTCCACCAGCAGGGTTTTCAGGCCCTACCGCATTTTCGTCTTATTCTTGCACAGGTGCTGGTAGCATCCTGCACCCCTCTCCTTATGATTTTCCACCTACTATCAGCATCCATGTCTGACCCAATCCCATCCAAATGTTCCTTAAGGATCTTTCCCATTTCCTTAAAATCCACTCCCTGAAGTCAGTTACCTCAGTCTTTGTGCAGCCTTCTACCCCTCCTAGGTCCAGGCAGAACCAGACTGTGGCATGGTCACTCCCTGCCAATGGGTCTTACATCAGGCCCCCAATCTGGTCACTGTCTGCCAGGACCACATCCAGTACCCGCGCCTCCCTGGTCGGTTTCCCCACCTGCTGAGTTAGGAACGCGTCTTGAAACACATCCAACAACCTCTGTTCCCTGGCCACCGAGGATGTCATAGTCTCCCAGTCTGTTCCTGGCATGTTTAAGTCCCCCAACACCACCACCCTTCCCCTGCCCAGTCTGCAGTGTCTCCCAACATCTGCCACCAGACTGTCCTCCAGCTCCTCCGCCAGTGCAGGGGGTCTATACACCACTCCTATTTTTACTCTCTTGCCCCCCCTTGTTATCAAGGTGACCCGAATCGCCTCCACGGTTCCCTCCGCCTCCTCTACTCCCCCTATGCCAATGCAGTTTTTGACTATCATTGCTATCCCTCCTCCCCTTCCCTCCCCCATCCTTCCTGAACATAGTGTAACCTCCAGGTTCAGGTCCCAGTCGTACTCTGCGGTGGCCCAGGTCTCAGTGACCGCTGCCACATCCACCGCTCCCTCAGTTAGCATCACCTGGAGCTCAGGCATTTTACTGCCCAAGCTCCTGGCATTTAGCAGTACTACCTTCCATCCTTTCCCTATGCTTCCATTTCCCCGGCTCGTGTTCCCATGGGGATTCTGTTTTCCCCTGGGCTGCACTTTACCAGTCAGCCTTTTCCCACATTCCTCCAGCTCCCCAGGGGGGTGGAGACAGAGTCCCTCATCGGCCCCCCTTGACAGCCTTTTCTCCCATCCATCCCCCCTTCACAAGTTTAAACCCCACTTTTTGCCAATGAACCCTTCTATTTTCAACTTAAGGATTCCCCTCCCCTCCAAATTGAGATGGAGCCTATCTCTAGCATACAGCTCCTTATCCTCCCAGGTCTTCCCCCCATCAACCCATACCCTCTGGCCTCACACCACTCCCTGAGCCACTGGTTTATCTCCCTAATCTTTTTTGTGTTCCCCACTAGCCCTTGGCACCGACAGGATTTCTGAGAAGGAAACTGTGCATCCTATGTCATGACAGACCCTGGCAAGCTCCCTGAACCTTGCCTGTATCTCTAGCTTGCTGTTTCCCTCAATGTCATTTGTACCCAGGTGGACCAGTATGTCCGGGGAACCCCCACAATCCTTTGCCAGCTGATATACCTCGTGCTTAGCCCTGTGCACTGTTAGTCAAGGGAAGCAGTTTGTTCTAACTGGCTAGGCTTCTCCCTCCCTATCCGATTTGATACCTCTGATCACAGAATCCCCCAACAGGAGCACTCTGACCGCTCCTTTTCCTCCATGTTCTCGGTTTGTTTCTATTGGTTCAAATACATCTTCAGTTTGTTATACAACATATGGAGTACCTCAGGGGTCTATTCGTGGACCCCTGTTATGTTCTCTGTTTATTAATGTAACCCCTTTGTTACCCGGGGTTACTAGAATCCCAGTAAGACCTAGTGGTAGGCAGGGAAGGCAGTTTGTGAAACTCCAGTTAAATGGATTTCACACTGTCTCACTCTGTCCTCAGTCACAGCTGAGACTTGAGAGATGACATCACTATAGAACTGTCGCGGCTGCATGAGCCACATTGGAATCTACAGCTGAGGGAGTGAGTTTAGAACTTTGGGAAATTCAAAGTGAGTCTTCCATTTGTCCTTAAGCAAGAAGGAAGCATCAGTCTGCTGTTTGATCTCTCACTAAGAAAAAGGAAGTGTTCCTTTGTTTACCTTTTTTTAAAGTGGTGGAGACCGCTCCCCTGGTCTCAGTGCCCCCTGCCCTCCGGGGGGGGGGAAGTTCTCTGTGGGTTTCAGGGGCAATCCCCTTCTCCCACCATGGAAGGAAGCTGCCTGATTTTGTTTTGTCTGTTCTTGTATAACAGCAAAGGTTACAGTACTTCGCCTGTGGGGCACCTGCAACGAATGGGTGAGTGTTTGGCTCCATTTGAAGGGGCAAACATATTGTTTTCTTCAGTTGGGAAATAAATGTGGACTGCTATTTGGGAGGACTATGTTCACTAGGACAAACAAATGGAGCAGTCAAACAGTTTAAAGTTTTAAATGGATTTAAAGTTCGCTGTAGAGGGGGGGTGCTTCAGGTCATCCACTGTTCAATCTACATTTTAAAGTCTAAAGTTTTCTGTGTGTCCAGAGAAATGGCCTGGTATGGGCTGTGGGAGCTGGAAGTGGGAAAACCCCCCATCTTTAGTAACCAGGTCCACCTCTATGGATTTCTTCTGTGTTTTTGCTACTTGCCTCATGCACTTGGCCAGTGATGGGGTGGGTACCCAGACGTGGGTCGCAACTTTGAAAATCTCTCTAGGAGTCACAGACTCTAAGTAGTGTGGGGAGCCACAGGATAGGAAAATTACTCCTTGTTGGATGGGAGTCTCCTTGTTTGATGAGAGTTCGATTGGAAGTACAAAAACAAATCTTTCTAGGAGTCGCAGACTCTAAGTGGTGTGGGGAGCCACAGTTTGGGAGTCTCCTTGTTTGATGGGATGTCTTTCCAAGTATAGTTTGGGTTCATTCTTCAAGTGGGCTGTCAGTCAAGTGGCCGGCAGGGGAGCCGGGCCAGTCGGGCTATGTATCCAGTGCGCATGCAAAGTCCAGGCTGAGTGCCTGGTGGGTCCAAAGCCAGACAACTGTAGTAATGTGTTCATTCCTCAAATGGACCACTGTGTTAACCTCTAATCTGCACATACAGTAACGTAGCCCTTTGGGGACCATGCAATGCTTTGTTTATGTTCAGTTAGTTAATAAATAAAGCCACACTGAAAAATCCCAATTCTGGTTCTGGACATTACAGTTATTGCTTCCTGTAGTTGGATTTACTTGGGTGCCCCTGTGCAGAGTAGCCAAACCTAGGTCCCTTGTGCCGGGTAACCTCATCCTTCCCTGAACCCAGGTCCCCCACCAGGTATTGCTGCCAAATGCCAACAGCATGCCACCTGTCGTTTTAGTAAAAAGGCAGGGGTGGGGTGCTCAATGTTACAAAAATGGAGGCACCGCTTTGGATTTGTTTGGGAAGGAAGGTGCTTGGGCTAGTGGGCTAGCATTTTGGCTATCTGGCAGTCGGTAGCCCAAAAAAGTTGAAGCAATTTCCCTAGTGTGTTGCTGTGTGCTGTGAATCTTGTGCTGCTGTTTAAAAAATGCCAACTGTTTACCAAGGAGCTGTAAAGCCAAAGTGTGTGTCCTTGTCCTGCATCAAAAAAAGTTTACAGCATTTTTGTCAGTTTTAAAATGAATTTCTGTGAGGGAAAGTGTGGAAAACTAGAGGTTGCAACAGAGAAATTATGCCCTGGACGTTGGAAATGCTTCCTGTGCAATACTAGAGACTGCAGAGTTAATGGCAATGTTACAAGGTTGAAATGGGCTCCCACCGTGAAGTCAGTTGAAGAAAAAAAAAGTGCATCTTTTCAGTTTAAATTTGCCTGCTCGACGATGGCCGAGAGGAGCCCTCGTGAGGAAGAGGAGGCTCATTTGCATGGCATCGTGTGGTTGGTCAGTTTGCCATTAGTCCGGCCCCTCAGCCAGCTCTTCTGTGATTGCTTCTGCATTCGAGAGGGAGAGAGAGAGTAGTGCGTGTACTGGCAGTGGAGGAGCATTCGCGAAGTGTTCAAAGCGCTGTAAACAATAAAAAGTGATTTTCTAGTTAAAAATCGGGCTCAACCCGTCAATCGATCATGGGATCAGTGAATTGTGTGGTTAATACTACGATCGCGGAGACTGCCCGCCCGTTTGCATTCTGAGGCCTTCAAAATCTGGCTGCAGGCGTTTTCCATCGCAGCAATCTGCTACAATAACAGTGAGTAAACGAATTAAAACTGCTCAAATCAGTGATTTTCAGTAATGCCATATAAAATGTGTGTGCAGCTGTATATTCGCTTTGCAAGTAGCGGTTGGGTGATGTCCTGCTGGCAAGTGCAAGTCTATAAAGCCATTAAATGTGTGCATAGCAATGAAAGTAGCCTCAGTTTAAAGTCTGCAGCCAGAGAGAGACTGTGGGTTGTAAAAGTGCAACACTAGTAGAAGCAGGCAATCCTGTGCTGAAACCTGAAGTTAAGGACTGTAATTAAATGAATGTTGCCAGCATGTAAAAGTCCAAGGAAAATCCTGTAAATGTGTGAACAGCCAGGACAGAGCAAGTTGTGCAGTTTGAGTAAAAGTTATTAGCTGATGTAAATCGGTGCGCAGTGGCTTGACCAGAGTCTGAATGTTGATGCACAGGAGTGCTGCCGCCGCCATTACAGGGTGGGGTAGTAAAGTAAACACAGCAGCAGAGGAGCCATTTTAAAGCTACAGAGTGTGTTCATTAAAGTGGGACTTTCAAGTACAGTGAACTTTTGTTTGTTTTTCTGCAGTTATGGCCTCAGGACCAGCTCGTTACCCGGATCATGCCCAGGTTGCAGTACCAACAGCAGCAGTAAATAGATTGAGAGATATTGAAAATTGGTGCTATAGAGAGCAACTCCCTCCTGATGTGGCAATTCCTAATTATCCAGTGCGTGTATGCCAGATGTGCTTGAGTGCTGGAAAGGTGCGCCGACGAGTTACTGCAGAGTATGTCCCTTTTGGGGCTGGTACAGTCTGTCAGCGTGCCTACTCACCAGGACGGCCACACACTGGACCTGGTGTTCTCACTGGGACTTGAGATCGCTAATCTTGATGTTAATCGAGTAGCTTGGTCTGATCATTGCACGGTGAAGTTCATGTTTAGTGCTCCCGCCATGAATTCTTCCCCTTCTGAGATATTTCGCTGCCGTCCGTTAAAGATCTTACCCTGAGGTTATTTGGCGGCAGTTGATCTATCAGGGTGGGTGATGCATCGTCGGAGCAGTTGGCCGCCGAGGTAGGCGCCTATAATGAGGTGCTATCTGGCGCCATTGACTCCCTCGCACCTGTCCGGTATGCGACCAGAACTTCTTACCTGAGGTCGCCTTGGTATGATAGCGATCTCAGGGAAATGAAGAAGCTGGGTCAGAGATTAGAGCGTCGCTGGAGAAATCCCATCTGGGGCTGACAAACTGGTCCTGTGTGCGCATTATTGCGCATATCAGGAGGCAATCAACCAAAAGAAGTCAATATTTTTGTCTCGGGAGATTGCTGCTGGGAGAAGCCGACCAGCCTCACTCTTCCGGACTGTTGATAGACTTCTTCATCCACTCTGTCTTCAGCCCGGAAGAGTCTCCTCGAATGAGGATTGTGAGGAATTTGCTCGGTTTTTCTCGGACAGGGTGTCTGCGATCCGGCGGGAGGTTTCCTCAGCCAGTAATATCATTGCTGTCAGTAGTCGTCAGTTGTGTTTTAAGAGCACTCTCTCTAGGTGGGGGGAGTTTAGGCCAGTGGAGGTTCGTGAGGTCATTGAGATAGCGGCCAACTTGAGGTATACCTTTTGTGAACTGGATCCCGTGCCAACGCGCTTCTTGATGAGGTGCATTGACACTGTTGGCCCGGTGTTTGCTCTGATTGTCTGGTGTTCCCTGAGTCAGGGTGTCTTTCCGGATGCCTTGAAGGAGGCTCTGGTGAGACCCCTTTTAAAGAAAGCTTCTCTGGACCCGGAGATTAGGGCAAATTACCGTCCTATCTCCAATCTTCCATTTCTGGGAAAGATTGTTGAGAAGGTGGTATCACTTCAGTTGGGGGAACATCTCAGGACCCATGAGTTGTATGATCCCTTCCAGTCAGCTTTTCGGGCCAGACATAGCACTGAAACTGCATTAGTTCGGGTGCAAAATGACCTCCTCAGGGCTAGAGATCGGGGGGACAAGACAATTCTTGTTCTCCTCGATCTCTCCTCAGCATTTGATACTGTGGACCATAGTGTGTTGCTTTTCCGCCTGGGGAGTTATGCGGACTCACCAGTATTGTCATCAAATGGTTTGAGTCATTTCTTACTAACAGGAGGCAGCGGGTTGTGATGGGTAATTTCTCTTCCGCACCTACCTCCTTTCGTTGGAGTCCCTCAGGGTTCGTATTGGCCCCAATGTTGTTGCAGTATACATGCTGCCCTGGGGAGATCATTAGAGGTATGGTTTGAGTTTTCATTGCTATGCTGATGATACTCAACTATACCTTTCCTTTGCCCAGGAACATCAAATGCAGTAGATGTGATAAATATCTGTCTGGCTGAGATAAATGACTGGCTGTCTTCCAGCTGGCTGCGATTGAACCCTAACAAGACTGAGGTACTAGTAGTGGAGTCGAATAGAGCTCGTGATGGGATGGCCTCTGACTCTGCGACTGGCATTGTGCTAGGAGCCGTGTCATTGATGGCCTCCCCATGGGTGTGAAACCTTGGTGTGATCTTTGACAGGAATTTGTCCATGGAGGCTCAAATATCCTCTGTGGTTCGTTCCTGTTTTTCATCTGAGAAATATCGCCAGGATTAAGCCCCTTGTTCGGCTCTGGACCTCCCTACTTTGGTACATGCCTTAATCACTTCTAAGCTGACTACTGTAATGCCCTCTATCTCGGGTCTCTGGAACTTCTCTTCGCAGACTGCAGCTAGTGCAAAATGCTGCTGCCGGCTTTGACTGGACAAAGTAAGTCCTGTCATATCACTCCGGTATTGCTCAAATTGCACTGGCTGCCTGTCAGGTGGAGAGTATTGTTCAAGGTGGGTTTTCTCACCTATAAGACCCTACATGGACAGGGCCCTGGTTACCTTTCTGATCTCCTGGTACCGTCCACCTCTGTCCGGGATCTCCGCTCTTCTAATGGTGGCCTCCTCAAAGTTCCAAGAGCGAGGTTGAAATCAGCTGGGGATCGATCATTTGGAGTTGCCGCTCCAGCTCTTTGGAACTCGCTGCCGTTGGAAGTGAGAGAGGCCCCCACTATAAGAGTCTTTAAGAGCCGTCTGAAGACCTTTTTAGGCTTTTGGAGATTGAATTTTATAGGTATGTAATTTTAATGAAATGTATGCGGTATGACCTTCTGTATAGTTTTGTGCGGCGCCCAGAGCCTTTGGGATTGGGCGTCTTTTTAAATAAAATTGACATTGACATTGACATGTCTTCATGATTCCTCACTGTGCTGGGTGTCTACAAAAATATGACTTGTATAAAGTGCCTCAAATTCGTTTGGCTCCCACATGGACACAACTTCAAGAATCTGCAGTTGGCAGCACACAGCATCAGGCAGAGCCTGTGGAGGAAGGTCCCTCGAGGGAGTGTGGCACAAAGTTAGAGAGTGCAGAATTAGAGACTGAATCTGAAATTGAAGCATTGGATGCTGGATCTCAGAAAGCAAGTTCAGATAAAGCATCAGTAGTCCCCTGGGTGGGGGGGCCTAGCCCAAGTCTCGAAGGTGAAGATGAGATGCGGGAGGCCTTTGAATGGGAGGTGTCGACCTCTGCTCCCAGTGATGAATGGATAGTCTCGGGGGTGAGAACTACTGCTCACTCCTGGGCTCAGATCCTCAGTGAAGAGGAAGATGAGGGGGAACCTATGTGGCCTTGTGAGAAAGGAACGGGTACACAGCCTCAAGATCTTGCCTCGGAGGAATGTGTTCAAGAAGGTGGTGATGCCACTGCCCTGGCTTCACCAGAAGAAGAAGTCAGGGATCCGTTTTTAATTTCATTGAGGATGCGAAGCTGGCAGAACCAGGACTGGCCACCCTCAAGCCAGTCCAGCGGTCTCAGATTGACCAAAGCAAGTAAAGATGAGAGACTGGTTCGTAGAAAGGCCAATGAAATCTTTGGTATGACCTTTCCTGCCTTTTCTCGGAGAGTCTGGGAGGAGATTGAGAACTGCAGGAAATCCTGGATCTGGGATGAAGCAATGAAACATGTGCATCCTGGGGCTAACCAGCATGTAAAGAATAGACTGTTCCACGAAAAGTATACACAGTGGAAGAGAGGCAGGACACTGTTTATGGACAGAGTGAGAATAGTGGACGGAGAGGGACGTGAAGTCTCCCACTGTGTGAATTATGTGCATCCAGATGGAGTAATAATTCAAGCCCCTGACCCCCTCTACTATTGGCCTCAGTGCAAGGACCTCACAGTAATTAAGCTCGTGCCTACAAAATGGAGATCCGAGCAGTGGTAGTCAATACTGCCACATCTAGACTGTGAAGTGCCCTTATTGAACTGCCAATATGAATAAACCAGGAATCAGGTGCCCCACCTTCATCAGTCCACAGTGTACTGTCTTGTTCAGCAACCATCTACTGGCACCAACAGATGACTTCAGATCCAGAGAGAACACCAGCCCAGCTGTTCCCTGTTCATCGCCTGGTAATCGGATGACGCCGGAACAGCTGTTTTTCTTTTTGTTCCTGTTCTAAGGTTCCTTCTCCAGAGATGACATCAGCCCAGCTCTTTCCAGATGTGCCCTCCTGTGTTCCCGGAAGATGTCTGCCCAGCTGTATCAGAAGAAATGCTGCCAGGGAGAGTCTTTGGAAGGGACCAGGTTTGTGAATCGAATACTTCAAGAGGCTGGTAAGTCCAAAAATCTTTTTATTCTATCTTTATGACATTGCAATACACACCCTACACTACAGACTTCAAAAGTGTGTGAACTGTCATAAGACTCTCCCCTTTGGGATTATTGCCTTAAAGAACTATGTTTCATGGGGCTCCGGCCCAGGAGAGACTCTTTAATGGACTGGCCTTCGGGCCTTGTAGTCACTAGTTGGGACTTTTAGGGCACTCCATCCCCCCAAAAAGTGTATTGTTACCAATGTCATTATTGTACTTTAATGTAAATACCGTTTTTCTACCTTTTTCTAAAAAAAAAAAAAAAATTGGGGGGGGGATTGTTCAGTGTTTTTTCTGTATGGTAAGGGTTATTGTTGTCGTTGTTGTTGTTTAGATAGACTGTACATGCAGATTAGGATGTGTTTTTTTTTGGTTTTTGTCTTTTCTTACAGGTGTTCCTGGAAGACAGAAGAGAAGACAAGAAGAGGAGGAGGGGCTCATTGGAGTTCCTCGTCAGTGCTTATGGTGTAAAATTTAAATGTACTGTGTTATTATTGATAATGGTTGTAGTTGCAGGCTGCCCAAGGTTGGGGAGGTCCCCGGGTTTTGTTTTGTTTGGGATGTTATGTTAAGAGGCAGATAGGTTTTCCCTAGAGGGTTAGGGGGGATAGACAGGCTGTGGTCCTCAGTGGCCATAGGGACTGCAGTGCTGATCTATCAGGGCTATGCTCTGGATGGTTCTACCAGAGCCACTAGGTGTCCATAGTAAGTGGATGAGTAGAGGCTGATATGTCAGCTATGAGCCTCTAGGCCCTTAGTGTTGCCTACCTGTGCTTCATGCGTGGTAGGAGGGCCTGATCACCCCCTCCGCGGGTAGCACATAGGGTGGGATGGCCTAAGACCGGGTGCATAATGACTGGGTTCAGTCATTTTCCTGGTCAAGGTGAGTGTAACCCTTTGTTACCAGGGTTACTAGAATCCCAGTAAGACCTAGTGGTAGGCAGGAAGGCAGCTTGTGAAACTCCAGTTAAATGGGTTTCACACTGTCTCGCTCTGTCCTCAGTCACAGCTGAGACTTGAGAGATGACATCACTATAGAACTGTCGCAGCTGCATGAGCCACATTGGAATCTACAGCTGAGGGAGTGAGTTTAGAACTTTGGGAAATTCAAAGTGAGTCTTCCGTTTGTCCTTAAGCAAGAAGGAAGCATCAGTCTGCTGTTTGATCTCTCACTAAGAAAAAGGAAGTGTTCCTTTGTTTACCTTTTTTTAAAGTGGTGGAGACTGCTCCCCCGGTCTCAGTGCCTCCCTCCCTCTGGGGGAGGAAAAGTTCTCTGTGGGTTCCAGGGGCAATCCCCTTCTCCCACCATGGAAGGAAGCTGCCTGATTTTGTTTTGTCTATTCTTGTATAACAGCAAAGGTTACAGTACTTCGCCTGTGGGGCACCTGCAACGAATGGGTGAGTGTTTGGCTCCATTTGAAGGGGCAAACATATTGTTTTCTTCAGTTGGGAAATAAATGTGGACTGCTATTTGGGAGGACTATGTTCACTAGGACAAACAAATGGAGCAGTCAAACAATTTAAAGTTTTAAATGGATTTAAAGTTCGCTGTAGAGGGGGTGCTTCAGGTCATCCACCGTTCAATCTGCATTTTAAAGTCTAAAGTTTTCTGTGTGTCCAGAGAAATGGCCGGGTATGGGCTGTGGGAGCTGGAGGTGGGAAAATCCCCCATCTTTAATAACCAGGTCCACCTCTATGGATTTCTTCTGTGTTTTTGCTACTTGCCTCATGCACTTGGCCAGTGATGGGGTGGGTACCCAGACGTGGGTCGCAACTTGAAAATCTCTCTAGGAGTCACAGACTCTAAGTAGTGTGGGGAGCCACAGGATGGGAAAATTACTCCTTGTTGGATGGGAGTCTCCTTGTTTGATGGGAGTTCGATTGGAAGTACGAAAACAAAATCTCTCTAGGAGTCGCAGACTCTAAGTGGTGTGGGGAGCCACAGTTTGGGAGTCTCCTTGTTTGATGGGATGTCTTTCCAAGTAAAGTTTGGGTTCATTCTTCAAGTGGACAGTCAGTCAAGTGGCCGGCAGGGGAGCCGGGCCAGTCGGGCTATGTATCCAATGCGCATGCAAAGTCCGGGCTGAGTGCCTGGTGAGTCCAAAGCCAGACAACTGTAATAATGTGTTCATTCCTCAAATGGACCACTGTGTTAACCTCTAATCTGCACATACAGTAACGTAGCCCTTTGGGGGACCATGCAATGCTTTGTTTATGTTCAGTTAGTTAATAAATAAAGCCACACTGAAAAATCCCAATTCTGGTTCTGGACATTACAGTTATTGCTTCCTGTAGTTGGATTTACTTGGGTGCCCCTGTGCAGAGTAGCCAAACCTAGGTCCCTTGTGCCGGGTAACCTCATCCTTCCCCGAACCCAGGTCCCCCACCAGGTATTGCTGCCAAATGCCAACAGCATGCCACCTGTCGTTTTAGTAAAAAGGCAGGGGTGGGGTGCTCAATGTTACATTAATCAAGTTCCTTCAATTTTTGATAAGTATAAATGTTTATTGTATGCTGATGACTTGATTATGTATTGTCAGGGAAAGTCCCTAGATTACATAAACATGATGCTGGAAGTTGAGTGTCAGAAATTATGTCACTGCCTGACTACTAATTTGATGTTCCTAAATATTCATAAAACCAAAGCTATGTTGTTTGGTAGTTCTGTCAGACTTGGTGAACATCTTTCCCTGACTATACATGATATTCAGGGGAATTTACTCGATGAGGTGTTAGAATTTAAGTACTTGAGTGTTCTTTTAGACCCCTCCGTGACTTATCTTATCCAGGTAAAATCAGTGAAGAAGAAATTCAGAGTAGGTTGGGCCAATTATACAAATTCAAATCTTATTTATGATTCCTGTCTGAAATTGGCTATTGGGTTTTTAATGCCACATTTTTATGTTTGCTTGCACGCATGTGCAAGCAAACATAGTGCCATCATACGAGTTTTCCAGAGGTGTGTCAGCCTCTTCCAATTCAGTCAGTGTACTTGCAGGCACAGTCGCAGGGCACCAATCACTGCTCTAGCTGTCTACGACAGCTGAAAAATGAAGTGGCATACAGTTGAAAGGAGAGCTCTGCTTGAGTGAGTAGAGCTCTCCCCCACACTGTGCCCCACCACGCACACTGCGTGCTCATCGCCTTCCCCACTGCTCGGCCACGACGGGGTGCCCAATCCCCCATCAGCTCCACACCCCCCCAAAGCATCCAAGTGCCATGCTGGGAGCCCACCCAGAGTGGAAAAATGTTTTATGGGTGACGGGGGTGCCCAATTCCCTGTCAGCTGCATGCCCCCCCAAAGCATCCAGGTGCCAAGCTGGGAGCCCACCCCAGCATGGCAAAATGATGTTATGGCCGATGAGGTGCCCAATCCCCGTCAGCTCCACTGTCTCTCCCCTATGCTGTCGCCGACAGGGTGCCCAATCCCCATCGGCTCACTGTCCCGAGTACAGGGTGCCACGCTGAGTACACCCAGCAGTGGCAACAGATCTCATGGCTGATGGGGATGCCCAATCCCCTTTCAGCTCCACACCCCCACCTTCCTTCTGCCACACTGGGAGCCCACCCCAGCGTGGCAAGCGTCCAGCGTCATTAAAAAAATAAACCTGAAAAGCAAAAATGGTCCCTCACAGTGTCTGCACCCACCACGCCCACCACTGCGCACCCTGCCTCCCACCCCATGCTTACCTCTGGAGTCAGGCATAGCGATCTTGGTGGACCAGGAACACGTCTGCACTCTTCAAAGCTGACCACGAACTGAGAAATGCGGTAAGCTGTATAATGGGATAGATAGGGTTTTTAACTTTGTTGCATATCTCAGGCATTTTTGGAATTTTGCACAAATTTTTCAACATGGGGTTTTGGGACCCCTCCTCATTAATTCTTGCACTGTCATGGCGTTACTCGGGCCCGAAGGTGATTTGCAGCCACTGCATGAAATCACCTTTCGGAATGATTAACAAGCGACACTGCCAGTGTTCATAAGGTGGGCTCTCAAAAGCCTATTTTGAAAATTTGGTGGAAAAATTCCTAAAAAACTGTTTCTACGTGCGTTGCGCAGTTCCATGCGCTTGTAAGTTCTTAATTTCAATATTTTCACTCCAGATTTTCAACATTGCCATTTTACCACACCTTCTTATGAGTAGTACAGCTGTCATTTTTCACATCTCAACCAAAATGTGTTTCCGCCCATGTAGCGCACAATGGCACAGTTGGTGTGCGAAATCAATGTACGGGACACATTAAGAAAATTACAGTGACACTGTTCATGAGCAGAGGTCTTAAAATGGCTATGTTGAAAATTTGTGAAAAAATTCCAAAAATGACTGTTTTAGAGGCGCCATCGATGCACAGTTCCTCAGCGCTGGCAAGTTTGCGAATTTGTAGTATTTGCACACCAGATTTTCAACAGTGCCATTTTACCGCACTTCCTTATGAGTAATGCAGCTACCATTTTTCACATCTCGCCCAAAATGTGTTTCCACACATGTAGCGCACAATGGTATAGTCGGTTTGCGAAAACAATGTTTGGGACAGATTAAGAAAATCACAGTGGCACTGGTCATGAGTAGAGGTCTTAAAATGGCTACTGTATGTTGAAAATTTGGTAACAAAACTCCATAAAATGACTGTGTTACGAGCGAGCACTGCGCAGTTTCCACACACCCTCATAGGTTCATGAATTTGTAATATTTTCAGTCCAGATTTTCACCAGTGGCATTTTTCCACACCTCCTTATGAACAGTACAGCTGTCATTTTCCACAACATGGCTGAAATGTGTTTTCACACTTTCAATGCAGAGATGCATGGTCGCTGTGAGAAATCATTGTTGGGGACAGATAAAGAAAATCACACTGACACTGTTCATGATAGGAGGTCCCAAAATGCCTGTGTTAACAATCTGCTGTAAAAAATTCCCCAAACTAGTTACATTATGGGGTGTGTGTTGCACAGTTTCTCATGCCTTCGTGACTTCACCAGTTTTTTTAAGATTTTCACAGCAGATTTTCAACATTGGCATTTTTTACACCTCCCCATGAACAGTACCGCTGTCATTTTTCACATCCTGTTCAGAATGTGTTTTTGCACCTGTGGTGCCAAATGCCATAGTCGCTGTGCAAAAGCAGTTTTCAGCTAACAAACTGATATTGCCACTGTTCATGAGGTGGGGGTCACAAAAAAACCATGTTGAAAATTTGGAGTGAAAATACCAACGAATGCCTGAGGCGTTAGGCTTTCCGACCATAACGCCCCACCCTGTAGAGTATGACAGGCATCAGGGGTGTGACTTGGGATTCTTGCCTGTCATGCTCATACCATTCCACCCCCACCCACACCTGCAGCTAGTGAGAGGCATCAAGGTGTGCCTCAGACTCTTCAGGCCCAAACTTCACACTTCTCCTATACACTTTCCATCTCACCATATTTCCTGATGGAATGGGGAGTGCGCATATGGGCCAGAGACCCCAAGGCACACCGTGACACTTGTCAGTGTCTGCAGGGTAGGGTGTGGTGAAATGGCGTGGTCATTATGCCTGACGACCCAAAGGCACACCCCAATGCCTGCCACTCTCTGCAGGGTGGTGGTGGTATTGGCTTCAGTTCAGTACTTCACTGCCATTCCTATTATGCAGCTCTGTAACTTCTACACTGCCAATGCCAGTGCCAGCAAGCAAACATTCGGCATTGACAAATGCTTGTTGATTATGTCTCCTCGTTGTATGTTAAGTTTGGAGCTAAAGAGAAGCAAATCCTAAGTGTTGTTTATAACAACATCTGCGGGTTTGTCTTGGATGCCCCTATTCTGATCCATCACTGCCTTTTATATTCTTCACTGAGATGGCTGTCACCCCAGCTTAAATTTGAATTTGCTTTAGGTAAATTCGTTCATCGAGCCATCTATTTGAGTGGCTTATCTCCATGATCAGACCTGGGTTTGGTCCGTGAAGCTCAGGTGAATCTGAGAATATTACAGGGGGTAGCGTTGGTAGTACATGGTGCTAACAATAATTATGGCCTGCGAGTATTTGACCACCAGGTTTCTCTATTATGGAATAGGTTACCAGTTTTACTAAGGTTAATTAAGTCTTATTCATGTTTTAAAGTTACGTTAGTACAATATTTGTTAGCACAGTCTGATTGTTCATGTTGTTTGTAAACTTTGTATTGTCGCATATTTATTATATATTGTTTGTTATGTCTTTTTATGTCCAAGTCGGTCCCGAAAAAGGGCTTTGGGCCAGAGTCCTAATCTGGTTAACAAATAAAATTAAATGAAAAATGAAGACCGAGACAAAGTAGTCATTTAGTACCTCTGCCTCCGCCATCCCCCTGCTCCCTGACCTCAGTCTACTAATCTGACCCTTCCCTTTCCCCGATATACAGTACCTGAAGAACCCTTTTTCACCTCTGCTAATTCCCTGAGCCAGTCGCTGCTCTTTCCTTGCTTTGGCCAACCTCACCACCCTGGTGACCTTCCTGGCGAGTTCGTCATACTCCCCCTTGTCTATAGCTCGACATGTAGGCCTGTATCTACTGTAGGATGTCCTCTTTTCCCTTACTGCCTCCTGGACCTCCCTTGTTCACTGGCTTGGTTTCCTGGGTCTACCAAACTTGCATCTCTCCATTGTGAATGCCTTGGTTGCTTCCAGGAGTCCCTTTTTAATGACTTCCCACTGACTCTCTGTGTCCATGCCTGGCCTAATTCCATCTAAGTAACTCCTTAGGATCCACTCCATACCCTTGAAGTCTGCACTCCTAAAGTCGACTACCATTATTTTCATGTGATCCACTCCCCTCCAGGTCCAGGGAAAACTAGACTGTGGCATGATCACTACCCCCTTAGGGTGCGATCAACCTCTGAATTATCAGACTCTAAAATCCTAACACCTGTTTGAAAAGGGAGAGAAGCTCTATTCAACCCTCTCACAGCCCCCTTTCCCCTACGTCTCTCAACCGGTTGAGTACCTAAAGTCAGATCTGAATAAGGATGTTTGGCTTTATATAAAAAATGTGCATGGTCAGAAGCTGCATATAAATCAGTCGTATTCCATGGACATTCATCAAAACCATGCTCCGATTCCCCACATAAATTCCATACGGGGGGGCGTCACACTCATTCGCCCCATGCCCAAGGACCCCACATGAAAAACATTTTACAGAGTCACAATCAGTGTTTAAATGATCCGGAGAACCACATTTATAGCAGCTCTTCAGTTGGCCAGCGTAAAATATTATTCCCCTATCCCTTCCTAAAAAAAAAGGAACTAGATAAATGCTGTATCCCGGAGTCATCCTGGGATAGTTGAACCCTAAATGTCCAACCACCCATCCAAAACCCATTATCATCTATGATGGGTCTGGGATTCTCCATTATTCTACAACGTTGCTCCAACCAGTATATTATATTTGCCACATTAACACCCTCATTCCAAAATAGAACAGTCACTATTTTGATGGTGGGTTTAGTGACTGGGATGGCTAAAAAGTCTTTCCATATATCCATGTCTTTTACTTCATAATAATGTTTCCAAAATTTATCTAATAAATGCATGGAACAAAAGCTTATATCATATTGATGGTTCCCAGGTGAATGAATGAAGGCATAAACATCAGAGGGTACAAACCCTAAACTGTCAAGTAAGAGAGTTTTCCCTACCCATAGTCTGTCTGGGACAATAGGTGCTAACCCCTTATAACGAAGTCTTACTAAAAATCTCCGCTTTGCCTCATAAGCGGGACGATGAAACAGACCTGCATAAGATTTTTTCTTTCTCACATCATCATATGAAGAAGGAACATCACCAACTTGGCGGTGAGAAACACCATTTCCATCCAAAGAAACAGTAACACCCGGGATTGGAGACTTATCACTTGCTATGTCAAGCAGCCTGGTATTCTTGGAAATGCAGTCTACCACAGCATCTGACGCAGTCCTGTTCATGTCAGCTTCACCTTCAGCAGACAGTTGCGTACTTCTGCCAATCTGGGACTCTGACACTTCGGACTGGAAATTGGAAACCACCGATCTGGGAACATCTTGTAATGTAGTTTGTGAAACATCAGAAAACGAAAAGTTCGGGTCAGGGATCCAAACACCCCCTTGCCACAGCCAACCCGCTTTAGTAAGAACTTCATTCCTGGAACGAATCTCATTATCATCAGTAATTGAGGGGAGCACTCCATCCACCAAACCCTCGCTACACACATTCGGAGCTAAAGAAGCCAACTGTTCTCCAGGGGGTATAGTAAGTGGCAACCTTTTATTACCTGACAAAACAGGACTAGCAAGTGAACGTTTTCATTTCTTTTCTTCCTCTAGTCACTCCTGGCATAGACCATAGTCTTTTTCCGCTACTTGGATTAAAGCCAATAACTGCTGTTTCTTTTCTTCCATTTCTTCATATAATAAAAATTCATTGTCAGTACCAGAAAGCGATAACTCTGTCGGCATGTCTTGGCATTCCGTCAGCAAAAGACCCTCTCGGGGTTCAAGACGCTCTGACTCTTTCACACTAGCTGCACAGGCATACGAAGGTTGCAGAGCTCCAGAGCTAGGACTGTCCTCCTCCACTACCTCCTTTCGACTGAGGTCTTCCATCTCCGCGGACCGATGGACGGCGTCACCCGCCTACAGAGTAGGGGAATTTCCCTGGTGTCCTGGCCAAATTTCCCTCATTCTCTGAAAAAAAAAATACCACCAACAGCTTAATCTGTTTCAAAGTCAGCTGGCGTTCATCTGTATCCCCTTCCCCCGGGTCGTGCCTGAAAATAGGCAGGATTTGTCTAGTGCACTTACCCGGTCAACAAAAACTAAATAAAATAAATAAATCCCACATTTATACAGATAGTAGACTCATTACAGATTTATACACATAGTAGATATGTCACAATCACTCCGGAACTCATTTAGAATGTTCAGCCTCAGTACCAGTACTAAATATATTCAAATGCAAATAACTTTAAAACAAAAAAAGATAGTACAGTGCTGTGAGCATGAAAGTTGTGCAGCACAAAATTATCTACAAAATGAGTGGTATTTCATTTATAGATGCCTTATACATTTTTTGATAATTAGCAAAAACAGCAGAAAATTCATATTTTTCATTTTGTCCGCAAACAAATGTAAATAACTTTAAAATGAAAAATGATAGCATGGTACTGTGAGCACAAAGTTTATTCAGCACAGAAATATCTACAAAATGAGTGGTGTTTCATTTATAGATACTTTTTGGTTTTTTCAGAATTAGAGAAAAACAGCAGAAAATTCCATTTTAGCGCGCTTTTTCATCAAACAAATGCAAATAACTTTAAAACAAAAAAGATAGTATGGCACTTTGAGCACAAAAGTTGTTCAGCATCAAAATATCTACAAAATTAGATTTGTTTTGTTTCTAGATTCCTTTTACATTTTTTATAATCAGCAAAAAATAGCAGAAAATTCCATTTTTATTCACTTTTTTGACTAACAAATGCCCCCTACAAAAGCAAAAACAAAAAAATTGCATAAATGGAATAGGCAATGGAAAACACGTGTAATAAATGATTTATCTGCACTCCAGCAGTTTGACTTCGGACACTACACTCGTGGCTTATGCCACTTGTGAGGTTACCTGAGGTCAAACTGCTCTTGTGCAGATAAATCATTTATTACACTTGCTTCCATTGCATATCCCTTATTTATCTAATGAAATAAAGAAAATCATGTTAAGCATATTAACACAACAGCATGCTGGTTGTCTCCAGGGTCCTTAATCATCCGGTTCTACCAGGGGTGTAGCCAGGAATTTTAAACTTGCACTCAGAACTGATGCTCTGTTGCCCTTCCCCGTTATGTAAACATAAACCAAAATATGTGTCACCACGTCATGCCAACAATAGTACCCCCCCGTTTGTCATGTCTGAGTACAATTAAACAGTTCCTTCCTGTAATTCCCATTCCTTTGTTTTTATGCCTTGTGTATTTGGCTGGTGGCATCAGTGCCCCATAGCAAACAAAGGCAGATGGGCTCAGCACAACACAGACACAATGGCCCAGATATTCAAAAGGGTTGCGCAACCCACTGATGCACCCCGGCGCGATATTCAAAAGGGAAAAGTGCGCCGCACAAACCCCGATGGGCCGGAGTGCATCAGTAATGTATGCAGGCACAGGTGGGAAGGGGGCGTTCCCATGCATAACCTGCACAGCCAGATATTCAACCCGGGATGTGCAGAGCCATGCATGCGCAACCCTTACTTGAGCCAGCACAAAGTTCAGCCAAAAAAAAAAAAAGGAAGTGATGGCCACCCACAGGTGAGCTGCCGCATTGTAGGGCACAGCATGGCAGCTGCTACCTGTGGGTGGCCCCCCGAGTTCCAGCTGCACCTGGTGGCGCCCCCCCATGGCCGATCACAGGCATATGTTTAAAAAGAATGTCCCCGTCCTATATCCCTGGTGGTCCAGTGGACCGCTCTCTGCCTGATCATGGGCATATGTTTAAAAGAATGTCCCCATCCAATATCCCTGGTGGTCCAGTGGACTGAATGCTGCCCGATCGCGGGCATCTGTTTTACAGAAAATGTCCTATTACCCTGGTGGTCTAGGTCCCCTTGCCCACTGGCCCCACCGACCCGCTCCCCCGGTCAATCGGCAGCACCCACCTGCCACCCCACCGCCGCCGACTGACACCTCGGTGAGGGCTGCACCCATGATTCTGGCGTGAGCTAATGGGCATACAGCCTACCGTACTACATTCAGATATGTGGACCAGCATATCTGGAATGTGTAGTATGGTAGGGGCTGCATGCTG
The DNA here is from genome assembly GCA_016271365.2 of Neoceratodus forsteri. NCBI lineage: Eukaryota > Metazoa > Chordata > Ceratodontiformes > Ceratodontidae > Neoceratodus > Neoceratodus forsteri. The sequence goes on from JADMNL010000029.1 coordinate 219,281,130, forward strand.
ATGGCTCATGCTGTGAACAATGGATGTGCAACCGGGTCAGTCGGCGGACGGCTGGTGGTGGGGTGCTGCCGCCTGCCGGCTGACTGGGGTAGCGGGTGGTGGGGCCCCAGTGGGCGGTGGGGAGGGGTACCCTGACCACCAGGGTAATAGAACGCTTTTCTGTAAACAGATGCCCGTGATCAGCCAGCATTCGGTCCACTGGACCACCAGGGATATTGGACGGGGGGTTATATTTCAACAGATGCCCGTGATCAGGCAGCATTCAGTCCACTGGACCACCAGGGATATTGTGACAGATGCCCGCGATCGGGCAGAGAGCGGTCCACTAGACCACCAGGGATATTGTGACAGATGCCCCATATTGTGACAGATGCCTGCAATCGGGCAGAGAGCGGTCCACTGGACCACCAGGGTTATACGACGGGGACTTTCTTGGTAAACAAATGCCCACGATCGGGCTACAGGGGGCGTCTGTCCCCGACGGCTGCTGCCTGGCAGGGCGCCAGGCGCAAGTCGTTGGGGATCGGTGCACCTGCATGCAAATGGGGCCATAATGACATGCAAATGGTCCCAAGTGCACCTTGCATAAATTATGGCCCATTTGCATGTCACATTTTGAATATCGCAGGTGCCGTGAATGGCGCAATGGCACTTGTGCTAGAGCATCTCCATGCTCCACTCTGGCCACTTGCGCTGGCGCAGTGCCACTGCACCATGCACAGTGAGGGTGGCCAGGTTGCAATATTCAAAGCTGTTGGGCCATGGCGCAGCTCCTTTGAATATCGCCCAGGCCACACCCCTGCGCAGCCAGGTTGAGCTGCGCCCAAGCTTGCACCACAGCCTGGCGCAGTTTGAATATCCAGGCCAATGTATCTCACAATTACTCTTTCTTCTTTTCCTTTTTCTTAACCCGACTGATTCTAAACCACGAAGTAAAGAAAAAACTGCGCATATGCCTAAAGACACCCTTGGTTCTACCAGGTTATCACCTGTCTGTTCAGGCATTTTTCCATCATCTCCTGCAAGGTTGATATCCCGATCCAGGCTACCGCTCTGTCTGTTGGAAACTGGGTCAAGGGACCAGCACTGCACCATCCATTCCCATGCTGTTTCTGCTAGCTGTAATAGCCCCTTTAGTGTTTTTTCCGGTTTGCAGCTCAGTGCCTGCCCCGGGGCTATTGTCTGAATGTGAGTCCACACCTTATCTACAGCTAGCAACAGCCTGTCTAGTGCTGCGCTCAGTTTGGGGCCCAGTTCCCACTCCGTGGCCAGTGTCCGACTGTGTGCCCACACCTCATCTACAGCCAGAAACAGCTCTCCTAGCGCTACTCTTAGTTTGGGGTCCGGTGCCTGCCCCAGGGCTACTGGCGCACTGTGCCGCTCCCCCTCCGCCTCCGGCATAGTCTCGAATAGCAAGAGTGCTGCTGTAACAAGTCGGACGCTCCGCTCAGATTTTGGTGGGTCGGCCTGTAAATGTCGCCTCACCGCTGCTACTAGTTCGGGATCCTCTAGCTGCTGCTTGGATGCTGTTGGTCCATCCCTCCGTAACCTCTGTAGCCATGACCCAGCCCGTAATTGCTGACCCGGGACTACTGGCCGACTGAGCCACACCGGAATGTTATGTACAGGCAGTAATGGCTCCTGTATGTCTGCTGTTTGTTTGCGGCCCGGTTCCTGCCCCGGGGCTGTTGACTCACTGCGCCATCCCCCCAGGTTATGTACAATCCCCAATAGCAAGAATGCTGCTCTTATAAATTCTGCTCTTCCATGTCAGCGGCTCCGGGGCCGCTCCGATTCTGGTGGGCAAACCTGTGGATGCCGCCTCACCACTGTTGGTGGTTCAGGATCCACTAGCTGCTCCTCAGGAGTCTGCAATCGCTGCTCTGGTGCTGCGAGTTCGGACGCCACTGTCTCCAGTTCAGGAGCCATGACATCCATACGAGCCGCCGGCTCCAACTCAGCACAGAGATCCGAAGGCGATTCTCTGCGACTGAAGGTGCCACCGGGGACAGGAGCTGCAAGAACAAGACATCTTTAAAATCTCGCTCGTCACAACCTCCTCGCAGCCCAGAAAATATTGACACATCACACACCCTTCCTCGATGCACATTCACCCCAACCCACAAACAGCGGCCCCAAATAAACACACACAACACAGGGCTTACGGTCTTCAGGTCTCCGTGGCTCGCTGCCCATCTGCGGACTGTTATGGTCTTCCTGTTTGCCTCCCATTCTGTAACGGAACATGGAACTGCGCCACCAAGTAAAGAAGGGTCGCTGGCCGCTACGGCGTCTGAACTCCGCTCCCAACACATACAGCGGGCAAAACTTCACTCACAGCTTAGCAATAAGCTCTGGAGATCTGTACACTATTAATTTAATTCGGTTATTAAAAAGTGAACCGCGCGATCGCAAGCAGATCTGTAAACAGAAGGCACACCAACGACACAATTCGCCTTCACGATCGTAATCTAATTCCCAAATGCCTTCGAACCAGCGGAAGCCCGCTTTCTTATGTGCTGGTGACATCACACGGCGATTAACCAAGAAAACAGAATAAAAGAGTAGATTGGCCACACCTCCTTCGGAGGCCCATACAGCGCGATGTCACACACACCCCCTGCAGGCTCATTAACATCCAGGTGTGTTTGGTAGCGTGCTTAGTGTACCTTGGGTTTTAAACGCTGTGAAATAAAAACATACTTATTTTGGGCATTTTTGTCTCTAGCCCGGACTCAGTTTTGTTCTCGGACAGTGGATTTGGTGATCTGATGTACAGGATGGAGGTAATAAATCACGATTATGAAATCAGCTCAGGCATGGGCTGTGTGGGAGAACTGGAACAAGGGGGAGTGGGGTCTGTGCTGTATGGGGGGGCAGGGTATACATTCAGCATTTGATTTTCCGGTGTAACCCTTCCTGTGCCTCTCGGTTTCATTATTTACAGGACTTTTCATCTGGAAGTCTGAATTGTTCTGTTTTTACTGTATGCTCCCCAGGCTAACTAAATGCACCCCAATAGACAAGCTATGGTCCTGCAATTTGCACCCCGGACGGCCAAAGCATGGAAGATCACTTGTAGTGTAATATGAGCGCAGGGCCCCACAGTATTACTTATAGCAGATATAGAGGATTGTGTGTAACCCCTAGGTGGCGCTACCCCAAGGGCTACTACCCCTCCCTGCTGGGCAACCCGTAGGTTAAGGGGCCTGAGTTCTGAAACGGGTGCCTTCACCCAGAGGTCAGGGTTATTAGTGGTCGAACTAGCCTGGGCACAGCCCTCTGGGACACTGTAACACCCCTCGGATCTTGCAAGTGGCCCACACAAGAATACAGCAATTACCTTCCTAATACCCCTAATACGCTTTACCAGTATCCAAATGTTTGGCACTTACCACCAGGGCTGGTTTCTCCAGTTCGACCCTGGGGACCCACTGTAAAACAAGGTTAGACAGAGCAAATGGCAGCAGCACAATACTTCGAACATAAACAGGATCCACAGATGGTTTGAAATGCAGACAAAAAGTAGGTCTGATTTATTCAGGGGGATTGAACAAGGACTGGGCTCAATCAGGTTAATTAGCTTACTTTTTCTACCAATCACACAGGTGTGCATGCAGTAAGAGTCCCTAATACAGTCACACTTCTGGGTACCCAGGTGAATGGAAGGTGGGCTAGCCAGGACTGTTGCTGGGGGTAGGCCAGCATTGCAGCTGGTCAGGACCCTGTGATGGAAAAACAACTTGCACAACACAGTATTTGTAATCCGGAGGCAGATGGCTCAGTTTGTGACCGGAAGAAACAACACAATAATCAGGTGACACACTCAAATTAAAAGGTAGTTGCAGGGAGCTACCCTGATGGTTACTCACGATACCCCAGACTGGACACAGGAGGGACGAAGATTGGAACAGCAGATGAGTTCTCTGGATTGCCAGGAGAAGCAGGGCCCACATGATTTGCCGCAGCATCGTTTCTGTTCAGGCGTGGAGCAGGGGGCTGGTCCCCAGGCAGGTCTCTCGTTGATGGTTTCTTCTCTGAGCAGCAGGATAGCCTGACTGGGCCCTCGTGGCGAGGCCCAGCTGCTTGGAGATAGCGGCGGATTCAGTCCGTTCGAGCTGGGTACAGCTTCCAGCCCTCAGCACACAGTTTATACAAGGGGGAATTAGATCGCGACTCCCCCCAGTTCACAGCACATTTATATTTTTGGGGGAACTTACTGCACCAGGCACAGCACTCCCTGGTCACAATTGTTATGTTCTCTGCAATCCCAGAAGTATTCAGTAGAAAAGGGGTTTCTGGCAGGCCAATCACATTCATCACAATCTTCAGTCCTCCTCAGGTACAGCCTGATCACCCTTCAGTAGCTTACTTGGTTCACACGACTCTGAATCAGTCCGATAACGACTCTCACTCTCTTTCTCTTCCCAGAACAACGAGCCGACTTGCAGGCCTCAATTCAGGCCTTCACACAGTTCTCCCACTCGAAACTACGCAGACGTTTGATCAGCTATCATGAGCTGTTTCTCTCTCAACTCCCAACTTAGATCTGGCTTGCCAGCAGACAGCTCAAGGCATTTCCCTCTGATCCAAATCTGGTCCGGTTGGTTGGTCCGGCTGTCGATCACAACAGGAGTACCCCCTCCAGTTACAAAGGGCACCAACAGTCCAAAACTACAATTTCCACAGGTGTGGGTCCATCCAGCCATTATGAGCAGGCTCCATTTTAGAGTCCCCTATTACTGATTGGTCCAATTTGGCAGTTCGGGACCAAAATGGTGGAGACAACCAGAACAGTCCATGCTGCAAGGAAGTATAGTATAGTATACGGGCAGTCACAGTGTAGAAAATCACACAAAACCGTCTGGAGAAGACAACAGAGAATAAAAATGTTAACATTTTCTTTTTTTTTTTAAGTGACACAGTGTGCTGCAGATGTTTCTGCAAGTTCAGGTTTAAAAAAAACCTCAACTTCCAGCTTAACTTGATTGAGGAAAGCAACTATGTGGCAGCATTCCAAGTCGTTATGCAGCAGTAGTGACATAGCTAGTGCAGCACAGCAGCTGTGATGACACATAGCTACTGCAGCATAACAACTCCATTCTAGTTCTGGAGTTCTGTCCATAACAACATTCTACCATACATTATAAGTAAAGTGCGCCTGCTGTCCCCCACCCCACCCTGTCGCCACTCACTAGCTATGGCTGGCGTCCATAAACATTGTAGTTTTATTAATAATTGTCATATGTTGCAGACACTAAGTGTGCTGCACAGAATATGTGTGACAGTGGACAGCTTCTGGTCTTTACATTTATCAGTTTTCCTGGCGTTTTTAAATTAAATAAAAAAAAAAAACTGCCATGTCTGTGGCTGCCAAGGGGGCACGAGTCTGTGAGTTGCGTGAGAGGAGGTGCGTTGACATTATACTGCGTGACCTTCGGCAGCACCATAGCAGCAGTTCTCTCTATCGCATCTTCCACACTCTGGCTGTCTCCTGAAAGGGAGGAAGTGGTGGAGGCAGCTGCAGGGGGTGTTTTATTTATGGGTGGAGGGTTCTGCTGTGGAATGGGGATGGCATACAGCCAGACTATTCTTTGGGAGGATCCAGCTACAAAGGGAGTAGTTGGCCAGGAGGATTTACTGGACTTGGGGGCTGGTCCAGTTGTAGGGATTGTTTTGGGGGTGGAGGCTGGTTTGGGTGGTGGATCAACTGCAGGGAGGGTAAGGAGGCTGGTCCAGCTGCAAGGAGAGGTAAGGAGGCTGGTCCAGCTGCAGGGAGGGGTAAGGAGAATGGTCCAGCTGCAGGGAGAGGTAGGAGACTGATCCAGCTGCAGGGAGGGGGTAGGAGGCTGGTTCAGCTGCAGGGAGAGGAGTAAGGAGGCTGGTCCAGCTACGGAGGGTAAGGCTGGTCCAGCTGCAGGGAGGGTAAGGAGACTGATCCAGCTGCAGGAGAGGGTAAGGAGGCTGGTCCAGCTGCAGGGAGAGGAGAGAGGCTGGTCCAGCTGCAGGGAGGGAGGAGGCTGGTCCAGCTGCAGGGAGGGGGAAGGAGGCTGGTCCAGCTGCAGGGAGAGTGAGGAGACTGATCCAGCTGCAGGAGGGAGTAAGGAGGCTGGTCCAGCTGCAGGAGAGGGAGAGGCTGGTCCAGCTGCAGGGAGGGGAAGGAGGCTGGTCCAGCTGCAGGGAGGGGGTAAGGAGGCTGGTCCAGCTGCAGGAGGAAGAGAGGCTGGTCCAGCTGCAGGAGGGTGAGGAGGCTGGTCCAGCTGCAGGGAGGGGGTAAGGAGGCTGGTCCAGCTGCAGGAGGGGTAAGGAGGCTGGTCCAGCTGCAGGAGAGGTAAGGAGACTGATCCAGCTGCAGGAGAGGGGTGAGGGAGGCTGGTCCAGCTGCAGGGAGGGGTAGGAGGCTGGTCCAGCTGTGTAAGGTAACTGGAGTCCTAGCATAGGCTAGGGGATGGTTATGGGAGCCTGTGGCGAGGGGTGGGCAAGCAAAATGCTAGAGCTGGCTGGGTGGGGATGGGGGGACTGCAGGTACTGACTCGTGTGTGAAGTGGTCGCACATTACACTGGACCCTGCAAGGGACAGCATTGGTTGTAGTTCTGCCCTATCCAGTGTTACAGATGGCCGGATGTAATTGCATATAATTATTGCTATGATACATGCAATATGCACTCAGCTTTTTCGGTCTGGCTGCCGCACTGAGGAGTTGATGGGAGAGAGAGAATAGCAGTGGCATCCTGAGCACTGGTCATCAGACTATCTACTGTAATGCCTGCCACACTGAAACTGAAGCCACCTGTATATGTGAGACTCACCCACGTGCTGCCTACCCCCCGAGGGGCTGTGAATGGAGGTCATGCGTGGGATAATGTATTATGTGAGCGGGGTGTTTATTCCTCGAAGGTTTGCTGTTACATGCAAATACTGCATGCTGAGGGGGGTTCAGGACAGGGCAATTGCAGCTGCTGTCCCAATGTCGTGCTGCTTTTTTTCTCTGTACACTTCATTGTGCTTTTTCTGTTTTTCTTCCTGGTCCCGTTCCCCTGCCTCTGGATGCGTACTTACATGTGGCGGCATGCGCACACTGCGTCTCAAGGCGCCCTCCCTACGTGTCACCACCTACGCTAGCCACAGGACCTCCACCCAGTGGCAGCAGGACTGGGGGGAGGGGAGCGACCATCCCCCGGAGATTATAACATCCTCCAGAGAGCTGACTAATGGAATGGTGCTTTGATGAGGGGAAGGGCGGGGGATGTTTTTCAGTTTTAGGTCTTTGCTTACAGATTCGGTGGACACCACTGGGCAAGGGACTGCCAGATAGAAAGGGCATAACTACCCATCGTGCACCCCATCTGGGAGTTGTGCCTGGGGGGCACTTGGATCTGGACCTCAGTAATGGGGAAAGGATCAGAGACACCAGCCCGTATGACCATACTGGTAAGGTGGTGGGCCCCCACTATCCTACCTGGTGATGTCCCTTGAGAGTCCTGAGGGCTGTTCCACTTATTGGCCCATGGACTGAGCCATCAAGTCAGGACAACAGCCTTAGAGTTGTACCCCCATAAAGACATACCTTCCTGGGGTGGGCAATAAGGTAGGGTCCCCACCCCCCTTACAGCATGTTCTACCTCACCTTCTACACAATTGGGAATTGTCAAAACAGTTTCTAATATTGATACTCCTTCTACTTCTGCTGTCTTGCTGGAACTGGTTGCAGGGGAGGCAGTCTGTTCTGCATAGCATTTACTGGTGGGGCTACTTGCCGCAGGTGTGCTAACTAGAGCAACCAGCTGTACTGGGGGTTTCTGTGCTTCATACAGGTGTATTTACAGGGCACAGGAGCTGCTGGTGGGGACTGCTGAGGCTGCTGGGTACCGAAATAGTGCTCCGAGATTGATTGGCATTTGATTTTTCCTGTAACTCCATGGCTATATGTTTTTCCCTAAATACAGGTCACATTATACAGTGTGCCTCCTACGTACATTCTGCTCCCCCAGGACTGAAAGTACACACATTGACATCCGCAAGATTTTCAAGGTATGCTTTTTAATGTCGACCAAGAAAGTCTTGCTCTGCTGAATATCAGTACCTGCTCTTAGGTGCAGGCGTTGCAGAGAGCAGTGTTGTCCGATGCTGAGTATGGGGGAAGGGAGGAGAGCCTCTGACTTCTGCCCTCTTGACCATTGACTGCCTGCTGTTAGGTGCAGTCGTTGAAGAAAGCAGTGTTATCCAATGCCAAGTGGAGGGGGCTCTCTGACTTCAGCCCTCTCGACCAGCGACTATCTGCTTTTAGATGCAGGCGTTACAGAGAGCAGTGTTGTCCAGTGCTGAGTTGGGAGAGCCTCTGACTTTGGCCCTCTCAACCAATGACTGCCTGCTCTTTGGTGCAGGCATTGCAGACAGCAGTGTTATCTGATGCTGAGTGGGGGGAGACTTGTAACTTTGTCCCTCTTGCCCAGTGACTACCTGCTCTTAGGTGCAGGCACATCTTGCTTTACTGAATATCCGTACCTGCTCTTAGGTGCAGGTGCTGCAGACAGCAGTGTTGTCTGATGCGGGGGGGGGCATCTGACTTTGGCCCTCTCGACAAGTGACTGCCTAGTGGAACAAAGCAAATGTGTATATGTATGTATGTGTATATATATATATATATATATATATATATATATGTAAATGTATGTTTTGGGATAAATGCAGAAACATAGAAACATAGAAGTTGATGGCAGATAAGGACCGCAAGGCCCATCCAGTCAGCGCATTTCTTTTTCTACCTTGTAAATGTGCCATCAGCCCTTGCTCTGTCAGTGGCCTATCTATTCATACTCATCTGTATTGCTCCCTTATGCCTATCCCATGCCTGTTTGAAGCCCTGCACTGTATTCATAGCCACCACTTCCTGAGGTAGGCTGTTCCATGCATCCACCACCCTTTCTGTGAAAAAGAACTTCCTCACATTACCCCTTAATCGGCCTCCCTCTAATCTCATGCTGTGTCCTCTTGTCCTGCTATTTTTCTTATATTGAAACATGTTAGACTCTTTCACCTTGTTAATGCCCTTAAGGTGTTTAAATGTTTCGATCATATCACCGTTCTCCTTCCTTTGCTCTAGGGTATACATATTGAGCTCCGTTAATCTGTCCTCTTATGTCTTCTGATGCAGTCCCTGCACCATTTTGGTTGCCCTGCTCTGGACTGCCTCAATTTGGTTAAGGTCTTTGTGAAGGTGTGGCCTCCAGTACTGCACGCAGTACTCCAGATGGGGCCTAACCAGTGTCTTGTAAAGAGGGATTATTACCTCCCTCTTACGACTTGTGATACCCCTACTAATACACCCTAACATCCCCCTAGCCTTACCTACTGTTTTAGAGGTCTGCTTGGATGATTTCAGGTCATTGGTGATAATGATGCCCAAGTCTCTTTCTTCCTTTTTGACTGCCAGCAACTCCCCTCCCAGCCTATAGGTGGCTTCAGGGTTTCTCTTCCCTATGTGCATGATCTTGCACTTCTTTGTATTAAATCCCAGTTGCCACTCTTCTGACCATTCTGCTAGTTTATCCATATCTCTTCTCATTCTGCCCACCCCATCTGGATCATCTACTGTGTTGCAGATCTTGGTGTCATCTGCAAACAGACGAGCCTTACCCTCCAGTCCATCTGCAATGTCACTAATGAAGATACTGAAGAGGACTGGCCCCAGGACTGATCCCTGAGGTACCCCACTTGTGATTTGCATCTCTTCAGACTGTATACCATTTACCACCACTCTCTGTTTTCTGCTCATCAACCAATTTGCCACCCAGTTGACCAACTTCTGACCCACCCCGAGCCTACCCAGCTTATTTATCAATCTTCTATGTGGAACAGTGTCAAAAGCTTCACTGAAGTCAAGGTAGATGACATCAACTGCTCCCCCTTGGTCCACCATTCTGGTTACCCAGTCAAAGAAATCTATGAGATTAGTTTGACAGGACCTTCCTGTTGTAAACCCATGCTGTCTTGGATCCTGTGCTCCTATGGATTCCAGGTGTTGCACTATCCTTTCCTTAAGGAATGCCTCCATAATCTCGCCCATTACTGTGGTAAGACTGACTTGTCTGTAGTTCCCTGCCTCCTCCCTGCTACCACTCTTGTGGAGCAGGATCACATGAGCCCTTCTCCAGTCTTCTGGGACCTCTCCTATGCTCAGAGACTCACTAAACAGTTCTGCTAATGGCTCTGCTAGTTTCACCCTTAGCTCCTTAGGTACCCTGGGATGTATGCCATCAGGTCACATTGCCTTGTCCACCCTAAGCAGGGATAAAAAGTAATATCTTGGCCAGGCCGTGGATATATTAGTGACATCTTCACATGCGAAGATATCACTGATATCTCTACGTTCCTTTAAGTCATCATAATGAAAGTGAAGGTTTTTCTCTTAATTCATGCTACAAATGAACGCTCCTGTTTCGTGACTATCACTCCACACCTGCAACCTCCCCACCACCACATGACTGTGACCTTCCATAACTGTGTAATATCCTGCCATCATTTTGAAACATTTTATTTTAAAATATAACTTATCTGGTTGATCCTGCTGGTTTCCCTTTGTCTTCCTAAAGCAGTTTCACTTGTTTTGCTGCAAATTTGTAGTGTGACTGAGCGGTTTCACTAGAGTAAAACAAGTCCCACCAGTGAATGAAAATAAGCAGTCTACCTGTGAAATGTTAGAACTGTAGGGTGGCCCAGTGGTGCTGAGGCGCTGGTATGAGGTGAGGGGGGGTATGTGGGGAGGCAGGATGCGCAGTGGGTGGGCATGTGTTGTGGGAGGAGGGCAGGGAGACTGCAAGGGACCTTTTCCTTTTTTACAGGTTAAAAAAAAACACATTGTGGGATGGTTTTTTCTTTACAGGGACATTGGGCATGCTGGGGTGGGCTTCCAGCATGCCACCTGAATGTCTGGGGAGCTGTAGCTGATGAGAGATTGGGCACCCCCATCGGTACATATGGAGTGCTGGGGGGGACAAGATCCAAGGGGGAATGGGCACCCCCTCGGCATAAACTGAATGTTTCAGTGGGGGGGAAACGATTATGCCAATGGGGAGTGGGCTCCCCTATTGGCAACTTACATGGGGGGATATGAATGAAGCCGATGGGGATTGGGGCCCCTGTCGGCAAAACTAATTTCTTGGGGCACATGATGCTGAGAGGGATTGGGCACCCCCTCGACAGTGGGGGCTGATGAATATTGTTTATGAACATGGCAGACAAACAATATTACAGTCGGCAACGTTCCACCCAGCAATGACAGGTCGCTCCCTCATTACAGCGGAATGGTGACACTGCAATGACAAGGTGGCCTCTGATTGCTGCGGTGAAAACATTTCTACTCAGCGGCACTTTTGGAGACCAGTGTCATCAGGACACTGTGCCTCCATTGGTCCAGCAGTGCCAAGCCCCCAAAGGTGGTGCCTCTGTTGGCTGCTACAGTGCCACACCTCCACAACCTGAGTCTTTCCTAAGCTGCCACATAAAGTTTCTTGCGCATGCTCACAAGGAAACATAAAAATAGTGAGTACCCAGCTCAGGAAATATCTAGAATCGAAAAATCTCTTAAATCCCTTGCAATCTGGTTTCAGAACAAGACATAGTACTATTTCGGCACTTGCTAAAGTGGCCAATGATTGGTACCATGATCTGGATAGTAAAAAATTCATCTGTGCTGTATTTTTAGCCCTAAGCAAGTCTTTTGACACTGGATCACAGCCTGCTTCTCTCATCATTGAGGAGCATAGGTCTGGACACAGTATCACTGCATTGGTTCACTGATTACCTCTCAGGATGGTTCCAGCAGATTAAGGCTGAGGGTGAGCTCTTCCTACTAAAATCACTCCAGAAGGGAGTGCTGCAGGGGTCAGTACTTGCCCCCCTATTATTTGCTATCTATATTAATAATATTGATGATAGGATATCCAAGGCAAATATACATCTGTTCACAGATGACACTGTTCTGTACCTTAGTCGCCCGACTCCTGAAGCCGCCTGTGCAGACCTCCAGGAGGAATTCAACCGTCTTCAGAATCAGCTTCTCTTCAAAACACTCCTGTTAAATGCCAAAAAGCAAAGGCGATGCTTTTCTTACCCTACAGTCATGCTGTGAACCTGGTTAGTACTGGAGCATTACCTCACATAACTACAGTCCTTGAAGAAAACCTGGAGTTTGTCATGAAAATTAAATACCCGGGAGTGTGACTGGACCAAAATCTTTAATTTTTGGAGCATATTGAGGACTTGCTTAAGAAGCTAAGGCAGAGGCTGGACCTCTTCTTTAGGATTAACTGGTTCTTGACTACAGATGCTAAAAAGTGCCAGGTCCAATCAACATTCCTATCACTGGTTGGCTATGCAGGCTTCTTATACAGTCAGTGCGCAAAAGCTTCCCTTGCTAAACTGGACACGCTTTATCACAGAGCTATCAGATTTATTACAGGCCTTCCTCTCTCTACCCACCACTGCTTGCTGCTTGGTGGTCCTCCCTTATGTTTAGAAGAAATAGAAATGCGGCATTTTGGACTCTTAGAGCTGTCACAGAAAAGCTTCCCCAATATATCTTTGACTGTCTCTCGCTAAGCACGCCAGGAACTTATGCTTTAGGAAGTGCCTTATTTTTTGCACTTTGCATTCCCAAGGACTCGTCCCACTTTGGTAGAGCAGAATTTGGCTTTGTACTGCCACCTTATGGAATAAATTGCAAAGAATCTCTGAAATTGAGCGTACCCATCATCTTGGATTCCTTCAAGACCTTATTTGTCTGAACTGTGAGGGAACACTGTAACTGTTTCCCTAGCTCCATAACCCATCTTGAGTACTGGACTCCCAGCTCTCAGCTGCCTTCAGTGCAGACTAGAATACTTCTAGCCAATGGATCCATCTCATGTTGTGAGCAAACCCTTTAATTTCTCTCTGCCCAATTAGGTCGCAACTGCACGCTAGCTACCTGTATTCTGGCTTAGGCCCTCTACCTCCCTCCCATATGCTCTCCCTTACCCCCCATACCCTCATAGCTCCCCACCCTCAATATTCCCTTCTGTTTTATTCTGCCGCTGCAGTGAGCACCTACCTTGTATTATTTGTATCATATGATGTGCTGTCAGTGTTGTATGTAACCCCTCACCCCTGCCTTTTTGCCAAAACGACAGGTGGCATGCTGTTGAAGCTGACAGCAGTACCTGGTGGGGACCAGGTTCGGGGAAGATGAGGTTACTCGGCACAGGGGGACCTAGGTTTGGCTACTCTACACAGGGGCACCCAAGTAAATCCAAACACAGGAAGCAATAACTGTAATGTCCAGAACCAGGAATGGGATTCTTCAGTGTGGCTTTTATTCACATACTAGCTGAACAAACAAAGCATAGATGGACCCCCATGGGGCTACATTTCCTGGTAATGCAGATTAGAGACTACAGAACACTTTATCACCATTTTCAGCCTTCAGGCTCTGAACCCACCAGGCACACAGCCCGGACTTGCACGCAGCTTTGGGTACACAGCCCGACTTGTACACACTTGAGTTTCCCCCACGGGCCAGGCTCCCCCGCTGACCACTTGATCCGTGGTCCATTGGAAGAATGAACCAATTATCCTGTTGTGGCTCCCCACACCACTTAAAGTCAGCGACTCCTAGAGAGAATTTTTCCTACTTGTTGTGGCTCCCCACACCACTTAGAGTCTGCGACTCCTAGAGAGAATTTTCCCTTGCAACCCCATGTCTGGGTACTTCCCCCATCACTAGCCAAGTGCATGAGGCAAAGTAGCTACCACAGCAGAAATCTGTAGAGGTGGACCTGGTCACTAAAGATCGGGGGTTCGCTCACCTCCAGCTTCCACAGCCCATACCCGGCCATTTCCCTGGGAAAACTGAACCATTCCTTTGCTGAACTTCTAAATGTAGATTAAAGGGTAGATAATCTGGTGCATCTCCTCTACATATTACTTGAATCACACAACACACTCTAGGATTTGACACTACTTTACTTGCTTGGCCCATTTCTCTAGGCTTCCCAATATGTAGCGCAATCCCTAGATTCTCACACAGGTCCCAGGGTGAAGAAAACAATTTGCCCTTTTTGACAGAGCAGACACTCACCCTTTAGTTGCAGGTGCCCCACAGGAGACTCACAAATCTTCCATCTTCCAAAATAAATGTAGAACTAAACAGGCAGCTTTTCTTCCACTTGGCAGAATTAAGGGGATTGCCCCAGGAATCTGCTAGGGATCTTTACTTCCCCCCCGGAGGGAGGGGGCACTGAGACCCAAACAGAGGTCTCCACCACTTGAGTTCTCCTTCACTTACTGAAGACAAACTGGACACTGACTACTACCCTTTAAAAACTCCCAACGTTCTATCTAACTTCCTGTGCTGCAGATTCCAATGTGGCTTATGCAGCTGCGAAAGTTCTATTGGTGATGTCATCCCTCAGTCTCAGCTGAGACTGAGAACAGAGTGAGACAGTGTGAAACCCATTTAACTGGAGTTTCACAAGCTGCCTTCCCTGCCTACCACTAGATCTTACGGGGATTCTAGTAACCCCGGGTATCAAGAGGGTTACATGTATATAAATATATTGTGTCCTGGTATTAACCAGGCCCATCCTGTAAATGAGTTCTGTATTTATTTTTTGCCTTTATGATATATTGTCACTGTTGTATGTAACTCTATTTTGACCGGCCTTAACCAGGTCCATCTTGTAAATGAGCTTTGCTCAACAATGTTGGCCTGGATAAATAAAGATTTTGATTGATTGATGGTTTATCATGTCAGTTTGAGATGTGAACTGAATTTGGGGAACTCATCCCATGCATGAATAGATTCCCCAAATTCAGTCTAAGAAGGGAGGAGTGTAACATGATAAACCCTCTAATAATTATGTTGTATAATATTTGTGTTATAAAAATATGCTATGTAAATGTCTGCTTAGAGGGAAGGCAGCCCTAGCAGTTGTAATGGTATGATCTCTTGACCCCAAAGGTCCCAGCAGCTGCCTGTCATGAAAGTGGCACAGTGGAAACTCTAATTAAAAACTTCCTGCCAGGGAACAAGTTGTAACACCTTGTAAAACCCTTCTACTTTGAAGTCAGAGAGCCATGGAAAATGGCATCTTTACAACATCCTAGGAAGTGACAAGGCATGCATTTTATAACCCTGGAGGAAAAGGGGACCTTGTAACAGATTCATGTTAAGTTGTAAAACTGAAATTATTTTGTAAGCCAGGAAACTAACAGAGAGAAATCAAAGGAACTGCTTTGATCAAAAAGGGTGTCATATTTAAAAAATTGGTAACTGCTGATTTCCAGCCAGCAGTAAAATAACATCCTTTTGGATATTTCTGCTCAGATTACAGAGTGATCACAGGGCTAACAGTGACCTCATGTGTGTTGTGACATCACAAGGAGGTGGAGGAGACTGACTTTCAATAGTGCCCAGCATCTGAGGGGACAGTGCAGACTTTATCTCTGGACTCCTAAGAGAGAACACACACTGTGTTCCGAAAGAAAGGCACTTCTGTACAATTAGGTAATACCAACTAGAACACTAGGTTAAGACATAGAAATTCAGTTACAGGCATATTTGTTTCTGAAATTCCCTTTTATTTTGACTATAATTATTTGTGTTATATGTTCTGTGTTTTGTATTTTTATATATTTTCAATTTTTAGTAAACACTATTTTCCTTGAAATTCTGCCTGTGCCTCCTCAGTTTCTTTTGCATGTGAATGCTGGAAAAGTGTTAATAATTCTGATAACTGTTAAGGGTTTAAACAAAAAGTGTTACTTATCTTGCTAAGGTGAGCATATACCTAGGTCTCAAACTGGGTCATAAGGGTAGACTTGTGATCCTGGCTGGATACCCACTGGCTGAAGCATTGTACTGCATCCCCCAAAGAGGGTACATATCTGAGCCTGTTAATTGGATGTGCTAGCAGAAAGGTTCATATTTGGCCCCCAGGACTCGAGGCTAGTAAGTGATTCAGACCCTAAACAGACAAGAAGGTTACCCTGTTTGTCTTCTGTTCACATATTGCACTTCGAAGTTTGGCATTGTGGGAGCAGAGGGCCTGACCTGCCGGCTGCATTTGGGACACCCGGTACTTTGTCTTTGGACAAATAAGCATGTTAAACCACCACCAAAAAACATTCTTAGTAGGGTACTGACTCGTGGGCATCATGAACCCCTATGAAAAACTTCTTCAAAAACAAGACTGGACAGGAATTGACACAGCTGCTGATGTAGATACTGCCCTAGAATTCTTCATCACTAGCGTTAATTCAGCCTGTGATATACATGCCCCTTTCAAAAAATGGAAGGTCAGGGGTACTGTTAACCCTTGGATCACTATGGATCTCCTACAGCAAATGAAATCCCATGACCACCTGTGGTATCAGGCTAGGGCCATGGGCAAGCGAGCTGACATACAGATGTACAAACCCACCAGAAATGCCTGCACCAGGGCCATCCATCCAGATAAAGCAAAATACTATAGAAACATCCTCACTGACACTTGAAAGGTTGGTAAGAATTTCTGAAGCAACCTTAAGGAAATCACTGGGAAAAAATCCAAATCTGCCACCTCCATACTGAATCTAGAAGGCACCATAACCCTCGACCTGACAGAAATTGCCAACATGTTCAACTAGGCTTTTACTGATCTCAGCCATGTCCTGCCTTCAAACTTCTTTGACTCCCGGCCCCCTGGTGCCACTCCCAAGGGTGCTCCTGGCTCAGACTTGGTACACTCACCATTCTATTTTAAGGCAGTAACAGAAAATGAAGCCAAAAAATATTTAACCAAGGTACTCGGGAAAACCAGATACAGTGGAGATACAGTACACTGGACCTAAAGCTCATAGACCTCATGTTCGATGTAGTCCTATCTCCCATTACTAAGATCATCAGCAAGTCCCTCATGCTCACCCAGTTTCCCAGCAACTGAAAGCTAGCATGGTGACCCCATATATAAGAGTGGAGACACAGCCCTTCATGGCAACTACAAGCCCATATCCATTCTTCCCCATCTATCCAAGGCTCTCAAAAGAATTGTAGCTGACCAGCTGGTCGAGTACATGGAGAAGTATAATCTCCAATGTTCTTACCAGCATGGTTTTAAGAAGGAGCACAGCACAACCTCTGCCCTGCTGGAATTCACAGGTTACATCCAGCAGGCTATAGACCAGGGCAACTCATAGGTGCTACCTTTATCGATCTCTCCAAGGCATTTGACACAGTCAATCAAACCCTACTGCTGGAAAACTTCACAGAACTAGGACTGTCTTCTAACACCACTGGATGGTCTCACAGCTATCTCTCTGACCAAACACAGCAGGTGAGAACAGGTAATGCCCTGCCTACCAAACTACCAGTCCTATCAGGCGTACCACATGGATCAATTCTGGGACCTTTGCTCTTCAGCATTTTTCTTAACAAACTCCCAGACGTTTGCCCCATACAAGTTCTGCTTTATGCAGACAACACAATAATCTTCACAAAGAACTCTGATTACTCTCAGTTATTTGGGCAACTAAAGGATAGTTTCACAAAAGTTGAAGAATGGTTCCTTGAGAAGAAACTTGTGCTTAATTACAAAAAAACAAATCAATGCTCTTCCACAGCCCCCATAGCAAGTATCGTGCAGAACCGCTGATAATCAGGAATTGCTCAGGCACTGCTCTGGAACAGACCCAATTCTTCAAGTATCTTGGTGTTACTCTGGACCCTACCCTGTCCTTCAATAAACACATAGACCTTGTCGCCAGATGAGTGAATATCCGCATTGGTCTCCTCTACAGGCATAAACACTGCCTCACCGATCAAGCCCTCAAGATAGCCATCCAAAGCTCCATAGTCCCATTAATAGATTATAGGCTGGTGATCTATGGAGCAGCAACTGGCACTGGACTAAGGAGACTATCCATAGCTTTAAATAAGGCCTGCCGATTTCTTGTAGGGGCTGCCCCGGACACACACTAGCGGCCTCTATGAACAGGCAGAATGGTTGTAACTGCATGGCTGTATTTTCTACCATACCAGTCTTTCGGTAAAGAGGACCTCCATTAGACTACTCCCCCGCCCGGAGTGCAGAATCTCCTTATCCCTTCATGTAATATATACCACACCAGAAGCTCAGACAACTCCTCCTTTCAAGTGCCCCAGTGCCATATATCACAAGGACAGCAGTTGTTTGCTTTCAGAGCCCCAAAATGTTTTAATTCCCTGCTCAAGGAAGTTACTGACATGGCCACACTTGGCCCTTTTAAATGAAATCTCCATGGCTACCTTGTTACCAGAGCCTCCTGCGACTGTTATGCCTAAACCAAGGTCCTTTCCCTTTGACTATCCCCCCCCTCGCTCCCATGCCCCTCATCAACCCACTTCACTGCGACTACCTTGTACCCTGCATCTGTTACGCCAGCTCCTTTGTTCGTCCCCTCACTATCCTTCCCGTTCCCTCCCTGCCCCTTATCATCCCCACCACACCTACCCAGCATGCCTCCCCTTCTTCCACCCCCTCTCTATCCTCCTCCCATACCGATCTTTACCTGCCACCCCAATAAACCTGCATACCCCACTTCCTCTCCTTTCCTCCCAGCTCCCCCTGCCCCTCACCTACCCAGAATGCCTCCCTTTCCCATCCCCTCACTATTCTCCTCCCAAACCCTTCTATCCAGCCACCCCTATATACCTGCATATCCACTTCCCCTGCCTCCCCTCTCTGAGTGTACCTCCCCTTTGCTTACTGCTCTTATTTAACCTTACCAACCCTCTTAGTCTACCTTCCCATCCTCCCCTCTCTCAATCAACCCTTCCGGCAGTGATCACTTCCTGCCTTCCTTCCTGCCACCACTGTGAATCTGGGCAGTAGGCTCTTGCCCCTGACATAGCATCCTGCTTGACAATGCCTCTGGCTGCACCTATGGGTATAATCTTGTGCAACTCGCAACTTTAAAAAAAAAACATTACTTGTACTTGTTGAATACCCTTCATGCATCTTGTATATACAATTTATTTGACTATATTATATTACTACACTGTATGTTTGTTTAATCCCTACGTATCTGTTTCATGTACCCTGTATCTCCCTTATGTGTTCCTGACAAGGAACCTATATAAAAGAGCCTTTGGCTCAAAGGTGTTAATCCCAAATAAATAAAAAAATAAATAAAAAGAAATGTAGGGAGCAATGATTTGGAGCTGGTGGAAACACTGATGTTGATTTGTCAGGTGAATGGACAACTTCTGGTGGTTAAGCCTGGGGTAGTACTTGTATGGTCCCACATAATACAGTGGGTAGAGTGGCGACATGCAAGGGATCCTGCCGAAACTGAGAAGGCTCGCAGGTTGGTGAAAATGTCAAGGCACACCCATTATGGACTCCACAGCTGGCAAGGTACTTTGGCATGATGAAATAGTCACCTCTCTGCCACACCTGTATGTAAAGGATGGGGTGCATCTGTCTGCAGTAGACATGGACAAGTTTTAACAGATATACAGGGGTTTGGGAGAACTGTTGATGTGTTTTGCTTTGGTGGGATGTGACTATGGTCATCTTTTTGTGGCACAGTAGTCTTACAGGTGGAGTACAGAGGGGGTAATGGGGGAACCTGTCATTGACAAAGCTGGGTTCCTCTTGAAACTAGCAGGAAGCAAGGCCCCCTCACAAGTGACAGCCCACTGGCCAGATGAAGGATAGCATCCTTGGGTTTTGGCCTGTGTGTGTAGTGCCCACTGATGGGGAGGGCTGCATGACACATGGCACGGGAGCCATCCCTTGGGCCTTGGAGGCCAGAGCCCCTCTGGAGGCAGTGCACCTCTTTAAAAAAGGTGGCATAATACCCCAGTGGTTTCTACAGGGAGTAAGTGGATGGACTGGTGAAATGTAGGACTGCTTAAAAATGGCTTGCTGACACTACCGAGCTGCACACATGTGCTGTAGTTTTGCAAATAAACACATGAATGTAGCCATTTTCACCAAAGCACTGTATATGTCTCTACTCTTCTGATAAAAGGATAAAGGACTTAAGCAGGCAAAGGGGGGACTGCTTGAAACCTGCAAGGGATTGTCTGGGGTCCCTTACCCTGTTGCCCGGCAGAAATGGGTAGGGAGTAGGCAGGGGAATGGAAAATGGGAGGGTAGGCCAGGACAGCAGGTCTGCTTGGGGCAAAGGAGAGCATGGGCTAAGGTGGAGGAGCATAGAGGCTATAACAGGGAGCTGGAACCTGAATCCAGCCTCTTTGTTCCTTCCTTTGGCCTGAATTCCCACCCACTCACTCTGTATGCAGGGTTTAGAGGGCCAAGGGCTGGTAGGGCACCTGTTATCTCCCTAAGGGAGGCCACTTTCAAGGTTGAGGAAGAATTTTCCCCGTTTTTCCATGTTTTGCGCTTCCTCTAATAGGATAGTTATAGGGATATAGTGTAGGATGTCACAGTCCTGTAAGTGTAGCAATACGTAGTCTTGCAGGTAAAGTATAAAGAGAGTAAAAGGGGGACCTGCCATTGACACAGACGGGTTCCTCTCGAGGCTGGCAGGAGGTGAGGTCCCCTCACAAGGGAAAGTCCATTGAGTCAGATAGGGAACAGCAGCCTTGGGTTTTGGCTGCACACATCACACAATGAAAGTGTTGCAGTTTTCCAAATAAACACATAACTGTGGCCATTTTCTCTAAACACTGTGTATGTCTCTCCTGTTCAGCTAAAGAGGTAAGGGGGCATAATCAGACAATTATTCCATATCATCTGATGCATTTACTTTTACTTTCATGAGTGCTTACTGTTTGGTAAAATTAAGTTTTAAAAGTTATCTTCTTTCTCTGAAATGCACATCATGATGAATAACCAAAGCTTTATGTAAATAGAGAAATTAAGATACACTGCACCATATTACCTCACCCAATGCAATTTTCTCCATCTCTGAAATATGAAAAATGTTACATCTCTTCTTACTACTAAAAAACTACTGGAATGGAAGTTTACTTAGACTTAATTACACAGATATTCTAAGTCTTGCTGTATTTCTCTGTTATGAATTAGGATATTTCTCCTTGAATGTTATCCGATCTTGCTGCATCTCTATATATTCTGTCATATTTGTTGTGCCAGTGTGATGTCATGATGCCATAAATAGGATTGTATGACATTGACATGAGCTGTACACAAGCAAGCACAGCTGCGCTGATTCCTAAAACAATCGGTTGGCCCAGTGGGTCCTCTAAGCTCATGTGGATCTTAGGTAGCATGTTTAAAAGTGAGTCTAACTGGGAATTAAGAAGTAAGATATTATAATTCCTATTTTGAGAGAAAGTCATGATGAAAAACAAGTTGAAGACAATCATTTATTTATTTTTTGAAAGTCATAGGGCCAGTTATTCAAAACTTTGCATGGAGTGTAAAGTGGCTGCGTCCAGTTTGCCTGGGGTTTGTGCCCGAGTGCAATATTCAAAGGGGGCAGTGGCACACACTAAAAGGGTTGGCATGCTCACAAAAATATAATGTATGTGGTGGGCAAAGGGAGGGGCAGAGACATGAATCCCAGCTTAGTGCAATATTCAGTGTGGTAGCAATGTGCAATGGGAATAGCGCAGTCCACCTTGTGCTGAGCAATTACCCCCATGAAGAAGCTTGACTGACTCTTGGTAACCCTAGAGGTTGGTGGATCCAATGCAGCCAACAGCCACATTGGTGGTTGGGGGAGCAAACCTGGCCCCTGGTGCCCAGTGCCCCCCCATCTTCTGATCCCTGGCCATGTGAAAATTACACATTCCCTGGTGGTCTATGGTTCCCCCATCCTCTGATCCCTGACCATGTGAAAATTACACATTCCCTGGTGGTCTATGGTCCCCCCATCCCCTGATCCCTGGCCATGTGAAAATTACACATTCCCTGGTGGTCTGTGGTTCCCCCATCCTCTGATCCCTGGCCATGTGAAAATTACACATTCCCTGGTGGTCTGTGGTTCCCCCATCCTCTGATCCCTGGCCATGTGAAAATTACACATTCCCTGGTGGTCTGTGGTCCCCCCATCCTCTGATCCCCATCCCCGGCAGAATTAAATATTTCCCTGGTGCCTAATGACCCTCTCCATTCTCCATGATCCCACTAAAATAAGCATGCCCCTGGTGATCCATGGTTCCACCCTTCATTGATCCTGGTCCCCGTACAATTAAACATTACACTGGTGGTCTGTGGTCACCCCATCCTTCGATCCTCAGCCCTGATAACTTTAAATATCTCCTGGTGTCTAGTGGTCCCTCCCACCCTCCAGTCCCTGGCTGTGATAAAATGCAAACCTTCCCTGGAGTCCAGTGGCACCCCCCACTCCTTAATTGCCTGCCACAGTGATGTACACATCTCGTGGGACCCCTGCACTGAGAACACCACCCTGCCCCCTTTAATCCCCTGTGCCATGGGAGCCCATACAGCAAAAGACACAGTCCTATCCTCACCACCTCAGCCTATCACCATATGCGACGACAGGGAACAACTGTCCTCTGTGCTGTAAAGGAAGCTTGTGTACTGTACTGATGCAGAGCTGCACATTGGGGTTGTGGGTATAAGAGATGGGTAGAGCTCATCTGACCATTGGCATCCAATTGGATGTCCGTGTTGGTGCATAAGTGGATCCCTCCCTGTGCAGAGTACAGGGACAGTTAAGAGGGCTGCCAGATCCCTATCAGAGTTCCAGCAAAATTAACCAGTTTTAAAAACCAGTTGCCAGCCAGTGCTGGGGCTGCAAAAGACCACTGTGGAGGCACCTAGGGCTGAGGTCTAATAAAGGGGGCCAATTGGGCCCCAGGAGAGGTGTTTTGGGTGGGGCAGAAAGGGAACATAGAAAGTAAATAGAGCTCCTAGGGCTACATAGCATCCATTCACTGTGCTGGCTGTCTGCACCACCGACACTGTTGGATGGATAAGGCACATACCTGCCCATGCCCACCCCCCCCACTATTCTGCCTGCCCTTGCAACCATGTGTTTGGACAAGGATCAGGTATGGAGAGGGCCAGCAGCCCATATTCATGGATGTGCAGAGGTCCCAGAATGTGTGGAGCGGGACCTCCATGCACAATGAACTGGAATAATGGCCCCTCCACAGATGCAGAATGAGTGCTGAGCTGCTGTATATCAGGCCCTTAGATTCAATACGTAGCAGAAGACCAGAGTCGGGGTAGTTACTGCATACCAGAATGTATTTTTGCACAAAAGAAATGTATTTGTTTGCACTTGAAGAACATTCCCAGTGCTGTTCTTGTTCAGATCATATAAGAGGTAAGTGTCAACATTTTCCTTCTATACTGTGTTAATTATTAGTTGGAGCACCACTATTCCCTGGAGGTGGCCCTATTGTCTTACTACAGCACTGGAGTATGAATCTGAAGCACTCACTGCATGTATTAAATAACCCAGTAAAGATGGAATAACCACAGAATATGAACCAATACTTGAAAAACAACCTCTACATAAAATACTAGCTTACAAGATAAATGCAATATCCCTTTAAATATCTTAAAACACTCCCTTATTTCATCCTTTTTATGTAATCCTCTCATACAATATCATTCAGCAAACTTGCATTAAATCATGTATTTTTATTTACTTTCACTCTGCAGTTACATATATTATTCTTTTGTGTTTATTGTTCTGCCTTTCTATAGTTCATGAACATTCAATGATGACCGTTTGACATATAAACAAAAAAAAATAATGTGCAGTAAAGTACCTGGAGGTGTTTCTGTTAAAGCTGACGTGTGGCAACATGAAAGACCAAATAGGAGGAACCTGTGTGCATAAAACATATACACTTGAAAGCAAAAACTGCCAGATCCTCTTGGTTACAAGTAACCATCTACTCCTTTACAAATGTTGCCACGCAAATAAGAGAAGGAGTGGCTTCCTACCTCTAGGGCAGGCTCTTCTACATATGGTACCCTCCAACAAAGTTGTAGCTTATTGCAAAATATAATGTAGTTTGAACAAGAATACAGGTTAGATTCATTACTATTGTAATGCTGTATTTACCCTCTTGAATGTGCCACAGGTTGCTCTGCTTACCTGGGTGCATCATCTTGTAGTTCTGCCCTCCTGTATGCATAACTGGGGGATTCATATCTGAAAACAAATCAGAATTGCTGTATTTCTGCCCTCTTGGGAGGCATGGCAGCAGCATCGCAGCACTGAATACCTATCTTGTTCTCCCAAAAATACATGCATTATAAGTGACAACTGCTACCCAATTGTGATGAGCAGCCGAGGCATTTTTTTAGCCTGATATAATCTGCAAAGGGTCATGCAAAGAACTGAAAAAATGACCACGTGGACTTGGTAGCAGTTATCTTCTAGTTAACATGTATGGAGAGCATTCTTCAAGCTGCATCAAGCAGTTCCCATGTTTTGTTTGTATGCCAGCATTTTGGGACATGCCATTTTAATCAACAAACAGTATAATTATAGGTATCAGATGCCATTGGAATTAAGCCATGGCTCAATGACTTTTGCCACCAATCTGTTTATTTTAATCAGCATTCATAGTATTATTATTAACATTCTAAATATGTTTGTTTTCTTTCATATTTGTTTTAGAGCAAGAGGCTTCCTCCTTGTTTCTGCCCTTTTATAATAGTTTAGTTGTAACAAGTCCCCTTTAGTGCTATTTAATAAGGATGTACAGTACAGTGGGATAATGCGCATACTGAGGACTGAATACATGTTCCTGGAGATAAGAAAGCACAAGGCATTAGCAGTCTGCCTTTATACCCTGCAGTGTGCACTCAGTCCCTAGAAGTGAATTATCTCTTGCATTGTACAGCCTGCAAACATGTTAACCCCATTGCAAAATGGTCTTTGACTTGTATTAGAAATAGAGTACTGCGATATTTATTTTGGAAGAGCAGGCAGTTAAGACTGTAAATCGGAGTCAGTTATCTACATGTGCATCTGGCAGGCAGTAATTTTGCAGGGCAGTCAGATGATAAGAAATCTGGCAGGTGCTTTTCAGCTAGCCAGTTAGCTTATGTGTTAATCTCCATGAACTAGTAGGCAGATAGCAGCAGCCATCAGCTATCTTTCAGGCAGGTATAGTATGTACTACTTGGTTAGTATATATGTTTATATGTAATGTTACTCTGTCACTTATTGTTTTAAGAGAGCATTCGAGAGTGGCTGGGTACGATACTGAAGCTGAGTAGTTCTGGTACACAAAGGACTTAAGAAGAAACTCTTGTAAATATGAAAGACACAGGCACTGCACATATTTAAAACATTGGTTCCAAGACCATACTATTTTTAATGGAATTCAAATTTATAATCAGAATGTTTTACTTTGTACAATGTTACATATACTCCTTTATGGGAATGGAATTGATTATGTCAACTGAATTTAGAACTTCAGAATTGTCTGGTTAGGTTCCTTATCCCCTTTACCTGAACAAAAGAGACACATACAGTGTTTTGGAAGAAATGGCCAAAGTCATATCTTTATTATAAACAACCACAAAGCAATAGCATAAAGTGCACAGCTCGGTAATGTCTGCAAGCCATTTTCAATCAATCAATCAATCAATCAATCAAGTCTTTATTTAACCAGGCGTTCATCGTTGAGCAGAAGCTCATTTGAAGATGGACCTGGGTGGAGCATGAACAATTGTATATACAGGTCAACACAGGTATTTACAAGGCAATACAGATAATACTCTTTACAGAGAGGAAGAAAAGAAGTTCATATGTACATAGAATTATACAGATATTGTACAGATTACGGTATTTACATACAGTAGAAGTGTCTATAGGAAGATAAAGCAGGTTATCTAAGGTTGCAGGAGGAAGTAATGGAAGAAAAAATAAAAATATACACCAGGTAGAGGTGAAGGTAGGGGGGAAGGGATGGAGGTAGGGGGAGAAAGGCTAGGATGGCACAGTGCACAGAAAGGAGTTGGTAAAACAGGATGTAGAGAAGGTGAATGGAGAAAAGGAGTATGTGTGAGCCCTGGGATTGAATGCTATAAAGTACGGGGCATGGTAGGATGTCACAACCCAGGGTAGTGAGCTCCTATCCGAGGTTGGGAAAGGAAGGATAAGGGAATGGACGGGCCTAGTGTTGATAAGACAGGGGATAAGAGAGAGAACAATTAGGCTTGTGAGGAGCAAGCTGGGGGGTCAGTACTTAAAATTGGGTCTAGGCGTGGCTATATACCAGTGCAGACAGCGGTACTGGGTCTGAGTGGGTGAAGCAGTTGCAAACTTCTCTGATTGTATGGAAATAAAGCATCTTGAAGGCATTTATACCAATTAGAATGCTTAATCTGAGGGTTTTTTGTAGATCGTTCCATAAGGTAGGTAACACGAAGCTTATGGCTGCCCTGCCGAAGTGGGATTTTGCTTTGAGTACTTTAAGTGTAATAGCTGAGTAACTTCTTAACGCAGATTTCCCAATTATACTCAGGGAAGACAGCAGGAGATATAGTAAGGCAGCTTATTAGAGATGGCTCTATAGGTCCAGAGAGCGGCTCTTGTGGCGCCTGAACTTTAGTGATGTCCACCCCACTGCCGCATATAGGGTGCAGTGATGCATGTCGAAGGGGAGTCCCGTTATAAACCTCAGTGCTCGATGGTAGAGTGTGTCCAGTTTAGCCATGTAAGAGTTGGGACATTGGCTATAGAGGAAGTCAGCGTAATCAACCAATGATAGGAAAATGGATTGGACCAGTTGTTTCTTGGCGTCTCTGGTGAGAAATTGGTTGATTCTAAAAAACAATCCAAGCCTTTGCTGAAGTCGTTTTAGCAAGTCCTCGATATGTTCAATGAAGGAGAGTCTTTGGTCTATCCAAACTCCCAGATACTTGAATTTTGTAACAAATTCTAGTTTTTCACCTAGAACTGTGGTAATTTGGGGAACTGTCCCACTGGACACAGGGTTAGCTGTATGGATAAAAGGGGAGAGGACCATCACTTTAGTCTTTTTGGCATTAAGGAGTAGCTTTTTTTGGAGGAGTTGGCTTTGCAAAAGGTTGAATTCTGACTGTAGTTCATTGCAGGCAGCTTCAGGTGTTGGGCGACTCACATAGAGAACTGTATTATCTGCAAACAGATGGATGTTGGCTTCTTTTATACAGTAGTCGATGTTATTAATGTAGATTGCAAAAAGTAAGGGCCCTAATATAGAACATTGAGGTACCCCTCTTTGCAGAATTTTTAAGGGGGTCAGGCCTCCTTTGGCTTTAACTTGTTGAAGGAGCCCTGTAAGATAGTCAGTAAACCAACGCAGAGAGGAGGGGTCCACACCTATGGTTTGATGGTCGACGGTGTCAAAAGCCTTGCTTAGATCAAGGAAAACAGCACAAATAAAGTTTTTGCTCTCAAGATTACACTGCCAGTCATTAGTAACTTTGGCGAGGGCTGAGATAGTGCTATGTTTAGCTCTGAATCCGGACTGCATAGGATTTAGCAGTTCCTTAGACTCAAGGTGAGTCCTCAGCTGTGCATTTACAATTTTCTCTCGGAGCTTGGACAGGACCGGAAGGAGGGAAATTGGTCTGTAGTTATTGAGATTGCCAGGGTCACCTGATTTGAACAGTGGTATGACATGTGCTGTCTTCCATATAGGTGGTAAGGTGCCCTGAGACAGAGATAAGTTAAAAAGGTGGGTGACGGGTATTGCTAGTACGTGGTAGGCAATTTTTAGGAAGTAAGGGTCAAGGGTGTCAGCCCCAGCACTTTTTCTAGTATCCAACTGAAGCAAGAGGTCCTCTACCTCTTTCAGTGGGGCAGGTTGAAGTGAGAAAGGCAGAAAAACTATCCAAGTTTCAGGCAGTTGGCTGGCAGTCTGGGAGCGAAGTATGTTTGCAGGGGAGTTATCAAATACCATGCCTGCAGTAGCAAAGTGGTTATTGAATGCGTCAAGTATATCCATCTTTTCGGTTATAGTCAAGTTGCCAGAGGTAATCTTGGTCGGGAGTGAATTTCCTGGGGAGTGGCCTAGCAGATCACTGATTGTGTTCCAGAGCTTGATTGGGCTCTTTGTGGCAGAGTAGAGTTCAGATTTGAAGAAGGTGGCCTTCAATTCTCTGATTGTTTTGGTACATAAATTTCGTAGTCTCCTGAACTGGTTCCAGTCCTCTGCAGTGTTCAGTCTGCTCGCTTTTTTTCAGAGCTTCTCTCTTTCTAGAAGCAAGGACTTGATCTGAGGGGTGAACCATTTACAGGTTTTGGTCCTAGTTCGAACTTTAATCAGGGCAGCATACTTATTAATGGCCCTTGATAGAATGTTGTGGAAGATATTGTAAGCTGATGTAATCGTTTTGGCCAGGAAGAAATCTTGCCACTCAGGGGAGTACTTAAGCTCGTTTAGGTAGGCATGTTCATTGAAGTTGCACCTGGATCTCTTCATAGAGAACTTTTGGATGGGTGCTGGGTTGTTGGTGGATCTTACTCCCACAATAAAACAATGGTCGCTGGCGTCTTAGACGAAGACATCAGCGTGGGAGAAGAGATGAGGTTTGCTCACCATTAGCACATCCAAAAGTGTACTTTTACTGGGTATCTTCACGTTTGGGCATGTTGGTTCAGTAATAAGTTGTGTCAGCCCATGTTCATCACAGAAGGATGCAAGGGGGGCAGCTGTGTTAGAGAGCCAGTCAAAGTTAAGGTCTCCTAAAATAATAGTTTCTGGCAGCCCCTGTCCCAACTTATCACTTAGATATGAACAAGCTGTAGGCCAGCAGACGGTGGTCTGTAGCATCCTATTATGCAGAGTGCAGTAGTCTGTGTAATTTCCACTTTGAGAATTAGGCATTTGAATTCGCTGGCGACAGATGCCGAGGATAAGCAGAAGGCAGAAAATTTGTCTTTAACGTAGATAGCTACCCCTCCTCCTCTGGCATGCCTATCAGCTCTGAACAAGGCATAGTTGGGGATGTTTACTTCTCTATCAGTGGTGCTGGGTCTAAGCCAAGTTTTGGAAATCACAAGTATGTCAGGAGAGGTATGATTTATCCAGGTTTGTATTAAGGTTATCTTTTTAAGGAGGCTACATACATTAATATGCAAGAAAATTATTCCTTTTAAATTTGCTAGTTCTGCTGGTGAAGCAATAGCTTCTGGGGGGCCAGGGTTGACTTCTATGTTGCCTGAACATAGCAGGAGGATAAGTAGGATTTTTCTAAGAGCGCTAATTATAAGCTTGTAATTTCTGCCTTTCTCCCGTCTAGTAGATCTGATGTTTTAGGGACTGGAAAGTAGCCACCATAGAAGAGCTGATCTGTTGTAGCAAGAGCTAGTACCCCACCACTATAGGCGGGAGGAGATAGAAGTCTGCGTGGTGGGAGGAGGCCTGTGGTGGGGGGTGTTATAAGTACTACTGGTATGTGGTCCAAGAGCAGGGTTCGAGGTGTTGGTACTTGGAATCACGGAGGCAATTAAAGGATAAGTTGCCATGTGGTATACAGCACAAGGTGCAGTTGTAGACCAAACATGATGGTAGTTCAGGTGTCCAATGCTGGGCAGCTGGTATCAGCAGAAGAAGGGGCAGTATAAGGAGCCATATAGGGCCCGACATGATGGTACCTCAAAAAAGGAGCCACTCAATTAGCCCAGGGGCCAGTGGGGTTGCTGGATTAATGCAGCTTACCAGTAGCTTTCCGATCCAGGTCGACCCGCATTTGATAGCATTTAAAAATATTTAGTGGTGAAGGCACAGCCAAGGAGAGCCTATGCGTTTTAGTAAGGCGAGGCCCTGAGAGTTGGATCCTGTAGACTGGACAGAGAAGAGGGGGATTATGAGCTAAGTCTCTACTGGTGGGGCAGTGTGCCAGGGGACGTGGACTAATATTTTGGCAGGAAGTACTGTATTTAATAATAAGCAGAGGTGGGGGGGGCAGTCGAAAAAGTTGAGGCAGTTGACGTACCTTGTAGGGCCTTGAGTTCGTGTCTGCAGTCTTGAGCGTTGGCTAGAGGGGCATCGACCGCCCGATAGCCGGGAATCCCGCGGCTTAGGAGCTGGGAGCCTGAGCGACAGTTCCTCGGCTGAGAGAGAGAAGGAGAGTGAGGGTTAATAAAGGGGATTCACATAAAGGGTTAGACAGAAAAGCGGGGAGTCCAAAATTTGCAGAACAAAAGGACGTGAATTACTTTGGCACCCAAAAGTGTCTAGGGCCAGTGCACGTATGCAGGGAAAGGGCTGTAGACACTAGATTTCTTTCCCAAACCACAATTCAAGTCCTTTCAATTACAGACTGGGTTAACACTTCGGCTTTTTAACATTCGTCCCAACATAAACATTTTTTAGGGTTTAAAATCAAAGAGCAGAAGCTGGCTTCTGCCAGGGACCAATCAGAGCATGGTCTGAGAGGGCGCTCGCAATCTGGTTGGTTGCAGCAGTTGCCGTACCTTGTAGGACCTTGGGTCCATGTCTGCAGTCTCGAGCATCGGCTAGAGGGGCGCCGACCACCCGGTAGCTGGGAATCTCGTTGCTTAGGAGCTGGGAGCCTGGGTGGCAGTTTCTCGGCTGAATCTGTCCGGGGGTCAGTCAGGTGGTCTGTTAGCTGTGGCCTGCTCGGAGAGAGCCAGGGCCACAGGAGCAGCTTGGGAAGCCCACAGATGGGTTTTTTGATAGTGTTAACCTGCCTCAGTTCATTCACTTATCTCCAGTGAACCCACCCTAACCTAACTTAATCTCTCTTTTTCCCTTCCCTTCCTCCTAACCTCTCCTCTCTGCCTGCCTACTGCACAGTAACAAAGGAAAGGGCCCACAGACAAATCTATGCAGGCTTCAAGGGGCCCCTTCACCTGCTTTCCATTATACAACTGATTGCTTCAGAGACCCTCTCATGGTTATAAGAGTACCTAGAAGGTTTCCAATTTGAAATAAACAGTCCTGACTGAAAGAAAATTCGGTCATGATTTACAGTCATTAAACCACATGTTCAATGCACCATTTCTTAAGTAATTTATTGGGAGCATAAGCAATGATCATGGGGCATGATTGGGCTGGATTTTATCAGTGTTCTCTTAACCAGTTTTACAATCTGCAGTAGTAGATGACAGAACTGATACGGAATGTTGGGATCCACAGAAACAGCAATAACCAAAGAAGAAAGGGAAATATGCACCAGCAGAGAAGTGAAACATAATAATGATAACTTCTTGAAACATTGTCACCACAGCACAGGCAAATCATGTAATAAGAATGGAAACAATACAGCACGTTATAGTATGTATTTCTAAAATGCTTTACCCCCCTTTAAGGATGTCTCTTTCTGCTGAATCTTTACTGAAATTAACTGTTGAAACATGTCTTGTTAGATTAATAAATAATGTTCAAACCACTGGGGCTGACAGTATAGCATAGAAGTTAAAGTAATGAGCTGTGAATGAGTGTAACACCTCCAGCAGACCTGGGTTTGATTACCATCACCACCTCCACTTGAGTGTACAGTATATGTATACTGTGCAGACTCTGAGCAAGTCAGGTAACCACCCCAATGATCCTGGGTGGCCCCAGAAAACAGGCACTTATGTATAGAGGGCCTAACACATTTACCAAAAAGAATAATAATAATAATTGTATCATTATATTTGTAATTATATTTTTTCAGCTTCTGTGATTTTATGTATACACAACTTCAAGCTGTTGTGATAGTTGGTTGCACTGATAGTCAATAAATCTATTAGAATACAATGTGCAGTGCTGAGCCAAAAGGAAAATATTGAGCTTCTTTATTTTTCTGTTTTGAACATTCAAATGCGTATATCAAAAGGATATATTTATGGCAAAATGGCAAAACAAAATAATGCATCAATCCCTGCTGCACAGAAGACTATAGGTTCCAAACTTTCCTAGCCAATATGTGGGATATGCTAGCTTAAAAACCGACAAAATGTAGTACATATGCCAAGGAAGATGGAACCGACAAAATTAGTGCTGTCGTGTTCATAACAGTCAAGGCTGGCCCATACATTGAACATTGTGATTAATAAAGCACACGTTCCTATCAGTTCGTAATGACCTGATAGGAACGTGTGCCTTATTAACCCCAGTGTTCAATGTAGGAGCCAGCCTTTATTCCTGAGGGAAAAGGCTTCTGACTGCTAAAATGAGGGACTCCCATCTTATGTGGGACTCGGAGTTATATGCACAGAAAATATTTCATTGGTTACCTCTTCAACTTCAGTTTTTAATGAGCATAGATTACGTTATAGTAAACAAATGAATCCAGGTTTCATTATCCAAAGCGTGAAACTGTATTTCTACAGCGGTGTACTATTAAATAGAAAAGCAGTGACACATTGAAACAGTAATTGCCTGTGCACCGTGCAATTTCTAATAATAAAATTCTGTGGAAAAAATGTCACTGTGAGTGGATCAATACCCCTCGCTAACCCCAACCCCCGTTGATAGAGACAAGAGAAGTGTGCGACTTCAAGCCCTCAGAATGAATAGCATTAAAAGAAGCAGGCGCTCTTTTACCCAATCAAAGGGCCGGACCTTGCGAAATCGTAGGACATTAAAAATTTTAACATTTTCCACAAATAAACACAGTGCATTTGTAGTATGTCAAGGATGCATCATGCACTAACGCACATTTAGATGCCGTTAAAGTAAAAAAAAAAATGCAATTAAAACAGAATAACTATTAACCAGGGAGCTATAACCAGTCCACTACAACAAATTCGTTCACATCTACAAAGCATCTCCTAGAATGTTGTTATTTATAATTAAACTGTGTTTGGTTTGAATTGGGGGAACACCCATAAAGTGATGCAGCTATAGCTGCATTGTGGTTATTTTTTCGATAATGCAATTATCTATAGTATTGTATTAAGGCCACTTTTCATTTGCAGCAACAATGTAGGTTTATAATATACTAATTCCTATTCACCTGTCAATCTGTCTGACATCAAGCCCTTGCAATATTTGTATTGTTTCCATACATAGTGGGCATAAGAAGCCGATAACTTAGTCTATCACATACTATCACAAAATAGATCTCAAGCAGTAATGTGCACCATTGTACACATCTCTGAACTTTCTGTGATATGGGAGAGGTCATAAGTTCGAAGCTCATCATCGCACCTGGATCATGTGACTGCCATGCGCTTCAGTTCAGACACGGGTACCAGTGTAGGTGTTTCTACATCTTGCTGAGGCTGTTGTGGAATTTAGGGTTACCACCTTTTAAGAAGTCCAAAGTGGAACATTTCTTACTGAAACACGATTTCTTGTAGGACAACATGTAACCTCGACCAATGCAACAGACTCTTTTTCTCTAAATAATCGGAATTAATACTTAGTCTCGTAGGATTTTTCTTTTTGTTTGTTTGTTTTTTCATTGTTCATATTGTTTGATCATTTTAATATATTTTAGTTAAGGGTATAGTTTTATGCAACATTTAGAGGAAAGTATGAAAATATTTTTTCTACAATATAAGATCAGGACTTGAAGCATTTTTCATGTTTTTGACAGGACACAGCTGACCAAATCAGGACTACCCTGTCAAAATCAGGACAAGTGGAAACCTCAGACTGGAAATACAAATTGTAACTATCATTATATAGCATCCATTGTAGCAATCAAGTGTATCCGACTGTAAAACTTGTATAATAGCTCATTGATTAGGTATTTTAAAATTGCCTTAAAATAACATTTTTGTAACCAGTGAAAATAGTAAGAGAACCTAATTTTTCATTACTTTATTAGCTACTTCTGAGTTTCTGATCCTCCCACCTCCTGACAAAAGAACACCTACTGTAGTTATACACCCAGGACATACAGTATCTGGAAACAAGCTGTTATCAGTTCAGTTTGTCTTTCCTGATAAAAGCTTTGAAATAAATAGATACACACACACACACACACACACACACACACATCCTATTTGTGCCACTTAAAAATTTCTACAAATAAGAAATAACTTAAACTAGCTACGGGACGATACTGACTGCCTGCACATTACCTGTGTAACGTAATATCGTTCCGTGGCTAGCGAAACTTCAGTGCATCGAAAGTAACGCAAGGCGACTAGCTTTTTCAGATTTGAATAAAATAATATGCAGGGATAGAATCGCATCTCCTTTGTACCCCCACTTGCATTTTTTTAGAGTTTTTGGCCGGGAAATGCACAGTGAGAATTAATTACCAGACACCGCTGAGTCGCAGTTTTTATGGTCTCTGCATAGCTCGAGGTTAATGTCTCACTAAAAATGCAGTGAAAGTGGCTGATTGCATCAGCTAATCACAGAACTGTACAACAGTGGCCTGGGAATTCTGATTTAGTAGGGGGTCAATGAAAATAACACTTTTTTTCTGAACAGAACTTGAATGCATGCAGTGCTTATGAGTTCAACTTTCAATGTTTATATAGCACATTTGCAAAATGGCCCAAGTATGTCATATACTAATTTCTTAGTTGCCAAAACTTATCTAACTTGACAATTTCCAAAACACACAGATAAGATTCAGTTTTTGCCTGCACCAAGCGGTGAACCTGGTGACCCAACAGACCTGGGTTTCAAACCCACAACTGCGGCTTGCATACTGTGCGATGGCTGAGCAAGTCGCTTAACCTCCCTATGCACAGGGGTCACAGTTTTGATAGCAGACCAGGTGGAACATATACCTTATACTGTCCCAATAGGGTGTGTGTGTGTGTGTGTGTGTGTGCACGCGCGTGCGATGTGTTTTCCATATCCTACATATAGGCACTATGTTTTCTCTGATGAAGCACAAAGGCACAGAACCCCTGGCTGCAGGAATCAAAGGATGCAACTGCAGAACTAGGAAGCACAGAATCCAGGAATGTAATGCATACAGGAACACATGCTAAATTAAACTCGATGCCAAAAATAGCCTGAAATAAGCCGATGCAATAAATATTTAGTAAGCCAAAAGAGAGCAGTGGCTGAAATCCCGGCACTGGCGCTTCAACTGGAACCAAATGCTAAATTAAACTCTATGCCAAAAATAGCCTGAAATAAGCCAGTGCAATAAATATTTAGTAAGCCAAAAGAGAGCAGTGGCTGAAACCCCGGCGCTTCGACTCTGTGAGGAGTTTTCTTCAGGGGAAGTGGCTTGACACACCTGACAGCGTAATTGATATAGACACAATACAGGTGAATGTCATTACATTCGCTCAACACAAACAGGAAAACAATTTATAATTAAATTACCACATGATGCGTCAAGACCACAACTACAAAATGCCAAGATAAACCAAAATGTGAGTTACAGATCATCATTTTGTACCAAACCCAGTTCATCAGTGATAAAAATGGTGGTTTAAAGGTTGGTAACCTCACCGAAACTAAACTGTAAACAGACCCCAGGTAAAGGAAGGAAAACAAGTACAGTAGTAAGCAAGTTTATATAGAACAGCACAGTGTAGAAAGTTGGAAGTGCCAGCATTATAGAAATGCAGGATATCATACCAAAAAGTGAAGGGTAACCCACAGCAAAAGAGGTCAGTTAGAAAAATGATAATAACAAAGGAATAATACAAATAT
The DNA here is from genome assembly GCA_016271365.2 of Neoceratodus forsteri. NCBI lineage: Eukaryota > Metazoa > Chordata > Ceratodontiformes > Ceratodontidae > Neoceratodus > Neoceratodus forsteri. The sequence goes on from JADMNL010000029.1 coordinate 219,316,640, forward strand.
TTATGATTTAATGGGGAAATTCCCTCGGTGAAAAGAACGGGGTTGGGAGTGGTGATAGTAAAAAGAATAGTTAAAAAGAAAGGAGAGTTGGGCAACCCGGAGCCAAATAAAATGCTCCTGTTTGCTACAATGAAAAATACCAATGGAAACGGAAGAGCCTAAGTAAGATTTGTTGCAAAAAGTGGAATAATAGAAAGGTGGGCAACCCGGAGCTGTGAAAGGCTCATAAGTAACAGTACAGTAGCCATATGTACATTGCAAGAAGAAACGGGAAAGCCAAAAGCAAACTTCATTGAAAAAGGGGAGAAAAACTATTATGCTTTTTAAACAGCTGTTTTTAATCGAAGTACTATGGTTTCAGCTATGGTTGTGTTTTGGCCTCATAACTATGTATTGCACTTCACTGGCTTATTTGTGGCACCCAGTTTCATTTAGTATTAGGTTCTTGCGGTCTCTGATGAATCACAGAGCAAGACCTTACTGTACACAATACTCATCTTTATTGTTTTGGGATCGTATCCGTCCGCACCGTGAGTGTGACACTACAAACATGATACTTTCTGAAATGCATATCAGTTTTTACCAGAGAACTTCAATCCCTCACCAAAGAGTTGCAAGTAAATGTCAGTTCTTACGGCAGAAATGTTAAGAGCAGAGCGGGAGCCTTGGAGACGCGTTTCACTTGGCTGAGCAGGAATACCAGGTCTGAAAAATGCTGGTTGTACTGATCCCCTCCCACCAACTCTCAGAAGCAGCAACAGTAGGTGAGCTTCATACCGGAGTGCCAGTTCTCCAGGGCTAGTGGGACTCGTCCTCCTCTGGGTAGAAAGGCGGCAGCATCCTCTGCACAGTGAGAAATAGGCATAAGGGTGCATTTAGTGGACAGAAGAAGGCAACAATGCACCTGGCAGCCTGAACAAGAGAAATGGATGTGCTGGGTCTGTGCATTATATAAGACAAGCTTGCAGTGGGGTTGTGTGAAGGAGAGTCTTCCCGAGCACGCAGTGTGTGTGTGTGTGTGTGTGTGTAGGGGGAGCGCGCATGAGCAGGCGATATCTTATCGCTGCTCACTGAAGCATAGCTCCCCCTTTCAACTGTACTCCACTGCATTTGACTGCTGTCATAGACAGCTGCAGCAGTCATTGGAGAACTGGGGCCACGCCTGCAAACACACTGACTGAATTGGAAGAAGGCTGCCACACCTCCGAAAACTCGGATGATGGCACTATGTTTCTTGCACATACGTGCAAGCAAACATAAAAAGGGGAGGAGGGGGTCAACGGAGATCAATAGGGCTATGGAAGTGGAGTAGGTTCAAGTTCATTGCAGGAAAAATCCATTAAGCAGGATCATTCACAAGGAGGTCCTGATGGACACAGGCAGAATAAGACATTCAGTAACATATACAGGCAGGAGTTTCAAGTAGGTAGAGAACACTTGGGCACACTGGGTGGGCTGAGCGGTCCTTTTCTGCTGACAAATTCTACATTTCTGTGGCTTCATGTGTTAATTCAGGTGCAGTGTTTATTTAAAGTTGCGCCTACCATACATCCAGATGTAAGGTACAGTAAATTACTGAATTAGATGCAGCCCACTTACACTGCAATAAACAGAACCCCACTGCTTTGAGAAAGAGACTCTTTATAAGGCTGCTTAAAGAGCTGGGGTTCTTTTTGCAGTGTCCACACCAGTATGCTGATCTTAAAATCGAGACCGCATCTGAATGAGTACTTGATTCTTGCTCACTCCATTTCTATCCCACTTTGAAACCTGCTTGTCCTGAGTTACTTTTGGGCTGGCAACACCTCACCTATGTTGGAAGATGACCAATAAGCGGCACTGAAAGACATCAGACTTCACAGACTGTGAAGGCAGCTGCTCAAGGACAGACATAAGGCAATTCTACTTGGGGGTAGGAGGAAGTAAGCTCTTGATTAACCGGAATCTACAGCTTATCCATCAGGTAGGGAAATGGGCAGACTAGGTGGGCCAAGTGGTCCTTATCTGATGTCAAATTCTATGTTTCTATGTTTCTCACCCACCATCCTGGCAAGAAGAAGGCTGCAGCTGTGGCCACTGATGACTGTTGGGGTGTGGGGATGGGGGGACCAAAGGGGACAGACATAAGGAGATAAAATCATAATAAAAATTGTGAGATCTTCACCAGCTTTCCAAAATGCTTACCAGTAAAAGACCACTCTATGAAGTTTTTCAAATGGCAACACAATCTGGTGAGCCCTCTGTCTGCCATCTGACACCAGGCATCAACCAGCATAAAATTGCCTGAAGAAGGCAGTGTGGTCATGTGGTTACTGAAATACTGGAGATTACAGATTTATAAGAACAAAAGAATATCACACAGAAGCTGGCATATGTGCCTATAGCAGCTGTCTCCTGCTTCTCAGTAGTTATATTTATACCCTTGAGGTACTTGAATGTTTCTCCCCTCATTCCCTCCTCTCTTCCAGTGAGTACATATTGAGGTCCCTTAATTTCTCCTCATAAGTCTTGTGTTGTAAGCTCTGTACTATCTCATTCGCCCTTCTCTGGACCATCTCCAGCCTGTTAATATCCTTACGAAGGTGTGACTTCCAGAATTGCACACAGTACTCCATGTGGAGCCTGACCACAGTTTTATATAATGGCATCACTACCTCCCTCCTTATGCTGGTGATACCCCTGCCTATGCACCCCAGCATGTCACTGGCCCTCCCAGCTGCCTTACCACATTGACATTTTCAGATAATCTGAAATAAGAACCTCCAGGCCTCTTTCCTTCTTTGTGACTGTCAGCAATGCCCGCCCCCCCCAGCCTGTACCTTTCCATAGGGTTTCTGTGTCCCAGGTGCATAATTTGTACTTTTTGAATTCAACTTCAGTTGCCAGTCCTCAGACCATTTCTCAAGCTTCCCCAGGTCCCTCCTCATTTTCTTCACCCCCTCTGGGGTATCCACTGTGTTACAGATCTTGGTGTCATCTGCATACAGGCAGACCTTTCCCTTCAGCCCTTCTGCAATGTCACTAATGAAGACACTGAACAGGACTGGCCCCAGGACCAATCTCTGCGGCACCCCACTGGTCACCCCCTCTCCCCAGACTGCACCCCATTTACCACCACTCTCTGTCTCCTGTCTGTTAGCCAGTTTCTAATCCACCTTACCACTCTTTCCCCCATGCCCAACCTACTCAGTTAGTTTATCAGCCTCCTATGTGGGACGGTGTCAAAGGCTTTGCTTACATCAAAGTAAGCATTGTCCACTGACCCATCCTGATTTACTTACTTTGTCACCCAATCAAACAGATCAATCAGATTTGTCTAACATGACCTTCCCACTGTGAATCCATGTTGCCTATGGTCCTGGGCTCCGATGGCTTCTAGATGCCCCACTATCCTTTCTTTAACCAATGTCTCCATGATCTTCCCCACTACTGAAGTGAGGCTGACCAATAGTTCCCCGCCTCCTCCCTACTGCTAGATTTGTATAGAGGGACCACATGTGCCCTCCTCCAATTCTCTGGTACCACCCCTGTGTTGAATGACTCACTGAACATGGCTGCCAGAGGTACTGCTATTTCTCTTCACAATTCATTATGTTGCTTGCACACATGTGCAAGAAACATAGTGCCATCATCGGAGATTTCGGAGGTGTGTCACCTCCTCCTCCAATTCAGTCAATGAGCTGGCAGGCGCGGCCCCTGTAAGCCAATGCATTTTGGAGCTGTCTATGACACGCTCCAAAATGCAGTGGCATACAGTTGAAAGGGGGAGCTATGCTTCAGTGAGCAGAGATAAGAAGCCTAGCTCTCAAACGCAGGGTGTGCGCGTCCACATCGCACTGTGTAGCCGACGGGTGCCCAATCTCTGTCGGCTGAGCTGCGCCTCCCCCATTGTAGGTGCCACGCTGGGAGCCCACCCCAGAGTGGCAATCAGTCCATAGGCCAACTGGGGTGCCCAATCCCCGTCGGCTGAACGCCCACCCCAGCATGGCAAATGGTCCCAAGACACTTTTTTATTTTTAACCTGAAAAACGAAAACGTCTCCCGCTGAGCGCCTCCCGACCCCCACAACCCGCACCCACCCACCGCGCACCCAGCCCCCCACGCCCCTCACCCCATACTTACCTCCGACTCCGGCGCGAACGATCTTCGTGGACCGGGAACACGTCTGCACTCTTCAAAGCCGACCGCGAACTGAGGAAATGCCGGTAAGCTGTATAATGGCCTAGATAGGGGGGTTTCAACTTTGTTGCATATCTCAGGCATTTTTGGAATTTTGCACCAAATTTTCAACATGGGGTTTTTGGGACCCCTTCTCATGAATGATGTCACTGTCATGGCCGTTATTCAGGCCGAAGGGTGATTTTGTGCAGTGACTCGAAATCACCTTCGCCTGAATACCGCCATGACAGTGACATCATTCATGAGAAGGGGTCCCAAACCCCATGTTGAAAATTTGGTACAAAAATTCCAAAAAATGACTGTTTTACAAGCGTGCTTTGCGCAGTTCCTACGCAGGCTCGTAAGTTCGCTAATTTTCAATATTTTCACTCCAGATTTTCAACATTGCCATTTTACCACACCTCCTTATGAGCAGTACAGCTGTCATTTTTCATATCCTGCCCAAAACGTGTTTCCGCCCATGTAGCGCACAATGGCGCAGTCGATGTGTAAACTCAATGTATGGGACACATTAACAAAATCACAGTGACCCTGTTCATGAGCAGAGGTCTTAAAATGGCTATGTTGAAAATTTGGTGAAAAAATTCTTAAAAATGACTTTTACGAGCGTGCGTTGCACAGTTCCTAGGCACGCTCATAAGTTCGCAAATTTTCTATATTTGCACTCCAATGACTTCCAAATACCTAAACAGCACATAGAAGCAAGCAACATTCGGCATTGACAAATGCTTGTGTAATATCCTTGGGTGTATGCCATCTGGTCCCATCGCTTTGTCCATCATCAGTTTACTCACCTTCTGCAGGATTCTTCTGCCTGTGAATGGACTATTGTCCACATCTTCATGCCTTTGCAACTGCTGTGGCCCTTGCCCTTCCCCCCTTCTGTGAATACTGAATAGAAAGACACACTGGATGTCTTGGGGGAGGGCACATGACAGTTCTTAGGCATGGTACTTTCACTTCCAACTACCTAAACAGCACATACAAGCAATCAACATTCGGCATTGACAAATGCTTGTTCTGTATTCCCACTATGAGAGCAAGTCTAGGTCAGAGATCACTAGTATGTCAGTTGGCTCATTTCTATAATTCTTTACCATCTAAAATACTCAGTACCATGAGTAGCATTCCTTCAAGTTTTAACTCAAGAAATATTTGATGGATAATAAGAAATGCAGTTATCCTTGAGTTATTTGCATCATATTAATATTTTTAGCTCATTGATTTACTTTTACTTCTGCATTTTGTACTTATATTTATCGTTGTTTTTTATGTATCTGGTCACTTATGAAAACAGGCTTTTTACTCATGGATTTACTAGATTTTAATAAATCAAATCAAATCAAATCAAATCAAATTCTTCTCGATGCCTTCATGTTCCAGAATTGGCCAGTTTACATATGGACATATGAAGGAGCCAGCAGAATAAGGCCGTTAGGTGTAGCTGGTCTGCTCATATTGCAGGGTCCACTGCTTGAGTTACTGACCCTGCCCACCTCAGTCCTCCCATCCTTTTCATCCGCCCCTCCCATGACATCCTCTTGTGTCTATCCCACCCTTTCTTGAAGCTGAACACAACTGCCAATGAGTCCATCTCATCCAGCAGTGCATTCCAACTGTCCACCACCCTCTCGGTAAAAACATGCTTTCTAGATTCCCTTCTAAACCTTCTTCATCCAATTTTAAACAGTACCCCTCATACTATGGTTGCCACTTAGCACAAATAAACCCTCCTTATCCACCCAATTAATCCCTTTCAAAAATCTCAATCATGTCCCCCTGTCTCCCTCCTCTGCTTCATGAAGTACATGTTCAGGTGTTTCAACTTCTCTTAGGTTTTCTTTGCTGACCTGCAATCATCTTAGTTGCTGTCCTCTGTGCCTTCTCCAGCAGGTTAATAGTTTTTTTTTAAGGCTTTAAGATTTTGCTTCACAGTAGGGGTAATCAGGCATCTTAAAAGGATGGAAACCACAGGAGTAGTGTGCATCAGGGTGGCACAATGCTGTAGGAAAATTTGGGGTCTCAGCTATATGTGTCAGGAGCATGAGTTGGGATTGGATGGGGCCAAAAGAAAGTCAGACCCTTGAAGAATGTAGGAAATAATGAAAATAAAATACTCCGTAAGGCAGCAGAAAATGTGTAATTTTTGAAGAAAGGTTAAAGTAAACCACTTCCACATCTGAATGGCCTCTCTACAGTACTTTAGAGAACTGGTGTGACTCAAGAAGGTGAGAGAGTCACTGGCCTGGTGGTGTTGAGAGTTGAGGTGCTGGATGCCACACCTTGTGCCACACTGGCGACCTGTGTTCGGGAGCGAGCTTGGGTGATCTGGGGTTGGTGGGGTAGGAGAGGATTGACTTTCACGGCCTTGATGTGGGAGTGCGCCAAGCTGCACTGGACACCATTGCACATCCTGGATCCTAGGAGGAGATCATCAGAACTGGGGAAAACTCACGCTGGCTGGGTGTAGACATCAGCTGCCCCCCAACTCCAGAGCTGGATCCTGACCACTGCGACCTGGTCTTGGTGCCATCTCTGCTCATGGAAGCACTGGAAGAAAGCACCGAACAGCAGAAGGCGGACCCACTCTAGGGAGTGTATTCCCGAGGGATGGCTCCACTCAATGTGTCGCGGGTGTGCCAAGGACCGAGATACAGATGGGAGGATCTCAGGCAGGAGGTGATAAGGTAGGACGACTGAAGGGGCCTCAGCCAGCGGTGGTGACGGGAGGTAAATAAAGTTGAAAAAAAAATAGAAGGTGAGAGAGTAACTACACAATAGATAGGAGAAATCCTGAAGGTTATTTTAATTGATTTATATCTTATGTTGTTTAACGGACAATGTTCTTTGTCAGATGGAAAATCTCCCTCTTAATTCACTATTGCACTTTAAAAATAATGCCACCTGAAAAACAGTGAAGTTATTAGGTTTACTGTTCCTAAAACAAAGACTAAAATGGGAGAACGTTCTTTTTCTACAGGGTAGCTAAAAGTTGGAGTGAGCTTCCTGGGTCATTTCATGGTGACATTAGTCATCAAACTTTTAAAATTAAACTAAGAAACATCTTAGTCAACTATGATGTAATTGTTTTTAATTCGATTGTGTCAATTGTATCTATGTATTTTTGTGTCTTATTATATGTAACATCTATGACTGTATATTTATGGTCCTGGGTCACGCATGAAAAAAGGCCTTTGGCTCATTGCTTTTACCTGGTAAACAAAAGCTAAAATAAATAAACAATAAATAAATAATTTGCTGACGCAATATCAAGCCCATGATAACATCTCAGAGTGAGTTGTGTAAGCAGGAACATTTGTCAAGGTATATGATATGGGATATCATACTGCCTCAGGTGTGTTGTGAGGCACAAGGCCATAAGCCAAGTTGCTTCAACCACCTCAGAAGGAATTTTTAGCCCATGATATCACAGACCTGGGAGTGTATTATTATGATTATGAAATGTATCCTTTTGTAATTTTTGACTGATGGTATGACCCACTTTTAGACCAGGATTATGTACTGAGATATCATACCAGCTGCAAGTCATAGAATCATGGAAGCTTGATGGCAGAAAAGGACCACACCGGCCCATCTAGTCTGCCCTATTTCACCCCCCTACACCCGCTCCATTTCCAGCCCATGCCCTCCCCCCGCTACTCAACTCCTTATGTCTGTTCCGTGCCGTCTTGAATCCCTCCACCAATGTAGTCCCCAACTTCTTCTGGTAATCTGTTCCAGGGCTCCAACCCTCTCTGTGAATAACTCACATTACCTCTGTATCTATTTCCCTGCAGTCTAAGGCTATGCCCTCTAGTTATGGCACCCTCTTTCTTCTTAAGTAAACACCCTTCCCTTACTTTGTTGAGCCCCTTGACATATTTAAAAGTTTCAGTCTTTTCTCCCCTCTTCCTTCTAGCCTCCAGCATGAACAGATCCAGCTCCTGCAAGGGGTCTCTGCTCGTATGTCTTTCTGTGCATAACCTGCACCATCTTGGTTGCCCTTTTCTGTACCCTTTCCATCACATCTATGTCCTTGCAGAGGTGTGGTCTCCAGAACTGGACCCCTTAATCCAGGTGCGGCCTCACCATGGCTTTGCAGAAGGGCATTGTTACCTCCCTCCTTCTACTAGTAATGCCCCTGCCAATGCATGCCAACATTCCATTGGCCTTTCCCACTGCCCTGCTATATTGTTTTCCTACCATAAGGTTGGATGAAACTATGATCCCCAGATCCCTCTACTGTTCTGTTACTTTGATTGCCTCCCCTCCCAGGGTGTACTCTGCTTGTGTGTTCTTACTCCCCATGTGCATCATAGCATAATTTTTGGCATTAAATTTCAGCTACCATGTCTCTGACAGATCCTCGAGTGTCTTCAGGTCCTGCCTCATGTCCTCCACCCCTCCCGGGGTGTCCACCCTATTGCAGATCTTTGTATCATCAGAATATAGCCACACTCTCCCTCTCAGCCCCTCCGCTATATCACTGATGTAAATGGTAAAAAGTAGAGGTCCCAAGACTGATCCATGGGGCACCCCACTCTTCACCCCCATCCTGGAATACACCCCATTTAGCACCACCCTCTGAGTTCTTCCCGCTAACCTGGCCTCCACCCACCTTGTTACTTTCCCTCTGACCCCTAGACTTTCCTGTTTGCTCTCCAGCTTTCTGTGGGGGATGGTGTCAAAGGCCTTACTGAAGTCCAGATAGGCCTCGTCCACCTCCCTTCCCCTCCCTGGTCGATCACCTGAGTCACCCAACTGAAGAACTTGATCAGGTTCATCTGACATGACCTTCCTTTGGTGAAACCATGTTGTCTGCTGTCCTGCAAGCTCCTCTCCTTCAGGTAGTCCACCACCCTCTCCTCGATTAACACTTCCATTACCTTCCCCACCACTGAGGTGAGGCTGATGGGTTGATAGTTCTCTGTCACCTCCCTGCTTCCTCCCTTGTGTAAAGGCACCATGTCTGCCCTCTTCCAGTCCTCTGGCACCCCTCTATTATCCAGTGACAAGTTGAATAGCCTTGTCAATGGGGTGGCCAACTCCTCCCTCGTTTCCCTGATCACTCTGGGGTGCGACCGGTCCGGTCTCATTGTGTTTTCCACCCTCAATCTTTCTAGCTCCTCCCTAACCCTATCCACAGAGAACAGGCTCTGATCCATCCATTTGTCCACCTTCCCCCTCCTCTTTAGCTCAGGTCCCCTCCCATCTTCCTCTTCCATAAATACTGAGCAAAAGTACTTATTTAATATCTCTGCTTTTTCACATTCCCCTTCCAAGTTTCTCTCTCCCTCCCCCGCTCAGCCTTGCAATCCCCTGCCTTGCCCTCCTCCTCTCCCTCACAAATCTGAAAACAAGTTTTGTCCCGCTTTTTTTTAGCTATTTTATCCTCAGTATCTGTTTTCGCCCTACTGATTTTCTGCTTTGCCAGTCTCCTCTTCTCCCTATAAGCGTCCCTGTTTTCCTCATTGAGTGTCCTCCTCAATTTTCTGAAAGCCCTCCTCCTTTCCCTGACTGCCCTCGCTATCTCCTTAGTAAACCAAAGTAGTCTCCTCCCCCTGGGTTTGAATCCCACAGGTGCCTAGGTGCATACTGTGTGATCCTAAGCAAGTCACTTGACTTCTTTGTGCTGCCAGGTCGCAACTGGAAATAAGCTTTAGCATGGTGTGCTACCCCTCACTCCTGTTTGCTCTTCTTAACCTTTTTTATGCACATTTCCATGGCTTTCAGTATCCCTCCTTTAACAGATTCCCACAACTCCTCCACTGCCCCTATATTCTTTGTTCCCTCCATTGCTTCCCTTGCTAGCCTTTTCATCCTGTCGGAAGTCTGCACATTTGAAGTCCATGACTGTAGTACTGGTTTGATTTGTCTCCCTCCCTGCCCTCACCCTGAACCTTACAGTCCTGTGATCGCTGGTGCCCATGACTTCTCCCACCTGCACCTCCTCCACAATCTCCCCATTTGTCAGGACCATGTCTAGCAGGTTGGTGCCCCCTGTTGGGTCCCTGACTAGCTGTTGTAGGAATGCCCCCTGCAGCGCAGCTAGGATCTCCCTGCTCCTAGTCAACACTGCATCTGGGATTCCCCAGTCTATATCTGGGAGGTTTAGGTCCCCTACCAGTAGTAATTCTCCTTTTAGGGGCCATCTGTGTAACTGCGTGAATAAGCTGTTTGTCCCCCTCTTCCTCCCGCTGCATAAGTGGTCTGTATACCACCCCTGGCTGCAAGGATTCTCCAGTCCCCCTTCCTAGTGTTATCCACAATAGCACTTTCTCCCCCGTCGTCTTCTTGTTCCTTGATTATTCTCATGTCATCCCTAATGTATAAAGCAACTCCATCTCTCCCTTGCCCTCCCTGTCCCTTTTAAACAGTCTGTAGCCCAAATTAGTCATCTCCTAGGTATGATGCTCCATCCACCAAGTCTCGCTTATTGCTACTATATCCAGTCTGTTGTCCCCCATGATGGCCTCCAAGTCCACCATCTTCTTCCCTTAGTGCCTGGTGTTGGTAGCCAAGCCCTTCCACCAAGAACCCCCCATCCCCCTTTCAAGTGATACCCTCTTTCACAACGTTCCGTCTCTATCCTGGGAGGAGGCTGGTAGCCCCTCATTTTTCCTGTCCTATGGTGTGGATCCCCCACCCCGACCAATTTGGTCTCACTGCAATCTGATTTGAAGGGTTTGACCATTCATTTCAAAATTAAGCAGTAAGGTATGATGGGGTTGTGTTACAGTAGGATAATGGCCCACCTCAGGCAGGTTGAAGAATGAGGTGAAGGCAAAGCTAAGTGCTTACTCCACCCAAGAAGGGCTGTTAACCCACAATATTGCACCCCTTGGAGTGCATTATTGCAGTTATGAAATGGTTCCAGTTTACTAAATTCGATGTAGTTTTTAAACATATTTTTGCTGAGCTACTTTCGGCTGGGTCATGGTGCTTGGGATAATGTCCCGACTGAAAATACTTATTGGTCGATCAGGAACCAGTATTCTTCTGCCTGTTTCATAATTAAGGTTATTCACTGCTGAGAAATGTGGGGCAGTCATGCTTGGTATTTGGCTTGCTTATTTATTCATTTACTATGGTTCTGTTTCAATATCTCATTGTGGGTTAGACCCAGTTATCAGTATCAGCCATACCCATACACCTGGACCATTCTGTGTTCTCAGTATTATACTCCCGGGCATAGAACATCATGTGAGTTTGTCACTTCTCAGAGTGGATTAAGACACCTAGGTTTGGTGTGCCTCAATATGCACCCAAACATCTAATTTGTGACCCTCGATATAGAGTACCACTTCCTGTTATGTAGTATTGCTTTATGATACATATGAAATATTTTCTTTCCAGGTCAGCCATGGTTCTTCAGTATCCCTGTTAAGTGATAAGTCAAAATTCCCTTCATTTATGCGGACTGTTCCAAATGACATCTTCCAAGCTCTTGGTCTGGCTCAGCTGTTAATTTATTTTGGTTGGACATGGGTGGGAATTCTGGCCTCTGACAATGATTATGGTATGTTGGGCAGCCAGACTCTCAAACAAGAAATTGTCAAGGCTGGAGGCTGCATCGAATTTTTAGAAATGGTCACCAAATATAAAGAGAAGATCACCTCCACCATTGATGTGATTCAGCAGTCATCAGCAAATGTCATTGTGGTCTACTCCACTGCTGAGAATCTGGTTCCATTGCTGGAGGCCATTGCTATGCAAAATGTAACCGGTAGAGTTTGGATCAGCTCTACAGGTTGGCAGGTATCCTCGGAAGTTCTCAAGATGGAGGTTGTGAAAACCTTAAATGGTAGCATAGGTTTCTTCATCCACAAAGGCAAGATCCCTGGACTCAAGGACTTCTTGTACAGTATCCACCCTTCAATCTCTCCTTATGACATCTTTATAAGAACATTCTGAGAAGAGTGATCTTGCATGCATTCTTAGGGTAAGAGAACTGCAAGGCAACAGTGAATGGTTCCGATACCCTAACAATGTAAGTGAGACTACCCTTGCAACAGTAAAAGTGGTCTTGGTGGCAGTACTGGTGTAATATAATCCTTCACTAATTTATAAAAAAAAAGTACCCTAACATTCCCATTTCCAGGGCAGCTGGGGAAGAAATACTCTTCACAGAATAAGAGTGTTTCATGCACAGAGCCAAGGAGCGTTCTGATTGGTTGAAACTTGGAAGTGCTCCCTTGCTCTATAATGGACTATAGAAGGGAAATGAATTCCATCAAATGTGCTGCCTGCCACCATTAAGTTCGGAGCTGTGTTGAACATGGAATTCTGCTGGCAGAATTTGTGCAGAATGGCAATTCTGCTTCTGAAGTTCTTTTCAGAATTTAGTTTTTATAATGTATTGTTTCTTCTTGATCTGGCCCCTCACCTTGTCAGGTCCTGCCCCTCCAGCAGCATCTCTGCACTTACCCTCAGGTTTCCAATCCCATGGGTTTACCCACTGTGGAGTGGGCTGCTGTGCTGGTTCCAACCCCCACTGTGTCTTGGTCATAGATACAGGAGTTCCTTTGGTTCCTGAAGGCAGCCAGTTGCTGGAGTCTGGGTTTGAGTATACTGTAATCATGTACTGGGCATGCATTGTTGCTTTTTACTGTCATATCTCCTGAGATGCTGGTACTTGAGGAGATCTAATCAGAGGCACACAAGCATTCCTCACGTGAATCTTGTCCAACATTCCCTTTCCCCTCCTACTGTCTGCTGAACTACCAGCTGTGGTCACCCAGGGGGCAGTATTGCATTGGCAGCAGTGACCCGCCCTCCCTCCCTTCCCAAAGAAAGTCCACATCTTCTGGGATGCCTGATTTTCCTCTCCCTGGCCAGTTAAGTTTGTTCCAAACTCAGTTGTTGACTTAACGAGTGTTGGCACTGCTGCAGTGCAGGCAGGTCAGCACTGGAATTTACTGTTTACTTCTGAAAGGCAATTCTATATGTAATCCTATTCTGTGGTTTGCATAAATTCAGTTGGCAGTTTACGTAATTGCAGAAGACTATTATGAGGTTTATGAAATTGTAGTTTAGTAAGCCCCAGTTTGAAGAAATAGATTAGTTGCCGTGTTGGTCCTTGTAAGAAAACATCCAGAAGCAAATGATTTGATACCTTTTAATGGACCAACACAGGTGTTACAAAACACAGGTGTTACAAAACATAGATGTTACAAAAGAAAACAGTGTCTAAGCTTTTGGACTAACGAAGTCCTTCCTCAGAAACTTATGTTCCAGTTTAAAGAAAAATTCTGCTTTTGATGGAATTTTGTAGAATTAATTTGAATTTCCAAAATTCCACAGACTTTCTTCAGAAGAAGAATTTAATAAATCTGCACTGCTCTAATCAAGCTAGATTTTAACATTCTTCTATGATTTTGCCCATGGGCATCCTTACTAAAGTTTTTTTTTTCTGCAGACACCATAACATCATTACTGTTCATCCTCTTCCTTTCAATGTTGATAGCTAATTCAAACTTCCACACTATCCCATAACCCCATCTGAGCTCTTAACAAGCATTTTGCTAATTTTTACAAGTACCTTTGAGCCAAGGCTCTTTTACAAAGGTTCCACGTCAGAAATAACAAACAACAAGGAAGCAACTGTGAAATAACAGCAAACAATTCACGTGGGATATTCAAAGGAGTTGCACACCCGCGTGATATTCAAAAGGGGATGTTGCACTGCGCAGATCCTGATGCACTGGGGTGCATCAGTAATGTATGCAGCACAAGTGGGGAGTCTGCCCATGCATATTCCACACATCCCGATATTCAGCCTGGGATGTGCGGCGCATATGCTGGTGCAACCCCTACTTGCACCGCACATTGGTGCTCAAAGTTGAGCCAAAAGGAAATAGGAGCAGGGTCTGGCAACCCACAGGTGAGCTGCTGTATTGCAGGGTACAACACAGCAGTCGCCAGCTGTGGGTGTCCACCCGAGCTCCGGGGCCAGGGTCTGTCAGCATCGCACCCCCTCCCACACCCGATCATGGGCATGAGTATATTTAAAACATGTCCAATATCCCTGGTGGTCCAGTGGACTGCCTGCGGCCCGACTGCAGGCATAAGTAAATTTAAACAGACGTCCAATATCCCTGGTGGTCCAGTGGACTGCTTGCAGCCCGATCGCGGGCATTAGTATACTTAACATTTTCCCTGGTGGTCCAGTGGACGCTTCCAGCCCGATCACGGCATTAGTATATTTAAAAACAATTTGCTTTACCCCTGGTGGTCTAGTGGTACCCCCTTCCACCCGCACTGAGCCCTGCCACCCCACTCTCCCAGTCAGCAGCGGGTGACAGCTCCCCACCAACAAGCTTACTCCGCCAGCTGCAGACTGACTGCATACATAGCAGCTGTATGCCCATTGGTCCACAGTGTGGGCCAATGGGCATGCAGACCATACTGTACTACACAGTCCCAATATGTGAATGGCTCCACGCTATGGACCAATGGGCGTACGGCCGTACTGTACTCAGTCAGTCAGCGGGTGGCTGAGCAGCTTGCGGGTGGGGAGCTGCCACCCGCCGCTGACTGGGGCAGTGGGGTGGCAGGGCTCAGTGGGCAGGTGGGGAGGGAGGTACTGCTGGACCACCAGGGATAAAGCAAATTGTTTTTAAATATACTAATGTCCGCAATCAGGCTGGAAGCGGTCCACTGGACCACCAGGGATAATTTAAACTTTTTAAAGTATACTAATGCCCACGATCGGGCTGCAAGTAGTCCACTGTACCACCAGGGATATTGAACGTCTGTTTAGATTTACTAATGCCTGCGATCGGGCTAGAGGTGGTCCGCTGGACCACCAGGGATACAGTAAAATGAATTTAAGTATACTAATGCCTGCGATCGGGCTGCAAGTGGTCCACTGGACCACCAGGGATAATGTAAAATGACTTTAAGTATACTAATGCCCGCATTCGGGCATTGGGGCACTTTGCTGTGATGTGCAGGGGGTGTTGGTCCCCGACAGCTGCAGGCTGGCAGGGTACCAGGTGCAAGCTGCAGGGGATAGGTGCACATGGGGCCATAATGACATGCTAATGGCCCCAGTTGCACCTTGCATGCATTATGGCCCCATTTGCATATCCACCACTGAATATCGCGGCTCCTATGTCTAGCACAAATGCACTTGTGCTGGCGCATCCCCTGCTCCACTCTTTACACTTGCTCTGGCACAGTGCCACTGCACCATGCGCAATGCGGGAGGCTAAGTTGCAATATTCACCGGTGCTGAGCCATGGCGCAGCTCCATTGAATATTGCCCAGTCCATGCCCTGGTGCATCCCAGTTGTGCTGCACCCTGCTTGCACCCCTGCCAGGCGCATTTCTGAATATCCCACCATTCATGTACAACAGTGCTATTGAAAGGTGCCAATTATAGGAAGAGTAAGGTGTAGAGGAGGAGAGGTGTAGGTAGTTAACAAAGGCAGCTATAGTAAAATGGTGAGCACAGCTAGGATGCATGTGCCCACAAGGAATGGGTAGGGTCAGGTGCACAGGGGTGGCAGAGAAACAGGGATGAGAGGAGAGGGGGAGGATGAAGATGCAGCCGGAGGCATTTGTCAAAAAATAAATGGGAAGGAGTGATAGAAGAGAAAAAGAGGGCAGGGTGGGGGGCAAAGAAACTCAAATGAGGGTCATACATTGAAATAAAATCTGAAGTGAAAAAGACTTTGAAAGCTGTTTCAAAATTAAATTTATTTATTGAAATGTTTCACCAGGAAGGCACACTGAGCGATAAGTCGCTCATCTCCCTGTGTGACCTGGGGGGAAGGGGAATGAGACAGTAAACATTCAAGTTATAAGTTCAACATTAACATACAGTTGTAAGGTAGACATTACAAACAGTGTTACAACAGTGTTGAACATGATAGGTAAAAACAGTGGACAATAATAAGTGCTGGGTTAATAAGTAGCAAGTGCTTATGTGAAAGAAAAGGGGGAAAGAGAGGCGGTGGTGAGCTGGGTGGGGAGGGACAAGAGTCATGTCCCTAGAGACCACTTCAGGATGTGAAGACCCTGCACTGCACTGACCAGAGAGAAGGGGATAAGGAAGTGTTCCAGATAGACCCCATCAGGATGATTGGGGAAGGAGTAGATGAGAGATACAAGCCCCTTTGGGGGGAAGGAGAGGGACCCATGGAGACCATTCAAGGCCCCTTTTATTCTGTGAGAGAGGATCAAGGGAGGTTAATAAGGGGGAGCAATTTGGGGGAAGGGGAAGAAAGCTAGGAATCTGGGTGGGTGTACACAGTTTAAAATGAAGGTGATGGTAGAGGGGTAGGGTTTGTCCAGGGCTTAGAGGAGGGAGTTAGTGAGGGACATGGCAGGAGCAGCTAGGAGTAAGGTAATTGTTGAGGGCCGAGCTGAGGGAGTAGGTGGAGGATGAGTGCCGGATTTGAGGGGGAAGGGAATTCCAAATTTTTGGGAGGATTGGCCGATTTGGGTGGATCTGTGGGGGATTACCAGGGTGTGAGAATCAGTTGATCTAAGGGAATGAGAGGGTGGGGGGTGTTATAAAGGAGGAGGAGAGGTAGGAAAGGAGCTCACCCAAACAGTGCTTGGAGGTGAATTTGATGCAGTAGGAGAGCTGCCTATTTGCAAGACAAGGGAAGGATAGAGCACGACAAAGATTGCAGTGGTGGGTGCGAGGTGGGGCATCCAAGGCAAAGCAGCAGAAGGAATTGAAGAGGGTGTCCAATCTGGCCAGGGAGGACTTAGAGGCAGCACCATAGACTATGTCACAGTAGTCAAACGTCGGCAGTATCACCTTCTGGGCAAGTTTGCGCCTAGGAGTAGGAGGGATATAACTATAGTTCCTGAAAGTTCACCTAGCTTCAGGTGCAACTTTTTCTGGATGGCATCAATATGCCCAGAGAAGTTTAGGTGTTGGTCCAACCAAACACTTAAGTACCTGAAGGAGGATGTGTCCTCAAGTAAAGTCCCATCAAGGGTGTGGAGAATGGGTAGGGAGGGAAGCCTTGAGAGTCTCTGCCTTGTGCCAAAGATCAAGGAGATTGTCTTCTTGGTGTTGAGGAAAAGTTGATGCTTAGCAAACCAGAGCTGAACCTTGTCAAAGTCTTGCTCTAAGCTGGTTGTAACCTCATCAAGACAGGAGCCAGATGCATACAGGACTGTATCATTGACATACATGTGTACAGCAGAGGATGGGGAGCAAACAAAGGGAAGGTCATTTAAGAAGATGGAGACTAGGAAGGCCCCTAATACTGAGATCTGGGGAACTCCAGTGCTAATCAGGAGGGGAGAGGAAGTGGCGTCCAAGATCTTAACTGACTGGGTTCTGACGATAAAGTAAGCAATTGGCTTTGATTGCCGTACTCTTTCTCACTCAATTTCTTCAGCTGAGGCGAAGTTCTTTGGTTGTGACCAGGTTGACTGGTACTCAAGAGTTTTAGGCTGATTTAAAAATTGCATTAATTTTAAGAAGTGTGTTGCAAAGAAGGAATATGAGTGTATGCTGATCCCATGGTGAAACCTTTACAGTGATTGCGTCAATGCCAACATCATCGGCGGATCACTGTAAAGTCCACCTGGGACCCAGGCACTGTTTCCCCCAGTCCTGCACCCCTCCCTGAATCAACTCCAACTCAGAGCTAATGATCCCTAAGTCCGGGGTGTGAGGGGAAGAGTCCTCCACCCCCGAAACACACACAGACAGATTTCCAGATGGATTTATGCCAACCGCAATTTGCAGTCGACATAAATCTGTCACTGCAATGTCAGTCGACAAAATTTTTGTTGAACCGTCATCATAGGGCTGAATATGAGCATGAGTGACTGTGTGACAACACAGACATTTGAAAATGACATGTTGCAAACAGCTGATAGTGACTCAGCAGCAGGGAAGGGATTTAAAAGAAAGGGAGAAGAAACATTTTTGTTTTTGGGCCAGAGAATAACAGAAATGACAGATCAACCAAAATGTAAAAATCATATCATGCACCACCATCCATCCCTTATGGGTGGCCTGAGACGTGAAATCTGAACCATATGAAAGGAAAACAGGGAAGTCACAACAGGGAAGGGGTGATTTTACAGCATAGCAGAGGTTAAAAACCAAAAAAATAAAAACAAAATGTTCACCAAAGTCTTGATGTCAAAACATTACAGGTGGAACTGCCCTGCGGTGATCTTTCCTTCCTCGATGGGGCTGTCATCAGGCATTTGGATTCATGTGCTGTAGTTGGAGACTGGAGCTAGGGCTGTAGGGTCATCATTCATGGCTGCAATTATTCCCTGGAGAATCCTTGCCCATTCTGTCAGTAAATCTACTGTCCTCATCCTTCATTAACCTCTTGGATATCTATGGGATACACAATGGCTTGACTCAGAATATGCCATTTATCTGCATAAGTGAGGGGGCAGGACAATAACTCAGTACTGGCAAAGTTATGAGTGAGTTATGAAAGTCCTGCCTCCTCACAAGTGATGATAAAGGTCATATTCTAATTTAGGCCATTGTGTGCCCAGTTTATACATTGCATTTTAAACTGCAACTTTTTTAAACTAGTTCTTTATATGAAACTTTAACTGTTCCTGTTGGATTTCACTGCTCTGTTTTGAGTGCAGCAGAGGCCCATGTGATGTCACCTGACATTGTGCTAGCTGCACTCCTATTGGTTACGGGTTCCTTTGTTACCCTTCAAAGTAGAGATAAAGGCTGATGATGGCTCCATACTGAAATATATGACTTATCTTCATTTAAAATGCTTCAGCTGCCACAATAAATCATGTATCAGTAAGGTTTGATTTTCACCTGCCTTATATAAATATGTCTTACTTTGCCATATACACATCGCATTGTGTGGAAATAAGATCTTTGCCCTCTGAACTTCATCTGTTCCTGCTACTTGTCAAAACGTGATGTCATAATCCGCTGCTTGTGACATCATAATTTCCATAGCAACCAACTGTGATATAATAACTGTGCAGTGTTTTTTCCCATTGCTAGAAGCTGGTAGTCATTTGCCATTATTGGCAGCTGGTTATAACTGCACTTATGAGCCAGCATTCCTTCAAAGAGCGCACACGCAATGTTGCTGCTCAGCGGAATTGTGTCAGGTTCAACTCCCAGCCTTTAAGGATCTCAGGGTAGCTGTGGTCTGCTCTTTGCAGGTGGGAGAAGGGGCATGGGCACGGGTGTTGGGTGGTGTAGGAGGCTGTGGATAGAGTGCCTCCCTCCACCAACATGGTTTGCCCATCTTGTGGCTAAGTTTAACTTGTGGGCTTGTTTGTCAGGCAGGAGAGCAAGTGCTGCTGGAAGCACAAACCTGAAGCCACAGTGTGGCTGTGCTGTGAACGTCTGACAGGGGCTAATTATAATGTAAATAAATAAGAGGAGACAGGTTCAGCGGCATGGGTGGCTCTTAAAGGAAAACATTTGTTAAACTAATTAATAAAAACACAAAAAATAACATAATTCATAAGAAATAATAAACATTTAAAAAAACTGTGGTGGGGGACTTCTGGGGCAAAATAAACCCCATCAATTATATACAACAAAAATATGAGGTGGTGTGTGTAAAACTTGAAATTTATATCATAATCTGTAGCTTGTTACATCATAATCATTCTCATGGCAATAAACTGTGATTTATAAACTGAAGATTATGGGCCCCACATTCAAAAGTGTCTGGGTGCGCCATGCAGGTGAATGTGCCACACATTGATTTGCGCCAACAGAAAAGAATGGGATATTCAGAAAGTGCACCAGGTGATGCAATCTTGCAAACACGTCTGAATATCCTGATTGTGCGTGACTGCACAGTGGGAGATGAGCAGCGCAGCAGGTGACCTGTGACCAGCGTGGAGCATACAGAACTGCGTGATGTGAAGCCACTTGCATGGCACAAGAGTTACAATATTCAGCCAGGATATGCAATAGCCTCATTGCACAGTTGGTACCCAAACAGCACATTAGCATCTCATTACTGGAATGTATTGAGGCCATTTGCATGTGCAGTTCCAGATTTGCAGGGCAGCACCATCACTCCACAAAGGTGACCAGGAGGCACTGCAGCTTAGCAAGCAGGTGAGTATTCATGTTTGTGTGTGGGTGGAATGCATTGGCCTGAGTACAATGCTAATACCCATGGTGGCCACACGTGCAACACCAGAAGGGTCTAGTGTCCATGAGGCATACCTATGATGCCTCCAGGCTGCAGGTGGTGCCACCACTGCCCCACACTGCCTACAGTTGTGCAATATCCACAACCACACCACCACACTGATCCACTGCAGAGCCCCTGTGGCATTGTCACAATGCATAGATAGCATCAGTGACATGTACGTTGTTTCTGGTGGTGTGTATCTGGCAAGGGTGTGCTGTGTGCACTTATGGCATACCACCGTGGGTGTGTGCCAATGGTCTGTCCCTGACCCATGCCATGCTGCCACCAGTACCATCATGCACACTGATTCCCACTGTTCCAGAAGTCGCCATGGGTGCATGCCACCACCAGGTGATGCTCTGATGGCCACATGGGTGCAGGCAATGGCACCTGGGACATGGACTGCATTGTACCTGTCTACTCCGCTGGTGTGCTAGGGGGTGACTGACCGCACTAGCATGTGACAGCTGGGTGTCTAGTGACCTGGGTGAGGTGAAGGAGGTGGCTGACTGGGACGTTCCAGTGGTGTCACACACCAGTATCTGGCAGGTGCTTGGTGAGCAGGCACAGTGCAGCTGTGGCTTTGGGTACTACCATCCTGGCATGGCTGCTGTGTGTGTGTGTGCCTGAGCTCATCCTGGTGCAGTTCACAGAGCTGTCTGAGGATGTCTTGTCTGCAGTTCAGCAGCCTGCCTATGGGTGGCTGGCAGATTTAGGGCATCCCTTCTTGCCTAACTTTGTGCGACACAAACATGAGATGCATGGCACATGCCCTGTGCAGTTCCACTGACTATACACATGCACAGCATATGAGGTGTCCGCCCCATTTTTCTCGTGGCACACATATGTGCATGATCGTGCAATCAGATATGCAGATGCACTTCCTCTTTAAACATCATGCCACAGTGCATTTTCCAGGATGCGCCATGCATCTCTATTTTGTACCGTGCAAGTCCTTTGAGTATGGGGCCCAATGCATGATGTATAAACAGGAAGGAGAGAGATGGAATCTGTGGGATGAGGATCCTATTTTCAAACAGCTGTCCATAAAAATAAAGGAAAACAAACACAGAAATATCTGACATAAAACAAGCCTTGCAGAAATATAGAAACACAGGCAGTGACAGCACATCAAGACCAAAGGTTCATCTAGTCTACCCAGAGACATTTTGATTTGTGTGTAAATATTAAGTTTTTCAAGGCTTTATTTGAAAACACTGCACTGTAGTGGCTCAGCCACACTGTGGCCTGTATTTTCAAAGTGTTGAGATGGATGCAACAGCAAGTCATGTCACATTTGCATATCAATTTGCAGCTGCAGCTGCCTCTGAAGGGTGCACTAGCATTAGAAGATGAATGAACCACAATCTGCTGTGCCGGTACTTGGGGCCAGATTAGAACCACAAAACTGTACAACTATGATGCAGCCTGCATCTGGGACACAAATTATTATTTTTTTTTTTTTTAAACCAGGACAGACACATTGTTTTTTAAACCAGGAGAGAGACACTAAGCTGAAAGCTTGTTCACAGGTTCGACCTGGGAGCAGAAGGAAATTAAGTGACCTATTCAGCGTCACACGGCATGCAAGTGGAGGCAGTGGGATTCAAGCCCAGGTCTTCAGGTTTGCAACTCAGAGCCTTAAACCACTGCACTATACTGCCTCCTATTTACCTCCTAAATGTGCCACATATGTGACTGTACTTAGCCCTGGAAGAACAGCGGGAACAGCATACATCTTATCTGAGCTAACTAAAGCTGTCACACACTGCAGGTTGTTGAATCTCTCACTGGTATAGCCCTCTGATGTTACCCGAAGGTGATTCTGGGATTTCTGGTTACAGCAAATGCCAGGGTGGAAGTCTGCAGAACCAGCATGATTACAGTCTAGTATACTGCAGTAAACAGCAAGCAAAACACATGTTTTTTCATGCAAAGTGCAAATTGGGGTTGGCCCCACACTTGGGTGTATGGCTCTTCGTGCTGACTGTTCCTATTACAAGTTATGATTATAGAAAGATGGCTGGATTGCTACTGTGGAAGTCTTTTTGCTTCATAGTGCAGAATTTGCCTTTTCATTATTATTAAACCATGTTTCAATAAAAGCTCAAAACACTGGCAGAAAACCTCAAGATACTGTAGTACGCTGAGGCACAAAGGAAGTAAGGGCTGTACATCCCATGTTCTCTGGACACTCAACTGGTAAAATAACATTTAGATAAACAACAAACTACTATGTATATTTGTATATTATAGGGGTGCTCCCCTCTATTTGGGGTTGTTTGGGCACTTCAGTGTTAACCCCCCAAATTTGCACTTTAATTACTTTGCAGCTATTCAACGGATTTGCATGAAATGTTACATGCATAGTCTCATGAGTAGATCTCTTGACAGAACAAGTGTTGTCCCAGTCAGAAGTGTGGCTTCTGAGATGCAGATAGTGCAAAAAATGAATTTTTCAGAATTTTTCTCCATTGTTTGAATGTGTTTTCTATCAACATGGCTAGCACCCATATGGTTTTAAATATTGGCCTGAAATGTTCTGGATAGAAAGGGGCTGGCCCACAGTTCTGCTTGTTGTTTATTTTGTAAACAAATATTTATCCGTTCCAAAGTTATATAGGGGTCCGACTTTTTTCATGAGGGGAAAATCACTGTTTTGTTTGCTGCCATCTTGTTTTGCCTCTTTCCATAAAAATTCACATTTGAAAACCCACAAAAATGACATTTCTGAAAGCAACCAACGGATGTAGCTTGCTTATCGGGACCCCCTTAGCTGGATTCTGTACTTAACTGTTGCCTGTTGCAGAACTGCTCTTAAAATGTTGTTTTATTAATTATAAATCTTGCTTTGTGACTCATGATACAAAGCAAGATTTTTGTTTCGTATGACGACTCACAAAAATAATCTTTTATCATATGGGGAATCAATGTATTTCAATGGGGTTTTCTACTTTGGTGCATAACGTAATTTTTCAAGATTTTGACACTAAATTTTCAACATACCCTTTTTGACACCCCACCTCTTAAACAATATTGGGGTCATTTTACAAATCATGCCCGAAAGGTTATTTTGTGGTCGGTTGGTGAAATCACCTTTGTGTTCATGAGATGGGGTCATAAGAAGAGTATGTTGAAAATATGGAGTCAAAATATGCAAAAGCGGCAAAGTTGTGCACATCTTTGACATTTCTCTATGCTCACTCATAACTTTCTTAATTTTCAATATTTTAACCCCAAATTATCAACATAGCCTTTTCTTTACACCATCTCATGAATATGCCAGCTACTATTTTTCAAATCTGGCCCAAAACATCTTTTCATGCCTCTGCCATGGAATTATGCTGCGGTGGCATGGAATGCCATTTTGGTGGGGATTAGATACGTTTTACTACCGGGTTGATGAGGCGGAGTAATAGGAAGGCTACATTGTCAGTTTGGTTGCTGTTGTTCTACGAATGGAAGCTCAGGCATGGAGGGCCCTGTGCTTCCCCATAAACACGTATATGCATTTATGAAGGATTGGGAGCACAGACAAATAAGGACACAATTACACTATCTCAAAACGTATGGTTGCATGGGACTATCTTAACAAGCATTTGTCAATGCTGAATGTTGACTGCGTTGGTGTGTTGAGCTCGCTCACTGCCCCTCTGCCACTCGCTCAGTCTGTGTCTCCCGGTGCTGCAGGCTGATCTTTTGTACTGGGTTCCTGCCTGTGTTGGCGCCTTGTTCTGCCCACTAAGAAATCTGCAGCTGTCCCGACAGAGCTTCGTTGAGGTGGCTCACTCTCCCCCTCTCAGTCGGTCATTCTGGTTCTCCTGGCGCTGCAGGCTGCCCTTTTGTACTGAGCTCCTGCCTCTGTTGGTGGCTTTTTCTGCCCACAAAGAAATCTGCAGCAGTCCCAACACAGGTCTGTTGAGCCTGCTGACTCCCCCTCTCTCACTCACTCATTCCGTTTCTGCCATTGCTACAGGCTGGCCTTTTCTATCGGGCTCCTGCCTGCATTGCCACCTTCGTCTGCCCACAAAGAAATTTGCAGCAGTTACAATAGAGCTCCGTTGAGCTCGCTGTCTCCCCCCTCTCACTTGCTCATTCTGGTTTTCCCACCACTGCAGGCTGCCCTTTTGTACTGGGTCCCTGCATATATTGCTGCCTTTTTCTGCCCACAAACAAATCTGCAGCAGTCCCAACAGAGCTCCGTTGAGCTCACTCACTGCCCCTCCCTCACTTGCTCGTTGTGTGTCTCCTGCCGCTGCAGGCTGCCCTTTTGTACTGGGCTCCTGCCTGCATTGGTGGCTTGTTCTGGCCAGAAAGAGATCTGAAGCAGTCCCTACACAGCTCCATTGAGCTCGCTCACTCCCCCTCTCTCACTCACTCATTCCGTTTCTGCTGGCACTGCAAGCTGGCCTTTTGTACTGGGCCCCTGCCTGCATTGCCATATTTTCTGCTCACAAAGAAATCCGCAGCAGTCACAATACAGCTCCGTTGAGCTTGCTCACTACTGCGCTGTCACTCACTCATTCTGTTTCTCTTGGTGCTGCAGGCTGCGCTTTGTGACGGGCTCCTGGCTGTGTTGGCACCTTTGTCTGTCCCCAAAGAAATCTGCAGCTGTCCCGATAGAGTCTGTTGAGGTCACCAGTCTCCCTCTGTCATGTTGTCCTGGTGCTGCAAGTGGCCTTTTGTACGGAGCTCCTTCCTGCATTGACGCTCTTTCTATCCATAAAGAAATCAGAAGTCCTGATAGAGCTCCATTGAGCTCACTCAGTCCCCTCTGTCTCATTCACTGGTACTGTTTCTCCCACTGCTGCAGGCTGGCCTTTTCTACTGGGAACCTACCTGCTTTGACACCTTTTTCTGCCCACAAACAAATCCGCAGCAGTCCTGACAGAGCTCAGTTGAGCTCGGTCACTTCCCTCTCACTCGTTTGTTCTTAATCTGTCCCAAACACTGATTTCCCACAGCGACCATGCTATTCTCCAGCAGGAGTGCAAAACATATTTTAGCCAGAATGTGAAAATGATAACTGTACTGTTCATAAGGAGGTGTGAAAAACTGCCACTGTTGAAAATGTGCGTGAAAATATTACAATTCGCGGGTTACAAGGGTGTGTGGAAACAGTTCACGCACACTTGTAACACAGTCATGTTATGGAGTTTCATCACCAAATTTTCAACATAGGGTTTTAGGACCTCACACATGAACAGTGCCACTGTCATTTTCTTAATCTGTCCCAACACTGATTTCCCACAGCGACCTATGTTATTCTGTGCTACAACTGTGAAACCACATTTCAGTCAGGATGTGAAAATGACAGCTGTACTGCTCATAAGGAGGTGGAAAAATGCCACGATTGAAAATCTGGCATGACAATATTACAGATCTGCGAGTTATAAGGTGTGTGTAAAGTGTGCAATGCACACTTGTAACACAGATCATATTATGAGTTTCATCACCAAATTTTCAACATAGGGTTTTAGGACCTCTACACATGAACAGTGCCACTGTCATTTTCTTAATCTGTCCCAGACAGTGATTTCCCAAAGCAACCACTTTATTCTGCGCTGGAAGTGTGAAAACACATTTCAGCCAGGATGGGAAAAATGACAGCTGCACTATTCATAAGTAGGTGTGGGAAAATGGCAATGTTGAAAATCTGGAGTGAATATATAAATTCGCGAAGTTACAAACATGCATGCAAACTGTGCAACGCACACTCGTAACACAGTCATTTTATGGAGTATCGTTACCAAATTTTCACCATAGTCATTTCAGGACCTCTACTCATGAACAGTGTCACTGTAATTTTCTTAATCTGTCCTGAACACTGATTTCCCACAGCGACCGTGCTATTATGCACTGGAAGTGCGAAAACACATTTCCACCAGGATGTGAACAATGACAGCTGTACTGTTTACAAGGAGGTGTGACAAAATACCAATGTTGAAAATCTGGCATGAAAATATTGCAAATTCACGAAGTTACGAGTGTAAGTAGCAACTGCGCAATGCACACTCATAAAACAGTCATTTTTTGGATTTTTTCTGCCAAATTTGCAACATAGGCTTTTGAGAGCCCACCTCATGAACACTGGCACTGTCATTTCGTTACTCATCCCCATAAGGCGATTCCATGCATTGACCGCAAAATCACCTTCGGGCCGATTAATGCCATGACCGTTCAAGAATTCATGAAGAGGGGTCCCAAAAACCCCATGTTGAAAATTTGGTGCCAAAATTCCCAAAAAATGCCAGAGCTATGCACTAAAGTTGAAAAAAACTATTTATTCCATTATACAGCTTACCGGCATTTCCTCAGTCCGCAGTTGGCTTTGAAGAGTGCAGACGTGTTCCTGGTCCACCGAAGATTGTCGCAAGCTCCGAGGAAGTATGTGGGGGTGTTGGGGAGGCAGGTGCACAGTGGTGGTGCGGGCTGCAGGTGGGGCAGGAGACTACAGAGACTGTTTCCTTTTGCAGGGGAAAAAACAAAAGACATCACAGGACCGTTTTTCCCTTTACAGGGCATGTGGCAACTGGCGTGGCTCCCAGCATGCCACCAAGGCTTTCTTTGGGGGTGCCAGCAATAGCCGACGGGGGATTGGGCACCCATCGGCACAAGAAAGGGGTTATCATTATGCCGTGAGGGGACTGGGCACCCTGTCGGCAGGAATAAAAGCGGGGATGTTACAGAATGCCGACTGGGATTGGGGCCCCGTCAGCAAATAAACACGGTGGGGGTTATATTATTTGTGAACATGGTGACAGCCGCTGCCATGTTCACAAACAATATCAGTGTTCTAGATTCGCCCTGCAATGATGGGTAGCTCCCTCATTGCAGTGGATGGCTGATGCTGCAATGACGGGCGGCTCTGATTGCAGCGGCAAATTGTCACAGTTGGTGCCAAGGTTCCAAACTTGTGTCACCAGCAGCATGCAGGTGATCAAAGTGATGCTTTGCAGGCTGTGGGGGCATTGGCCACAACAGTGCCACGCCTCCACAGCCTGCTTCTGAGAAAGCTGCCACAATATATTTCTTGCACTGTGCGCAATCAACATAAAAAGTAAGACAATTCTTTGCAAAAAAAACTGTTAATGCAACATTTAGGGTTCAGGCTAATGCAACAAAAGTGGGGAATCGTGGCTTTAGGGTTCCCACCCTAAACCCCCAATGCCACCCCATTAGGTATGTATGTTTCTGGAGTGTATGGAATGGGGTGAGCTTTAGGGTTGGCAACACCTAGAAAGACTTTGCCCCTGATTTGCTTTAGGGGGTTAGAAACCCTAAAGCCACATTTTCCTGTTTTTGTTGCTTTAGCCTGAACTCTAAATGTTGCAAACTGATTTTTGTGCAAAAGAATATATATATAGATATTATATATACTGTTCATTGTACTTTGTTTACTGCCTGTTATGACTGTCAACTAGCAGCATCAACTAGGAGCAGATTTATCCTGGACTCCTTCAGGGTGCCTTCCTCAAGCAACTGGTCATGGAACCAACCTGGCAGAAGGCAATACTGGACCTTGTGCTCACAAACAGGGACAGTGTGATGGGGGTAACAGTGGGGAGCACCTGGGGAACAGTGACCACCAGTCATTGAGGTTTGAAATCACAGAAGAAGCAGAACCAAATCACACAGAAACATGTATCCTGGATTTTACGGGCAGACTTAGGGAAAATGGGAGATACTTGAAAGAGGCATTAAGGGAATGGGGCAGGAATCAGGGGTTGAGGAACAGTGGGCAGTATTTAAATGGGGATTACAAGAGCAACAGAATTATGCATTAAGCAGGTTAGCAAGAGGAAAATGAAGAGGAGGCCATTATGGTTTTCCAAAGAGGTAGCAAAGAAAGTGAAAGCCAAAAAGATTGCATTCAGGCAATACAAAAAGACACAGGCAGAAGGGGATAGGGAGAAGTACCAGGAGAAGCAAAGGGAGGCAGGGAGGTCAGTAAGGGAAGCTAAAGCTCAGACAGAAAAGCACATTGCAAAATCAGTGGGAAGAGGGTACAAAACCTTTTACAGGCACATAAGTGAAAAAAGAAAGGCAAAAGGAGGGATAGTGAGACTGAAGGGGGAGGATGGGGGCCGCATGGAGGATGACAACAGTAAAGCTGACATACTGAACAGGTATTTCTGCTCAGTCTTTATTGAGGAAGAGGAGGGCAATGGGTCTGAAGGGAGTACAAGGGGTGAGAATGGTGCAGAAATGGACACAAGTCCCTTTACACGAGAAAGGGTCCTGAAGGAACTGGAAGTAATAAGAGTTGATAAAGCAATGGGGCCAGATGGGGTGCACCCAGGTCCTTAAAGAACTCAGAGAGGTGGTGGCTGAACCTCTGGCTATCCTGTTTAGCTGATCACTGGAAACAGGGAGGTACCCAAAGACTGGAGGACAGCAAATGTAGTCCCCTTATACAAAAGTGGGAACAAAGAGGAAGCGGGGAACTACAGACCAGTCAGTCTCACCTCGGTAGTGGGGAAGATCATGGAAGCACTACTAAAGGAGAGATTGGTGGAACATCTGGTTGTCCATGGATTGCAGGATCCAAGGCAGCATGGTTTCACCAGGGGGAGGTTATGTCAGACCAACCTCATTGAATTTTTTGACTGGGTGACTAGGGAGGTGGATCAGGGGAGAGCAGTGGACATGGCCTATCTGGACTTCAGCAAGGCCTTTGACACTGTGCCACATAGAAGACTATTACACAAACTGGGGAATATGGGTGGGGCAGGACAGTAGTGTAGTGGGTAGGTAACTGACTGGGTGGCAGGACACAGAGGGTGGTGGTAAATGGCTGTCACTCCACAGAGGGAAGAGTGACCAGTGGATGCCACAGGGATCAGTGCTGGGACCGTCCTATTCAACATCTTCATCAGTGACATTGCGAGGACCTAGAAGGCAGAATTTCACTGTTCGCTGATGACACAAAGCTCTGTAACAGAGTAGACACACCAGAGGGTGTAGACAGAATGAGAAGGATCTGCAGAAATTTGAAGAATGGTCAGGGGTTTGGCAGTTGAAATTCAATGCAAAGAAGTGCAAGATAATGCATATGGGCACAAAAACCCTGGCACAATATATCAGTTGGGGGGGTGAGGCTATAACGTGCACCAGGCAGGAAAGGAATCTTGGGGTTATCATCTCCAATGACCTCAAGGTAGGGAAACAGTGTGACAAGGCAGCAGGTAAAGCAAATAGGATGCTGGGATGCATAGGCTGGGGCATCACCAGCAGGAAAAGAGAGGTCATGATTGCACTATACAAGACACTAGTGAGGCCCCACCTGGAGTACAATGTACAGTTCTGGGGACCTTACCTATGTAAGGACAGAGGGTAGAGAAAGTTCAGAGGAGGGCAACAAAGATGGTACATGGATTGCATCACAAGTCCTATGAGGACAGGTTGAAGGAATTGAATATGTACTCCCTGGAGGAGAGGAGAGAGAGAGGGGACATGATAGAGACATACAAGTATCTTACAGGGAGGAAAAGGGTGCAAGAAAACACTATTTTTAAGCAAAAAAGATATTCCAGGACTAGAGGGCATGGGATGAAGTTGGAGGGAGGACGATTCAGAGGAAATGTGAGGAAGAATTTCTTCACAGAACGGTGGTGGACAAGTGGAACACCCTTCCTGAGGAAATAGTAGGGACTGAAACAATAACAGGATTTAAGAATGCATGGGATAGACATAAAGGAATTCTGGAGGTCAGGGGTAAGGGCAACAGTTCTAGGAAAACATAAACTGAGTTACAAACTCAAATGGGCAGACTAGGTGGTCCATAGGCCCTTATCTGCTGACACTGTCTATGTATCTATGTAACTAAGGGTTTCCTTTGTCTTGCCTTCTTGTTAGCTGCTTCATTATGCCAAGAATGTCTATTTTAAAAACAGTGCTGGTGAGGAGATGTATTTTGATGTGAACGGTGACCCACCAGCAAGATATGACATCCTTAACTTCCACTTGTCCCCTGATGGAACCAGCAGGTACTTCAGAGTTGGCGTCTTTGAGAACAAAGCCCCTGGAAGACCAGAGCTCACCATCAACAAGAGTGACATTTTGTGGAATGAAAGGTTCATGCAGGTATTTCACAGCACAGATCTTGTTTTATTCTTCAGACTTTCACAAATACAGTGTAGCAGTTAGTTTGTTTGTTTGTTTGTTTCTTTCTTTCTTTCTTCTTTCTTTCTTTCTTCCAACCTGTTCCCCATCTGAGTGAATGTCAACCTGTCTGTCTGTCAGGCTATCAATCTATCTGTCTGTCTGTCTGTCTATGTATCAGTCTATTTGTCTGTCTGTCTGTCATCTTTGTCTGTCTCAGATGTCTGTTGATCTGTCTACTTTCAATGAGTGCTAATTAAGTCCACCAGATTGAAGCTATGCACAGCAATGTAGGACATTGTGACTACAAAGTCTCCAAACATAAAAACACAAATGTGCTTGTAGATACAGACACACACACACACACACACACACATATACATACATACACAGCCGCAGACACACAAACACACACAGATACACACACACTTATCTTTGTTTATTAAACTATAGTTTTGGACCCAGCTGGACATGTCTGTAAATCAACCATAGCCTAATATACAGATATCACCCCCACATGTTGCAGAAAGCGTATTTGCTGTTAAAAATGTTCTGAAATGACCATCTGCTACCCACAGCATGAGAATAAGAGGTGGCTCCTTTGCCTGACACCCGATGGCAAACCATGGAAACTTACCACTTCAGCGACAGTCGCTGTAATGGTCCGTTTCGTTTTTCATTTTCCTGTAGTGTCCTGCCCTCCCTGGATCAACTCAACCTGGAGCTGAGAATCCTGGTCTGGGGGAGGGTGGGTGGCACAGCCCCCACAGAAAACACGGGAGGTTGGGCGCATAAACCTGCTTCGGTATTATGCCGTCACTGTATGGGAGGTCGACAGGTTTACCTTCTACCTAACTTGGTGCTTCTGACTATAAAAACTGTGTTATACAACAGATTTTTTTATTAAGGTTCTAGGCTCTGATTTTCAGCATCTGGTGCACAGATCACAAATGCCTGGATATTCTGTCAATTTTAGTCCAACACCTTCTACTGTCCACATCACAAACTGTCTGAAGGGGAATTCCTGGGGTGTGCTTTATAAATGAGGGAAGGGGGTATTGGCCACAGAATGGTAGCAGTGACTCATTAATGAAATGTAAGTAGTGCAGGATTCTAGCTATGAATAATGTGTATACTGAAGGAAACAGTCCATGTTTGGTCATAAAATTCTTGTCAGACCTCATCTGAGCATCTGTGCATTAGTGGGGAGATGGGGTGCGCAGAGGGTGGGTGCGGGCTGGGGTAGGAGACCCGACAGCGAGGGACTGTTTTTTTTGTTTCAGCTTATAATGAAAAAAAAAAACCACCACCACGGACCATTTTCTTTTTTTACAGAGTGTAAGGAAAATGTTGGGCACACTGGAGTGGACTACAGTGTGTCCCATGAGTTTGGGGGCTGATGTTAGCCGCATTGGGGTGGTCTCCCAGTGTGGCACCCAATGGGGTGGGTGGGGCAGGAAAATACCAATGCAATCCGATTTTGAACACGGAGGCACACTGGGGTGGGTTCCTAGTGTGCCACAATATTGAGGGTAATCATGCCGACAGGAGGATTGGGTACCCCAAAGTCGGCTTGATGGGGATTGTGAGAGGTGGACGGTGACAGCCGCTGCCATATTTATTGAAATGTTACATCAGGCAAGGTACATAGAAACATAGAAGTTGCCGGCAGATAAGGACCGCAAGGCCCAGCCAGTCTGCCCATTTTTTCTACCTTATGAATGTGCTATTGGCCTTTGCTCTGTCAATGACCTATCTATTCATACTCATCTGTATTGCTCCCTTATGCCTATCCCATGCCTGTTTGAAGCCCTGCACTGTATTCTTAACCACCACTTCCTGAGGTAGGCCGTTCCATGCATCCACCACCCTTTCTGTGAAAAAGAACTTTCTCTCGTTACCCTTAATCGACCTCCCTCTAATCTCATGCTGTGTCCTCTTGTCCTGCTATTTTTCTTATATTGAAACATGTTCGACTCTTTCATCTTGTTAATGCCCTTAAGATGTTTGAATGTTTCGATCATATCACCTCTCTCCCCCCTTTGCTCTAGGGTATACATACTGAGCTCCATTAATCTGTCCTCATATGTTTTCTGATGCAGTCCCTGTACCATTTTGTTTGCCGTTCTCTGGACTGCCTCAATCTGGTTAATGTCCTTGTGATGGTGTGGCCTGCAGTACTGCACACAGTACTCCAGATGGGGTCTAACCAGTGTCTTGTAAAGAGGGATTATTACCTCCCTCTTCTGACTTGTGATACCCCTACTAATACACCCCAACATCATACTAACTTACTAAAATGCCAGCAGAATAGGCCTAATGGTCTTCATGTCTGCTCGTTTGGTCAGCACCCTCCACCCTGGGAGCTGACCCCCTTGCCCTCTCTGGCTTCTCCCTTCCCAGTCCCGGATATTCTCGCTGCACTGGGCTTTGCTTCCAGAACCATTCCCCTGCATCTGTCCCAGCCCTTTTTCAACCTCTCCACCATCTCTGCCTCCACCAGCCCCCTGGGCAGCGCATTCCATGGCTCCACCACCCTCTCAGTGAAGTAACATCTCCTCCTTTCTTCCCTGAATCTCCCACCCTCCAGCTTCCACCTATGCCCTCTAGTTGCCCCTTCCTTGAACACCTTGACTGCTCCTCCCTATTTACCCCTTCATGTACCTGAAGATCTCTATCATGTCCCCCGGTCCTTCTCTCTTCCAATGTGTACATATTTAGCCCTTAAGCCTCTCCCCATGATTCTGTCCTCAAGCCCCGGATCATTTTGGTTGCCCTCCTCGGACCCTCTCCAGGAGTTCAATGTCCCTTTTCAAGTGTGGCCTCTAAAACTGCATGCAGCATTCTAGGTGCGGCCTCACCAAGCAGTTATACAGAGGAGTATCACTTCCCTCCTTCTAGAAGTGATCCCCTAGCGATCGTCCCAGCATCCTGTTGGCCTTGGCTGCAGCCCTCCCACAAGTCTCTGAGTTGGTCATCTTGACATCCACCACCACCCCCAGGTCCCTCTCAGCCATTGAGACTTGTAGTATTCCCTCCCCCAGGGTGTACACTTGGCCCGAGTTTCTGTCTCCCAGGTGAGGTACCTTGCATTTCCATGCATTGAACCTCAGCTTCCACTTTCTAAACCACCTTTCCAGAGCCTCCAGGTCCCCCTGTAGGGCCACCTTCCCCATCCATCACCACCCCCAGTTTTGAGTCATCCGCAAAGAGACTCATCTCACTCCTGATACCTTTCCTTATGTCAGAGATGTAGGCATTGAACAGGAGGGGCCCAAGGAATGATCCCTGAGGGACCTCACTAATGACCCTCCTTGGGGATGAGACTAACCCACCAACCATGACCCTCTGGGTCCGGTTCTGGAGCCAATTGCCTATCCATCTTATCATCTGGTTCACCACCCCACTGGTCTACCCAGGTCCAAGGCACTCGTCACCCAGTCATAGAACTCCACAAGGTTTGTCTGACATGATTTCCCTGGGATGAATCCATGCTGTCTATCGTCCAGGCACCCTGACTTTTCCAGGTCCCCCCATCCTCTCCTTGACAATGCCCTCCATCACCTTGCCCACCACCAATGTCAGACTAAAAGGCCTGTAGTTCTCTGCCACCTCCCTTGATCCCCCCCTTGTGGATAGGCACTATATGCACCACCTGCCAGTCCTGGGGGACTGACCCAGTCCTCAGAGAGATGCTGAAAACCTCCGCCAGGGGTTTCATCAGGACATCCACCAGTTCCTTCAGCACTCTGGGATGTAATTTATCTGGCCCAGGTGCTTTCTCCATCTTTAGGGACCTGAGGGCTTCCCTCACTTTCTCTGCTGTGATTTCCACCCCTGCTACCTCGTCCCCCTTCTTTGCCTTCCCCCTCCTGCCCCAGCCTTACCTACTGCCTCAGTGGTCTGCTTGGATGATTTCAGGTCATCGGTGATGATGATGCCCAAGTCTCTTTCTTCCCTTGTGACTGCCAGCAACTCCCCTCCCAGCCTATAGGTGGCTTCAGGGTTCCTCTTCCCTTCGTGCATGATCTTGCACTTCTTTGCATTAAACCCCAGTTGCCACTCTTTCGACCATTTTACTAGTTTATCCAGATCTCTTCTCATTCTGCCCACCCCATCTGGATCATCTACTCTGTTGCAGATCTTGGTGTCATCTACAAACAGACAAACCTTATCCTCCAGTCCATCTGCAATGACGGGGAGCTCCCTCATTGCAGCAGCAAAATTGTTTCACTTTGATGACACTCTTTTGCAGTGCTGTCATTGACAGTGTATTATGTCATTCGTGCCACAGAGCCCAGCCCAAAAAAGCAGTGACGCCATTGGCCACAACACAACCGCACCTCCAAAACCTGCTACTCCACTCCAAGCTACCACAATGGCTGGCAGAAATCCTATAATTAAATTGGCTAATAGGGGCCAGCCCGGTGGCGCTGAGGGTTGAGGCATTAGACGCCACACCTCGCGCTACACCAGTGACCCGAGTTCAGGAACGGGCTCGGGAAGCCGGGGGTCGGCGGGGGACAACTGGGATTGAGCATCCAAGGACAGCTCTCCCGGTCCTGGGGAGGTTTTGGGATTTCCCATTGCCCTGGCATCCCCTGGCGGAGGCTGGGGGCACTGCAGAGCATGGTGGCAGATGCCTGGGGATTGGAATGCTGCAGGGACATCTTTTGGGTGCATGCAGGAGTGCACGCACGCTAGGCGGGACATCATTGCACGTCTGTGCTTCAGGGGAGAAAACTACAGAAATACCTCCTCCCTTCGGGTGAGGCGACGGCGATCAGAGACATCCTGACCAACCTCACACCCAACACCGGCCATCTCTCCGGTTCTCCTTGGGGTCTGGGCCGCTCCCAAGGGCTGGGGAAGTGCCCAGTCCCTGCATACCCAACGTAGCCTGGAGTAGTCGGTTCAGGTGGGTGGTTGTGTCCAGTGGCTGCTGATGTGACCCTGAGAGATGCCTCGAAAGGTAGGGTGCATAAATAAATGGTACAAAAAAAAAATTGGCTAATAGGTGAGCAGAAAAATGTACCTCAATTGCACAGTTACAACTAGTACCAGACGTCAGACACATAAATCATATCATATGACTCATATGCTCTCCACTCTAGTCCAGAAAAAGGTTTTGCAATTCAGTGACACCCAGTGGCCAAACATGAGATTGCACACTCCTTTTACAGTCGAGTAGCTACAAATTGAATTTGGGTTACCCCAGGTTGTTCTTTTTTAATGATGTCATTCTACATTCTATACTGGTGTTGTTTTAGTTTGTGTTTCTAAAGCATTACTTACTGTGAATGTGGTTTTGTATCACATTTATTTACACAGTAAAGCATACCTCTCAACTTCTCAGCATTAAAAAGCATAGCACTGGTCATAAAAATCATAGCAAATGACAAAGAATTGCAATAGGTGGACACTCTGGGTGGAGGACATGAGGCAGGATCTAAGACACTAAGTAATCGAGATGGGAGCTGAATACGCAAAATTGCGGTGTGATGCAAGGTAAGGAATACATAAGTAGAGTACACCCTTGGAGGGAGGCAATGAGAGTACAGAACAGAGAGGGTCTGGGATCATAGGTTCATCCAAACTTAAGGTAGAAAACAATGTAGCATTGCAGTAGACCAACGAATGTTAAATGCATTGGGAGTGTATTACTAGTAAAGGAGGTACAATGCTTCTACAAAGCCATGAGGCTGCACTGGAGCATGGGGTCCAGTTCTTGAGATCACATCTGCAAGGACAGGATGTGGACAGGGTACAAAAGGGCAACTAAGGTGTGGATGGTATGCAAGAGAAGACTTATGAGCAGAGGCCCTTGCAGGAGTTAGTGTGCATGCTGGAGGCTAGAAATGAGAGGGAACATGACTGAAACTTTTAAATATGTAAAGGGCTCAACAAAAGTAAGGAAGGTGTTTTCATGAAGTAGAGGGGCTATATTGAAGGCATAGCCTCAGACTGCAGGTAAATTGACAGAAGCAATGAGAGGGAGATTCTTCAGAATGGGTGGAGTCTGAGCAGACTATCAGAAGAAGGGACTAAACTGTAGAGGATTAAGAGGTATGAATAGACAAAAGGAGTTGAGTGTGTGGAGGCTGCAATGGGGGTGTAGGGGTAGGGCAGATTAGAGGGCCGTGTGGTCCTTTTCCTATCAAGCTTCTATGGTTCTATGATTTGCAGCTGATGATATCTCGACATAACTTGGTCTAAAAGTGGGTCATACTATCAGTCAAAATTACACTGTATACATTTATAATCATATAATACACCCCAGGTGTGGAGTATTGTACAAAATCTCTGAGGTGGCTGTCACTGTCTATGGCCTTGTGCCCCAACACCTGTGGGGTATATCCTATATCATGCACCGACAAATTTTTTCTGCTTACACAACCTCTGAGATGTTATTATGGCTTGATATTATCAGCAAATTATTTATTTATTTTAGCTTTGTTTACTAGGTAAACTCAATGAACCAGTCCTTTTTCATGTACCTGAGACCATAAATATACGTCATAGGTGTTGGTATATAGTAAGACAAAAATAGGATACACTTGACACAGTCAAATTAAACAATTGTAGTATGGTTGATCAAGATGTTTTAGTTTAATTTTGTGTTTGATGGCTGATGTCACGATGAAATGACTCAGGAAGCCTTCCAACTTTTAGCTATCCGTAGAAAAGAACGTTTCTCCTGTTTGGTTTTGTTTTGGGAACAGTAAACCTAATACTGTTTTCAGGTGTATTATTATGTTTGCTTGCACTTATGCAAGAAATATAGTTCATATCGGAGATTTCTGAGGTGTGTCACCCTCCTCCAATTCAGGCAGCGAGCTGGCAGGTGCGTCCTCAGCTAATGCATTTGGAGCTGGTCTATGACACGCCCAAATGCAGTGGCATACAGTTGAAAGGGGAGCCACACTTATGGAGAAGTATAAGAAGCTGCTCACGCGCAGTTCCCTGCCGCAGGACGCAGCGCGCCCCCGCACGCAGCGTGAGGTAGCTGACGGGGTGCCCAATCCCTGGCTGCGCTCATCATCTCCTCCCCTTTCCCAGTGCTTGGTGCCACGCTGGGAGCCCACCCCAGCGTGGCAATCAATGTTTTGCCGACGGGGTGCCTAATCCCATCCCCTGAACGCCTAGTAGACCCCAGCTACGCTGGGAGCCCACCCCAGCGTGGCAACTGTGCCACAGGTTTTTTTGCCAACAGGGTGCCTAACTCTGGCCGGCTGAACGCCCCCAAAGTCAAGTAGTTACTGGGGAGCCCACCTCAGCGGGCAAGGGTGTCCCGCGACGTCTTTTTTTTTTTTCTGTAAACAAACTGTCCCACGCGCATCTCCCGAGGCCCTTCCACATCCCGCACCCACCCACTGCACACCCAGCTCTCCCCACACCTCCCACCCCATACTTACTCGACTCGGCGACGATCTTCGTGGACCGAACACGCCTGCACTCTTCAAAGGCACCGCGAACTGGAGGAAATGCCGTAAGTTGTATAATGGGCTAGATAGAGGGTTCAACTTTATTGGATATCTCAGGTTTTTTGGATTTTTAGACTAATTAACATGGGGTTTAGACTTCTTCATGAATGAGTCACTGCTCGACCTCGGTGTTGTCAGGCTGTGCTATGTACAGTGACTGTGAAATCACTCTTTGGACCGGAATACCGCCATGACAGTGACATCATTCATGAGAAGGGGGCCCAAAACCCCCATGTTGAAAATTTGGTGCCAAAATTCCAAAAAATGACTGTTTGACGAGCGTGCTTTGCAGTTCCTACGCAGGCTCGTAAGTTCATGAAATTTCAATATTTTCACTCCAGATTTTCAACATTGCCATTTCACCACACCGTCTTATGAGTAGTATAGCTGTCATTTTTCACATCTCACCCAAAATGTGTTTCCGCCCTTGTAGCGCAGAATGGCGCAGTCGGTGTGCGAAATCAATGTACGGGACAAATTAAGAAAATCACAGTGACACTGTTCATGAGCAGAGGTCTTGAAATGGCTATGTTGAAAATTTGGTGAAAAAATCCTAAAATGACTGTTTCTGAGTGCGTTGCGCATTTCCTATGCTGCGCTCATAGGTTTGCAATTTTCAATATTTCCACTCCAGATTTTCAACATTGCCATTTTCACCTTCTTATGAGTAGTACAGCTGTCATTTTTCACATCTCACCCAAAACGTGTTTCTGCCCATGTAGCGCACAATGGAGCAGTCGTGCGAACTCAGTGTATGGGACACATTAAGGAAATCACAGTGTCACTGTTCATGAGCAGAGATCTTAAAATGGCAATGTTGAAAATTTGGTGACAGAATTCCTAAAAATGACTGTTTTACCAGTGTGCGTTGCACAGTTCCCACTCACGCTCGTAGGTTTTCAAATTTTCAATATTTCCACTCCAGATTTCCAACATTGCCATTTTTCCACACCTCCTTATGAGCAGTACAGCTGTCATTTTTCACATCCTGCCCAAAACGTGTTTCGGCCCATGTAGCGCACAATGGCGCAGTCGGTGTGCAAGCTCAATGTATGGGACACATTAACAAAACCACAGTGACACTGTTCATGAGCAGAGGTCTTAAAATGGCTATGTTGAAAACTTGGTGGAAAAATGCCTAAAATTACTTTTACGAGCATGCGTTGCACAGTTCCTATGCATGCTCGTAAGTTTGCAAATTTAATATTTTCACTCTAGATTTTCAACATGTCCATTTTATTAAACTTCCTTATGAACAGTACAGCTGCAATTTTTCATATGTCACCCAAATGTGTTATCGCACATGTGCGCACAATGGTGCTGTTGGTGTCTGCAAAGCAATGTTTAGGACAGATTAAGAAAATCACAGTTACACTGTTCATGAGCAGAGGTCTTAAAATGGCTATGTTGAAAATTTGGTGACAAAAGTCCATAAAATGACTGTGTTACGAGTGAGCATTGTGCAGTTTCCACGCATCCTCGTTAGTTCATGACTTTGTAATATTTTCAGTCCAGATTTTCACTAGTGGCATTTTTCAACACTTCCTTATGAACAGTACAGCTGCCATTTTCACAACATGGCGAAGTGTGTTTTCACACTTTCAGTGCAGAGATGCGTGTCGCTGTCGGAAATCATTGTTCGGCACAGATAAAGAAAATCACAGTGACACTATTCATGATCGGAGGCACCAAAATACCTGAGTTGACAATCTGCTATAAAATATCCCCAACCTACTTATATAACGGGTGTGCGTTGCACAGTTTCTATGTATGCTCGTGACTTCACCATTTTTTAAATATTTTTACTACACATTTGCAACATAGCCATTTTTACACCTCCCCATGACAGAGTACAGCTGTCATTTTTTACAGCCTGTTTGGAATATTTTTGCACCTGTGGTGCTAAATCCTGTAGTCACTGTGCATAAGCAGCTGCTACCAAACTGATATTCCCCTGTTCATGAGGTGGGGTTCACAAAACAAACATGTTGAAAATTTGGGTTAAAATACCAACGAATGCCTGAGGTATTAGGCTTTTCAACTAAATCGCCCAACCCTATAGAGAATGACAGGAATCAGGGGTGTGACTTGGGATTCTTGCCTGTGATGCTCATACCATTCCACACCCTGCAGTCACTGAGAGGCATCGAGGTATGCCTTGGACTCTTCGGCCCCAAACTTCACCCCATTCTCCTATATTGCACCCATCTCACCGTATTTCCTAATGAAATGGGGTGCGCATAAGGGCCAAAGACCCCAAGGAACACGTGACACTTGTCAGTCTCTGCAGAGTGGGGTGTGGTGAAATGGCGTGGCCGTTATGCCTGACGACCCAAATGCACACCCCTATGCCTGTCACTCTCTGCAGGGTGGTGGTGGGGTT
Organism: Neoceratodus forsteri; assembly: GCA_016271365.2. Lineage (NCBI taxonomy): Eukaryota > Metazoa > Chordata > Ceratodontiformes > Ceratodontidae > Neoceratodus > Neoceratodus forsteri. The sequence continues at coordinate 219,356,926 of JADMNL010000029.1, forward strand.
GGCTTCAGTTCAATACTTCACTGCCATTCCTATTACGCAGCTCTGTAACTTCTACACTGCCAATGCTAGTAAGCAAACATTCGGCATTGACAAATGCTTGTTTTTAAAGTGCAATAGTGAATAAAGAGGGGGATTTTCCATCTGACGAAGAACATTGTCTGTTAAACAAGATAAGATATAAATCAATTAAATTAACCTTCAGGATTTCTCCTATCTATTGTGTAGTTACTCTCTCACCTTTTTTTTTATTTCAGCTTTATTTCCCTCCCATTGCCACTGGCTGAGCCCCTTAAGTTGTCCTACCTTATCCCCTCCTGCCTGAGATCCTCCTATCTGTACCTTGGTCCTTGGCACACCTGTGACACATTGCATGGATCCATCCCTCCAGAATACACCCCCCCGGAGTGGGTCCACTTTCTGCTCCTCGGTGCTTTCATCCAGTGCTTCCATGGGCAGAGGTGACGCTAAGACCATGTCACAGTGGGCAGGATCCAGCTCTGGAGGTGGGGGCAGGTGATGTCTATCACACAGCCAGCAGGTGTTTTCTCCTGTTCTAGTGAGTTCCCCCTAGGAACCTGGACATGCAATGGTGTCCACTGTGGCTGGGCACGCTCCCACACCAAGCCCGCTGAGGTCTGCTGAGGCTCCTCCCCTGCATCAGCATGATCCCTGGCCTGTGGTGCTCCCAGACTCCAGTGGGAGCCACTCACACTGGGGAGTCATCCACCCACCCTCCCCAGGAGAGTAGAGCTGTCCTTCAGATGCTCAATCCTCTCCTACCCCACCAAGCCCCAATGACCCAAGCATGCTCCCAAACCCAGGTCGCCAGAGTGGTGCGAGGTGTGGTGTTCAGTACCTCAACCCTCAGCACCACCAGGCTGGTGACTCTCTCACCTTCTTGAGTCACACCAGTTCTCTAAAGTACTGTAGAGAAGCTATTCACATGCGAAAGTCATTTATTTTAACCTTTCTTCTAAAATTACAAATTTTCTGTTCCTTACTGTGTATTTTATTTTCATTATTTCCTATATTCTTCAAGGGCCTGGCTTTCTTTTGGGCCCATCCCATCCCAACTCATGCTCCTGACACATGTAGCTGAGATCCCACATTTTCCTATAGCAGAGTGCCGCCCTGATGCACACTACTTCTGCGGTTTCCATCCTTTTAAGATGTCTGATTACCCCTACTGTGAAGCTAAATCTTAAAACCTTAAAAAAACTATTACCCTACTGGAGAATGCACAGAGGAGGGCAACTACGATCACTGCAGGTCAGCAAGGAAAACCTAAGAAAGTTGAAACTCCTGAACATGTACTTCATGAATGAGAGGAGGGAGGGAGGGAGAGAGAGAGGGGGCATGATTGAGATTTTTAACGGGATAAATTGGGGGGATAAGGAGGGTCTCTTTGGGCTAAGTGGCAACCATACCATGAGGGGGTACTGTTTAAAATTGGATGAGAAAGGTTTAGAAGTGAATATAGAAAGCATTTCTTTACTGAGAAGGTGGTGGACAGTTGGAATGCACTGCTGGATGAGATGGACTCATTGGCAATTGTGTTCAGGCTTAAGAAAGGGTGGGATAGACACAAGGGGATAGTGAAACTCATGGGAGGGGTGGATGAAAAGGATGGGAGGATTGAGGTGGGCAGGGTCAGTGACTCAGGCTGTGGACCCTGCAATACAAGCAGACCAGCTAGACCTATTGGCCTTATTCTGCTGGCTCCTTCATATGTCCATATGTAAACTGGCCAATTCTGGAACATGAAGGCATCGAGAAGAATTTGATTTGATTTGTTTATTAAAATCTAGTAAATCCATGAGTAAAAAGCCTGTTTTCGTAAGTGACCAGTTACATAAAAAAAAACAATAAATATGCAATACAAAACACATAAGTAAAAGTGAATTCATGAGTTAACAATATTAATATGATGCAAATAACTCAAGGATAACTGCATTTTTTTTATTACCCATCAAATATTTCTTGAGTTAAAACTTGAGGGAATGCTAGTCATGGTACTGAGTATTTTAGATGGTAAATAATTATAGAAATGAGGCAACTGACATACTAGAGATCCCTGACCTAGAACTGCTCTCATAGTGGGAATACAAAAAAATAATGAAATGTTGAATGTGTAAAAGCAGAGGAATTTTGATTTCAAAAAATACTATGAAATAGTTTTTGGTAATTTACTCAAGGCAACGTTTCTGACCAGAATTCTAGTTTGCTCCTGGTATCTTTGATCTAATGAAGGCCAATGAAGAGTGCTGTGCAAAAAGCAGATGTGGTTAGAAATAGGTAGTGGGGTAGCCAACCTGGCAATTTGATTGTGAAGGATTCTGACCCCAGAGAGCAGACCCTCCCCAGCTAAGTAATATAATAAAATGCTGTGATCAAAAATAGGAACAAATAAAACTCTGAGAAAGAAGTAATCTGGCTGAAGGAAATAGACAGCAGACAATAGAGTGCAGTGGTTAAGAGCACTGAGCCATGAAGCTGCAGATCTGGGTTTGAATCCCACAGCCACCACTTGCATAGTGTGGGACCATAAACAAATTATTTAAAGGGGCACTGTCAGCTTTGCCCCTCGGTTTACCTTCAGTTCACAAATGCTGACCTGTGGACACAAATGAGCATTATGTATGCTCTCGAATGGCCCTGCATCAACATAAAAGTGATCAGTTTACCTGATTTCTGATATTTTGCAGTTCTTTCTACATATTCGTCCTGGCTGAAAGTCTCCATCCCCCGGAAGCAGATGCCATCCCGGGAACGCGCCAGGAACGCGTGTCTACTGTTCACTCGGTGCTGAGGTGCACCTTTTAGCAAATACATCACAGCACACACATAATACAGCATAAACAAATTAAAGAGCTGCTGGTATGTACAGCATTAAAATGAGCACTGGATTAGCTTTGAAATCCTACTGGAGTCTGGCGCTGAAATCCTGCGCATGCATACTAGTGGCACTTTCTGGCGCATGCGCGAGATCTTTCCTCTGACCTCAAGTGCACATGCTTGGGATTTCGTCCCCAGATTCCAGTCGGATTTTAAAGCTAATCCAGTGCTGGTTTTATCGTTGTACATACCAGCAGCTCCCACCATGAAATTTCATCCGAGAAAAAAAGTTCAGTTTGTAGTTTAAATTTTGTCTGCTCAATGATCGTCATGGAGGAAGAGCTTGAGGAGAGAAAAAGAGGCTCATTTGCATGGCGTTGAGTGATTGGTGAGACTGCAATCAGTCCCACCCCCTAGCCAGCTTCAGAGTGCAGCCAAGTGTTCGAGAGGGAGAGAGTGAGGGGTGTGAGCTGGTTAGCCAGGAGAAACCTTTGAGGAGACTATGAACATTCTAAATCTGTAAATACAGACTATTTGTGTTTGAAATTGAGCTCAACCATTATCTGACCGACTGGGAAGTAAGCGTGGTGTTCGTAGTAACAATCGGTGGGATCGCCAGCCTGTTTCAACCCAGAAGCCTTCCAGGATCAGCTTTAGGCCGAAATATTTCCAACGGAGCAAGCCGGCTACTGATACAGTGAGTACCATTCATACCATTCAGCAAAACTGAGCTTAAACTGTCTGTGATTTCAAAAGCCAACTGGATCTGTGTGTAAACAATGAGATTGTTTTTGCAAAGAGGGACTGTAAAGTGCAATCAAAACAAATGAGTTCTCAGCAATAGACTGTGACCATGTATTATGGATTCAGCAACAGTATAATTTTCTAAGCATGTGAAAGACTGTAAGTTGTTAACAGACAGCAACAAACAGGCAATCATGTGGTCTTAGTGACTTTAAGCAAAGTGTAAAAATTGAGTGCTAATTGTAAAGTCAAAAATCATATGAATGTGCTGAGAAAAGCAAATGCAGTGCAATCATTACAGTTCTGAGCAGAAAGGTCAGATGCGTAGCAGTTTGAGTCAGAGACAGAGTGGATGCAACAGAAGTGCTGTCAACGCCATTACAGGGTGGGGCAGTAATGTAAACACAGCAGCAGGGAGCCATTTTGAGAGACTGTTCCAAGTATCATGAACTGTGTAGTAACAATGAACTTTAATGTGTTTATTTACAGACATGGCTTCGGGACCAACCCACTACCTGGATCATGCCTGAGCTATGTTAGCTGAGGAGGTTGCCAAGCTAAAAGAAATAAAGCAATGTTTATATGGTGACAGTTTGCCTTCTCATGTTGCAATTCCCAACTATCCTGTGAGAGTATGTATAATATGCCTCAAGGCTGGAAGGGATGTGTTCTTAATTCCTCACTGTTCGGGTTGCTTAGTGAAGTATAGTCTGTCCAAAGCACCTAAAGTTAGTTTTGCTCCCTCCTGGACAAAAGTACAAAATCCTGCATGTGGTAGCACACAGCACCAGGTTGAACCTATTGGGGGGGCAGCAGAGTGTGGCCCAAAGGAAGAGAGTGTAGATTTACTGCAAGGGCAGATTACTCATGATATTTCCATGCCTGTGTCGCAAATGGACAGTGCGGAGGAAGGATCCATGGACAAACTGAAGGCCTCAATTTGGCCCCTTTTCAGGTTGACCTGGGACCCTTGTTTTCCACCAGCCCATCAAGACCATACCTTTGAGATCTGGGATAGAACTGGTCTTGTGTTCCTTGGCCAATTCCTACAGGGGGTGTAGTACAAGACTTTGAATCCCTATAAAATGCATTTGGCCTGTGGAACTCTGACCATTTTAGATACCTTCAGGCCCATGCCTACATTACTTCCATTCAAAAAGCAGACCAGGACCCTATCAGGGCTGCTCCCTTCCTGGCAAGCATTCATGCAGGCCAGACTGCCCAGGTTCAGAGGGGCCTGATGTTTTACAATTTATAAATCTCTGGCCAGCTTGAGGGGGGACCCACTAGCTAAGATTAAATTGAGCTCGCAGGGAGAAGGGGGGGCCCAGACCTTGGGGAAGTCAAATGGGACAGTGTCTTCCACATTGCCTCAGGGACCACACACTCCCCACACTGGCAAGAATTTGGTTGGAGGATTAGAGTCTGCTACTTCCTCACACCTAAGGCTTTGAACAAGAGAAACCCCACAAGGCCAGCGGCCTGTTGGAGAGTATGTGGAGAATCAGAGGCAAACCATTTACACATTTTCTGGGCTTGCCCGCAGATTCAACCCTTTTAGAGAGAGATGGTTCCTTCTACTGAGGATCTCTTTTCTCTGAACTCACCACTTGTGTGGCCAAATGTTATCCTGGGTGCTCCCCCTCCGGGTCTAAAAGGTGTAAATTTCACTCTGTCTCTGGTTCATTCTGTTAACAGCAGCACATAAGACCATAACTCATTCATGACTGAATGCTGAACCACCCACTAAACATTGTTGGTTTCAGGTGATTCAGAAGATCTCAAAACTAGAGGAGTTGACTTTTAAAATAAATCAAAACCTGCACATTTTCACCCAGAGATGGACACAATTGATGATCTGGCTGGACTCTCACCCATGCCCCACCTCATGTGGCTCCTCAGGATGAAAAGCTAGGTTCAGCCCTCTACAGTTTGTAGGGGTAGAGTGAAAATGTGAGCTTGTCATCCTAGATGAGGGAGGGAGGGTACATGAGAGGAAATTATATTTAAATCCATGAGACGTATGTAACTTTTAAGCCCTATATTTTTATCTGCAAGCTTATGTAAACGAAATTTGTATACCCTGCTAACTTTGAGAGGATGGAAGATGCCTGTATCTGCACCTTTCTTTCTTATGTACCCAACTGATGCTAATTACACAGTTTACACAGCTTTTATAAGGTAGAAGAAGGCCTGTTGGACCCATCGAGTCTACCTCCCCACATCATGTGAGTCAATAAAATATAGTGTCCATATAGTATTTATCTAATTCATTTTTATATTGTTCAAACATGGTTGAATCAATTATTTTCTGTGGAAGTTTATTCCATAATTGCATTGCCATAATTGTAAAGTAATGTTTTCTTTTATTTCTAAATGCCTTTTGTACAAATAACTGATTATTGTTACATCTTAGTATATTTGGTTTATTTGCATATTTGATATTGCATTCTTCCGTAAGTTTTTTATCCTGTAGGATATTAAAGAGTAATAAAATATCTCCTCTCTGTCATCTAGTTTCAAGATTGTACAATTGTAATGTTCTGCATCTTTCTTTATATGGCTTTTTTTTAGTCTAGGAATGAGTTTGGTGCTTTTTCTTTGGATGTTATCCAAAAGTTTCCTGTCCTTGGCTAGGTATGGGGACCAAAAAGTAGCTCCATAATCCAAGTGTGGCCTAATGTAAGTATTATACACTGGTAATATGAACGTCTCTTGCCTACAAATGAAAGATTTTTTGATGATCTAAAGATATGATTGATCCTGAGAGTTATATGTCTACAGTGTTCCCCTTGGATTAGTAGATCATTTATCATGATTCCAAGAGATCTCTCAGTTTTAACTTGCCTCAGTTCTTTATTATTCATGTAATATCTCTCATGTGGATTTTGGGGACCAACGTACATTATAACACATTTGTTTTCATTAAATGCCATGTTATTTAAATTTGCCCAGTTTTCCAGGGTATTGATATCTTTTTTAATGCAATATTATTTTCTATGGTATTAACTTCTTTAAACAGTTTTGTATCGTCAGCAAATTTACTAATGTAGCTCACAATGTCATTTTGTAGATCCAATATAAGAATTCCAAAAAGGATAGGGCCGAGGACAGATCCTTGGATTCCACTAGTCACTTTAATAGGATCGGAGTAACTATCTGAGACTTTACCTACTTGTGTTCTGTCAGTCAACCAGTCAGATACTCACCTGATTATGTATGGGTCTAATCTTATGTTTTCCATTTTTTGGACCAAGATATCGTGACTAACTCTGTTGAAGGTCTTTTTAAAATCTAGATAAACAACATCCATGGGGATACCTAGATCCAATGACCTACTAACTGTCTCATAGAAACTAATGAGGTTTGTAGTACAAGATTTCCCATTCATAAAACCATGTTGTTTAGTATCCGTATGCCCCTTACATTCCATCTCTATTTCCATTCTGTTCTTGAGAATTCTTTCTATGGTTTTACAAACAACCGAAATTAGACTTATAGGTCTATAATTCTCTGCTTCCTTTCTGTTTCCCTTTTTGTATATTGGAACTACCACTGCATGCTTCCATTTATAGGGTACTATCCCTTTGATTAGTGAGATATTAAATGTATGTTGAAGTGAAATAGAATGGATTGTATTTTTTAGAAAAAATGGATTAAAGCCATCTGGCCCTACTGCTGCATCTACTCTGATGTATTTAATGGCTGTTTCTACCTCATCCATAGTAATCACTTGTAATTGTGTCAGGTCTATGTTGTTATTTTTTAACAAGTTATTACAGATATTAAAAACTGAACCAAAAATGTATTTAATGTATTACCCATTTCTAGTGGATTTGTTATTTCATTACTATCATCATTCAAAGCTGTTATACTGTGACTCTGGTTTTAATTTTTATTAATATAAGAAAAAAAGCTTTTTTTTGTAAATGCTAGTTTTACTTCGATCTTTCTTCTTTCCTTTTTGACTAGTGATTTTGTTTTCTTTAGTTCCATTTTATAGTTATTAATATTTATTTGACTCTGACATTTTCATTTTTAGAAATGCTTTTTCTTTATTATTAATTTGTAATTTTATTTTTCTTGTTAACCATGGTGGAATCTTTCCCTTTTTATTATGAGTTTTCTTAACGGGTACATATAAGTTTTCTAATTCTGTTATGATAGAGTTAAATATTTCCCAACATTGGTCAATGTTTAGGTCCTTAAATACTATTTCCCAATTATAATTCGATAGTGCTTTATTAATTTTTAAGAAGTCGGCTTTGTTGTAATCATAATTACAGTGAACCCCTCTACTGTACTTTTGTTTATGAATTTCATACCTTATGGTATTGTGATCGCTGTTCCCAACAGGGTTGCTAATATTTAGGTTTGTTATTTCAGATGCAATATTGGTTAAGACTAGGTCCAGAGTGTTAGGTCTCCTAGTTGGATCCTGTATCATTTATTCCAGCCCAGCCATTATGAAAGAGTCCAAAAAAATGACTTTCCCAAGATGTTCTAGTCACAATCTGACCCCGCTCCACTCCTGGTAAATTAAAGTCTCCTACAATTATTACATCAGATGAGGCTGATAATAATTCAGTATCAGAAATGAATAACTGATCTCGTTCGAGCTTGGAAGATGGCAGTCTATAATAATTTGCTAATATAAAATGCTGTCCATTCTGGTGTATAATTTTTATAGCAACACCTTCTGTATCAATATCATTAATAGATAATGCATCTTCTTTTGTATCTATTTTGTTTGACTCATAAATACAGACCCCTCCTCCTTTTTTATTGTTTCTGTTTTTATAGTAAAGAGCATACCCTGGAATTCCGTTAAACCAATTAGCCGTTTCATCCCACCATGTTTCACACAGTGCAGCAATATAGATGTTTTTATTTACTAGTAGTGCAATTCTGAAATTTTTACCACATTTAAGCTTCTTACATTAGCTACCAAGATTTTGTATATATCAAAATTCTGTACAGCATGTGTAGTAGCTTTCCCCTGTTGGCCCCTTCTTGATTAGTTTAAACTTTGCTCTATGATATTTGTGATGGATTTTCCCAGTACAGCAGTTCCTCTTTTGTTGAGATGGAGGCCATCCCAACAGAACAAACTTTTATCCCCTAAAAATATTTCCCAGTGTGTAATACATTTGACCTTTTCCTGGAGGCACTATTTTGGTAACTATTCATTGACTTGTTTTATTTTTTTCTGTTTTTCAATGCTGTCTTGGAACAGGAAGTATTTCAGAGAAACAATATTCACTTCCATATTGTTTTAATGTTGTTGCCAGTTTTATGTAGTCCTCTTTTATGTTTTCTAGTGTGAATTTTGAAATGCCATTTGTGTCGACATGTATTATCGTTAGTGGATTTTCACCTGCATTTTTCATAATGTCTGGGACCATGCATTCAATTTCCCAGATCCAGACCCCTCTAAAACTAGAGCAGGTGGTATTGGCTTTATCTTTTTGGCAGATATAGCCATCAGTATATTTAATGATATAATCTCCCAGTACTATGATTTGTCTCTGTGTGGTCATTAGTACTATCATTTGATTGATTTGATTGGACACGGCCAGTATCATTTCTGATTGGTGTACCAGTGGTGTACTACCATCATGTTTGGTCTACAATGCCAACTTGTGCTGTATATCACATGGCAACTTATCCTTTAATTGCCTACGTGATTCCAAGTACCAATACCTCGAACCCTGCTCTTGGACCACACATACCAGTAGTACTTACAATACCCCCCCACCACAAGGCCCACCTCCCACCACGCAGACTTATATCTCCTCCCTGCCTATTGCAGTAGGGGTACTAGCTCTTGCTACAACAGATCAGCTCTTCTATGGTGACTACTTTCCAGTCCGTAAAAACATCAGATTTACTTGACAAGAGAAAGGCAGGAATTACAAGCTTATAATTAGTGCTCTTAGAAAATCCTACTTATCCTCCTGCTATGTTCAGGCAATGTAGAATTCAACCCTGGCCCCCCAGATGCTATTGCTTCACCAGCAGAACTAGCAAATTTAAAAGGAATAAGCTTCTTGCATATTAATGTATGTAGCCTCTTTAAAAAGATAACCTTAATACAAACCTGGGTAAATCATACCTCTTCTGACATACTTGTGATTTCTGAAACTTGGCTTAGACCCAGCACCACTGATAGAGAAGTAAACATCCCCAACTATGCCTTGTTCAGAGCTGATAGGCATGTCAGAGGAGGAGGGGTAGCTATTTACATTAAAGACAAATGTTCTGCCTTCTGCTTATCCTTGGCATCTGTTGCCATTCAAAATTGCCTAATTCTCAAAGTGGAAATTACACAGACTACTGCACTCTGCGTAGTAGGATGCTACAGACCACCGTCTGCTGGCCTACAACTTGTGTTGTGTCTCAGTAACAAATTGGGACAGGAGCTGCCAGAAACTCTTATTTTAGGAGACCTCGACTTTGACTGGCTCTCTAAGACAGCTGCCCCCCTTGCATCCTTCTGTGATGAACATGGGCTGGTGCAACTGATTACTGAACGAACACACCCAAACGTGAAGAACCCCAATAAAAGTACACTTTTGGATGTGCTAATGGTGAGCAAACCTCATCTCTTCTCCCATGCTAATGTCTTCTTCTCAGATGCCAGTGACCATTGTTTTATTGCTGGAGTAAGATCCACCAACAACCCAGCACCCATCAGCAAGTTCTCTATGAAGAGATCCAGGTGCAACTTCAGTGAACATGCCTACCTAAACGAGCTTAAGTACTCCCCTCAGTTGCAAGATTTCTACCTGGCCAAAATGATTACGTCAGCTTACAGTATCTTCCACAACATTCTATCAAGGGCCCTTAATAAGTATGCTCCCCTGATTAAAGTTCGAACTTGGGCCAAAACCTGTAAATGGTTCACCCCTCAGATCAAGTCCTTGCTTCTAGAAAGAGATAAGCTCTGGAGAAAAGCGTGCAGACTGAACACTGCAGAGGATTGGAACCAGTTCAGGAGACTATGAAATTTATGTACCAAAACAATCAAAGAATCATAGGTCACCTTCTTCAAATCCGAACTCGACTCTGCCACAAAGAGCCCAATCAAGCTCTGGAACACAATCAATGATGTGCTAGGCCACTCCCCAGGAAATTCACTCCCGACCAAGATTACGTCTGGCAACTCAACTATAACTGAAAAGATGGATATACTTGACGCATTCAATAACCACTTTCCTACTGCAGGAATGGCATTTAATAACTCCCCTGCAAACATACTTTGCTCCCAGACTGCCAGCCAACTGCCTGAAACTCCGATAGCTTTACCGCCTTTCTGGCTTCAACCTGCCTCACTGAAAAAGGTAAAGGACCTCTTGCTTCAGTTGGATACTAGAAAAAGTGCTGGGGCCAACACCCTTGACCCTTACTTCTTAAAAATTGCCTACCACGTACTAGCAATACCCGTCACCCACCTTTTAAACTTATCCCTGTCTCAGGGCACCTTACCACCTATATGGAAGACAGCACATGTCATACTACTGTTCAAATCAAGTGACCCAGGTGATCTCAATAACTACAGGCCAATTTCTCTCCTTCCAGTCCTGTCCAAGCTCCTAGATAAAATTGTAAATGCACAGCTGAGGTCTCACCTTGAGTCTAGAGAACTGCTAAACCCTATGCAGTCCAGATTCAGAGCTAAATATAGCACTATCTCAGCCCTCGCCAAAGTTACTAACGACTGGCAGCGTAATCTTGAGAGCAAAATCTTTATTTGTGCTGTTTTTCTTGATCTAAGCAAGGCTTTCGACACTGTCGACCATAGTCTGCTCCTCTTCTCACTTCAAACCATACTTGTGGACCCTTCCTCTCTGCGCTGGTTTACTGACTATCTTACTTCAACAAGTTAAAGCCGAAGGAGGCCTGTCCCCCTTAAAAACTCTGCAAAGAGGGGTACCTCAGGGTTCTATAGTAGGACCCTTACTTTTTGCAATCTACTTTAATAACATCAACTACTGTATAAAAGAAGCCAACATCCATCTGTTTGCAGATGGTACAGTTCTCTACGTGAGTCGCCCAACTCCTGAAGCTGCCTGCAATGACCTACAGTCAGAATTCAACCTTTTGCAAAGCCAACTCCTCCAAAAAAAGCTACTCCTTAATGCCAAAAAAACTAAAGTGATGGTCCTCTCCCCTTTCATCCGTACAGCTAACCCTGTGTCCAGTGGGACAGTTCCCCAAATGATCACAGTTCTAGGTGAAAAACTAGAATTTGTTACAAAATTCAAGTATCTGGGAGTTTGGATAGACCAAAGACTCTCCTTCATTGAACTTATCGAGGACTTGCTAAAACAACTTCGGCAAAGGCTTGGCCTGTTTTTTAGAATCAACCAATTTCTCACCAGAGATGCCAAGAAACAACAGGTCCAATCCATTTTCCTATCATTGGTTGATTACGCTGATTTCTTCTACAGCCAATGCCCCAACTCTTACATGGCTCAATTGGACACACTCTACTATCAAGCACTGAGGTTTATAATGGGACTTCCCTTCGACATGCATCACTGCACCCTATATGCGGCAGTGGGGTGGACATCACTAAAGTTCAGGCGCCACAGAAACGTCACATTCTGGACCTATAGAGCCATCTCTAATAAGCTACCTTACTACAGTATATCTACTGCTGTCTTCCCCTGAGTATAATTGGGAATCACTTGTTAAGAAGTTACTCAGCTATTACACATAAAGTACCCAAAGCAAAATCCCGCTTCGGCAGGGCAGCCATAAGCTTCGTGCTACCTACCTTATGGAACTATCTACAAAAAACCCTCAAATTAAGCACTCTAATCAGTATAAATGCCTTCAAGATGCTTTATTTCCATACAATCAGAGACGTATGTAACTGCTTCACCCACTCAGACCCAGTACCGGTGTCTGCACTGATATATAGCCACACCTAGACCCAATTTTAAGTACTGACCCCCCAGCTTGCTCCTCACAAGCCTAATTGTTCTCTCTCTTATCCCCCTGTCTTATCAACATTAGGCCCGTCCATCCCCTTATCCTTCCTTTCCCAACCTTGGATAGGAGCTCACTACCCTTGGGTTGTGACATCCTACCATGCCCCGTACTTTATAGCATTCAATCCCAGGGCTCACACATACTCCTTTTCTCCATCCACCTTCTCTACATCCCATTTTACCAACTCTTCTCTGTGCACCGTGCCTCCTAGCCTTTCTCCCCTACCTCCCTCCCTTCCCCCCACCTTCACCTCTACCTGGTGTATATTTTATTTTATTTTTTCTTCCTTTACTTCCTCCTGCAACCTTAGATAACCTGCATTATCTTCCTATAGACACTTCTATGTAGGTAAATACAATGTAATCTGTACAATATCTGTACAATTATGTGTACATATGAACTTATTTTTCTTCCTCTCTGTAAACAGTATTATCTGTATTGCCTTGTAAATACCTATGTTGACCTGTATCTACAATTGTTCATGTTCCACCCAGGTCCATCTTGCAAATGAGCTTCTGCTCAATGATGAACACCTGGTTAAATAAAGACTTGATTGATTAATTGAGTAGAGATATTAGGATGTTGCTCTAGTATTGGATCATCACTTTTATCCAGATCTATGTTGGACCCTGATTTAATTAAGCATTCTGCTTCATTTGTAGTATGACCAGAATTAGTGAGGACAGGGCCTGACCCCAATGTGGGTTTAATTTTATTAGTAGAAGGATTCTTTATCTTATTTGGTGTGATTTGGTCATCATTAGTGGTATTCTGACAATGATTATAATCTCTGTGAACCCTTGTAATGCTGTTAGCACTCAGTGTTGTACTTTCATTATCCGAGTCTAAGATTTCAAATTTGTTTTGTGTAGTAACAGGGAATTCCATTCCCCTCCTACCTTTTTTTATGATGTTTTTTTCATTAATAACTGGGCTCCAACCACTATTGTCACTACTACTGCTTGCATCTCTTGTTCTTTTGTGTTTGTCCATTTGTGATTTGCTTATTTGTTGTAAAATCACAGTGGTGGGAGCCAGCTTGTTATTAGTAGTGATTTACTTGTTTTTTACCATCTTTCTTTACATCTTTAATAGTGTTTTCTAGTTCTTTGATCTTATCCTTTAGTGATATGATTTCTAGACAATAGAATGAAAAAAAAATGCTCAGTAAACCCATACCTATCATGGGTTAATCCCTTCATATATCATGGAAATGCAAATACATTTGGCAAATAAAAAGTGTTATCTTGACCATACATGATTAAAATAACTGAAGTTGGTCACTGAACAAGCTCAGAAACTTATCTCACTCAGTCTGGCCACACTGAGCATGCTCTGAAGTTTATCACACTCCTTTTGGCCACACTGAGCATGCTCAGAAACATATTCTCACCTGTGAGATGCCATATAGCTTTGATCAGTATGGATTAGCATTCCTCATGGTGAGCCATTGAACAGAGGGGCACAGTTTACATTTTGTACTGTTTTTCTTTTGTAACTTTTTACAGTTTCTGTCACAAAAAAGAACTTGAAGTCCCATGGTATTGAAAGAATATCTCATAAGGCAGCTCAAAATGTGAATATTTGGCTGGCACAGTGGTGCTGAAGGTTGGGGCACTTTATGCCTTATCTCGCACTACACCGGCAACCTGGGTTCAGGAATGACCTTGGGTTGCTGGAGTGCCAGCATGGGGGGGTGGGAGCAGGATTAAGAAATTGCTCTCCTCTCCCAGGTGGGGGAGTCACCCACCCATAGTACCCCCATCTCTGAATGGTGGTTCAGTGATAAGCACTGGCAGTATCAGGTGACCGGGAAGGTGGAGCGTCCTGCAAGACATCCATGCGTGTGCCTCCACATGCGTACATCATGTTGGGGATGCACAGAAATGAGACAGGAGAAAACCTGGTAAAACCCATAAAATACTAATTTAATAAAAATACAAATATTTGTTGTAAAATGATAGTGTTATTGTTGCCTTGCACTCATAGCTTCAGTCACCTACTTGGGGAAGCAAACAATAACACCAACATTCCACACCAAATAGCAATCATGTTTTGTGCTACCTCATAGGCACTCCTGAGCATAACATCCCCTGCTTTAACAAATTGCTTCCTCATCATCTCCAACCAGTGCAATGCCAGGAACATGTCCAGGAATGCCATTAAGCCTCCTTTTCAGTGTACAGAGCTAGGAAAGTGGCCATTTGCTGTCAGGGCCACTAACTGGTTAAATGAACTGCCTGATAAACTACTGAATCTCCTTAATTTTAATCAGTTAGAGAACTTTGAGGTCTGCCCTTGCAGTCCAATGCAATTTTGTCAGTTAAATGGTTTTATCTCGTTTCTCTCTGTACATAACCTGAGACACGTTCTACAACAATCTGTGTAGAATTTTTTGTTCTAAACTGTAACTGTTCTGTCTTAAGTACTTTGAGCCTGACTTGACTGCATTTCCTCTGGAACTGTGTAATCGAGGCACAGGTAAGGAAGCATAAGAAAACCAGGAGCAGTTGTAGAATTCACCCCAAAATTATTTATTTGCACTAGCAGTATCATAAAATAGACGTGTTCAGTATAACTATTTACAAAGGCAAAATAAAGTTTCTTTCACTGTCTGTGTTCCTTGTTCTCCAAATCTCTCTTGCAGTTGTAGCTTAGCTCTTTTATAAGTCTTTTCAACCCCCATCCTTAGCAAACACCCTGTTCTTATAAGTTTCAGGAGTTGCTAGAACACAGTATGCTTCTTGAGGCCCCTTTTGCACAGCTTTTGCAAAAGGCTCAAACATTTGCACTCATGTAACCTCCAGCTTCCAACAGCATTTTGCAGTCATCTCAAATTACAATTATGCACATTTCAACAGTAATGCTATATATTTTCCAAACAAAGGGGATCCCAATTTCAGTTATATTTCCATACAGTGATTTGCATCTATCTTTATATCAGTAGATGTGCAAGGGAGGAAAAGCAAACGGCAAGGGAGAACTGAGACAGAAAGAGGCAAAGAATTGTGAGATTGTCAGGGTGATCAAGTCCAAGGTCTCACAGGAAAATATGGTTTTGCAACTGGACAGACAAATAGACAGGAAAGGACAGATCCTTGCATTTTAAACACTTTCTCCATAACAAATGGGACAGGGTCCTATTCCACCCAGTCACAAACTGCTTATTGTAGTTGTAATGTTTTTTGTGACCATGTATTTGATGTGGAACCTATGTAAATGAGTACTCACTGTATGTGCAAAGGCAATCTCCAAAGTTTTCCGTAACTAAATAAATAAAATAGTCCCTATTTATGCATGTGGACTCAGGGTTTATCTTCTTTCTTCAACTCCAATGAATTAATCACCAACCAAAATTTCCCAAGAACTCCATCTACCCTTCTACTGTGCATGTTGTGTTAGTATGTGCAGCTAGGATTTTTTTTTTGCTTCTACTTGTATTTTCTCCCAGCCATGCTCCACCATGTAAATACCCTGGTCCCAAGGATGTACCCTGATCTGGCCCTGTTGACCCCCAACTTGTTCCAAGCCTCAAGCCCTGCCAGTGTCCCCTACAGCTATTCCAATAATGGCAGAGGCTACAGGAGGAAGGTCATCCTCCCCAAGCCAGTATGCAGTGCCAGAAGCCACGTGAACCCCTAGTAAGTGCTGCCCTTATGAGGCATGAACAGTGGTTTTTTCTGGTGGGTGATGATGCTTATTGTTTGGCCCTCCAGGAAGACCTAGTTGTTGGTTAATGAGGTGGGAAAAAAACACAACTGGGGAACTGTACATACTACCTTCACTGTGCAGAAGGGTATTGATCCACTCAATGTTTACTGTGGCAGCAGAAGTCAAACATTGAGAAAGTGGACCGGGAGGCATTTTTTTAACAGTGTCAGCTGATGAAGTGTATCGATATAGGTGTGCACAACTCTCTGAGGTACAAGATCACTATCTGAGGTGTGAAAATTCTCTTCATGAGAACGTAAACTTGTATGTGGCCACAGACAGTACCAAGGACAGGGTATGGATGGTGGGGTATACAACAGAAGGCAGGCTAGGTGCAGGAGGGTCACGTGGAAAAAGAAAGCCCTTATTTGTGGATTAACAAGAAATCACGAGCTTTTAAATTGGACCAGACCAGTACTTTGCTGTGTGACCCTGAGCAAGTCATGTACCTTCCTTGTGCTCCCAGGCCACACTTGCAAACATACTTTCAGCTTAATGTGGCTCTCCTGGTTAACAAAAAAAATCAGGACATCACTTAACCACTTGATCACCAGGTATTTGAAATGTTGTACTGTACTAAAGTTTGCCAAAGAGAAAGTCAGCTGGGTTGCAAAACATTTTCAGCAAGTTAAAGTAAACAAAATCATTGCCTAACATGTGTACTGATCAAAATAATACACAAGTTAACACATGGTGCTGATCATTCTGGTACAACAATTCAAAACAGAGGGAAAGAAGAACTAGTTAGCACTATTGGGAGCTATGTGGGTCTCTGCCTCTGGCTTCAATGATGTCATCATGACTCATCACTTAACATACTTGGCAGACATCTTGGGGAGAAACCAAGGCTTTTTTTTAACATGAAAGGCCGATGTTTACATTTTTCAAAAGGTATGCAACTTCATTTATGTTATTTACATAAATGCAGTTTTACCATAAATGTAAACAGCAGCCTTTACTTCACCTCACTATGAAGCCAGATTTTAGAGTTTGCAGTTTAAAAAAACTGCTTGTTTAGTGCCCCTTAATAAAACTGGGAATCTCATTCCATGTCCTTGCTAGGTTTCTAACCAGAGTTAGGTCCCCAAATCTATTGCTTACCCTAGGCCAAGTAATATCAATGGAAGCTTTACGCAATCCACGTTTATTCACTCTTTGGTTTGCAATTATTATGTGGATGACATTTACACCAATTTACTGTCCAGCATTTGTCTATTTATTTATTTGTCTTTCTATTCATTTATCCATTTATCTGTTTATTTGTCTGTTTATGTATTTAGTTATTTATTTATCTAGCTAACTATGTATTTATTGTGGACCATGTAAGTCCACTAGACAATAAAATGCCAGTTTTCAGGCACGACCCATGAGAATTACAAAAGCAAGGTAACAATACATAAAATGAGATAGCAAAAGACAGAATGTATGAATCATACAAAGGTTCCATAATCAGCTAAAAAAAATGAAATACAACAATAATAACAGTACAAAATGACTAAGTACAGAGACAAAAGGCAGATTACCATGTATGGGCAAGAGCAAAGATAACCACACCTAGGTGGACCTGAGTTTAGTAAGGGTATATTCAGGAATGGTAGGGAGTGAGCGTGAAACCTGACACTATTAGATTATGGTGATAGCATACACAGGAGAGCCTCACTTTCTTTCCTATCTAAATTAGATGTGTTGTACCACAGAGTACTTAGATTTATTTCCAGCCTGCATGCTAGAACACATCGCAGTGATCCTGGCACAGTAGTGGGTAGGACTTCATTTACTATTAGAAGGCTATGGAACTTTCATATGTGGTCCCTAAAGGCAAGGTGAAATGTGTTACCATCTTGTTTATTAAATCCACTCCAAAAATCTACAGGGTCACATAACCTAAGAATGTTCAATATTATCCTGCTAGATGTCCCCAAGGCATCATTCAAAATTTGGTAAAATGGATTTTAGTTGGATAGCCCCTACATTTTGGAATGCTTTGCAAGACTTTCCCAAGAGGTGTTCCCTTGCTAGCCCCTCTTATTTTAAGGTCCTTCTTAGTTATGTGTTGATAAATGTGAATGCCATTGAAAAACAAAAACATGTAAATTCAGTATTATTGTACGTTGCAATTTCTGTACTTGTAGTAGCATTCTGTTTTACATCGTCCTTGCCATAAGTTCTGTTCAGCAGTATTCCTGCTGTTCTTACCTTTGTACCAGATTATACCTGTTAGCCAATAAATAACTGAATTTCTTAAGTTTCTTTGTTCTGTTCCATAAAATTGCATTGCAACCTATTGTATGTTTCTTTTTTTTGCTTTAAAGTTTTTATTGATTTTTAGTAGTATCAGATACATCAAACAATTCACAGTAAAATATTTTAAACAGTAAGACTAGCTTATTAACATACATAACTGATTGTTAGGTCTCATAAAAATACATACATAAATAATTAAGGTGGTGAATTCACAACATAGCTAGGTTCATTAAAGGAATAATGCCCGGCAGGGTGGGTGTTATGCTGGGAAAACATCCCACCTCAGGGGGTTGAGCCTGAGGCTGCAGGCTGAGGCATCAACACCTGAAGGATGTTATCCAGCATAATACCCCTCCTGGAGGACGATATTCCTAATATCTAATGACTTGTTGTTATATAAGAATACAAAAAATTTTAAGGAATATTTTTGTTAGTGTGGAAAAATATTTTTGTCTCTTAAGAGAAGACACAAACAATCAATGAAGCAAGCAATCAAGGGGTTCACAGTGGGGCTGAAACTACCGCTGGGATAACATCTCTGGTCTAGTCCCAGACTGACCAATCAGAGGCCAGCATTCTTTAATGCTGTTGTATAATAATTTATAACTATTACCTTAATAAAGGAGAAACAGATACAAGATAGGAATAGACATTGGATACTTTCTCAGGACTGTATCATATTTCTTATGTCATGGAGTGCCCAGATATTTTAGGAAGGGGGCCCAGATTCTTTCAAACAGTTCTCTTTTACCAATAATTTGGCGTGCCAATCTTTTATTAGTAAATTACCTCACTCATTTTATTTTCCCATTCTTTATACTAAGGTGGGAAGAATTATTTAGTAGAGTTTTGTGAGTCAGCCTTCCCCACCATATACCCCCTAGTGTTCAAGGCTGGCCTGAGTATAATGATGTAACACTTAGGTAAGAATATACAGCCGAGCATTCCAGCACTAGAAGCCAAGATGGCAAAAATTTCCCGACCACCATGTATTTCCCTCTGGTGCTCAGGTATGCAGTAGAAATGAGTGAGCCACACGCTGACAAACACAAGCATGCTGAAGGTAATGAACTTGGCCTCATTGAAGCTACCAGGTAAGTTTCTGGCCAGGAAGGCAACCAAGAAGGAGACACTCGCCAAGAAGCCCAGGTATCCCAGCATGCACCAAAATGCAAGTGCTGAACCATCATGGCACCCAATTATTATCTTTCCATCTTCAGATTTCATATTGGATTCTGGAAATGGGGCAGATATGGACAACCAAGCAGCACATGTGATCACCTGAAGCAGTGACCCAACAAAGACTATGGAATTGGATATCTTGGATCCCACCCAGCTCCTTAATTTGCTGCCTGGCCTTTGTGGCCTAAAAGGCAATCACCACAATGACAGTTTTGGCTAGAATGCATGAGACACAAAGGAAAAGCGTCAAGCCAAATACAACATGGCAGAGCATGCAGTTCAGTTTCATGGGACAGCCAATGAACTGGGGGAGAGAGGAAGCACAGCATGAGGACACCAGAAGAAGGTAGGTGAGCTGCGGTTGTTGGCCTTGACTATTGGGTGTCCTGAACTTAATAATGAAAATGCAGAGGACAGAAACTGTCAGTAAGCTGAAGACACTAGTGCAGAAAGTCAGTGATGCTCTGAAAGGGTCTTCATAGGAAAAGTAGTCTGGGATTTGGGGACACACTTATTTCGTTTGTCATTGGACCAGTAATCCTCTGGGCACTTCAGACAGTTCACAGCATCTGATGGAAAATTAATTCTGTTTAAACCAAGGATGCAGGTATCATAATCATGACCAGATCATTTCTAGATAAATGTAACATTTAGTAAAGCACTGCGAATTTGGCCTATAATCTATTAGAGAGTGTTTAGGGAATGCCATGGTTAGCCAAAAAGGAAAATGGAGTATACAAATAACTGTAGATAGGGAGTTACAGGCTACATGACAATTTGTGCAGTCCATGTTGCTGTGCAACATCTTTCCCCAGACTCTTCACACTGGCATGAATCAGCACCCCACACAATTCATCCTCGGACAGTTCACCCCCCAGTGTAAATATTAGAAAACAAACTCATCCGGGGACAAATTGTGCTGGGTGGCAATTCATGCCAGAGCAGAGAGTTCAGGGTGAGGTGTCATGTGGGGACATGACCGACACAACTGGACGTGTGCCCCAAGTGATGGTGTCTGTCATATGCAAAGTAAGGAATGACACACTTCATGTGGTTGTTAGCCATGATGAGTAGTTGAGTGCTGCAGCCATCCAAGAAGTACATTATTTTCTTATGGGACCACACATTCTGAAGTGTTATTCCACTTATAAAATGTTCTTTTATTTGTTAAAAAAATAAGTGGTTCAGGTGAGGTGTGCAGTTGTCAGAAAAATAATTAATGGTCATGTCATGTGTTTCAACCAATGAGGTTACAGGATTTTCACAACCATTTTTTTTTTTTAAGGAGTGGTTTAGATACACAAGCTTTATAGACAAAAATAAAATTACATCTAGACTAATGTACAGACATTGGTGTATTACAAGATTTTTTCACACCCTCGAGATCTGTGGTACTATATACACCACAAGAGCAAAGTTTGAGTGGTTTATAAAAGTTTATAACATGGGGGTCAGAGAAACAGGTACCTGATTGGTAGAGAGCCATCTGGTGACCATTGATTAATCCAGCATATACACACAGCAAGTAGTAAACTGTCCCCCTCACCCCTGAGAGATCAGTCAGCACTCTGAATCTCGTTATTGTGCCAGAATTGCAATTTGTGGGGCAGCCATTAGTCTCCTTGCTAATCGAGTGACAGCTGTAGGCAGCATGTGCAGTATACCTTGCCCTCCCAGCTCCTCCTGATCTGTAGCTGCGGTGTGTAGTTATACTATCAGATTGGTGCTATTCTTTTAGCCCCTGTTGTAAAACATTATTATTATTATTGTTTTTACCTGGGGGATGGAGGGGCTATGTCTTGCGAGGAGGCGGGGCAAACTGGAGGAAGGGTGGCACTGGTGAGAGCCAGAGGCACTGATGGGTCTGAGGAAGGATGTAGCCACCACAGACGGGTGGGAGCCCAGCAATGCAGGGTGAAAGAGGGAGGAGGTGGGCTGAAATCAGTAGAGAGAGAGAGTGAAGAGTCCTCAGGCCTTCAGACAGAGAAGCACCTGGGCCAAATGAGATACATCCCAGGGTGCTGACGGAACTGTTAGATGTCCTGGCAGTCCCTGTAGTGGAACTTTTCAACATCTCTCTGAGGACTGAGTGGGTGCACCAAGACTGGAGGGTGGCCCACTTCATGCCGATCCACAAGAGGGGATCAAGAGAGGAGGTGGGAAATTACAGGCCCATTAGCCTGACATCAGTGGTCGGCAAGGTGATGGAGGGTATTGTCAAGGAAAGGCTAGGGGGATTACTGAAGCAAACTGGGTACTTGGATGATAGGCAGCATGGCTTTGTCACAGGAAGATCATGCCAGACAAATCTTGTTGAGTTCTATGACTGGGTGATGAGGGCCAGGGTAGACCAGTGGATGCCCTCTTTTTGGACTTTAGCAAGGTGTTTGATTTGGTACTCCACAGTGGCCTGCTGGCTAAGCTGAAGGAAATGGGGGTAGGTAGACAATTGTTAAGATGGATAGGAATTTGGCTCTCTGAGCATACTCAGAAGGCAGTGGTTGGAAGGTTAGCCTCATCCCCAAGGTGGGTTACTAGTGGGGTTCCCCAGGGGTCAGTGTTGGGGCCACTCCTGTTCACCACCTATATCTCAGACATTAGGAGGGGGATCAGGAGTGAGATGAGTCTCTTTGCAGATGACTCAAAACTGGGTGCAGTGGTGGATGAGGAGGAGGGAAGGGTGGCCTTGCAGGAGGATCTGGAGGCTCTAGAAAGGTGGTCAGGAAAATGGAAACTAAAATTCAATGCAGGGAAGTGCAAGGTTCTGCACCTGGGAGTCAGAAATCCAGGCCAGGGGTATACCCTAGGAGGAGATATGATTCAAGTCATGGAGGGCGAATGGGACCTGGGGGTAGTGGTAGATGTCAAAATGAACAACTCAGAAACCTGTAGGAGGCAGCAGCAAGGGCAAATAGGATGCTGGAATGCATCACCAGGGGGATTACCTCCAGAAAGGTGGAAGTGATCCTTCCACTGTACAACTGCTTGGTTAGGCCACTCCTCAAGTACTGTGTACAGTTTTGGAGACCACACTTAAAGAGGGACATTACACTCCCAGAGAGGGTCCAAAGCAGGGCAATCAAAATGATCTGGGGCCTGGGGAGAGGACCTATGAGGAGAGGCTCAAGGAGCTTGACATTTATACCCTGGAAGAAAGGAGGGACAAGGGGAACATGACAGAGGTCTTTAAGTACATGAAAGGGATCAATAAAGGAGGCCCAGTCATTGTACTCCAAAGGAAGGAGGGTGGGGCAATGAGAGGTCATGGGTGTAAGCTGGAAGGGGACAGGCTCAAAGGGGAGAGGAGGAGGAGATGTTATTTCACTGAAAGGGTGGTGGAGCAATGGAATGCACTGCCCATGGAGCTGGTAGAGGTGGAGACTGTGGATGGGTTTAAGAGGGCATGGGAGAGGTGCAGGGGAAGGGTAAATCTGACTAGGCCCAATACAGGTGGAACATCTGGGACTGTGGACAGTATAACCCAAGGGGAAGGGGGGACACTGAAATCAGCCCTGAAAATTGAGCAGACTCAATAGACCATTAGGCCTATTCTGCTGGCATTTTAGTATGTTAGTGTTAATGTCCCCTGGCTGCTCTGTGCCTTCCCACCCACTCACCCTGTGGACCTCTGTGAACCAAGCGATCAGTGCATCCTGCACTTTGACAGTGACAAGTCACCATTGCTATGGTATTATTGTGCCTTTGCTTTGTGCCCAAACAGGTAATATCCCTGGCCAGAAGCCATGGTACTGAGAATAAGAGACAGGAGCTGGAACCCCCACAGAAGTTACTGTCAGATCGGGACATGTATACAGAAACAGCAGCAGTTTGCACAGAGATTGATGAGAGAGCAGCAGTGTGGACCGAGATTGTTGGTCATTATGTGCAGTGTCTCAGGAGTCGGCATTAGGAGATAGACAGGTAGGCAGGCAGACAGGGACAGTGTGTGTCTCTCTATCACTTTTTTCACAAACAGCCCCCCTCCCCTGGCCCATTCATGTGTGCTCCTCCTCCTGTGGTCACCCAGCAGCAGGGTGGGAAATATGTGGCAGCAAGAGGGTGTCTGTGTGTCTGGTAATTAAAGTCTCTGACCACACTGTTCCCGAAGGTACAGATATCATGAATGTGGGAGAAGTGAGTGAGAGAGAGAGAGGTGCTGCAGGAATGACCGTGTGTTCGAATGTCAATGAGCACATCGGTTCCGCTAGAGCACGGTGTGGTGCTTACCGTGTATGTGTGTCTCTCTCTGTCAGAAGACAGAGTATTTGCTGCATAATGTGGCAGTAAATGATGGTTTGAGTCAGCGGCAGAGCACTTTCATTCCCCGGGTAGTTTCTGAGAAGTGCCTGTCACTGCCACGGCGATGCTGCAGACACACCCGGACACGGAGGAGAGACAGAGAGTGAAGGCTTTCCTTACTGTTGCTCTGCTGGCAAAGTGGCAATCGAAGCGAGAGATGCACACATTGTAGGTGCACTGTCCTGTGCTGCACTTCACAGAATGAGAGAGTGAGAGGGAGGCAGTCATGAAAAACATTTCCTTGTCTCTCTCTCTCTCTCTGCGTCTGTCTGTTTGTGTGAGATCAGTTTTACAAATGACACGGCGCATGTGGAGCAAGTGTAATGGGACCAGGTAGAGAGAGAGAGAGAGACACACAGAAGGGCAGATTTAGTGTGAAGAGAGAGAGACAGAAGGGCAGCATTAGTGTGGAGAGAGAGAGAGAGAAAGTAAGTTCTGTGTAGCCAGCAGAACAGTGACTTGCTGTTTATTAATATTTAAGAACAGTGATCATGCTGCAAAGCTTGTGTAGTGTCAAAAAATGCATATTCACTTATTTGTGTTCTGCGGTTAGTGCTCAGCAGTGCATATTGAGTCAAGTTCTGCACCAACAGTACTGAATATTGAGCTAAGTTCAGCACTGTTAGCAACACAGTACTTCTGGCGGTGGCAGAACACCTAAAAAAGTTCCTCTGTTTGTATCAACTAATCGTGCTTTCTTCTTTTTTTTTTTTTTTACCTCTGGTGTCACCCCATGTTATAAGCGCAATAACCCACTCCAGGATGTGCGATTATTGGGGATTAATCAACACCCTGAGTGCTGTGAGGACACTTGGACTATTGCCTTGTGCCTCACAATGCACCCAGGGTGCTGATTAATCCCCAATAACTGCACACCCTGTCATGGGTTATTGCTTACATCACACACCAAGGGGGTGTAGTAAAATTGTGAGCAACACTGACCATAACTTTATTTTGTGTAATTAGGCTTTGAGAAAGGAGACATTCTGATAAGCATGGGAGAGTGGTGCATGGGTCTGTGTTCCATAATACATTTGTAACAGGATTCATGTATAATGAAGTATGAAAGCAACTGGTTTTAGGATAATAAAAACCATAACAAGTACTTACTGTACAGTATATTGATGAGGAGCATTTATGAACGGTGCCCAGTATGGTTTGCAAGCCCATGAAAAACTCTTTTAAACATGTATTGGCCTTACCTTTAGCTGGCAAGAGTCTGAAAATATCCTTATTTTAGCCTGCCGTATGTCGGTGTGGTACATAGGGGCTATGACATGGGGTGACTGAAGGTATAATTTTTATCTTAGTGAGAAGGTATTTGTCTGTTGATACCTCACAAGTGGTGAAGCTATGAGTGAGACAGCAATAGACCAATACCCTTTAAATAAATAAAATATCACAATGAGTCGGTCAATGTCATGTTTGATACAACACGTGTTTAGGTGGTTTGTAATAGAAATGGGAAAACGTTACAAAAGTAAAAAATGTGAACTGCATACTGTATATTCAATGAAAAAAATAAATGGCTTCTCACATTTTATTTATTGAAAGAGTTTTATGAAGAAAGGCCTACTGAGCCATCATAGTTAATTTGCATAGGCATCCTGGGGGAAAATACAAGGGGATGCTGAGAAATTTGTCTTCACTTGTGAGAATACATTTCTAAGTATGCTCAGTGTGACCAAAATGAGTAAGATACATTTCAGAGCATGCTCAGTGACCAACGTTATTTATTTTGTTTATACTGACCAAAAGAACACTTGTATCATCTCAGATTTATTTTCAAACCAGTTGTATAGCAATCTATATCATTTACCAGGGTGAACAGTCAAAGCAACAGAGGGGTTGTCCTTGACGAGAAACCTTTTGGTATCCAGGTAGACAGCTTTCACTGCAGACGGAACGTGGCACCTGGAAAAGGAAAAAGGAGCAAAACAGTTGGTGGTTCTGTTTAACAGATGCAACCTGAAACATCCTACGGGAAGGTACTACTTCCCCTTCCAAATGGAGCAACAGGAAGATTTTGGCACTCTCTTCATTATGATGTCCCTTATCCACAGACTCCGCCCTGTGATCTCTATTGCACAGTAGCACTAAACTGTACCTGACCAAAACATGCTCCATCAACATCACATTAAGGGAAGCAGAGTGTTGCAGGGGTAGGGTGCTGGGCCCATAACCCAGAGGTTAAGGGACTTAAACAATCCTCGTCTAATTTTATGTAAACCTTTTGACAGGCAGTGTGATCATGTGACTAGAGCAGGTTTGGAATCTAGAATTTCCAGGTTCAAATCCTACCTTAGCCACATATTGCACTGTGTGACCCTAAGCAAGTCATTTAACCCTTAAGGTCAGTCCAGTGTATTATAAAAAGGGATAAAGGCAGGACCCCACAGAAAATAAGATACTGCATCTCAGCTATGCTTTTCTGAGTAAATAAATGTGATACAAAACCACATTCACAGTAAGTAATACTTTCTAGAAACACAAACTCAAAACAACACCAGTATAGAATTACATCATTAAAAAAGAACAACCTGGGGTAACCCAAATTCAATTTGTAGCTACTCGACTGCAAAAGGAGTGTATAATCTCATGTTTGGCCTCTGGGTGTCACTGAATTGCAAAACCTTTTTCTGGACTAGAGTGGATAGCATATGAGTCATATGATTTATGTGTCTGCCGTCTGGTACTAGCTGTAACTGTGCAATTGAGGTAAAATTTTCTATGTACCTATTAGCCAATTTTATTATAGGATTTCTGCCAACCATTTTTATGTTGTCTTGCACGTGCAGCACAGACAACATATTGTGGTAGAAAAAAGTAAAACACCAACACTCCAGAAGTTAGTTTCCACCATTTGATAGTATATTATTTATCATAAGTGAGGAGAATGCAGAACAAAATAAAACCTCTACCGCCTCAACCGTTAGTTCTTCCAGGGGGTATGAATACAGTACAGACTTGTTCTTCATTTATACATGACACATGAATCAATCAATCAATCATTCAAATAATTAGTAAGTAATTGCTCATAATTACACAGAACTAAAAAGACTATAGCACTGAATGAATAAACTTGACTTCAGAAAAGTGCTAAAAAATCAAAGTTTAAAAGGAGAAAATCAAGTGGAATGCAGGAGTACAACCCAAAGCTTAATCCTATTATACATTTATTAATTAGATAGTCTCTCATATAATTAAATATTAAATCAAATAAAGAAACTAATCAAAGGAAAAAAGGAGATTGATTCACGTGTTATGTATAAAAGGAGAACAAGTTTGTACTGCATTCATACCCCATGGAAGACTTAACGGTCGAGGTGCTGGGGGTTTTGTTTTGTTCTGCATTCTCCTCACTTATAATAAATAATACACCATCAAATGGTGGAAACTGACTTCTGGAGTGCTGGTGTTTTACTTTTTGGATTATTTGGAGTTGCTTCCTCACCTAGCACCCACCATCCACTGCCAGTGCACAACAATAAGCTTTCATCCTTGAACATATTGTGGTAGCTTGGAGTGGAGTAGCAGGTTTTGGAGGTGCAGTCATGTTGTGGCCAATGGCGCCACTGCTCTTTTGGGCTGGGCTCTGTGGCATGAATGAAATAGCGCGTTGTCAGTGACAGCACTGCAAAAGCATGCCACCAACTTGAAACAATTTCACTGCTGCAATGAGGGAGTTCCCCATCATTGCAGTGCGTACCTTGCCTGATGTAACATTTCAATAAACATGATGGCTGTCACTGTCTGCCTCTCACAATCCCCAGCAAGCCAACTTCAGGGGGTGCCCAATCCCCCTGTCAGCATGGTTAACCCCTAAGATTGTGTGGCACACTGTGAACCCACCCCAGTGTGCCTCCCTGTTCAAAAGCCAGTCGTGTTGGCATTTTCCTGCCCCACCCACTCCCATTGTGTGCCCCAGTGTGGCTAACATCACTCCCAAACTCATTACCTGGTATTATTACTTGGTATGAAAGAAAAGAAGGCCAGAGCCCATCGAGACTGTTCTCCACACTATCTGGGACATTATTTATCCATTATCCCTCAACCAAACACCTAATTTGTTTTTAAAGACAGTAGCACTAGTTGCTTCTACCAATTCTTGTGGCAAGGTGTTCCATACAATGGATGCTCTTATTGGAAAAAAGTTTCCCCTTTTTGCTGGGTTTATAAGTTTTTACTTCAAGCTATTTATTTTGCAGTCTTGGAACATGTCTCCTTTTGGAGAGTGTTAGACCACATTTTTCCATTACATCTGGTGAATTTATTAAATTAAAAACCATAAGCATATCACCTCTTAATCTTCTAGTTTGAAGAGAGAAGAGACCAGTAGCGTTTAATCTGTTCTGATAATCCAAGTTTGTTAATCTTGGAATCATTTTAGTTACTTTCCTTTGAACTTGTTCAAGAATTGCTATGTCTTTTTTTTTGGTTTGGATTCCAGAAAGGGGAACCATAGTCTAGATATGGTCTAATGTATGCCCAATACAATAGAATAAGGCATTGTTCAGTGCGATTAACAAAAGTGCGTTTTATTTGCCTCAAAAGTCTGTTGGTCATGCAAGCAGTTCTAACACAGTGATCATTTGATGTAAGTTTATTATTAACATATATCCCTAAATCTTCTTCACAGTTCGATGAGTGAAGTGGTAGTCCGTTTATATGCTATATCGTTTTTGGATTATTTACACCGAAATGCACTACTAAACATTTGTCTTGATTAAACTGCATATGATTTTCATTTGCCCAAAGTGTTAATTTTTCCAAATCCTTCTTTAATGCAGAAATATTTTCTTTATTATTAACCTTACCCCACAATTTAGTATTGTCTGCAAATTTAACTATGAAGTTATTTGGCCCTGTTTGTAAATCACTGATAAAGAGGTTAAACAATGTTGGTCCCAAGACCGACCCCTGTGGTACACCACTTGTCACATTACCCAAATCAGACAAGATATTATTAATTCTGACTCTCTGAGAACGATTTGTCAACCAGTTTAAAGTCCAGTTGACAATATCAGGTGACAAACCTAGAGTGTGCATTTTAATAATGAGTTTTTCATGTGAGACTTTATCGAAAACTCTACTAAAGTCCAAAAGAATTACATCAGTAGGGATACCCACATCTAGTAGAGTACTTATATTATTGTAAAAGATAACAGATTGGTGGTGCAGGAATACTTGGTAGTAAACCCATGCTGATTTGAATCATAAATTCCTAATTTTTACTGATCTTAATCTATTAGAGACTTCATTACTCATTCCATTAATTTACCAGCCTCTGAGGTCAGGCTAATTGGATGATAATTTTGCACAGAACCTCTATTGCCTTTTTTAAATATGGGAGTAACTATTGCTGAATGCCAATCATTTGGTACATTGCTTTCTTGTAAGGATTTATTGAAAATAATTGACAAAGGTATAGAAATATTTATAGAGGTTAAGATCAGAAACCATGGATGAATACCGTCTGGGCCCGGACTAGTATTGTTTTTTAGTTTTTTGATAGCCTGTATAATGTCAGTTGGATAGAACCTATGATAATCTATGTGGTGAACTGTAAATGTACTTGTAACCCCCTACTAATGGGGGTTCCTTGGAGCCTTTCCCAGAGCTTAAAGGCTCCATGCCTGGCTGATGTTCGGCGTGAGGCCATTAGATGTGGGAGTTGTGAGTGCTTTTGAAGCCTCTGGTACTGTCTCTTTAAGAGCTGCCTGCTCACAGGCTTTACTGGTTCATATAGGGGACTGGGGTTCCCTGCTCAAGTGCCACCCTGGACTGCTGTCTAATTGCTCCATTTTCAGTCAGCTAGAAGCTAAGGGAGCCCATGTGAAGGATGCAGTTGTCCCTCTGGGATATGTACAGTATAGTATTGGTAAAATGGCAGTTGCCTAATGTTTTTATTGCAGCTGGGACTTTGGGTTGTGCCCCTCCATATTGCACCTGGACTGTGTAAAAAAGGGTCCAGTGGTAGCTAAGGGGCATTGAAACTGGTGTGGAGGTGACCAACCAGGAATCAGGACTCTGGCTGGAGCCAGCTGACCAATTGGGACACAGCTTGTAATCCCTGGATGTGGCATTATGGGTCATGGTGCTTTTACGCATCACTGAGGACTAGAATAACTGACTGGCATGTGCGACCAGCCAATGAAATCATGTAGCACCTGAGCTGTGAGGATTGCCCCCATGCTGTTATGGACAGAGGCATTGTGATTGTGAAGGAGAAGGGATCTCTGAGCTTCTGCACCTTTGAGTGTTCGTACGGGAAGCGCGTGAAAGGCCTGAGGTGGTCGTTTATATTGCCAGCGACCCACAAATTAAATCCGCAGGCTTGCAGTCAGAGGAGGCTGTGTACAAGCACAGCTACCTACCAGGCTTCACCTGAAGAGGACTGGAGAATCTGCTGAATTGCGCTCAGTCTGTCAGGACATTGAGGACAGTGAAACACCCGCATTTGCTGTGAGTTCGGTCCGGGTCCTGGAAGCAGCTGCCTGGTATGGTACCCTCTGTTGTTTCCATATAAATGTGAGGAGGCCTTTGAAGCTCAGGCTCAGCCCTGCAAGTGGTGAAGGTGGTTATCTGCTGGAGCTGTGAGTACTGGATCAGGGTAGCTCCCTGTTAAAGCTTACAAACAAAAGCAAAATCATTTTGTTATATTGCTGACTGCACTAATTGAGCTTTCTGGCTCCATCTGATCTTCTCAGGAATTAAATCTTGTTTGTGTCAGGGCCCCAACCAGCTGCATTGAGGAACTAGCCATTAGGGCTTGGGTACCCATAGACAGCAATTAATAGGTTAGGCCTGTGCACAGAGTCATAGGTAGATTTTCATATATTGTGGTGGTAAGCTAATCACCCTGATTCCCGTGGTCCTTGTTATTCCCCCCGCCAATAAATCAGATTGCCTGTTTTGCAAAAGTACACTGGCTAGTCTGTGTATTAATGGTGAAATACTGCACATTGAATGTGGTGTAACTGTACCTTACTTCCTAGGGGGTCCCCGGAGAGAGCTGACTGGATCGAACCGGGGGGTAAGTGTATATGGTAAGAGCACTGAAATTGACCTGGGTGGGCCACTAGGGGGAAGAAGGGGGGTTGCAGCAACCCAGAGGGCTCTGACCGAGTCAACCTCGACTGTTCTAACCCCGACATCTGGGTAGAGGCACCCACCAATGGATCTGGGCCCCTCACCCTGCTACAGTTAGAGCAGGTAGGGGTAGTAGCCCTTGGGATAGTGCCCCCGGGGGGGGCTATATACTAATAGGTGATTTTGAGAGAAGACAGAACAAAAGTACTTATTAAAGAGATTCGGGTTTCTATATCAGATGAGAAGAACCATTGGTTATAATGGGACAAATGATCCTTGATACACCTTTTTGCTATTTATATAGGAGAAAAGATATTTGTGACAGTCTTTTGTGTGAGCTAGTTTAAATTCTAGCTTATTTTGCCAATTTAATAGAATTTTTTAAGTTTTTCACAGATAGTCTGTATTTATGTAACAGAGTAGTTTTAAATGGAACTGAACTATTCTTAAGTTTCCTAAAAGTTAAATTTTATTTTAATCTGATTTTTAGTTGTCTTGTTGAACCAGGAGAATTTTACTTTATTATTACATTCCTCTTAGATGGAATAAAGGTATTTTCAAATAATGTACAATGTTTTTAAAAGGTCCCAAGCTTGCTGTGTTGTACAATTAAGAAGATTAGATTTCAGTTTATGTTTTGTAGTATTCATTGATTTTAGAAAAAATTGCTTTATTATAATTTTTTGTATAGTATAACTTCCTTTGTGTAGTTTTAAACTGTTGAATTTCAAAAAGAATAGATGAATGATCACTGGTCCCAAGTGGATCCCAAATTTGTAAATTGCTAATTTGTTGCTCTATGTTAGTAAATAATAGATTCAAAATATTGGGACCTAGAGTGGGTTCAGTAACAAGTTGTTGTAATCCAGTACTAACTACAACATCTATTAGTCCTTTCTCAGCATAGGACTGTCTTGAGAATGAGTCCCGGTTAATATGAGGGAGGTTAAAGTAATCAAATATTACAGTATCTTGAGATTCTGAAAAATGTAATTTCTTTAAACATATCAGTTGTGTATTCTGAATTTGCAGATGGAGGTGATAGATGTCACCAATAGTTACATTGGACTGCTCCTTCAATAAAATTTTAGCCCATATACCTTCCAAAGGAAAGGAGAACACACTTCAAAGAAGGAATATCATTGTATGTACATGCAAACTCCACGCCTGCTTATCTAATCTGTTTTATGATATAACTTATAACCTAGAATTTCTCTGGACCAAATTGAGGATGCGTCCCACCAAGTTTCAGTTACTCCCACCACACCTATATTTAAAGTTTACATTTGGCTTTGAGTTCTGCTAATTTGAATTCATTTAAAGATCTTGCATTCAAAGCTAGAATTTACATTTAGTTATAATAATATTTTGGTAAGTATTCAGAGACTTGGGAATAGGCCCATTCTGCCCCATTGTTTTTAGTTTAAACAACGATTTATGATTTTAGTGATACTCTTCCCCATAAGTGTACTACCCCTATGACTGAGATGTAAACCGTCCCAGCAAAACAAGGAAGAACAATCTGAAAATGATTCCCAGTGGGTAATACAGGGTATATCCTGCTTAAAACACCACTTTCTCAGCCATTGATTTAGGGCTTTGATTTTCTGCATCATGGTAGATATTGCTCTCAGGACAGGTAGAATTTCAGATATACATACACAGCATCCCCTATCAAGTAACAGGTTACATAACGTGTTGTTTATATCATTAACACTGGCATGTATGATAACCAGTGGATTTTCCCCCACATTTTGTAAACTTTTAGGCATCATGGAAGTAATGTCAGATACCCTGGCCCCACGGACGCTAGAACAAGTGTGGTTGCTCTTGTCACTATGCATACCACACCTGTCAGTGTGCTTAATGATTGAATCTCCAGGACTAACATTTGTTTTGAGACAGTAGGGTACAAGAATCAGAAACAGGTGATTGTTTAACACACTCTGGAGCAATTAACTTAATAGGTATTGATTTGGTAGCTTGAGACTTACTAAGACAAGTATTCATGGGCATTAACTCCTGATTGAAAAGTGTTTTTGAACCATTATTATCAACAGAGGGTGATGCACAGGATAAATTATGTAGCGCTTCATTATTTGACAATGTCAATTGCTCAAACCTATTACGAGTGTCAATAGGGGCACTATTGTGTATTTGACTGCCCCTCCTTTTTTTAAGAGGCTTTGTGACAATGGTCCAGTCATCGGTATCATGAGAAGAGGGCGGATAATCATCCACCTTATAAGAGGGGGCAGAGGCAACAGGTATACTAGTGCTAGTCATTACAATTGTCTCATCAGGAGGCATAGAAATGCTACCTAAATGTGAAGGAAATTGTTTATTAGAATGAAGTTGTTCATCCGTAAGATCAATGTAACTTTCCAATTCCCTACTATCAGTAGAAACTGGTTTAATATTAAGCAGAACGCGATCTCTGCTTCAAGAGTAGTAATCAGATGGCAATTAGCACTAGTACATACTCGCTCCCATACTTTCCCTCACTATACGCAAACATTGCATACACTTACCAAGTTCTTTTTCCATTATTAAAGGTGTATATTTACTAAGTAGAGGATATGCTAAAATTATCTTATCCAAGTTTGTCTAATGCCAGCAGTTTCAGCGTGCCCAGCGGACACAGCAGACACGCGTAAAGGCAAATGTAGCTTCTTTTAGTTAGCTGCTTTCTGTTCTACAAGCAAGGCAAGCAACAAGAAGTTGTAATTTGAGTCACCTGCTTTTATAGTATCTAAACCACACCCCAATTTAGCTCTCTCTTCTCCTACTGATTTAGCTAAGTAAGTTGATATAGTACCCTTCACAGCACAGAACACACACTGACTTTTTCTTTTCTTTTCTTTTTTTTTAACCCTAAATAAGACCCTTCTACTTCTAATAAAGTATCTGTCTTGCTTAATCTCAACAGACACGGACTCCTGCTGAGATATAAGTGTTAAATTAATAAGAAATGTAGCTTCTTTTAGTTAGCTGCTTTCTGCTCTGCAAGCAAGGCTAGCTCATAGGACACACTAGAAGCCCACCCCAGTGTGCCCAAGATTTTCCTTACACCTGTGAAAAAAAACCCTTAGCCATTGGGTCCCATCCCCAACCCACACACCCTCTTGCACCCCAGCCCCACTAATGCACAGATGCTCAAATGAGGTCTGACAAGAATTTTAGGGCCAAACTTGGACTGTTTCCTTCAGTATACACATTATTCATAGAGAATCCTGCACTACTTACATTTCATTTATGAGTCACTGCTACCATTCTCGGTAATACCCCCTCCCTCATGTATAAAAGCACACACAGGAATTTTCCTTCTCACCCTTTTCAGACAGTTTGTGATGTGGATAGTGGAAGGTGTTGGACTAAAATTGACAGAATATCCAGGCATTTGTGATCTGTGCACCAGATACTGAAAATCAGGCCCTACAAAAGTTAATTAAAAAAATCTGTTGTATAATACAGTTTTTATTCTCATGCTGTGGGTAGCAGATGGTCATTTCAGGACATTTTTAACAGCAAGTACGCTGTCTGCAACATGTGGGGGGGGGTTGATATCTGAATATTAGGCTATGGTTGAATTTACAGACATGTCCAGCTAGTTCTAAAACTATAGTTTAGTAAACAAAGATGTGTGTGTGTGTGTGTGTGTGTGGTGTGTGTGTCTCTGTGTATGTGTGTGAATGTGTCTGTGGCTGTGTGTAGTGTGTGTGTGTGTGTCTGTCTGTCTGTCTGTATCTACAAGCACATTTGTGTTTTTGTGTTTGGAGACTTTGTAGTCACAATTGCTGCATTGCTGTGCATAGCTTCAATCTAGTGGACTTAATTAGCACTCATTGAAAGCAGACAGATAGAGCAACAGACATCCGAGACAGACAGAGATGACAGATAATAGATAGATTCTGTCTGTAGATAGATAATGTCTGTAGACAGCTAGGTATAGAGGCAGACAGATAGACAGATTGACAGATATATACTGTCAAGATGGATAAATACTGTTGAGCTAGACAGAGAGAGAGAGAGAGGGATAGATTGATTGATTGCCTGACATACAGGTTGACATTCACTCCAGATGGGGAACAGGTTGGAAGGAAGAAAGAAAGAAAGAAAGAAAGAAAGAGAAATTGTTACACTGTATTTGTGAAAGTCTGAAGAATAAAAGCAAGATCTATGCTGTGAAATACCTGTATGAACCTTTCATTCCACAAAATGTCACTCTCATTGACGATGAGCTCTGGTCCTCCAGGGACTTTGTTCTCAAAGCTACCAACTCTGAAGTACCTGCTGGTTCCGTCAGGGGACAAGTGGAAGTTAAGGATGTCATATCTTGCTGGTGGGTCACCATTCACATCAAAATACATCTCCTCACCATCACTGTTTTTAAAATGGACATTCTTGACATAGTGGAGCAGCTAACGAGAAGACAAGATAAAGGGAAACCCTTAACTGACAGTCATCAGAGGCAGTAAACAAAGTACAATGAACAGTATATAATATATATATAAATATAGATAGATACATATTTATGCAATGGGGTGGAGATAAACAGAGTGTGAAAAAGCCATTTATCTGAGTAACTGTGTACATAAATTTCATTTATGTATACAGTGCTTATGTCATCAGCCATTTATCTATACAGTGCTTATGTCATCAGCCATTTATCTATAAAGTGCTTATGTCATTCAGAATGTTCGGCCTCAGTAGCAATATTAACCATATTCAAATGCGAATAACTTTAATGTGAAAATGATAGCATGGTACTGTGAGCATGAAAAGGTTCAGCACAGAAATATCTACAAAATGAGGTGTGTTTTATTTATTGATACCTTTTAGATATTTTGATAATTAGCAAACAAAAATGTTTTTCTTTTTATTTTGTCAGCAAACAAATGTAAATAACTTTAAAATGAAAAATAATAGCATGGTACTGTGAGCACAAAGGTAACTCAGCACAGAAATATCTACAAAATAAGTGGTGTTTCATTTATAGATACTTTTTAGTTTTTCAGAATTAGTGAAAACAGCAGAAAATTTAATTTTTGTGCACCTTTCATCAAACTAATGTAAATAACTTAAAAACAAAACATGATAGTGTGGTACTTTGAGCACAAATAGTGTTCAGCATAAAATATCTACAAAATGAGAGGTGTTTCATATCTAGATTCCTTTTAGATTTTCTATAATCAGCAAAAATGGCAGAAAATTCAAATTTTATTCACTTTTTGACTAACAAATGCCCCCTACAAAATCAAAAACAAAAGAATTGCATAAATGGAATATGCAATGGAAACTTGTATAATAAATGGTTTATCTGCACTCAAGCAGTTTGACCTCAGACACCTCACTCATGGCTTAGTTCACTCGTGAACTTACCCGAGGTCAAACTGCTCTTGTGCCGATAAATCATTTATTACACTTGCTTCCATTGCATATCCCATATATATGTGTGTGTGTGTGTGTGTATTCTTTGCACAGAAATCAGTTTGCAACATTTACAGTTCAGGCTAAAGCAACAAAAATAAGGAAATGTGGCTTTAGGGTTTCCAACCCCCTAGAGCAAATCAGGGGCAAAGTCTTCCTAGGTGATGTCAACCATAAAGCTCACCCCATTCTGTACACTCCAGAAACATACATACATACCTAATGGGGTGGTGTTGGGGATTTAGGGTTGGGAACCCTAACTTCACAATTCCCAACTTTTTTCTGTTAGCCTGAACTCTAAATGTTGCATTAACACAGTTTTTTTCAAAGTATTGTCTTACTTTTTCAAGTGGCACTGTCAGCCTTGACCCTTGTTTCTGTGGAGAATTCCATCAGTGAGCCTCTATGCACACACTGATGGCCTATGATGCACAAAATAGCCACATATATATATATACCTTAGAGCACTATTCTTACCAGTATTCATTATTTTTAAGAATGTCAACTTTCCTTCGGGTCTGTCTGCAAGTACCTCGTCCCCTGGAAGCATAAGGCAGCCAAGAGAGCACGTCTGACACTGGGCACCAGCACGGAGACTGATTTTTACACATGCCCATACTGACATGCTAAATACAGCATGTATCTTCTATTGCTTGTACAGACCTGCCCGTTTTTAAGTAAAACCGAGTGCTGAGAAAGTTGAAAAAAGATTTTAAAAGCAGTCACCAAAATCTCACACATGAGTGAAGGATGTGTGTGAGTGTCTGCTATTGTGCATGCACGAGATTTTGGTGACTGATTTTAAACATTTTTTTTTTACTTTCCCAACGCTCAGTTTTATTTAAAAACGGGCAGGTCTGTACAAGCAATAGAAGATACATACTGTATTTAGCTTGTCAGCGTGGGCATGTGTAAAAATCAGTCTCCGTGCTGGCGCTCAGTGTCAGACATGCTCTCTTGGCTGCCTTATGCTTCCAGGGACGGGTACTGAAGGAAAGTGGAAATTTTAAAATAATGAATACTAGTAAGAATAATGCTCTAAAATACATCTATGGCTATTCTGTGCATCATAGTGATCAGTGTGCATAGAGGCACACTGATGGAATTTCCACAAAAACGAGGTCCAAGGCTGACAGTGCCCCTTTAAGATAGTCCCATGGAACCATACGTTTTGAGATAGTGTGAATCGTATCCTTATTTGTCTGTGCTCCCATTCCCCCACAGATGCATATATGTGTTTATGGGGAAGTACAGGGCCTTCCAGGCCTGAGCTTCCATTTGTAGGACAACAGCAACCAAACTGACAACGTAGCCTTCCTATTACTCCGCCTCATCAACCCGGTAGTAAAACGTATCTAATCCCCACCAAAATGGCAGTCCATGCTACCGCAGCATAATTCCATGGCAGAGGCATGAAAAGATGTTTTGGGTGAGATTTTAAAAATGGTAGCTGTCATATTCATGAGATGGCATAAAGAATAGGCAAAGTTGATAATTTGGGGTTAACATTTTGAAAATTAAGAAAGTTATGAGCAAGCATAGCGAAATGTCAACAGATGTGCACAAGTTTGCTGCTTTTGCATATTTTTACCCCATATTTTCAGCATACTTTTCTTATGACCCCATCTCATGAACACATATGGTGAAAATGTTGAAATCCCACCCAAAGGTGATTTCACCAACCGACCACAAAATCACCTTTCAGGCATGATTTGTAAAATGAAACCACTATTGTTCAAGAAGTGGGGTGTCAAAAAGGGTATGTTGAAAATTTAGTGCCAAAATCTTTTGAGAAATGACAAGTTATGCACCAAAGTAGAAAACCCCATTGAAATATGTGGATTCCCCATATGATAAAAGATTTTTTTTGTGAGTCGTCATACGAAACAAAAATCTTGCTTTGTATCATGAGTCACAAAACAAGATTTATAAGTTAAAAAAACAACATTTTAAGAGCAGTTCTGCAACAGGCAACAGTTAAGTGCAGAATCCAGCTAAGGGGGTCCCGATAAGCAAGCTACATCTGTTGGTTGCTTTCAGGAATTTCATTTTGTGGGTTTTCAAAGTGAATTTTTATGGAAAGAGGCAAAACAAGATGAAAGCAAACAAAACAGTGATTTTCCATCATGAAAAGATTGGCCCCATATGAAAAAATATGTTTTTGTCATTTCATGCAGCTATTTTCAGTGCTTACTGAGCATACTCAGACCCAAGCATTACAAATTTCAAAATTAAGTAACTTTGAAACGAATAAATATTTGTTTCCCAAATAAGCAACAGTCAGATCTGTGGGCCAGCCCCTTTCTACCCAGAAAATTGCAGGCCAGTATTTAAAACCATATGGGGGCTAGCCATGTTGATAGAAAAGACATTCACACCAATGGAGAAAAACATTCTGAAACATTCATTTTTTGCACTATCTGCATCTCAGAATCCTCACGTCTGACTAGAACAACACTTGTTCTGCCAAGAGATTTACTTATGAGACTGTGTATGCAACATTTCATGCAAATCCATAGAATAGCTGCAAAGTAATTAAAGTGCAAATTTTGGGGTTTAACACTGAAGTGCCCAACAACCTCAAATAGAGGGAGCACCTGTATAATATACAAATATACATGGTAGTTTGTTGTTTATCTAAATTTTATTTCACCAGGTGAGTGTCCAGAGAATATGGGATGTACAGCCCTTACCCCCTTTGTGCCTCACTGTCCTACAGTATCTTGAGGTTTTCTAACAGTGTTTTGAGCTTTTATTGAAAACATGGTTTAATGATAATGAAAAGGCAAATTCTGCACTATGAAGCAAAAAGACTTCCACAGTAGCAATCCAGCCATCTTTCTATAATCATAACCTGTAAAAGGAGCAGTCAGCACTAAGACCCATACACCCAAGTGTGGGGCCAGTCCCAATTTGCACTTTGCATGGAAAAACATTTGTTTTACTTGCTGTTTACTGCAGTATACTAGACTGTAATCATGCTGGTTCTGCAGACTTCCACCCTGGCATTTGCTGTAACCAGAAATCCCAGAATCACCTTCAGGTGACATCAGAGGGCTATACCAGTGAGAGATTCAATAACCTGCAGTGTGTGACAGAGCTTTAGTTAGCTCAGATAAGATGTATGCTGTTCCCGCTGTTTTCCAGGGCTAAGTACAGTCACATATGTGGCACATTTAGGAGGTACAGGAGGCAGTATAGTGCAGTGGTTTAAGGCTCTGAGTTGAAATCTGAAGACCTGGGTTTGAATCCCACGGTCCCCACTTGCATACTGTGTGACCCTGAATAGGTCACTTAATTTCCTTTGCTCCCCAGGTCATACCTGTAAAGAAGCTTTGACTTAGTGTGTCTCTCTGGTTTAAAAAAAATGGGCTGGATATTCAGACTGCACCGGGCAGTGGTGCAAGCCTGGGCACAGTGGAACTGAGCAGTGCTGGGGCCAAGACCAGGCAATACTCAATGGTGATGTGCCATGGCTCAGCACTGATGAAAATGGAAAGGTCGGCACACATACTGCGCATGGCAAAGTGGCACTGCACCAGTGCAAGCCACAGAGAGGGAGCATGGGTATGCACCAGCGCAAGTGCAGTTGTGCTAGGTGCATCACCCACAGTATTCAGCTGGGAGCAGGCAAATGAGGCCATAATATATGCAAGGTGCAAATGGGGCCATTTGCATGTCATTATGGCCCCATTTCCATGCGTTGCACAGGGCGGCTCTGTGGAATGCCCCTGGCACCCTATCTAGCTGCTGTCATCTCGGGTGGGTCCCTGGTGGGCGTTTGTAACCCCCTCCTATCCCATACACCCAATCACAGGCATTTGTAAAAGTAATACAATTACCTGGTGGTCTAACAGTTCCCTCCCTGTACGCCTGATTGTGGGCATCTGTACATGTATAATATTTACCAGGTGGTCTAGTGGTCCACCATACACCTGATCATGGGCATTTGTACATGTAATTAAATTACCTGGTTTTCTAGTGGTCCCCTGGATGCCCTATCATAGGCATCTGTAATTGTAATAAAACTACCTGGTGGTCTAGCAGTCCCCTCCCCATATGCCTGATCTTGGATGTTGTCATATGAAGAAGTTACCTTGTGGTCTAGTGGTACCCCCTTCCCCACCCACCCACAGAGGACTGCACCCAACACCCGCCCCATACCTCCCGGCTGCCCGCCGAATGACAGCGTACAGTATGCTCCGTGTGCCTGTTGGTCACAGTGTGGACCAGCCATTGCAAAGCTACTGTACACTTTCATTCGGCAAGTGGCCAGGTGGTATGTGGCGAGAGCTGCTGTCCTCAGGACGGGGGTGCTGGGTGGCTGGGGTCCTATGGGTGGGTGGAGGGGACCACTAGACCACCAGGTAACTCTTTGTAAGACAACAGCCCACTGATCGGGCATATGGGAGGGGACCGCTTAGACCACCAGGTAATTTACTACATTTACAGATGCCCACATCGGGCATACGGGGTGACCACTAGACCACCAGGTAGTTTTATTACATGTACAGATGCCTGTGATTGGGCATACGGGGGGACCACTAGACCTCCAGGTAGTTTTATTGCCTGTACAGATGCCCACAATTGGGCTTATGGGGAAGGGGGGACCATTAGACCACCAGGTAGTTTTATTACATGTACAGCTGCCTGCGTTCGGACATATGGGGAGGGGGGCCATTGACTACCAGGGAGGGTCCAGGTGCTTGTGGACAGTGTTCCCACCAGGCGGGTGGCCACCCACGACTGGCGGCTGTTGTGCTGTGCCTTGCAATACAGCTGCCTGCCTGTGGGTGGCCAGCATTTGTGCCTTTTTTTTTTCGTTCGGCTCAACTTTGAGCACCAGTCTGCGGCGCATGTAGGGGATCTGCCAGCATATGCACCGCACATCCCGGGCTGAATATCGGGATGTGCTACATATGCATGGGCATGCCCCCTGCATCTGCAGCACATACATTACCAATGTGCCCCAGCGCATCGGGGGTTGGGCCATGCAACCTTCACCTTTGAATATCACGCCGGGGCATATTGGTGGGGGGTTGCGCCAGGCACAACTCCTTTAAATATCCCGGCCAATGAGTCTGTCCTGGTTTTAAAAAAAAAAACAAAAACAAAAAAACATGTGTGGCCCAAATGCAGGCTGCATCATAGTTGCACACTTTTGTGGTACTAATCTGGCACCAAGTACAGGCACAGCAGATTGTGGTTCATTCATCTTCTAATGCTAGTGCACCCTTCAGAGGCAGCTGCAGCTGCAAATTGATATGCAAATGTGACACGACTTGCTGTTGCATCCATCTCAACACTTTGAAAATACAGGCCACAGTGTGGCTGAGCCAGTGCAATGCAGTGGTTTCAAGTAAAACCTTGAAAAACTTAATATTTACACACAAATCAAAATGTCTCTGGGCAGACTAGATACATACATAGATACATAGACAGTGTCGGCAGATAAGGGCCTATGGCCCACCCAGTCTGTCCATTTGAGCTTGTAAGTTCAGTTTATGTTTTCCTAGAAGTCTGTTGCCCCTTACCCCTGACATCCAGAATTCCTTTATGTCTATCCCATGCATTCTCAAATCCCGTGATTGTTTCAGCCCCCACCACTTCCTCTGGCAGGGTGTTCCACTTGTCCACCACCCGTTCTGTGAAGAGATTCTTCCTCACGTTTCCTCTGAATCGTCCTCCCTCCAACTTCATCCCATGCCCTCTAGTCCTGGAACATCTTTTTTGCTTAAAAATAGTGTATTCCTGCACCCTGTTCCTCCCTGTAAGATACTTGTATGTCTCTATCATATCCCTTCCCTCCCTCCTCTCCTCTCCTCCAGGGAGTACATGTTCAGTTCCTTCAACCTGTCCACATAAGACTTGTGATACAATCCATGTACCATGTTTGTTGCCCTCCTCTGAACCTTGTCTACCCTGTCTATATGTCCTTATGAAGGTGAGGTCTCCAAAACTAGCACATTGTACTCAGGTGGGGCCTCACTAGTGTCTTGAATAGTGGAATTATGACCTCCTTTTCCTGCTGGTGATGCCCCTGCCTATGCATCCCAGCATCCTATTTGCTTTACCTGCTGTCTTGTCACACTGACGAACCTTTGGTCTTGATGTGCTGTCACTGCCTTTGTTTCTATAGTTCTATAAATCTTGTTTTATGTCCGATATTTCTGTGTTTTTCCTTTATTTTTATGAACAGCTGTTTGAAAATAAGATCCTCATCCCATAGAGTTCATCTGCTCCTCCTTCCTGTTTATTCAACATGCATTGCACCCCCATATTCAAAGGACTTGCATGGCACAAAATAGAGATGAGTGGCACATCCAGGAAAATGCACTGTTGCACAATGTTCAAAAGGGGGAAATGCGTTGTGCATATCTGATTGCACGATTGTTCACATATAATGTATGCCACGCAGAAAAATGGGGTGGACACCTACATATGCTGTGCATGTGCATAGTCAGTGGAACTACACAGTGCATGTGCCACACATCTTACGTTTGTGTCACGCAAAGTTAGACAAGACAGGGGATGCCCTAAATCTGCCAGCCACCCATAGGCAGGCTGCTGAATTGCAGACAAGCATCCTCAGACAGCTCTGTGAGCTGCACCAGGAAGAGCTCTAGGCACCCACACACAGCAGCCATGCCAGGATGGTATTACCCAAAGCCACAGCTGCACTGTGCCTGCTCGCCAGGCACCTGCCAGATACTGGTGTGTGACACCACTAGCACGTCCCAGTCAGCCACCTCCCTCACCTCGCCCAGGTCATAGACACCCAGCTGGCACATGCTAGTGTGGTCAGTCACCCTCAGCACACCAGCGGAGCAGACAGCTACAATGCAGGTCATGTCC
This sequence comes from Neoceratodus forsteri, assembly GCA_016271365.2. Lineage (NCBI taxonomy): Eukaryota > Metazoa > Chordata > Ceratodontiformes > Ceratodontidae > Neoceratodus > Neoceratodus forsteri. The sequence goes on from JADMNL010000029.1 coordinate 219,400,318, forward strand.
CAGGTGCCATTGCCTGCACCAGTGTGGCCATCAGAGCATCACCTGGTGACGGCATGCACCCATGGTGACTTCTGGGACAATGGTAATCAGGACGCATGATGGTACTGGTGGCAGCATGGCATGGGTCAGGGAAAGACCATTGGCACCCACCCATGGTGGTATGCCATAGGTGCATACACCACACCCCTTCCAGATACACACCACCAGGAACAACATACATGTCACCGACGCTATCTATTCTTTGTGACAATGACACAGGGGCCCTGCAGTGGATCAGTGTGGTGCTGTGGTTATGGAAATTGCACAGCTGTAGGCAGCGTGGGGCAGGGGTGGCACCACCTGTGGCCTGGAGGCATCTTAGGCATGCCTCATGGACACTGGACCCTTCTGTAGTTGCACATGTGGCCACCATGGGTATTAGCATTGTACTCAGGCCAATGCATTCCACCCACACACAAATATGACTACTCACCTGCCTGCTAAGCTGCAGCACCACCTGGTCACCTTTGTGGAGTGGTGATGACTGGAACTGCACATGCCAATGGCATGCAAATGGCCTGAATACATTCCAGTAATGAGATGCTAATGTGCTGTTTGGGTACCAACTGTGCAATGAGGCTATTTGCATATCCTGGCTGAATATTGTAACTCTGTGCGCCATGCAAGTGGCTTCACATCACGCAGTTCCGTATGCTCCGCGCTGGTCACAGGTCACCTGCCATGCTGCTCATCTCCCACTGTGCGATCGCGCACAATTGGGATATTCAGACGTGTTTGCAAGATTGCATTTCATGGTGCACTTTCTGAATATCTCATTCTTTTGTGCTGGCGCAAGTCAATGTGTGGCACATTCATCTGCATGGCGCACACAGCCACATTTGAATGTGGGGCCCATAATCCTCAGTTTATAAATCACAGTTTATTTCCATGAGAATGATTATGATGTAACAAGCTGTAGATTATGATATAAAATTCAAGTTTTACACACCACTCCATATGTTTGTTTTATATAACTGATGGGATTTGTTTTCCCCAGAACTGCTCCCACCCCAGTTTTTTTTATGTTTATTATTTCTTATGGATTATGTTATGAATTATGTTATGTTTTGTGTTTTTAATTATTTAGCTTAACAAATGTTCTCCTGTAAGAGCCACCCATGCCGCTGAACCTGTCTCCTCCTATTTATTTAAATTATAGTTAGCTCCTGTCAGACGTTCACAGCATAGCCACACTGTGGCTTCAGGTTTGTGCTTCCGGCAGCACTCGCTCTTCTGTCTGACAAACACACCCACAAGTTGAGCTTAGCCACAAGATGGGCAAACCATGTTGGTGGAGGGAGGCACGCTATCCACAGCCTCCTACACCACCCAACACTTGTACCATGCCCCTTCTCCCTCCTAAATAGAGCAGACCTCAGCTACCCTGAGATTCTGAAAGGCTGGGAGTTGAACCTGATACAATTCTGCTGAGCTGCAACATTGCGTGTGTGTTCTTTAAAGGAATGCTGGCTCATAAGTGCAGTTATAACCAGCTGCCAAAAATGGCAAATGACTACCAGCTTCTAGCAATGGGGAAAAACACAGCGCAGTTATTATATCACAGCTTGTTGCTATGGAAATGATGATGTCACAAGCAGCAGATTATGATATCACGTTTTGACAAGTAGCAGGAACAGATGAAGTTCTAAGGACAAAGATCTTGTTTCCACACAATACGATGTGTATGTGGCAAAGTAAGAAACATTTATATAATGTAGGTGAAAATCAAACCTTACAGATACATGATTTAGTGTAGCAGATGAAGCATTTTAAATGAAGATAAGTCATGTATTTCAGTATGGATCCATCATCAGCCTTTATCTCTACTTTGAAGGGTAACAAAGGAACCCTTAGCCAATAGGAGTGCAGCTAGCACAATGTCAGATGACATCACAGGGTCTCTGCTGCACTCAAAACAGAGCAGTGAAATCCAACAGAAACAGTTAAAGTTTCATATAAAGAACTAGTTTAAAAAACTTTACAGTTTAAAATACAATGTATAAACTGGACACACAATGGCCTAAATTAGAATATGACCTTCATCATCACTTGTGAGGAGGCAGGACTTTCATAACTCACTCATAGCTTTGCCATTAGTGAGTCATTGCCCCGCCCCCTCACTTATGCAGATAAATGGCACATTCTGAGTCAAGCCATTGTGTATCCCATAGATATCCAAGAGGTCAATGAAGGACGAGGACAATAGATTTACTGACAGAGAATGGGCAAGGATTCTCCAGGGAATAATTGCAGCCATGAATGATGACCCTACAGTCCTAGCACCCATCTCCAACTACAGCTCATGAATCGGAATCCCTGATGACAGCTCCATTGAGGAAGGAAGGAAGATTGCAGGGCATTTCCACCTGCAGTGTTTTGACATCAAGGCTCCGGTGAACATTGTTTTTGTTTTTTTGTTTTTTTAATCTCTGCTATGCTGTAAAATCACACCTTATCAGCGACTTCCTGTATTCCCTTTGTATGGTTCCGCTTTCACTTCTCAGGCCACCAGTAAAGATGGGTGGTGGTACTGATATGATTTTTAAATTTTGGTTGATCTGGTCATTTCTGTTATTCTCTGGTCCAAACGCAAAACGTTTCTTCTTCCTTTCTTTTAAATCTCTTCCTGCTGCTGAGTCACTATCAGCTGTTTGCAACGTGTCATTTTCAAATGCCTGTGTTGTCACACAGTCATTCATACTCATTTTCAGTTCTATGATGCCAGTTCGACAAAAAATGTTTGGCCGACTGACATTACTGTGATAGATTTATGTCGACTGCAATTGCGGTTGGCATAAATCCATCTGAAGATCTGTCTGTGTGTGTTTCAGGGGGCTGTGCCCCCACACCCTGGACTTAGGGATTATTAGCTCTGAGTTGGAGTTGATTCAGGGATGGGGTGCAGGACTGGGGAAAAGAGTGCCAGGGTCCCGGGTGGACTTTACAGTGATCCAGCAATGTTGTTGGCACTGACGCATTCACTGTAAAGGTTTCACCGTGGGATCGGCATACACTCATATTCCTTCTTTGCAACACACTTCTTAAAATTAATGCAACTTTTAAATTAGCCTAAAACTCCTGAGTGCCAGTCAACCTGGTCACAACCAAAGAACTTCACCTCAGCTGAAGAAATTGAGTGACAGAGTATGTCAATCAAAGCCAATTTCTTACCTTATCGGCAGAACCCAGTCAGTTAAGATCTTGGATGCTACTTCCCCTCCTGATTAGCACTGGAGTCCCCCAGGGCTCCTTATTAGAGCCCCTCTTATTCTTCTTCTTAAATGACCTTCCCCCTGTTTGCTCCCCATTCTCTGCTATACTCATGTATGCCGATGATATAGTCCTGTATGCATTCGGCTGCTGTCCTGATGAGGTTGCAACCAGTTTACAGCAAGACTTTGACAAGGTTCAGCTCTGGTCTGCTAAGCATCAACTTTCCCTCAACACCTAGAAGACAGTCTCCATGATCTTTGGCACACGCCAGATACTCTCAATGCTTCCCTCCCTACCCATTTTCCACACCCTTGAAGGGACTTTACTTGAGGACACATCCTCCTTCAGGTACTTAGGTGTTTGGCTGGACCAACATCTAAACTTCTCTGGGCATACTGACACCATCCAGAAAAAAACTTTGCAAGAAGCTTGGTGCCCTGTTCAGGAACCGTAGTTGCATCCCTTCTACTGCTAGGTGTGAACTTGTCCAGAAGAAGATACTGCCCACTTTTAACTACTGTGACAGTCTATGGTGTTGCCCCTCGGTCCTCCCTGGCCAGATTGGACACCCTCTTCAATTCCTTCTGCTGCTTTGCCTTGGATGCCCACCTCGTACCCACCACTGTGATCTTTATCATGCCCTATCCTTCCCTTCTCTTTCAAATAGGTGGCTCTCCCACTGTGTTAAATTCACCTCCAAGCACTGGTTGGGTGAGCTCCATTCCTACCTCTCCTCCTCCTCCTTTATAACACCCCCTCACCCTTTCATTCCCTTAGATCAACTGACCCTTGCACCCTGGTAATCCCCTGCAGATCCACCCAAATCGGCCAATCTAGTTACTTTCACCACCTCCCATAAATTTGGAATTCCTTCCTCCCTTAAATCCAGCACTCATCCTCCGCTTACTCCCTCAGCTCTGCCCTCAACAGTTACCTTGCTCCTAGCTGCTCCTGCCATTTCCCTCCCTAACTCCCTCCTCTAAGCCCTGGACAAACCCTACCCCCTCTACTGTCACCTTCATTTTAACCTGTGCACACCCACCCAGATTCCTAGCTTTCTTCCCCTTCCCCCAACTTGCCCCCACTTACTAGCCTCCCTTGATCTCTCACAGAATAAAAGGGGCCTTGCGTGGTCTCCATGGGTCCCTCTCCTACCCCCAAAGGGGCTTGTATCTCTCATCTACTCCTTCCCCCACCATCCTTATGGGGTCTCTGTGGGACAGTTCCTTGTCCCCTTCTCTCTGGTCAGTGTAGTGCAGGGTCCTTACATCCTGAAGTGGTCTCTAGGGACATGACTCTTGCCCTTCCCCACTGACCTTACCACTGCCTCTCTTTTCCCCCTTTTCTTTCACGTAAGCACTTGTTACTTATTAACCCAGCACTAATTATTGTCCACTGTTTTTACCTATCATGTGCAACACTGTTGTAACACTGTTTGTAATGTCTACCTTACAACTGTATGTAACCCCCTTGTTACCCAGGGTTACTAGAATCCCAGTAAGACCTAGTGGTAGGCAGCAAAGGCAGCGTGTGAAACTCCAGTTAAATGGGTTTCACACTGTCTCACTCTGGTCTCAGTCTCAGCTGAGACTGAGGGATGACATCACCATAGAACTATCGCAGCTGCATGAGCCACAATGGAATCTGCAGAGAGTTGGACTAGAATGTTGGGAGGGTTGAACAGTAGTCTGTAGGTCAGCTGGAGTTGGGAGCTTGCTGAGGTAGCAGCACAGCAGCTCTGTGTAGGTTCTGGGAGCCTCAGCCCTGACATAGGGCTACAGTCAAGGAAAAGGTGTGTGTGTTTCCACCTTAGGAGAGACACAGAAGCAGTTTGTAAGTGGTGGAGACCACTGATTCAGGTCTCAGTGCCCTTTCTCCGGGATGGGGACAGGAAAGGGTTTTCTGCATATTCCAGGGGCAACCCCCAGTCATGCTACTAGTGGAGAAGCTGCATTATTTGTTCCAGAGCTTTTTGGGAAACAAGATTTGTGAATCACCTATGGGGCACCTGCAACCGGAGGGTGAGTTTCTGCTCTTTCTAAAGGGTCCATGTTTTTCACCCTGGGACTTGTGTGATTGTGGGAAATTGGACTACTGAAGTAGTGGGAAGCCTAGAGTAATAGGCTTAGCCAAAAGTAAAAGTATGTTCAAGTCCAGCACTTATGGGAAGTCAAGGCATGTAGAGGAGATGTGACATACGTCTACCCAGTAATCTACATTGCCAAGCTTTCAGTAAAAGAATTGTTTAGTTTCCAGAGAAATGGCTGGGTGTGGATTGTAGGAGCTGGAGGTGGGAGACCCCCCATCTTTAGTGACCAGGTCCACCTCCACGGATTTGCTCTGTGGATTTCTACTTTGCCTCATGCACTTGGCCAGTGATGAGGGAAGTACCTAGATGTGGGTTTGGAAGGAAAATTCCCTCTAGGAGTCGAAGGCTCTAATGTGGTTTGGGGAGCCACAACAGGATAACTGGTTCATTTCCCAAAATGGACCGTGGATCAAGTGGCCAGCGGGGGAGCTGGGCCAGTGGGGAAAACCCCAGTAGTGTACAAGTCGGGCTGTGTACCCAAAGCTGCATGCAAGTCCGGGCTGTGTGCCTGGTGGATTCAGAGCCTGAGGGCTGGAAATAGTAAAGAAGTGTTCTGTTGTTTGTAATCTGCATTATCAGGAATGTAGGCCCGTGGGGTCTGTCTATGCTTTGTTTGTTCAGCTTGGATGTGAATAAAAGCCACACTGTAGAATCCCATTCCTGGTTCTGGACATTGCAGTTATTGCTTCCTGTGTTCAGATTTACATGGGTGCCCCTGAGCAGAGTAGCCAAACCTAGGCCCCCTGTGCCGGGTAGCCTCATCCTCACTGAACCCAGTCCCCATCAGGTACTGCTGTCAGCTTCAACAGCATGCCACCTGTCGTTTTGCTAAAAAGCAGGTGTCTGGGGGTTACATGTATGTTAATGTTGAATTTATATCGTGACTGTTTACTGTCTGATTCCTAATCTACCCCTTCCCCTCAGGTTGTACTGGGAGATGAGCGACTTATCATTCAGTGTGCCTTCCTGGTGAAACATTTCAATAAATAAATAACATTTTGAAACAACTTTCAAAACCTTTTTCACTTCAGATTTTATTTCAATATATGACCCCATTTGAGTTTCTTTGTCCCAAAAGGGTATTAAAATTAGCAAAATGCTTGTTAAGAGCTCAGATGGGATTATGGGATAGTGTGAAAGTTTGAATTAGCTATTAATATTGAAAGGAAGAGGATGAACAGTAATGATGTTATGGTGTCTGCAGACACACAGAGAAAAAACTTTAGTCAGGATGCCGACGGGCAAAATCATAGAAGAATGTTAAAATCTAGCTTGATTAGAGCAGTGCTGATTTATTAAATTCCTCTTCTGAAGAAAGTCTGTGGAATTTTGGAAATTCAAATTAATTCTACAGAATTCCATTGAAAGCAGAATTTTTCTTTAAACTATGACCTAAGTCTCTGAAGAAGGACTTGGTTGGTCCAAAGCTTAGACACTGTTTTCTTTTGTAACACCTGTGTTGGTCCATTAAAAGGTATCAAACCGTTTGCTTCTTGATGTTTTCTTACAAGGACCAATATGGCAATAAATCTATTTCTTTAAACTGGGGCTTACTAAACTACAATTTACATAAACCTCATAATAGTATTCTGCAGTTATATAAACTGCCAACTCAATTTATGCAAACCACAGAATAGGATTACATATAGAATTGCCTTTCAGAATTAAACAATAATTCCAGAGCTGACCTGCCTGCACTGCAGCAGTGCCAACACTCATTAAGCCAACAACTAGTTTGGGAACAGGCTCAGAGTATCAGGCACTGGCCAAGGGGAGGAAAATCAGACATCCTAGAGAATGCTGACTTCCTTTGGGAAGGGATGGAGGGAGGGTCAATGCTACCACTGCTATACTGCCCCCTGGGTGACCACAGCTGGTAGTTCAGCAGACAGTAGGAGTGGGAAGGCGATTGTTGGACAAGATTCACATGAGGCATGCTTGTGTGCCTCTGATTAGACCTCCTCAAGCACCAGGCATCCCAGGAGATAGGACTGTAAAAAGCAACAATGCCTGCCCAGCACATGATCCCAGTATACTCAAGCCCAGACTCTAGCAACTGGCTGCCTTCAGGAACCCAGGGAACTCCTGCACCTATGACCAAGATACAGTGGGGGGTTGAAACCAGCACAGTAGCTCACTCCACAGTGGGTAAACCCATGGGATTGGAAACCTGAGGGTAAGTGCCAGAGATGCTAATGGAGGGGCAGGACCTGACAAGGTGAGGGGGCCAGATCAAGAAGAAACAATAAATGATAAAAAATTAATTCTGAAAAGAACTTCAGAAGCAGAATTTGCTATTCTGCACAAATTCTGCCAGCAGAGCTCCATGTTCAACACAGCTCTGAACTTAATGGTGGCAGGCAGCACATTTGATGGAATTCATATCCCTTCCATAGCCCATTATAGAACAAGGGAGCACTTCCAAGTTTCGACCAATCAGAACGCTCCTTTGCTCTGTGCATGAAACACACTTATTCTGTGAAGAGTATTTCTTCCATAGCTGCCCTGGAAATGGGAATGTTAGGGGACTTTTTTTTATAAATTAGTGAAGGATTATATTATTCATCGAACTCGGTCAATAATACACCAGTACTGCCACCAAGACCACTTTTAGTGTTGTAAGAGTAGTCTCACTCACATTGTTAGGGTATCAGAACTCTTCACTGTTGCCTTGCAGTTCTCTTTCCTCAAGAATGCACAAGACTGCTCTTGCAATCATAAGAGTGCTCTCAGCAGTGGTATTAACATACACACCAGTTTTTACAAATGAAAATAGACTACTTGGTTTTCTTACCTTCCAAGGTTGGAAATCATGAATGCTCCCACACTGTCCATTATAAAATGGACCTTCTCCATCTCTACATGAAAGCAGACTATGAAGGAATGTGCCACTGCATATACTGCATTGTAAATGCCAAACATGCATGTGTAATTATACACGTCAAATTTAGAAATGTCAAGTTTTCTTAAATCCTCATGACCCGTGTAAGGTGATGTTATTGTGCTTATTGCCCAGTTTGTTAGTGTCATTTCCGTCAGGTTTTGGCCACTGGCAGTCAAAGGCCACCTCCCAGAATGTTCTCATAAAGATGTCATCTGGAAAGGTTGAAGGGTGGATACTGTATAAGAAGTCCTTGAGCCCGGGGATCTTGCCTTTGTGGATGAAGAACCCTATGCTACCATTTAAGGTTTTCACAACCTCCATGTTGAAAACTTCCAAGGATACCTGCCAACCTGTAGAGCTGATCCAAACTCTACCTGTTACATTTTGCATAGCAATGGCCTCCAGCAATGGAACCAGATTCTCAGCAGTGGAGTAGATCACAATGGCATTTGTTGATGACCGCTGAATCACATCAATGGTGGAGGGGATCTTCTCTTTATACTTGGTGACCAGTTCTAAAAATTCAATGCAGCCTCCAGCCTTGATGAGTTCTTGTTTGAGAGTCTGGCTGCCCAGCATACCATAATCATTATCAGAGGCCAGAATTCCCACCCATGTCCAACCAAAATAAATTAGCAGCTGAGCCAGACCAAGAGCTTGGAAGATGTCATTTGGAACAGTCCGCATAAATGAAGGAAATTTTGACTTATCACTTAACAGGGAAACTGAAGAACCATAGCTGATCTGGAAAGAAAATATTTCATATATAACATAAAGCAATACTACATAACAGGAAGTGGTACTGTATATCAAGGGTCACCAATTAGATGTTTTGTGTGCATTGTGAGACACGCCAAACCTAGGTGTCTTAATCCACTCTGAGAAGTGACAAACTCACATGATGTTCTATGCCTGGGGTATAATACTGAGAACATAAATGGTCCAGGTGTATGGGTGTGAGTATGGGTATGGTTGCTACTGATAACTGGGTCTAACCCACAATGAGATATTTAGAGAGAACCATAGTAAATGATTACATAAGCAAGCCAAATACCAGTCATGACTGACCCACATTTCTCAGCAGTCGATAACCTTAATTATGAAATGTGCAAAAAGAATACTGGCTCCTGATTGACCAAGAGGTATTTTCAGCCGGGACATTATCCCTAGTGCCACGGCCCAGCTGAAAGTAGCGCAACAAAAAAATGTTTAAAACGACATTGAATTTACTAAAAAGGAACCATTTCATAATAGCAATAATGCACTCCAGGGGTGCATTATAGTGGGTTAACAGCCCTTCTTGAGTGGCAGAAACACTTAGCTTGCCTTCACCCCATGCTTCAACCTGCCTGAGGTGGGCCATTATCCTACTGTACCACACCCCCTGTCATACCTTACTGCTTAATTTTGAAATGGATGGTCAAAACCTTCAACTCAGATTGCCATGAGACCAAATCGGGGATGGGAGAATTCACAAGAGAGGACAGGAAAAATGGGGGGCTACCAGCTTCCCCCCAAGGGCAGAGACAGAATGTTGTGAAAGGGGGATTGGGGGGGTTCTTGGTGGAAGGGCTTGGGTGCCAACACCAGGCACTAAGGGAAGAAAATGTTGGCCTTGGAGGCCATCATAGGGGACAACAGACTGGATATAGTAGCAATAAGCAAAACTTGGTGGACTGATCATCATAGCTGGGAGATGACTAATTTGGGCTACAGACTATTTGAAAGGGACAGGGGAGTTGAAATTGCTTTATACATCAGGGATGACATGAGAGTAATTAAGGAACAAGACAAAAGAAGGGAGAATGAGCTACTGTGGGTAACACTAGGAAGGGGGACTGGAGAATCCTTGTAGCCAGGGATGGTATACAGACCACTTATGCAGGGGGAGGAAGAGGGAGCAAACAGCTTATCCAGGCAGTCACATAGATGGCCCTAACAGGAGAATTACTACTGGTAGGGGACCTAAACCTACCAGATATAGACTGGGGAATCCTGTATGCAGTGTTGACTAGGAGCAGGGAGATCTTAGCTGCGCTGCAGAGGGTATTCTTTCAACAGCTAGTCAGGGAGCCAACAAGGGGCAACAACCTGCTAGACATGGAACATAGATAGATAGATACATAGACAGTGTTGGCAGATAAGGGCCTGTGGCCCACCTAGTCTGCCCATTTGAGCTTGTAAGTTCAGTTTATGTTTCCCTAGAAGTCCATTGCCCCTTATCCCTGACCTCCAGAATTCCTTTATGTCTATCCCATGCATTCTTGAATCCCATGATTGTTTCATCCCCCACCACTTCCTCTGGCAGGGTGTTCCACTTATCCACCACCCGTTCTGTGAAGAAATTCTTCCTCATGTTTCCTCTGAATCGTCCTCCCTCCAACTTCATCCCATGCCCTCTAGTCCTGGAACATCTTTTTCACTTAAAAATAGTGTATTTCTGCACCCTGTTCCTCCCTGTAAGATACTTGTATGTCTCTATCATATCCCTCTCTCCTCCTCTCCTCCAGGAGTACATATTCATTCCTTCAACCTGTTCTCATAGGACTTGTGATGCAATCCATGTACCATCTTTGTTGCCTTCCTCTGAACCTTCTCTACCCTGTCTATGTAGAGAAGGTTCCAGAACTGTACACTGTACTCAAGGGGGGGCCTCACTAGTGTCTTGTATAGTGGAATTATGACCTCCCTTTTCCTGCTGGTGATGCCCCTACCTATGCATCCCAGCATCCTATTTACTTTACCTGCTGCCTTGTTGCACTGTTTCCCTTCCTGATAAAATTGGGAGAGTATGGAGGAGGTGCCGGTGGGAGAAGTAATGGGCACCAGCGATCATAGGACTGTAAGGTTCAGGGTGAGGACAGGGAGGGAGACAAAATGAACCAGTACTACAGTCATGGACTTCAAACTTGCAGACTTCGACAGGATGAAAAGGCTACCAAGGGAAGCAATGGAGGGAACAAAGAATATAGGGGCAGTGGAGGAGTTGTGGGCATCTGTTAAAGGAGGGATACTGAAAGCCATGGAAATGTGCATAAAAAAGGTTAAGAAGAGCAAACGGGAGTGAAGGAAAGGAGGATGGGAACATTGCTTAAACAGGGGTAGCACACTGTGCTAAAGCTTGTTTCCAGATGTGACCTGGCAGCACAGAGAAGTTAAGTGACTTGCTCAGGATCACACAGTATGCACCTAGACAGCTGTAGGATTCAAATCCAGGGGGGTGAGGCTACTTTGGTTTACTAAGGAGATAGTGAGGGCAGTCAGGGAAAGGAGGAGGGCTTTCAGAAAGTTTAGGAGGACACTCAATGAGGAAAATAAGGAAGCTTCTAGGGAGAAGAGGAGACTGGCAGAGCAGAAAATCAGGAGGGCAAAAGTGGATACCGAGGAGAAAATAGCTAAAAAAAAGCCAAAAGGGGGACAAACCTTTTTCAGATATGTGAGGGAGAGGATGAGGGCAAGGCAGGAGATTGCAAGGCTGAGGGGGGAGGGAGAGATAAAATTGTAAGGGGACTGTGAAAAAGCAGAGGTATTAAAATATGTACTTTTGCTCAGTATTTATGGAAGAGGAAAATGGTAAGGGACCTGAGCTAAAGTGGAGGGGGAAGGAGGGCAAATGGGTGGATCAGAGCCTGTTCTCAGTGGATAGGTTTAGGGAGGAGCTAGAAAGATTGAGAGTGGACAAGGTAATGAGGCCAGACAGGTCACACCCCAGGGTGATCAGGGAAATTAGGGAGGAGTTGGCCACCCCATTGACAAGGCTATTCAACTTCTCACTGGGTAATGGGAGGGTGCCAGAGGACTGGGAGACAGTAGACATGGTGCCTTTACACAAGGGAGGAAGCAAGGAGGTGACAGAGAACTATCAGCCTGTCAGCCTCACCTCAGTGGTGGGGAAGGTAATGGAAGCACTAATCGAGGAGAGGGTGGTGGACTACCTGGAGGAGAGTGGCTTGCAGGACAGCAGAAAACATGGCTTCACCAAGAGAAGGTCTTGCCGGATGAATTTGATCAAGTTCTTCAGTTGGGTGACTCAAGTGGTCGACCAGGAAGGGGCAGTGGACATGACCTATCTGGACTTCAGTAAGGCCTTTGGCACCATCTCACACAGAAAGCTGGGGAGCAAACAAGAAAGTCTGTGAGTGGGTGGGAAAGTATCAAGGTGGACGAAGGTCAGGTTAGTGGGAAGAACCCAGAGGGTGGTGCTACATGGGGTGTACTCCAGGATGGGGGGTGAAGAGTGGGGCGCCCCATGGGTCAGTCTTGGGACATCTACTTTTTAACATTTACATCAGTGACATAGGAGAGGGGCTGAGGGGAAGGGTGTGCCTGTATGCTGATGATACAATGATCTGCAATGGGGTGGACACCATGGGGGGGTGGAGGACATGAGGCAGGACCTGAAGACACTCAAGGAGCGATCAGAGATGTGGCAGCTGACATTTAATGCCAAAAATTGTGCTATGATGCACGTGGGAGTAGGAACACACTAGCAGAGTACACCCTGGAGGAAGGCTATCAAAGTAACAGAACAGCAGAGGTATCTGGGGATCATAGTTTCATCCAACCTTAAGGTAGGAAAACAATGTAGCAGGGCAGTGGGAAAGGACAATGAAATGTTGGCATGTATTGGCAGGGGCATTACTAGTAGAAGAAGGGAGGTAACAATGCTGTTCTACAAAGCCATGGTGAGGCCACACCTGGAGTATGGGGTCCAATTCTGGAGACCGCACCTCTGCAAGGACATAGATGTGCTGGAAAGGGTACAGAAAAGGGCAACCAAGATGGTGCAGGGTATGCAAGGGAAGACATACGAGCAGAGACCCCTTGCGGAAGCAGGATCTGTACATGCTGGAGGCTAGAAGGGAGAGGGGAGACATGACTGAAACTTTTAAATGTGTAAAAGGGCTCAACAAAACAAGAGAAGGGTATTTACTTAAGAAGAAAGAGGGGGCCATAACTAGAGGACATAGCCACAGACTGCAGGGAAATAGATACAGAAGCAGTGTGAGAGGGAGATTCTTCACAGAGAGGGTTGTGGAGCCCTGGAACAGACTACCAGAAGAAGGTGGGGACTAAATTGGTGGAGGGATTCAAGAGGGAATAGTACAGACATAAGGAGCTGAATAGCAGGTGGAGGGTGGGGCTGGCAATGGTGTGTGTAGGGGTGAAATAGGGTGGACTAGATGGGCGGTGTGGTCCTTTTCTGCTATCAAGCTTCTATGATTCTATGACTTGCAGCTGGGATGATATCTCAGTACATAATCCTGGTCTAAAAGCGGATCATACCATCAGTCAAAAATTACAAATGGATACATTTCATAATCATAATAATACGCACCCAAGTGTGTGATATCATGTGCTAAAATCTCTTCTGAGGTGGTTGAAGCCACTCGGCCTATGGACTTGCGCCTCACAGCACACCTGAGGCAGTATGATATCCCATACCATACACCTTGACAAATGTTCCTGCTTACACAACTTGCTCTGAGATGTTATCATGGGCTTTATAATGCATCAGCAAATTATTTATTATTTATTTATTTATTTTAGCTTTTGTTTACCGTTAAATGCAATGGGTGAGATATTCAAAGCAGCTCATGATGTACAGCAAGGGTTGCACCAGCGCGCTTCGATGTCTCGAAGGCAATATTCAGTGGCAGCAACTGCGCGGCTGAAGTCACCATGCACCAATGTGCAGCGGTAATGCATGCATGCACAAGTGCAGGGGGCATAGCCATGAATATGTGGCACGGTGCAATATTCAACAGCAGACAAACGGCGCAAGCGCGGAGCAAATGGGAATTGCACTGAGCAAACTTGAGCCTATAAAAAGAGTGAGCAAGCAGGGGAAGGAGGCTTGCGCCAGAGGGGAGCTGTAGAGAGGGAGATAGAGTGGGCAGGCTGGACAGCAGGGGGGTGCAAGACGGAGACAGAGGCAGTCAGGGAGTGGAACAGAGTGAGTGTGTGTGAGACAGGTGTGGAGGCATCAGCCAGAGCGTGTGCCTGTGACACCCAGCACAGAAGAGGCAGCACAGGTTCCCAGACAGGTGGGAGGCAGAGGCTACAGCCCACAGTCTGCCAGCCTGGAACTCCAACACAAGTGTGCGCCCAGCACAAGATCACACTTGGCAGCCCACAGCAGGAGGTGCCTGGGAGACAGCCACCCGGGGGGGGGGTAGGACATCCGAGGCCATGGCCAGTGCCATCTTCCAGGTGGAGGCGGTAATGAGGGGTGTGAGGAGACAGGAAGCAGAACAGCATGGCCATGGAAGGGCCCATCAGCGATACGCCCGGAACACACCTTTGAACAGTACAGTGATACTGAGGTTGTGGGCCAGTACCATCTGAACCGGACAATTCTGAGGCAGCTCTGTGAGCTGTGCAGTGAGGAGATGCAGGCACCCACAGGACAGAGCCATGCTCTGTCGGTGGAGACGAAAGTCACGGCTGTCATGTGTCTGCTCACCACGGGTGCCTCCCAGAGACCAACAGGGGACACCACAGGCATAACCCAGTCAGCCGCGTCACAGCTTCTCACATAATTCCTCAACGCACTGCTACCACGTGCTGCAGAATACATCCATTTCCCCAGCACACAGGCAGAGCATACAGCGAACATGCAGGAGTTCCACATGGTGGCACATATGCCTGGAGTGCTGGGGTCATCGACTGCACCCATGTTGGCATCCGCACACCACCTGACCTGGAGGGGGTAGTGTACATCAACAGAAAGGGCTACTCCAGTGTCAACTGCCAGGTGGTATGTGATGCAAGGGGTGCATAATCAATGTCTGTGCCACACATCCTGGTGGAGCACATGATGCCTTCATCTGGCACCGATCGGCACTGTGCCACAGGTTTGAGAGTGGGACATCCCCACTGGCCACCTAGTAGGTGAGTATGTTGTGAAACAGGCAGCCTGGCACAACATGGCAAGATGTGGGGATGCTAAGGTAGAGGCAACACAGGGTGTGGCCAGGAAGGCTGGGGGTGCACAGTCCACCATGCTAACCATACATCTCTACACACAGGTGATAGTGGCTACCCACTCCCGCCCTGGCTGCTCACCCATGCTGACTCCCATTGACCTCAGCGCAGGAGCTATACAATGAGGCACACACCAGCACAGGAACCTCATCGAGCATGTATTTGGGATGCTGAAGGTACAGTTCTGTTGCCTGGACAGGACTGTGTCCTACAGTACAGCCCCTCAAAGGCCTGTGGCCTATTCCTGGCCTGCTGTATAGTACTCAACATGGCCACCAACTGTGGGATAGCTGTCGAGGTCGAAGAAGGGAACAGCAGTGGGGACGACCCGGCCGCTGGGCCAGGTGGCGGTGGGCAGCCCCCCCCCATGTGAAGGGAACCACGGCTGTACAGGATGGTCCAGTGGCACTGGGACATGATTGCAGAGCAGCACTATGGTGCACGCAGGTAGGTGAACATGTCCACATGCATGTACCGGGGACTATGGCACAGCATACAGGCATGTATGGGCAGGCCCTGTGACAGGAACGGGTGGAGAGGAGCATGGACAGGCATGAGACTGGACTCCGCAGAATCACACAGCACAGCACTGCACACCCCACCCACACACACCCACACCCCCCTCCGCACACACACACACACACACACACACACATGCACACAGGACCATCATGCCTGCATCCAGAGGCTGGCACCAGGTGTGTGTCAGATGCTGAGCATCGGTGCACAGAAGCAGTTGGCGCTGTGCTGGCATCATCATGCATACGCCACAGTGGCCAGCAGCTGGGTGGGTGTGCACATGGTCTGTGTGCGGCATCAACCATGGATGCCACCGCCCTGGAACACACACGCACATGCCACACCAATGTGCACACAGGGCAGCAGCAGCAGACAGCGGACAGGGAGGTGGGCAGTTCAGGACTGCCGAGTGGTCACATGACCACTGTGGACATGTGGACGACCCTGCCGAGACCGTCCAGTAGACCCAGGCTGTGCGATGGCCACAGGGGGTGTCTGTGACAGTCCTCCAAGTGTGTTACTATGAAACTTGACTGGGTCCTCACAGGGGTCTGCAGGCTCCCGAACAAGCCTGCTCCAGGCATGCCCAGAATGCCCACAGCGGATCCCGGCATGGACACAGAGGGGATCGCTCGACACCGTGACCGAGGATGGAGAATGCACTCGGGGTCTGCGCAGATGGCCATGCATCATGGTGGACAGTGGTGCTAGGCCGGCTGTGAGTGCAGCGGTAAGCCAATTCAGGGCTGCAGTCTTGTCCTCCCGCATTCGACTGTTCTCGGCCAGGAGCTGTGCAAAGTCCCTGTCACACCACTCTGCAGCCTGGCACAGCTCTGTGCGGTGCACGCACCCTGCCACGACCAACACCTGTTGCTCCACGGAGGCCCGTAGCAGACAAGTGTGCTTGGCCATGGGGTCAGTGCCCTGGGGCGCATGGGCAATGCGCCGACCCACGGGTGGTGTTCGACCTCACTGCCCAGCCCCCCAAGCAGGTGGGCACTGCACAGCGGGGCCCTCTTGGGGCTGCTCATCCTGTGGAGCACAGCCTGTGGGTGCTGCACCCGGACCCCCTTCGACCCTGTCCAACTGCACTTCCGGCCACTGTGTGCTAAGCAGTACTGGTGCAGCTGCACCACCACTACCACCACCATCAGCTGCACCGCTGGTGCCCACGGCAACACCTGGGGCAGTGACTGGTGTGCAGACAACCACCTCCAGGGCACTGTCTGCGCTGCCGTGGTGGGTGAGCGGTATAGGTGCTTCCCCCTCAATGACAACACCGCTATCCAGGATGATGATCACATCGTCATCGGTGTCAGACCCCGCCCCGATCTGTGTCTCAGTATACTGTACGCCATGGCTGGCGTCATGCTGAAACACAGCCAGGGCCTTGTCCGCAACCATGCCACAGGTATCTGGCCTGACAGCAGTGTTGGGCTGCATGCGAACTGGCCCCTGGACACCAGTGGAGGTGAAAGGATGGTCCTCTGGGTCCAGGACCACTCCCAAGGTGGACACCCCAACCCCTGCCACTGCATGCAGATGCTCTGGAGCTGAAAGGGAATACAGTCACATTAGTGCTGCTGGCACACACCCCTGCCCCAAAGGCTGCTGTACCTACCATGCAGTGATGGGCTGCTACCTGTCTGGAAGTCGCTGCCAGGCACACCCCTCGACAGTGCTGCATCACATGGTGGCCAACACCAACTCTTCCTGCGGCATCAGCTGTGGCACGTTGGGCTGTCCACTGACCGTAGCTGCACGTGCAGCCCGGATGGCTGCCAACTTCTCCTTAATCGATCGCCAGTCTGTGCCAAGTTTCTTTTTGCACTCCTGCACAGACCTCTGATGGCTGCCCTGCAGAGTCACAGCTCTGGCCACACCCTCCCATGCTGTGGACCTGGCCTTTGGGGTGCCTGACGAGCCACACAGTAGAGGCTCCTGGTCGAGATACACCCTCAAGAGGGCATCGGTCTCAGCCCTCGTGAAGTTGGGCCTATGCCTCCGTGCAGGCCCATGCCCTCACTTTCATCGCGATCGGTCATGCTGCATCCTGTGGACATGACACATGATCAGTGACTGCTACTACCCACACCACCCTCCCAATCCACTGTCCTGTCACCCACACAGCATTGTTGCTTACCTCTGAAGGATACAATACTTGTCCATGTCCTGTGCTGTTCCGCGGTGCCTTTATAGCACATCGCATGCAAATGAGGGGATATGCAACTGTAATGAGATGCTAATGCATCCAATGCGCCGTGGATAGGCTAATGAGCAAATCTGCATATGCCGACTGAATATCACGTTATTGCACATGGCGCAATGGACTTGCACATGCTCAAGTCATGGCACAACATTGTGACATGCGCAGTAGGCCCGGAGGTGTGCATGCACACACTGCCGGTGCCTAAACCAATGGTGCAGCCTACACACACTGCACAGTATGTGATATGGCACCCAGCCACTGTTGAACATGTGGTGCTCATGCGCTGTATGACCTATGGTGCCCAGGTGCCATAGGGCTGATGGCGCTCTAGCGCCATGGGGTGTATGGTGCACGGGCATCATATGGCTAATGGCACCTGGGCACCATATGCCCCATGGCACCTATGCACCATTTGCCCCATGGCACCTGGGTGCTATTTGCCCCAATGCCCCTGGTGCCCACATGCCCCTATTGGGCGCACTATGCATGGTGGTCCCAATAGTGCAGCTGTGCAAGGTGTGCATCTTGATCCCTGACCTGAAGTTGACCTTTGGCCCCAGGGAGCCCTGCAGCATGTGCCAGTGTGGCCATGCCCATTTCATGCATCTCTGGGGCTCCACGATTGTCAAGGGCAGCGCATCTCCGTGCAGGGTTCGCATCCACAGCACATGTGGCTCGTATGCTGCTGGGCACCATTTTGGATTTTACAACTGTGATACAACAATGCTGTGCTGCAGCAGTGCCAGGGGCCCCTAACTGGACCCAGATCGAACTGGTCAACCTTGTGGCCCTAGTGGAGCCACATGCAGGAGCCTGTTTGGCCAGGTGCCCCTGAATAGACCACGGATGGAGGTGTGGCAGGAGGTTGCTGATGGGCTGGAGGAGGCCACTGGTGTACAGCACACCAGGGAGCAATGCCGACACCACTATGGAGACCTGTAGTGGAGGGACCTAGAGAGACTACGGGCACTGCAGGCACTGGTCTGGAGAGGTGCCATGCCATGGCCAGGTAAGTGTGCCTTCCTTGTGTCTGTGCCCAACCAGTGTTCTGTGGGGCTGGCAGGGTGGCACACCATGCTGTGGGGGGGCGCTGGGGCTGCACATCCTGTGGCCTGGGGCGGCACATCGTGGGTGCGCTGTGCCACCGTGCTGCAGCTGCGCAGGTATGGGGTGCATGCCATGCTGGGGAAGCATCTGGTGTTGCCAGGTACTGATGTGTTTGTCTCTATGTTCCCTTCCTAGGTCCTAAGGACAGGAGGAGAGCCCGACTGGCTGGCACTGCAGGAGGGCCAGGGCAGGTCACCACAGGTGCTCTACTGCAGGCTGCATGGGTGGTGCAGTGGGACTGGTGCAAGGTGCACCACAGCATGCAAGTAGGCACTGTCATGCTATGATGTTATGCACGGTGGGCAGCGAGGGTGGGGTGGGGTGGGCTGGCCCCTGTGCATATGGCCATTGCATCTGTGCACTGCCCATGGTGCTGTTGTGATGTGCTGTGGCTATCGTACATGTGTCTGGCTGCCACAGGCAGGTTGTGGGTGCACCCAGATCCCAGCTGTGCCACTGCCGTCCTGCCGCTTAACCATGTTACCTGCCTGCCTCAGTGGTGGTGATGTGAGGCCCATGGGTGGTGTTGATGTGTCCCCTGTTGTATATACATTTGTAAATAGTTATTTTATATCCCTTTTATTATTCTTTTCTATGGTTAACCATCTGTCTCCATGTCTGCTTTGCGGCTGGCATGTAAAGCAATGCTGCAGTGGTGTGCATGGTGCCTGTGTGGTGCACCTGGGGTGGCCTGGGGATTGTATCTGGTGGTGTACACCCATTGGTCTGTGGCTGTACCCTGGGGTGGCCATGGGCTTTCTGTTCTGGTTGTGTGGTGTGTGCATTGTGTGCTATATGCCTGTGTGTTGCCAGCTGTGGTCCAGGTGGCATGGCACGTGTCTTCTTGTGGGGGGTTGAAGGTGGCTGTTTACCAGTTGCCATTGGTGCCACCCAGCCTCCGTGCACCACTGTGGTGCAGGTGGGTGTGGGCCTGCTGCTTCCCCATGCACACTGGGCAGTGTTCCATCGTGTGCTTGCCATGCCTCACTCCTGGCACCCTCTGCGCCCTGGTGGCGGGCTGCCCTGCCACAGTGGCTAGCTCCTTGCTGTGCCTGTTGCCGGATCATATGTGTCCTAATGCAGGCACCGCTGCTCCTTGTGCATCCCTGGTTGCGCTGTTGCACATGTTGGTTTGCTTCCTGGTGCAGCCCTGGTTGCGCTTATGACATCTGTGCGATATTCAGCCGTGTTGCGCTGGTGCATGCCGTCATGCTCAACCTATGAATATTGCACTTGATGCACCATGGTGCAGTGGACTTGCACTGCGAGATCTTGCGCCTGCCTCTGTCACATTTCTGAATATCCCACCCGACAAGACAAAGGCCTTTTCATCGTGACCCGAGACCATAAATATACATTCATAGATGTTACATATAATAAGGAACAAAAATACATAGATACAACTGACACAGTCAAATTAAAACAATTACATCATAGTTGACTAAGATGTTTCTTAGTTTAATTTTTAAAGTTTGATGACTAATGTCACCATGAAATGACCCAGAAAGCTCATTCCAACTTTTAGCTACCCTGTAGAAAAAGAACATTCTCCCATTTTAGTTTTTGTTTTAGGAACAGTAAACCTAATAACTTCACTGTTTTTCAGGTGGCGTTATTTTTAATGTGCAATAGTGAATAAAGAGAGGGATATTCCATAGCTCGCTGCCTGAATTGGAGGAGGAGGTGACACACCTCCGAAATCTCCGATGATGGCACTATGTTTCTTGCATATGTGCAAGCAAACATAATAATGCCACCTGAAAAACAGTGAAGTTATTAGGTTTACTGTTCCTAAAACAAAAACTAAAATGGGAGAACGTTCTTTTTCTACAGGATAGCTAAAAGTTGGAATGAGCTTCCTGGGTCATTTCATGGTGACATCAGCCATCAAACTTTTAAAATTAAACTAAGAAACATCTTAGTCAACCATGCTGCAATTGTTTTTAATTTGACTGTGTCAATTGTATCTGTATTTTTGTGTCTTACTATATGTAACTACTTATGACTGTATATTTATGGTCTCGGTCACGATGAAAAGGCCTTTGGTTCATTGCTAATTTGTAAACAAAAGCTAAAATAAATAAATAATTTGCTTGACGAATATCAAGCTTCCATGATAATATCTCAGAGAGAGTTGTGTAAGCAGAAAATTTGTCAAGGTGCATGATGTGTGATATTATCCCACCACAGGTGTGTTGTGAGGCACATACTATAGGCCCGAGTGGGCTTCAGCCACCTCAGAAGAGATTTTAGCCCATGATATCACACACCTGGAGTGTATTATTATGATTATGAAATGTATACATGTGTAATTTTTGACTGATAGTATGACCCACTTTTAGACCAGGATTATGTCCCGAGATATCATCCCAGCTGCAAGTCATAGAACCATAGAAGCTTGATGGCAGAAAAGGACCACACCGGCCCCTCTAATCTGCCCTATTTCAGCCCCTACACCCCCCCATTGCCAGCCTCCACCCGCCCACTCAGCTCCTTTTGTCTATTCCATACCCTCTTGAATCCCTCTACCAGTTTAGTCCCCACCTTCTTCTGGTAGTCTGCTCCAGGGCTCCACAACCCATTCTGTGAAGAATCTCCCTCTCACATTGCTTCTGTGTCAATTTACCTGCAGTCTGAGGCTATGCCTTCTAATTATGGCCCCCTCCTTCTTCATAAGAAAACACCCTTCCCTTACTTTGTTGAGCCCCTTTACATATTTAAAAGTTTCAGTCATGTTTCCCCTCTCCGTTCTAGCCTCCAGCATGTACAGCTCTAACTCCTGCAAGGGGCCTCTGCTCATAAGTCTTCTCTTGCATACCATGCACCATCTTGGTTGCCCTTTTCTGTACCCTGTCCATCACATCTATGTCCTGCAGATGTGATCTCCAGAACTGACCCTATGCTCCAGGCTGCACCCTCACCATGGCTTTGTAGAAAGGCATTGTTACCTCCCTTCTTCTACTAGTAATGCCCCTGCCAATGCATTTTAACATTCCGTTGGTCTTTCCCACTGCAATGCTACATTGTTTTCCTGCCTTAAGTTTGGATGAACCTATGATCCCCAGACCCCTCTCCTGTTCTGTTACTCTCATTGCCTCCCCTCCAAGGGTGTACTCTGCTTGTGTATTCTTACTGCCCACTTGCATCACACCGCAATTTTTGGCATTAATTTCAGCTCCCACATCTCCGATTACTCCTTGAGTGTCTTCAAGTCCTGCCTCATGTCCTCCACCCCCCGGGGTGTCCACCCTATTGCAGTTCTTTGTATCATCAGCATAGAGGCACACCCAGCCCCTCTGCTATATCACGGATGTAAATGTTAAAAAGTAGAGGTCCCAAGACTAACCCATGGGGCACCCAACTCATCACACCCCATCCTGGAGTACACCCCATTTAGCACCACTCTATGGGTTCTTCCCACTAATCTGGTCTCCACCCACCTTGTTACTTTCCCTCCCACCCCGAGACTTTCCTACTTGCTCTCCAACTTTCTGTGGGGGATGGTGTTAGAAGCCTTTTTGAAGTCCAGATAGGCCATGTCCACCGCCCCTCCCTGGTCGATCACCTGAGTCACCCAACTGAAGAACTTGATCAGGTTCATCTGGCTTGACCTTCCCTTGGTAAAGCCATGTTGTCTGCTGTCCTGCAAGCCACTCTCCTCCAGGTAGTCCACCACCCTCTCCTCGATTAGTGCTTCCATTACCTTCCCTACCACTGAGGTGAGGCTGGCAGGTTGATAGTTCTCTGTCACCTCCCTGCTTCCTCTCTTGTGTAAAGGCATCATGTCTGCCCTCTTCCAGTCCTCTGGCACCCTCCCATTACCCAGTGACAAGTTGAATAGCCATGTCAGTGGGGTGATCAACTCCACCATCATTTCCCTGATCACCCTGGGGTGTGACGTGTCCTGCCTCATTGCCTTATCAACCCTGAATCTTTCCAGCTCCTCCCTAACCCAATCCACAGGAAACAAGCTCTGATCCACCCATTTGTCCACCTTCTCCCTCCTCTTTAGCTCAGGTCCCCTCCCATCTTCCTCTTACATAAATACTGAGCAAAAGTACTTATTAATATCTGCTTTTCACAGTCCCTTCCAAGTTTACCTCCTCCCCTCAGCATTGCAATCCCCTGCCTTGCCCCCTCCTCTCCTCACATATCTGAAAAGGTTTTGTCCTCTGTTTGTCTTTTTTAGCTATTTTTTCCTTTTGCACCTTCTTACCCTCCTGATTTTCTGCTTGTCCAGTCTCCTCTTCTCCCTATAAGCTTCCCTATTTTAATCATTGAGTGTCCTCCTAAATTTTCTGAAACCCTTCCTCCTTTCCCTGACTGCCCCCGCTGTCTCCTTAGTAAACCAAAATAGTCTTTTCCCCTGGGTTTGAATCCCACAGCTGTCCAGGTGCATACTGTGTGATCCTGAGCAAGTCACTTAACTTTCTTTTTCTCCCAGGTCACATCTGGAAACAAGCTTAAGCACAGTGTGCTACCCCTGGTTAAGCAATGTTCCCTTCCTCCTTTCCTTCACTCCTGTTTGCTCTTCTTAACCTTTTTAATGCACATTTCCATGGCTTTCAGTATCCCTCCTTTAACAGATTCCCACAACTCCTCCACTGCCCCTATATTCTTTGTTCCCTCCATTGCTTCCCTTGCTAGCCTTTCATCCTGTCGAAGTTCGCACGTTTGAAGTCCATGACTGTAGTACTGGTTTGATTTGTCTCCTCCCTGCCCCTCACCCTGAACCTTACAGTCCTGTGGATCGCTGGTGCCCATGACTTCCCACCTGCACCTCCTCCACAATCTCCCCATTTGTCAGGACCATGTCTAGCAGGTTGGTGCCCCCTGTTGGCCCCCTGACTAGCTGCTGAAGGAACCGTAACTAGCTGCTGCAGTGCAGCTAGGATCTCCCTGCTTCTAGGCAACACTGCATCTGGAATTCCCCAGTCAATATTTGGGAGATTAAGGTCCAGTACCAGTAGTAATTCTCCTTTTAGGGCCAACTGTGTGACTGCCTAAATAAGCTATTTGTCCCCTCTTCCTCCCCCTGCATAAGTGGTCTGTATACCACCCCTAACTGCAAGGATTCCCCAGTCCCCCTTCCTAGTGTTACCCACAGTAGCTCTTTCTCCCCATCTTCCTCCTGTTCCTTGATTACTCTTATGTCATCCCTGATGTATACAGCAACTCCCACTCCCCCCTTGCCCTCCCTGTCCCTTTTAAACAGTCTGTAGCCCAAATTAGTCATCTCCCAGGTATGATGCTCTGTCCACCAAGTCTCGCTTATTGCTACTATATCCAGTCTGTTGTCCCCCATGATAGCCTCTAAGTCCACCATCTTCTTCCCTTAGTGCATTGTCTTGGCAGCCAAGCCCTTCCACCAATAATCCCCCATCCCCCCTTCAAGTGGTACCCTCTTTCACAATATTCTATCTCTATCCTTGGGGGAGGCTGATAGCCTCCATTTTTCCTGTCACTATAGTGTGGGATCCCCCGATTTGGTCTCAGAGTAATCTGATTTGAAGGTTTTGACCATCCATTTCAAAATTAAGCAGTAAGGTATGACAGTGGGTGTGTTAGAGTAGGATAATGGCCCACCTCAGGCAGGTTGATGCATGAGGTGAGGGCAGTTAAGTGCTTCGCCATCCACAAAGGGCTGTTAACTCACTATAATGCACCCCCTGGAGTGCATTATTGTGATTATGAAATGACCCATTTTTAGTCATTTCAATGTAGTTTTTCAACATATTTTTGTTGAGTTACTTTCAGCTGGGTGCTAGGGATAATGTCCTGACTGAAAATAACTATTGGTACTTCAGGAGCCAGTATTCTACGGGCTGTTTCCATATTACGCGTTAGTCACTGCTGAGAAAAAATGAAGAGATATGCTTAATTTGGCTTGCTTATTTAATCATTTACTATGGTTCTTCAATATCTCATTGTGGGTTAGACTTCAGTTATCAGTAGCAACCATACCCATACTCATACCCATACACCTGGACCATTTTGTGTTCTCGGTATTATACTCCAGGGCATAGAACATCATGTGAGTTTGTCACTTCTCAGAGTGGATTAAGACATCTAGGTTTGGTGTGTCTCGCAATGCACCCAAAACATCTAATTGGTGACCCTTGATATACAGTACCACTTCCTGTTATGTAGTATTGCTTTATGTTAGATATGAAATATTTTCCTTCCAGATCAGCTATGGTTCTTCAGTTTCCCTGTTGAGTGATAAGTCAAAATTTCCTTCATTTATGTGGACTGTTCCAAATGACATCTTCCAAACTCTTGGTCTGGCACAGCTGTTAATTTATTTTGGTTAGACATGGGTGGGAATTCCGGACTCTGACAATGATTACGGTATGCTGGGAAGCCAGACTCTCAAACAAGAAATCATCAAGGCTGGAGGCTGCATCAAGTTTTTAGAAATGATCACCAAGTATAAAGAGAAGATCCCGTCCACCATTAATGTGATTCAGCGGTCATCAACAAACGTCATTGTGGTCTGCTCCACTGCTGAGAATCTGGTTCCATTACTGGAGGCCATTGCTATGCAAAATGTAGCAGGTAGAGTTTGGATCAATTCTGCAGGTTTGCAGGTATCCTTGGACGTTCTCAGGATGGAGGTTGTGAAAACTTTAAATGGTAGCATAGGTTTCTTCATCCACAAAGGCAAGATTCCCAGGCTCAAGGACTTTTTGTACAGTATCCACCCTTCAACCTCTCCAGATGACATCTTTATGAGAACATTCTGGGAGGAGGCCTTTGACTGCAAGTGGCCGAAACCTGATGGAAATGACACACCTACAAACTTGGCAAAAAGCACAGTAACATCACATTGCACAGGTCATGAGGATTTAAGAAATCTTGACATTTCTAAATATGACGTGTATAATTACACATACATATTTAGCATTTACAATGCAGTATATGCAGTGTCACATTCCATTCATAGTCTGCTTTCATGTAGAGATGGAGAAGTTCCATTTTATAATGGAGAGTATGTGAGCATTCATGATTTCCAACCTTGGAAGGTAAGAAAACCAAGTAGTATATTTTCATTTGTAAAAACTGGTGTGTATATTAATACCACTGCTGAGTCCACTCTTACAATTGTAAGAGCAGTCTCGCGTATTCTTAGGGTACAAGAACTGCAAGGCAACAGTGAATGATTCCGATAGCCTAACAATGTGAGTGAGACTACTCTTGCAACAGTAAAAGTAGTCTTGGTGGCAGTACTGGTGTATTATTGATCGAGATCGATCAATAATATAATCCTTCACTAATTTATAAAAAAATGTACCCTAACATTCCCCATTCCAGGGCAGCTGGGGAAGAAATACTCTTCACAGAATAAGAGTGTCTCATACACAGAGCAAAGGAGAGTTCTGATTGGTCAAAATTCGGAAGTGCTCCCTTGCTCTATAATGGGCTATGGAAGGAAAAGGAATTCCATCAGATGTACTGCCTCCCACCATTAAGTTCGGAGCTGTGTTGAACATAGAATTCTGCTGGCAGAACATGTGCAGAATGGCAATTGTGCTTCCAAAGTCCTTTTCAGAATTTATTTTTTATAATTTATTGTTCCTTCATGATCTCCCCCTTCCCTACCTTCTCAGGTCCTGCCCCTCCAGCAGCATCTCTGGCACTTACCCTCAGGTTTCCAGTCCCATGGGTTTACCCACTGTGGAGTGGGCTGCTTTTATTGGTTCAACCCCACCCACTGTATCTTGGCCATAGGTGCAGGAGTTCCCTGGGTTCCTGAAGGCAGCCAGTTGCTGGAGTCTGAGCTTGAGTATACTGGGCAGGCATTGTCACTTTTTACAGTCCTATCTCCTGGGATTCCTGGTGCTTGAGGAGATCTAATCAGCGGCACACAAGCATGCCTCATGTGAATCTTGTCTGACATTCCCCTTCCCACTCCTACTGTCTGCTGAACTACCAGCTGTGGTCACCCAAGGAGCAGCATAGCAGTGGCAGCAGTGACCCCCCCTTCCTCCACCCCTTCCCAAAGGAAGTCAGAACTCTCTGGATGCTCGATTTTTCCTGGCCATGTGCCTGGTGGTCTGAGCTATTCCCAAACTCAGTTGTTGGCTTAACGAGTGTTGGCACTGCTGCAGTGCAGGCAGGTCAGCTCTGGAGTTCACTGTTTAATTCTGCAAGGCAATTCTGTATGTAATCCTATTCTGTGGTTTGCATAAATTCAGTTGGCATTTTACGTAACTGCAGAATGCTATTATGAGGTTTATGTAAATTGTAGTTTAGTAAGCCCCAGTTTAAAGAAATAGATTAGTTGCTGTATTGGTCCTTGTAAGAAAACATCCAGAAGCAAATGGTTTGATACATTTTAATGGACCAACACAGATATCACAAAACATAAATGTTACAAAAGAAAACAGTGTCTAAGCTTTCAGACAAACCAAGTCCTTCCTCAGAGACTTATGTCCCAGTTTGAAGAAAAATTCTGCTTTCGATGGAATTCTGTAGAATTAATGTGAATTTCCAAAATTTCACATACTTTCTTCAGAAGAGGAATTTAATAAATCAGCACTGCTCTAATCAAGCTAGATTTTAACATGCTTCTATGATTTTGCCCGTCGGCATCCTTACTAAAAAAAATTTCTCTGTGTGTCTGCAGACACCATAACATCATTACTGTTCATCCTCTTCTTTTCAATGTTAATAGCTAATTCAAACTTTCATACTATCCCATAATCCCATCTGAGCATTTAACAAGTATTTTGCTAATTTTAATACCCTTTTTTAGGACAAAGAAACTCAAATGGGTGTCATATATTGAAATAAAATCTGAAGTGAAGAAGGCTTTGAAAGTTGTTTCGAAATTTTATTTGTTTATTGAAATGTTCCACCAGGAAGGCACACTGAGTGATAAGTCGCTCGTCTCCCGGGGCAACCTGGGGGGGAAAGGGTAGTTTAGGAATGAGACAGTAAACATTCAAGGTATAAGTTCAACATTAACATACAGTTGTAGGGTAGGCGTTACAAACAGTGTTACACATAATAGGTATAAACAGTGGACAATAATAAGTGCTGGGTTAATAAGTAACAAGTGCTTACGTGAAAGAAAAGGGGGAAAACAGAGGCAGTGATGAGGTCAGTGGGGAGGGGCATGAGTCGTGTCCCTAGAGACCACTTCAGGATGTGAGGACCCTGCATTGCACTGACCAGAGAAAAGGGGATAAGGAAGTGTCCCACAGAGACCCCATCAGAATAGTGGGGGAAGGAGTAGATGAGAAATACAAGCTGCTTTGGGGGGGTAGGAGAGGGACCCATGGAGACCATTTGAGGCCCCTTTTATTCTGTGAGAGATCAAGGGAGGCTAGTAAGGTGGAGCAAGTTGGGGGAAGGGGAAGAAAGCTAGGAATCTGGGTGGGTGTGCACAGGTTAAAATAAAGGTGACAGTAGAGAAGTAGGGTTTGTCCAGGGCTTAGAGGAGGGAGTTAAGGAGAAACATGGCAGGAGCAGCTAGGAGCAAGGTAATTGTTGAGGGCAGAGCTGATGGAGTAGGTGGAGGATGAGTGCCGGATTTGAGGGGGGAAGAAATTCCAAATTTTGGGGAGACGGTGAGGGTAACTGGATTGGCCGATTTGGGTGGATCTGCAGGGGATTATCAGGCTGTGAGAGTCAGTTGATCTAAGGGAATGAGATGTAAATGTAATAAAACTACCTGGTGGTCTAGTGGTCCCCCGTAAGCCCAATCATGGGCATCTGTACTGG
The DNA here is from genome assembly GCA_016271365.2 of Neoceratodus forsteri. Lineage (NCBI taxonomy): Eukaryota > Metazoa > Chordata > Ceratodontiformes > Ceratodontidae > Neoceratodus > Neoceratodus forsteri. The sequence goes on from JADMNL010000029.1 coordinate 219,429,094, forward strand.
TAATGAAACTACCCGGTGGTCTAGCGGTCCCCTCCCTGTACACCTAATACAGAGCTGTTGTCATACGAAGAGTTACCTGCTGGTCTAGTGGTACCCCCCTCCCCACTCACCCACAGATGACCCACGAACAGCCTGTACCCCCCCTCATTGGCAGGCGGCAACACCCCACCCACATACCACCCGGCCGCCCGCCAAATGACAGTGTACAGTATGCTCTGTATGACTATTGGTCCATGCAGTCATTCACATGTCTGGTCTCAGGTAACACAGTATGGTTCGATGCCCATTGGTCCACACTGTGGACCAATAGGCATACAGAGCATACTGTATGCTGTCATTTGGCTGGTGGCCAGGAGGAATGTGGGCTGGGATGATGGGGGTGGTGGCCGAGGGTCTTCTGTGGGTTGGTGGAGGGGGTACCACTAGATCACCAGGTAACTCTTTGTATGACAACAGCCCACGATCGGGCGTATGGGGAGGGATCCATTAGAGCACCAGGCAGTTCTATTATAATTACAGATACCCATAATCGGGCATATGGGGGGGACCACTAGACCACCAGGTAATTTAATTACATGTACAGGTGCCCACAATCAGGTATATGGTTGGGACCACTAAACCACCAGGTAGATATTATACATGTACAGATGCCCATGATTGGGCATACAGGGAAGGGACCGCTAGACAGCCAGGTAATTGTTTTACTTTTACAGATGCCCATGATTGGGCATATGAGAGAGGAAGGGGTTACAAACGCCCACCAGGGACCCACCCCCGATGACAGCAGCTAGATAGGGCAATAGGTGCATTCAACGGAGCTGCCCTGCACAATGCATGCAAATGGGGCTATAATGACATGCAAATGGCCCCATTTGCACCTTGCATATATTATGGCCTCATTTGCATGTCCCTGGATGAATATTGCAGGTGATGCACCTAGCACAACTGCATTTGCGCTGGCACATCCACATTGTCCCTCTCTGTGGTTTGCGGTGGTGCAGTGCCACTGTGCCATGTGCAGTATGTGCACCGACCTTGCCATATTCAACAGTGCTGAGCCATGGTACATCACCATTGAATATCACCTGGTCTTGGCCCCGGCGCAGCCCAGTTGCGCTGTGCCCAGGCTTGTGCCACCTCCCGGTGCAGTCTGAATATCCAGCCCATTTTTTTTAAACCAGGAGAGACATACTAAGCTGAAGCTTGTTTACAGCTATGACCTGGGAGCACAAGGAAATTAAGTGACCTATTCCAGGTCACACAGTATGCAAGTGGGGCCCATGGGATTCAAACCCAGGTCTTCAGGTCTGCAACTCAGAGCCTTAAACCACTGTGCTCTACTGCCTCCTATGTACCTCCTAAATGTGCCACATATGTGACTGTACTTAGCCCTGGAAGAAGAGCGGGAACAGCATACATCTTATCTGAGCTAACTAAAGCTGTCACGCACTGCAGGTTGTTGAATCTCTCACTGGTATAGCCCTCTGATGTCACCTGAAAGTGATTCTGGGATTTCTGGTTACAGCAAATGCCAGGGTGGAAGTCTGCAGAACCAGCATGATTACAGCCTAGTATCCTGCAGTAAACAGCAAGTAACACAAATGTTTTTCCATGCAAAGTGCAACTGGGATGGCCCACACTTGGGTTGTGGCTCTTAGTGCTGACTGTTCCTTTTACAGGTTATGATTATAGAAAGATGGCTGGATTGCTACTGTGTAAGTCTTTTTGCTTCATAGTGCAGAATTTGCCTTTTCATTATTATTCAACCATGATTTTAATAAAAGCTCAAAACACTGGCAGAAAACCTCAAGATACTGTAGGACACTGAGGCACAAAGGGGGTATGGGCTGTACATTCTATATTCTCTGGACACTAACCTGGTAAAATAACATTTAGATAAACAACAAACTACTATGTATATTTGTATATTATAGGGGTGCTCCCCTCTATTTGGGGTTGTTCAAGCACTTCAGTGTTAAACCCCAAAATTTGCACTGTACTTTGTAGCTGTTCAATGGATTTGTATGAAATGTTGCATGCACAGTCTCATGAGTAAATCTCTTGACAGAACAAGTGTTGCTCTAATTGGATGTGAGGATTCTGAGATGCAGATACTGCAAATAATGATTTTTTCAGAATTTTTTTCCATTGGTTTGAAAGTGTTTTCTATCAGCATGGCTGGCGCCCATATGGTTTTAAATATTGGCCTGAAATTTTCTGGGTAGAAGGGGCTGGCCCACAGATCTGCCTGTTGCTTATTTGGGATACAAGTATTTATTGGTTCCAAAGTTACTTAATTTAGAAATTTGTAATGCTTGGTTCTGAGCATGCGCAGTAAGCACTGAAAAATAGTTGTATGAAATGACAAAAAAATATATTTTTCCATATGGGGCCAATCTTTTTTCTTGAGGGGAAAATCACTGTTTTGTTTGCTGCCATCTTGTTTTGCCTCTTTCCATAAAAATTCACATTTGAAAACCCACAAAAATGACATTCCTGAAAGGAACCAACAGATGTAGCTTGCTTATCAGGACCCCCTTAGCTGGATTCTGCACTTAACTGTTGCCTATTGCAGAAATGCTCTTAAAATGTTGTTTTTTAAATTATAAATCTTGTTTTGTGACTCATGATAAGAAGCACAATTTTTGTTTCATATGATGACTCATGAAGAAAACCTTTTATCATATGGGGAATCCACTTATTTCAATGGGGTTTTCTACTTTGATGCATAACTTGTCATTTTTCAAGATTTTGGCACTCAGTTTTCAACATACCCTTTTTGACACCAAACTTCTTGAACAATATTGGGGTCATTTTACAAATCATGCCTGAAAGGTGATTTTGCGGTCTATTGGTGAAATGACCTTTCAGGTGGGATTTCAACATTTTCATCATATGTGTTCATGAGATGGGGTCATAAAAAGAGTATGCTGAAAATACTGGGTCAAAATATGCAAAAGCGGCAAAGTTGTGTACATCTGTTGACATTTCGCTATGCTCGCTCATAACTTTCTTAATTTTCAATATTCTAACCCAAAATTATCAACTTTGCCTATTTTTTACACCATCTAATGAATATGACAGCTACCAATTTTCAAATCTGGCCCAAAACATCTTTTCATGCCTCTGCCATGGAATTACACTGCAGTGGCACGGAATACCATTTTGGTGGGAATTTGATATGTTTCACTACTGGGTCAATGAAGTGGGGTAATAGGAAGGCTATGTTGTCAGTTTGGTTGTTGTCCTACAAATGGAAGCTCAGGTGTGGAGGGTCCTGTGCTTCCCCATAAACACATATATGCATCTATGGAGGAATGGGAGCACAGACAAATAAGGATACGATTCACACTATCTCAAAACGTATGTTTGCATGGGACTATCTTAAAAAGTAAGGCAATATTTTGCAAAAAACTGTGTTAATGCAACATTTTGGGTTCAGGCTAAGGCAACAAAAGTAGGGAATTGTGGCTTTAGGTTTCCCAACCCTAAACCCCCAACACCACCCCATTATGTATGCATGTTTCTGGAGTGTATAGAATGGGGTGAGCTTTATGGCTGGCAACACCTAGGAAGACTTTGCCCCTGATTTGCTCTATGGGGATGGAAACCCTAAAGAAACATTTCCCTACTTTTGTTGCTTTAGCCTGAACTGTAAATGTTCCAAACTGATCATTGTGCAAAGAATACATATATATATATATATATATATATATATATATATATACATATATATATATATATATACACACACATACATATATATATATATATATATATGTATATATATATATATATAGATACACACACACACACATATATATATATATATGTATGTATGTATATATATTACATACAGTTCACTGTACTTTGTTTACTGCCTCTGTTGCCTGTCAGTTAAGGGTTTCCCTTTATCTTGTCTTCTCGTTAGCTGCTCCACTATGTCAAGAATGTCCATTTTACAACCGGTGCTGGTGAGGAGATGTATTTTGATGTGAACGGTGACCTACCAGCAAGGTATGGCATCCTTACCTTCCACTTGTCCCCTGACAGAACCAGCAGGTACTTCAGAGTTGGTGGCTTTGAGAACAAAGCCCCCTGGAGGACCAGAGCTCACCATCAACGACAGTGACATTTTGTGGAATGAAAGGTTCATGCAGGTATTTAACAGCACAGATCTTGCTTTTATTCCTCAGACTTTCACAAATACAGTGTAACAGTTTCTTTCTTTCATTCTTTCCTTTTCTTTCTTTCCTTCTCCCAACCTGTTCCCCATCTGGAGTGAATGTCAACCTGTCTGTCAGGCTATCAGTCAATCAATCAATCTGTCTATATGTCTGTCTGTGCGTCTGTCTATCTGTCTAGCACAACAGTATTTATCCATCTTGACAGTATATATCTGTCAGTATGTCTACCTGTCTGTCTATCTATCTATCTACCTATCTGTCATCTTTGTCTGTCTCAGATGTCTGTTGATCTGTCTACTTTCAATGAGTGCTAATTAAGTCCACTAGATTGAAGCTATACACAGCAATGAAGGACATTGTGACTACAAAGTCTCCAAACTCAAAAACACAAATGTGCTTGTAGATGCAGACAGACAGACACACACACACAGACACACAACACATGCACAAACAGACATACACATACACCAAACACACACACACACACACACACACCACCCACACAGCCGCAGACACACACACACACACACACACACACACATACATCTTTGTTTATTAAACTATAGTTTTGGAACTAGCTTGACATGTCTGTAAATTGAACCATAGTCTACTATTCAGATATCAACCCCCCCTCATGTTGCAGACAGTGTACTTACTATTAAAAATGTCCTAAAATGACCATCTGCTACCCACGGCATGAGAATAAAAACTGCATTATACAACAGATTTTTTTTAGTAACGTTCTAGGACCTGATTTTCAGTATCTGGTGCACAGATCACAAATGCTTGGATATTCTGCCAGTTTTAGTCCAACACCTTTCATTGTCCATGTCACAAACTGTCTGAAGGGGGGGGAGAAAAAATTCCTGGGGTGTGCTTTATAAATGAGGGGAGGGGGTATTGGCCACAGAATGGTAGCAGTGACTCATTAATGAAATGTAAGTAGTGCAGGATTCTCGCTATAAATAATGAATATGCTGAAGGAAGCAGTCCAAGTTTAGTCCTAAAATTCTTGTGTCAGACCTCATTTGAGCATCTGTGCATTAGTGGAGAGGTGGGGTGCACAGAGGGTGGGTGTAGGTTGGGGGAAAGGACCTGACGGTGAGGGACTGTTTTCTTTGTTTCAAGTTATAATGGAAAAAAAATAAATAAAGAACACCGCATACCGTTTTCCTTTTTTTACAGGTGTAAGAAAAATGTTGGGCATGCTGGGGTGGGCTCCCAGTGCATCCCATGAGTTTGGGGGGTGATGTTAGCCACACTGGGGTGGTCTCCCAGTGTGGCATACAATGGGAATGGGCAGGGCAGGAAAATGCCAACACGAATGGCTTTTGAACAAGGAGGCACACTGGGGTGGGTTCACAGTGTGCCACACAATCTTGGGGGAATAACCATGCTGACAGGGGGGATTGGGCACCTCCGAAGTCAGCTTGGTGGGGATTGTGAGAGGCAGATGGCGACAGCTGCCACCATGTTTATTGAAATGCTACACCAGGCAAGGTACACACTGCAGTGACAGGGAGCTCCCTCATTGCAGCAGTGAAACTGTCTCAAGTTGGTGGCATGCTTTTGCAGTGCTCTCATTGACAGTGTGCTATTTAATTCATGCCACAGAGCCCAGCCCAAAAAAGCAGTGGTGCCATTGGCCACAACATGACTGCACCTCCAAAACCTGCTACTCCACTCCAAGCTACCACAATATGTTCAAGGATGAAAGCTTATTGTTGTGCACTGGCAGTGGGTGGTGGGTGCTAGGTGAGGAAGTAACTCCAAATAATCCAAAATGTCAAACACCAGCACTCCAGAAGTCAGTATCCACCGTTTGATGGTGTATTATTTATTATAAGTGAGGAGAATGCAGAACAAAACAAAACCCCTAGCGCCTCGATTGCTAGGTCTTCCAGGGGGTATGAATGCAATACAAACTTGTTCTCCTTTTTTACATAACACGTGAATCAATCAATCATTCAAATAATTAGTAAGTAATTGCTCATAATTACACAGAGTTAAAAGACTATAGCACTGAATGAATAAACTTAACTTCAGAAAAGTGCTAAAAAATCTAAGTTTAAAAGGAGAAAATCAAGTGGAACGCAAGAGTACAACCCTAAGCTTAATCCTATTATACATTTATTAATTAGATAGTCTCTCATATAATGAACTATAAAATCAAGATAAAGAAACCAATCAAAGGAAAAAAGGAGAGGGAGGCAAAAGGAGAAAGGAATTGGATCATAAAAAGATCAAACAGCATGTAGGTTATGCATAACAAACTGAATCATATATTTTACTCATTTATAGAAACACTCTGTGTGTTAAAAGTATTTACACATTCAAATGATTACCCACTAATTGCTATCAACAGTTTCAACCTATTTCTATGATATCAGCTACTTTTGATGCTAGCAAAAGTTTCAAAGTTCTCCCAATGAGTAGGAGGTCACGAGTAACTGCAAAAGGTCAGCAAAAAATACATTTTAATTAATTATTTAACAACATACATTGATGCCAGATATCATTTAACATGTTTATAAGAGGTTAATACAGAAACCGAGAAAACACAAAAGGAATTAGAGATCGCATTTATTTGCAGTTCATTCGGTAAACGCATAACAAAATGCAGTTTTTGGGAAAAATATATGTCACAATTAGAATCTTAAAAGATGAAAGCTTTCTGACTGATATCATGGTATTTTAACAAAAAAATTTGCCACAATGGAGATTTTCAAAGAAAAACATGAGAATATGTTAAGCAAAGAAGTAATTGATCATCTTAATAAATGGTTCAGTGGTCAGGAAAGTTACTCAATTACAGCAAACTTTCACTATATCAGACCTTTGGTTTATTAATTGTTATTGTTTCTTCAAGTAGGGGGTTAAATCAAAGTCCTCATTTAAACCATGTGGAAAATCCACCTATTCTCCATTTGTTGTAAGATTGTAAGTTTATCACCTCCCCGAATATGAGTTGGGACACATTCTAAGGCAGTAAATTTTAAACCTCTAGGGTTTGCATTATGTAGAACTGCAAAATGTGCCCACAACGCATTTCCCAAGTTATGGTTATATATAGCACGTATATGTTCCTGTATACACACTTTTAAAAAGTGGGTAGTCATACCTATGCATTGTAAGCCACAAGGGCACTACACTACGTAAAGCACATAGGTGCTGCGACAACTGAGAAATTGCTGGATATGAGTCACCAAGTCGATTAAGGGGATGAATATAAATTTCCCCATCACAGGCATATGAGCAGATGTCACAGAAACCACATTTATGAAGGAAGCATATTCAATTCAGTGCTTTACAGTAACTGGTAATTGCTGTTTTTCTTTTAGACTTGGATTGTGGGCTTTTGGTGACACTGTACTTTCTTTGTTGTCTTTACTTAGAATTATTTTTGGGCTGTTGAGGATTTAAAATGTAGTGGTGGTGTATTCTTTGCTGTCTTTGGTTGCTGCAAATTCTCTCCCCCTCTTCCCCCAACTCTTGATTATATGCCCTGTTAAATCTGATTGACAGGCGCTAAACACTGGGTATAGTAAGGGATGTGGAGTAGGAGGGGCATACCAGGAAAGGAACAGCAGCAAGTGAAGAGGTGACTGCTCTCTCAGTGGAAGGGAAGTAAATGCAAATCTAGGAGCTTTCATTATTACTTCTTTATTGATATTGCATTGGGGAAAGGAGGAGTAGGAGTTTGAAGAAGGTTGTGCAATGGCTACTTAGTCTGTTTTTGAGTGTGGATAGGAAGGATAGGAATATAAAAAGCAGTTGCTCAATATATCTAAACGTGTGCAACAAAGGAGGTAAGGGAAATAAAGAAAATGTTTTGCACTGATAGAGGAGGGAGAGGGGAGACTTGGGAGTGTTTGGTATCCTGCATCTGGCAGGGTGGGGTCACCTGGTGGGCAACGACAGCAATGGGTAGGGTGGTAGGCTGCAACAACTGTGGTGCAATCTTTCTAAAATTGCCTGGAGTGTGGAGGATGTTTAGGGTGCAAACACATAGAAAACTTAGAAAGGAGATTGAGGGTCTGCAGGAGGAACTAAGACAGGCAAGGCAGATTGGGGGTGGGTTTAGCCCAATACTGGAGGGAAGAAGAAGGGAAGATGAGGGAGGGTGATTTAAGCCAACGGTGGTGTGGAGAGGGTCAGAAGAAGGAAAGCAGAGACAAAGGGGCCCAGGCCAGGAAGAACAATTGCTGGGGAAACCAGGTCAGGAGACAAAAGACAAATGGAAGGAGGAGATAGGGTCTTGTGAGGGGAGGCGAAGAAGTGGCAAAAGTCATGGAGTGGAAAGGAGAGAAGGTACTTATGAAGGAGAGGGAGCGGCATTTGTGAAGGGTCTTCAGAAAATAGTTGTGCACTGCTGGAGAGGAAGAAGGTGGAGGAGGGAAATGATGAAATTAGAGGAGTAATTGATAAATGCCTGGACCAAACTGGAGCGGGGGGGGGGAGTTCTGCTGAGAGAATTGCAACAGGGGTAAAAGGGGGAAATAATGTGCAGGAGGAAGAGGAGGAACTGGAAATGAGAGAGGGAAATGAATGGAAGCAAGCAGGGAGTAAGAGGGGTGGAATCTTAGTGCTGGGGGACTCAATACTAAGAGGAGTTAGGTGGGGTAGCAAGGCGGAGAGGCATAGTCGCATTTGGGTGGAGGCCATGCCAGGAATGACAGCTGAAAGAGTGGGACAGTCTGTTCTGAAATATGCTAGAATGGGTAGGGACAAGCCTCATTTAATTACACATCTTGGGACAAACGACCTGCTGGCAAGACAGTAGATACAGTCCAGAGGAGGCTTGAGGAACTAGCACAGTTATGTGAGGGGGCAGGAAGATCAGTAACTTTTTCAGAGATACTTCCGGTGCCAAAGGCAAGCACAACAAGAAAGCTGAGAATAGAGGAATTTAACGGATGGCTAAGAACCTGGTGTTGTGCTAAAGGGTATGCACTGTTGGGGAGGGAGGGACCTGGGAGGACAGTAGTCTCTATGCCAAGGAATAACTACACTTGAGTGAGGAGGGAAAGAAAGTGTTGAAACAGAGGATGGAGGAGTACATAGAGGAAGTTGGGAATTTAAACTAGGAGTGGGTGGTGGCATTTGGGGAAGAGATATGCAGAGACCACAGGTTGGGAAACCATATGAGCTTACCCCCCATAACAGTGACAAAGGACAAATGACAAGTACTGTTGGTGATGCTAGGAAAGGAGGGCAGGATGGGAGGGGTGAAAAAGGGTGGAAGGTGGTTACCTTTAATGCTAGGAGCCTTGGGAGGAAAACTGCAGAGTTACAGGTTCTCATGGCAGAGGGAGAGGTGGACATTGCAGCCATCATGGAAACATGGGCCACCCAATACAATGACTGGGACCTGTCTGTACCAGGGTACAAGTTATTTCGTAGGGACAGGGTGATTGGGAAAGGAGGGGGGTGGCACTATATGTGAAGGAAGGACTGAAGTGTGTAAGGGAGGAAGGGGAGGAGGGTAGTACATAGTCACTTTGGATGCAAATCCAGGATTCCAAGAATAGGATTCTTAGAATGGGAGTGGTGTACAGGCCACCATCTCAGATGGAGGAGTTAGACATGGAACTAGCGGGACAGATCAGGAGGACCTGCGAGAAGGTGGTGTGGTGATTGTGGGGACTTCAACATGCCAGGAGTGGACTGGAGCACCAACAACCAGGAATAGAAGGAGCAGGTGTACTGCTGGATGCCTTCCAGGACAGCTTCCTGCTGCAAATGGTCAGTGAACCAACCAGGTTAAGAAATACCCCTGACCTTGTGCAGGCAAATGGGGACTTTGTGAGAGAACTTACAGTGGAAGAACTGCTGTCAGGAGTGACCACCACTCAGTATGGCTCACATTGGATATGGGCAAGGAAGAGTGGAATCTGGCACAATAGTGCTGGACTTCAGGAGGGCCGACTTTGGGAGGATGGGAAAGTGGTAAAGAGTACCTGGCCAGAATTCAATCTAGTATGGACACTAACCAGAGGTGGGAGCTCATAAAGCTGGGGACAGTGGAGAGCCAACAAAACCTGCCAAAGCCCAGAGCAAGAAGGCTAGGGCTAAGAAACCAATCTGGTTGAGCAAGGAGGTCATGGAAAAGGTAAGGAGGAAAGAGCTGCCTTTAGGAGTACAAAAAAACAGGGAGGGGAGGACAGGGAGGAGTACCTGGCAGAATGAAGGAGGTGACAAGGGCAGTAAGGGGACCAAAGCATCTACGGAACTCAGGCTGGCACAAGGCATTAAGAAGGGGAAAGGACTTCTTTAAGTACATCAGGAGAAAAGGATCTGTAAGGACCATAGTAAGATTGGGAAGGAGGGGGTTGGGTGGAAGCAGGTGCGATAAAGTGAAGCACTAAATGAGTACTCTGCTCAGTAGTTACTAAAGAGAAGAGGGGTGACACCAAGGTGGGAGAAATGGCAGAAGCAGGGTGGGAAGTGGTGACAGATGGGGAAATCATGGAAAGCAGAGTTCGAGAGGGTTTGAAGGCACTGAGGGTGGACAAAGGCCCAGGCCAGATGGCATCCACACCAGGGTACTGAAGGAGCTGGCAGAGGTCCTTTGGCAGACCCTATTTAATGCCTCACTACATTCAGGGTGTGTACCTCAGGACTGGAGGAAGGCTCATGTGGTGCCCCTCCAAGAGTCGCCAAGGATGAACCGGGAAACTACAGACCAGTGAGCCTCACATCCATCTGTGGGTAAGCTAATGGAGACTATCCTGAAGGAGAGGCTGGTGGCCCTCCTAGAGGCCAAAGGACTACTGGGACAGCAGACAGCATGGCTTCACTACATGGCAGATCCTGTCAAACCAACCTGGTCGAGTTCTATGACTGGATAACTAGGCAACTGGACAGGGGCCATGCAGTGGATGTCCTGTATCTGGACTTCAATGGGCATCGACTCCAGTGCCACATGGAAGGCTGGGAAGGAAGTTAGTAGGCACAGGGCGGGTGCAAAGCTGGTGAGATGTGTAGGAAACTGGCTGCAGGGAAGGCAACAGAGGGTGGTGGTGGGTGGGGAGCTCTCACACCCAAGGGCAGTGACGAGCGGTGTTCCACAGGGCTCGGTGTTGGGACCAGCGTTGTTTGGGATATTTATTGCAGACATATCATGGGACGTCAAGAGCAAGATCAGTCTGTTTGCTGATGATACCAAGGTAGGCACAGTGGTGGATGACCTAGGGGGATGGCAGGGGTTGCAGGATGATCTGGCAAAGCTTGAAACCTGGTCAGACACCTGGGAACTGGGCTTTAATGCCAAAAGTACAAGGTGCTACATTTTGGGATGAAGAAACCAGGAGGAGTTACCAGCTGGGGGGTGCAGCTAGCCCAGACAGAGGAGGAGAAGGATCTGGGTGTGCTCATTACAGGGTCAATGAACAACTCGGTGCAATGTAGGAAGGCAGCTGCAAATGCCAACAAAATGCTGGGTTGTATTGCAAGGGGTATATCCGCGAGGAGGTGATTCTGCCACTGTATAGGTCATTAGTTAGACCACACCTGGAGTACTGTGTGCAGCACTGGCATCTGTATCTGAAGAGGGACATTAAGTTACTGGAGGGGTGCAGGCGCAGAGCGAAAAGATGATCAAGGGGCTGGGGACTTATCATATGAGGAGGGAGGTTGAAGGAGGTTGAACATGTACTCACTGGAGGAGAGGAGGAGGAAAGATAGGGGTGACATGATTGAAACCTTTAAATACATGAAAGGAATAAACAAGACAGGTACAGAGGGCTGTTCAAAGTAGGAGGGAGGGAGCAATTAGAGGCCATGATATGAGACTGGAGCGAGGAAGGTTCAGGAGGAGATGAGGAGACACTTTTTACAGAGAGGTGGTGGCTGGGTGGAATCGTTACCTGCTGAAGTGGTATGCAGTAGAACAGTGGACTGCTTCAAATGAGGATGGGACAGAACAGGGGAGGGTTAATGAAGGGAAGGGTGGAAGGAGGCGGCGCTGCAGATAAGGTGCTAGCTGCACATTCGAAGCAGACTTGATAGACCCTAGGCCTTTATCTGCTGGCAAATTTCAGTATGTTCGTGTGAAGCCATATTCTCGATGCACAATGCTGCTTCCAGAACCCTTCCCTGTCCTGTTCACCCCTCTTGAACCCCCTCCACCACCCCGACAGCGCATTCCATGACTCCACCACCTCTCGGTGAACGCACCACCTTTCTTCCATAGAATCTTCCCCCTCCAGCTTCCACCCACTTGACCTCTAGTGGCCCCTCTTCCTCCTTCCTTCAAAGCACCCTGACTTTTCCTCCCTATTTACCCCCTTCATGTACATGAAGACCTCCATCATGTCCCCCGGTCCCTTCTCTCTTCCAATGTGTACATATTTAGCCCTTCGAGCCTCTCCCCATAGGTCCTGTCCCCCAAGCCCCAGATCATTTTCGTTGCCCTCCTCTGGACCCTCTCCAGGAGTTCAATGTCCTTCTTTAAGTGTGGTCTCTAAAACTGCACGCAGTACTCGAGGTGCGGCCTCACCAAGCAGTTATACAAAGGGAGTATCACTTCCCTCCTTCTGGAGGTGATCCCCCTAGCGATGCATCCCAGCATCCTGTTGGCTTGGCCACTGCCCTCCTACAAGTCTTAGAGCTGTTCATCTTGACATCCACCACCACCCCCAGGTCCCTCTCAGCCATTGAGACTTGTATCATTCGCCCCCCCAGGGTGTACACTTGCCCTGGGTTTCTGGCTCCCAGTGCAGTACCTTGCATTTCCCTGCACTGAACCTCAGCTTCCACTTTCTAGACCACTTTTCCAGAGCCTCCAGGTCCCCCTGTAGGGCCACCCTCCCCTCCTCCCCATCCACCACTGCACCCAGTTTTGAGTCATCCACAAAGAGACTCATCTCACTCCTGATACCCTTCCTTATGTCAGAGACATAGGTGTTGAACAGGAGGGGCCCAAGAACCGATCCCTGAGGGATCCCACTAATAACCCTCCTAGGGGATGAGACTATCCCACCAACCACGACCCTCTGGGTCAGGTCCTGGAGCCAATTTCCTATCCATCTGATCATCTGGTTCCCCACCCCCATATCTCCCAGCTTATCCAACAGGCCCCCATGAGGAACAGAGTCAAACGACTTGCTGAAGTCAAGAAAGAGGACGTCCACCAGGTCCAAGGCACTCATCACCCAGTCATAGAACTCCACAAGGTTTCTCTGACACAGTTTCCCTGGGATGGATCCATGCTGTCTATCATCCAGGCACCTCAACTTTTCCAGGACCCCCCTAGCCTCTCCTTGACAATGCCCTTCATCACCTTGCCCACCACTGATGTCAGGCTGATGGGTCTGTAGTTCCCTGCCACCTCCCTTGATCCCCCCTTGTGGATAGGCACCATATGTGCCACCTTCCAGTCCTGGGGCACCCACCCTGTCCTCAGAGAGATGCTTAAAAGCTCCACCAGGGGTTTCGCCAGGACATCTGCCAGTTCATTCAGGATGTAATTTATCCAGCCCTGGTGCTTTCTCTGTCTTATGGATCCTGAGGGCTTCCCTCACTCTCTCTGCCATGATTTCTACTTCTCTACCTCTTCTCCTGCTTTGCCTTCCCCCTCCTGCCAGTGATGACCCCCCCCAGACCTGCTGATTGGTAAGGATCCGCTCTCCTCAGTTTCATTGCCTCCTCCCATGTATGATGCAGCCCTTTTCCTTGGTGAAAACTGAGGCGAAGTACTCATTTAGTACCTCAGCCTGCTCCCCCGGGTCTTGTGCCCATCCCTCCCCTGTTTTAATCCCGCTAATCTGCCCCTTCACCCTTCATTTTTCCCCAATGTATCTAAAGAACCCCTTGTTCCCTCTCCTAATTTCCCTGGCCAGGTTCTGCTCCTTCCTTGCCTTAGCCACCCTCACCACCCTAGTGGCCCTTCTCGCCATCAGCTCGTACTCCCCTCAATCCATTTCACTCCTTGAGCACTTGAAATGCCTTTAAGTCACCTTCTTTCCCCTCACCACCTGCTGAACCTCCCTGGTCCACCAGCAGGGTTTACAGGCCCTACCACATTTTCGTCTTACTCTTGCACAGGTGCTGCACCCACCTCCTGATGATTTCCCACCTACTGTCAGCGTACATGTCTGGCCCAATCCCATCCAAATGCTTCTTAAGGATCCTTCCCATTTCCTTGAAATCTGCCCCCTGAAGTCAGTTACCTCCGTCTTTGTGCAGCCCTCTACCCCTCCTAAGTCCAGGCAGAACCAGACCGTGGCATGGTCACTCTCCGCTAATGGGTCCCTTACCTCCAGGCCCCCAATCTGGTCACTGTCTGCCAGGACTCCATCCAGTATCCGTGCCCCCTGGTCAGTTCCCCCACCTGCTGAGTTAGGAACGCATCCTGAAAGACATCCAACAACCTCTGTTCCCTGGCCACGAGGATGTCATAGTCTTCCAGTCCATTCCTGGCATGTTTAAGGCACCAAACACCACCACCCTTCCCCTGCCCAAACTGCAGTGTCTCCCAGTATCTGCCACCAGACTCTCCTCCTGCTCCTCCGCCAGCCTGGGGTCTATACACCACTCCTATGTTTACTCTCTTGCCCCCCTTGTTATCAAGGTGACCCAAATGCCTCCACAGTTCCTCTCCTCCACTCCTCCTATGCCAATGCAGTATTTGACTATTAATGTTACCCCTCCTCCCCTTCCCTCCCCCCTGTCCTTTCTGAACATAGTGTAACCCTCCAGGTTCAGGTCCCAGTCATGCCCTGCGGTGGCCCAGGTCTCAGTAACTGCTGCCGCATCCACCTCTCCCTCAGTTAGCATCATCTGGAGCTCAGGCATTTTATTGTCCAAGCCACTGGCATTTAGCAGGACTACCTTCCACCCTTTCCTTATACTTCCATTTCCCCTGCTCGAGTTCCCATGGGGATATACATGCTATATACAACCGTAACTTGGGAAATGCACTGGGGGCATATTTTGCAATCCACATAATGCAAACCCTAGAAGTTTAAAATGTACTGCCTTAGAATGTGTCCCACCTCATATTCGGGAGGTGATAGACTTACAATCTTACAACAAAAGGAGAGTAGGTAGATTTTCCATATGGTTTAAATGAAGACTTTGATTTAACTCCTACTTGAAAACAATAACAATAATAAACCATAGGTCTGATATAGTGAAAGTTTGCTGTAACTGAGTAACTTTCCTGACCACTGAGCCATTTATTAAGATGACTAATTGCTTCTCTGTAACATATTCTCATGTTTTTCTTTTTACAGATTTAACTCTGTTCGCCAAAACATTGTGAAATAAGCCAGAATGTTTACATCTTTGAAAATCTCCATTGTGGCAAATTTTTCATTAAAATACCATATCAGTCAAAAGCTTTCATCTTTTATGATTCTAATTGTGACATATATTTTCCCCAAAACTGCATTTTGTTATGTGTTTACTAAATGAACTGCAAACAAATGTGATCTCTAATTCCTTTTGTGTTTTCTGGGTTTCTGTATTAACCTCTTCTAAACATGTTAAATAATATCAAGCATCAATGTTGATGTTGTTAAATAATTAATTAAAAAATGTTTGCTGACCTTTTGCAGTTACTCGTGACCTCCTACTAATTGGGAGAAGTTTGAAACTTTTGCTAGCATCAAAAGTAGCTAACATCATAGAAATAGGTTGAAACTGTTGTTAATTAGTGGGTAATCATTTGAATGTTTAAATATTTTTAATACATAGAGTGTTTCTATAAATCAGTAGAATATATGATTTAATTTGTTATGCATTATCTACATGCTGTTTGACTTCTTTTCATGTACCAATTCCTTTCTCCTCCCCCCTCTTTTTTTCCTTTGATTGGTTTCTTTATTTTGATTTAATATTTCATTATATGACAGACTATCTAATTAATAAATGTATAATAGGATTAAGCTTAGGGTTGTACTCCTGCGTTCCACTTGATTTTCTCCTTTTAAACTTTGATTTTTTAGCACTTTTCTGAAGTCAAGTTTATTCTTTCAGTGCTATAATCTTTTTAGCTCTGTGCAATTATGAGCAATTACTTACTAATTATTTGAATGATTGATTGATTGATTCACCTGTTATGTATAAAAGGAGAACAAGTTTGTACTGGATTCATACCCCCGGAAGACCTAACGGTCGAGGCGTTAGGGGTTTTGTTTTGTTCTGCATTCTCCTCACTTATAATAAATAATACACCATCAAACGGTGGAAACTGACTTCTGGAGTGCTGGTGCTTTACTTTTTACTACAATATGTTGTCTGTGCTGCTGCAATGCAAGACAACATAAAATGGCTGGCAGATATCCTATAATCAAGTTGGCTAATAGGTGCATAGAAAAATTTACCTCAGTTGCACAGTTCCAACTAGTACCAGGCAGCAGACACTTAAACCTCATCATATGACTCAGATGCTCTCCACTCTAGTCCAGAAAAAGGTTTTGCAATTCAGTGACACCCAGTGGCCAAACATGAGATTACACACTCCTTTTACAGTCGAGTAGCTACAAATTGAATTTGGGTTACCCCAGGTTGTTCTTTTTTAATGATGTCATTCTGTACTGGTGTTTTGAGTTTGTATTTCTAGAAAGCATTACTTACTGGGAATGTGATTTTGTATCACATTTATTTATTCAGGAAAGCATAGCTGAGATGCAGTATTTCATTTCCTTTGGGGTCTGGCCTTTATCCCTTTTTATGTTTGCTTGCACGCATGTGCAAGAAACATAGTGCCTTCATCGGAGATTTCGGAGGTGTGTCACCTCCTCCTCCAATTCAGGCACTGTGCTGGCAGGCGTGCCCTGTAAGCCAATGCATTTTGGAGCTGTCTGTACACGCTCCAAAATGCAGTAACTTCTCCCAATTGAAAGGGAGCTGGCAGGTGAGCAGCGATAAAGCTGCTCACGCGCTCCCCACCCAGTAGAGGCGCGCCTCCTCAAGACGAGGCGTATAGCCGACGGTGCCCAATTTCTCGCCTGATCTGCATCTGTCTCCTCCCTCCCTCCCAATAGTTGATGCCATGCTGGGAGACCACTCCAAGCGTGGCAATCCATCATGTTGCCGGCCAGGGTGCCCAATCCCCAGTCAGCTGAATCGCCCCCCTCCCCAAAGTCCTTGTGCCGCTGAGGCCCACCCAGACGTGGCCCAGGCAATCCGTCGTTTTTTTTGCCGTAGGTGCCCAGTCCCCGTCAGCTGAGCGGCAACCTGCAAGTCTCTTTGTGCCCGCTGGGGCCACCCCAGGCGTGGCAAAACATGTCCAGAGTCTTTTTTATTTTAACCTGTAAAACAAAAGCGGTCCGCTGCAGCGTCTCCGAACCCCTCCACACAGCCGCACCACCCACTGCGCCCAGCCTCCCACCCCCTCACCTCCGGACTCCGGCGCGACGATCTTCGGTGGACCGGGAACACGTCTGCACTCTTCAAAGCCGACCGCGAACTGAGGAAATGCCGGTAAGCTGTATAATGACCTAGATAGCAGGGGTTCAACTTTATTGCATATCTCGGGCAGTTTTGGGAATTTTTGCACCAAATTTTCAACATGGGGTTTTTGGGACCCCTTCTCATGAATGATGTCACTGTCATGGCGTTAGTCGGGCTCGAAGGGTGATTTCGCGCAGTGATTGCGAAATCACCCTTCGGGACTCCGCCATGACAAGTGACATCATTCATGAAGAGGGCCCAAACCCATGTTGAAAATATGGTGCCAAAATTCAAACAATGACTGTTTAACGGTTGCGCAGTTCCTACACAGGCTCATAAGTTCACGAAATTTCAATATTTTCACTCCAGATTTTCAATATTGCCATTTCACCACACCGTCTTATGAGTAGTATAGCTGTCATTTTTCACATCTCACCCAAAATGTGTTTCCGCCCATGTAGCGCACAATGGTGCAGTCGTTGTGCGAACTCAGTGTATGGGACACATTAAGAAAATCAGTGTCACTGTTCATGAGCAGAGATCTTAAAATGGCAATGTTGAAAATTTGGTGACAGAATTCCTTAAAATGACTGTTTACGGTAGTGTGCTGCACAGTTCCCACGCACGCCATAGGTTTTAATTGTCAATATTTCATCTAGATTTCCAACATTGCCATTTTTCCACACCTCCTTACATGAGCAGTACAGCTGTCATTTTTCACATCCTGCCCAAAACGTGTTTCTGCCCATGTAGCGCACAAGGCGCGGTCGGTGTAAACTCAATGCATGGGACACATTAACAAAACCACAGTGGCACTGTTCATGAGCAGAGGTCTTAAAATGGCTATGTTGAAAATTTGGTGAAAAATTCCTAAAAATGACTTTTACTGGCGTCGTTGCACAGTTCCTATGCATGCTCGTAAGTTTGCAAATTTAATATTTTCACTCTAGATTTTCAACATGTCCATTTTATTAAACTTCCTTATGAACAGTACAGCTGCAATTTTTCATATGTCACCCAAAATGTGTTATCGCACGTGTAGCGCACAATGGTGCTGTTGGTGTGCGAAAGCAATGTGTAGGACAGATTAAGAAAATCACAGTTACACTGTTCATGAGCAGAGGTCTTAAAATAGCTATGTTGAAAATTTGGTGACAAAGTCCATAAAATGACTGTGTTACGAGTGAGCATTGTGCAGTTCCACGCATCCTCGTTAGTTCATGACTTTGTAATATTTTCAGTCCAGATTTTCACTAGTGCCATTTTCAACACTTCCTTATGAACAGTACAGCTGCCATTTTTCACAACATGGCGAAGTGTGTTTTCACACTTTCAGTGCAGAGATGCGTGGTCGCTGTGGGAAATCATTGTTCGGCACAGATAAAGAAAATCACAGTGACACTGTTCATGATCGGAGGCACCAAAATGCCTGAGTTGACAATCTGCTATAAAATATCCCCAACCTACTTATATAACGGGTGTGCGTTGCACAGTTTCTATGTATGCTGGTGACTTCACCATTTTTTTTAAATACTTTTACTACACATTTGCAACATAGCCATTTTTACACCTCCTCATGAAAGAGTACAGCTGTCATTTTTTACAGCCTGTTTGGAATATTTTTGCACCTGTGGTGCTAAATCCCATAGTCACTGTACATAAGCAGCTTTTGGCTACCAAACTGATATTCCTCCTGTTCATAAGGTGGGGTCACAAAACAAACATGTTGAAGATTTGAGTTAAAATACCAATGAATGCCTGAGGTATTCGGCTTTTCAACTAAATTGCCCACCTATAGAGAATGACAGGAATCAGGGTATGACTTGGGATTCTTGCCTGTGATGCTCATATCATTCCACACCCTGCAGTCACAGAGGCATCGAGGTATGCCTTGGACTCTTCGGCCCCAAACTTCACCCCATTCTCCTAAATCGCACCCATCTCACCCTATTTCCTAATGAAATGCAGGGTATTAAATAATTGATTAGCAGTTTTTTCCTTGGGACTATACTAACTGTACTGAAAGTATTTATATAGATTTTGTAGAAGTGCTGTGTTTGCTAAACACAGTGAGGCAAGAGCTATGCATTTTCACAAAGATTTAGCACTTTTTTGAGCAAAACGCTAATCAATTTTTAGAGTTGAATAAATCCCTGAAATGGGGTGCGCATAAGGGCCAAAGACCCCAAGGAACACGTCACACTTGTCAGTCTCTGCAGAGTGGGGTGTGGTGAAATGGCGTGGCCGTTATGCCTGACGACCCAAATGCACACCCCAATGTCTGTCACTCTCTGCAGGGTGGTGGTGGGGTTGGCTTTAGTTCAATACTTCACTGCCATTCCTATTACGCAGCTCTGTAACTTCTACACTACCACTGCCAATGCCAGTAAGCAAACATTCGGCATTGACAAATGCTTGATATAGTACACTGGACACAGTGAAATATGTACGGTAGGTTTGAGCACAAATTCTGGATTCCAAACCTGCTCTAGTCATGTGTTCACTGCCTGTCAAAAGGTGTACATGAAGTTAGACGAGGATTGTTTAAGTCCCTTGACCTCTGGGTTATGGGCCCAGCACCCTACCCCTGCAACACTCTGCTTACCTTAATGTGATGCTGATGGAGCATTTTTTGGTCAGGTTCAGTTCAGTGCTACTGTGCAAGAGATATCATGGGCGGAGTCTGTGGATAAGGGACATCATAATGAAGAGAGTGCCAAAATCTTCCTGTCGCTCCAGTTGGAAGGGAAAGTAATACCTTCCTATAGGATGTTTCAAGTTGTATCTGTCAAACAGAACCACCAACTGTTTTGCTTCTTTTCCTTTTCCAGGTGCCACGTTCCGTCTGCAGTGAAAGCTGTCCACCTGGATACCGAAGGTTTCTGTCAAGGCCAACCCTCTGTTGCTTTGACTGTACACCTGTTCTAAGGGGAAATCACCAACAAAACTGGTAAATGATATAGATCGTTATACAACTGATTTTAAAATAAATCTGAGATGATACACACATTCTTTCCAGTCAATATAAGCAAGATAAATAACGTTGGTCACTGAGCATGCTCTGAAATGTATCTTACTCACTTTGGTCACACTGAGCATGCTTAGAAATGTATTCTCACATGTGAAGATAAATTTCTGAGCATGCTCAGTGAGCATCTTCTTTATTTTCCCCAGGATACCTATGAAAATGAACTATGATGGCTCAGTAGGCCTTTCCTAGCTAAAACTCTTTCAATAAATAAAGCGTGAGATGCCATTTATTTTTCATTTAATATACAGTATGCAGTTCACATTTTACTTTGGTAATTTTTCCCATTTCTATCACAAACCGCCTAAACACATGTTATATAAATCAAACATGCCATTGACCGATTCATTGTGATATTTTATTTATTTAAAGGGTATTGGTCTATTGCTGTCTCACTCATAGCTTCACCACTTGTGAGATATCAACAGGCAAATACCTTCTCACGAAGATAACAAGCATTTGTCAATGCTGAATGTTGCTTGCTTCTATGTGCTGTTTAGGTATTTGGAAGTCATTGGAGTGCAAATATTGAAAATTTGCAAACTTACGAGCGTGCGTAGGAACTGCGCAACGCAGGCTCGTAAAACAGTCATTTTTAGGAATTTTTTCACCAGATTTTCAACACAGCCATTTTAAGACCTCTGCTCATGAACAGTGTCACTGTGATTTTCTTAATGTCCCATACATTGAGTTTGCACACCGACTGCGCCATTATGCGCTACATGAAATGAAGCTGCGTTTTGGGCAGGATGTGAAAAATGACAGCTGTACTGCTCATAAGGAGTGTGGTAAATGGCAATGTTGAAAATCTGGAGTGGAAATATTGAAAATTCGCAAACCTACGAAGGCCGTGGGAACTGTGCAAACACACCTCGTAAAACAGTAATTTTAGGAATTTTCACCAAATTTTCAACACAGCCATTTTAAGACCTCTGCTCATGAACAGTGTCACTGTGATTTTCTTAATGTGTCCCATACACTGATTTCACACACACCGACTGCGCCATTGTCGCTACATGGACGGAAACATGTTTTGGGCAGGATGTGAAAAAATGACAGCTGTACTGCTCATGAGGAGGTGTGATAAAATGCCAATGTTGAAAATATTGAAAATTCGCAAACTTACGCGTAGGTTGTAGGAACTGCATAACACAGACTCGTAAAACAGTCATTTTTAGGAATGTTTTCACCAAATTTTCAACACAGCCATTTTAAGACCTCTGCTCATGAACAGTGTCAGTGTGATTTTCTTAATGTGTCCCATACATTGATTTCACACACCGACTGCGCCATTGTGCGCTACATGGGCTGAAACACATTTTGGGTGAGATGTGAAAAATGACAGCTGTACTACTCATAACAAGGTGTGGTAAAATGGCAATGTTGAAAATCTGGAGCGAAAATATTGAAATTTCGCGAGCTTATGAGCCTGTGTAGGAACTGCGAAACGCACGCTCGTAAAACAATCACTTTTTAAATTTTGGCACCAAATTTTCAACATGGGGTTTTGGGACCCCTTCTCATGAATGATGTCACTGTCATGGCGGTATTCAGGCCCAAAGGGTGATTTCGCAGTCACTGTGCAGTCACTGCGCGAAATCACCCTTCGGCCTGAATAACATGACAGTGACATCATTCATGAGAAGGGGTCCCAAAAACTCCATGTTGAAAATTTGTGCAAAATTCCAAAATGCCTGAGATATGCAAAAAAGTTGAAACCCCTATCTAGCCCATTATACAGCTTACGGCATTTCCTCAGTTCATGGTCGGCTTTGAAAGAGTGTAGGCGTGTTCCGGTCCACCGAAGATGAGTCGCGCCCGAAGTCCGGAGGTAAGTATGGGGTGAGGGAGTTGGGAGGCTGGTGCGCAGTGGGTGGGTGCGGGTTGTGGAGGGGTTGGGAGATGCACTGCGGGACGTTTTGTTTACAGGTTTAAAAAAAGACGTGAGGACGTTTGCCACGCTAGGGTGGGCTCCCAGCTGCCACAAGGACGTTGGGGGGGCATTCAGCTGACGGGGAATTGGGCACCCCCATCGGCCATGGTATTTTTTGCCACGCTGGGAGCACAAGGACGGAGGGGGGCGTTCAGCTGACTGGGGATTGGGCACCCCCGTCGGCCAAAGGACTGCTTGCCACGCTGGGGTGGGCTCCCAGCGTGGCACCTACTACTGGGGGAGGGAAAACACAGCTCAGCCGATGGGGATTGGGCACCCCGTTATCTATACAGTGCGTGCGGGGTGCACACGCCTGCGTGTGTCTGGGGGAGCTGTCGTGAGCGGCGATATCTTATCGTGTACTCACTGGAGCGTAACTCCCCTTTCTACTGTATGCCACTGCATTTTGGGCGTGTCATGACCACTCCAAAATGCATTGGCTCTGAGACCGCGCCTGACAGCACACTGACTGAATTGGAGGAGGTGACACACCTCGAAATCTCCGATGATGCTTTTATGTTTCTTGCACATGCGTGCAACAACATAAAAGTGATACCTTCAGCCACCCCATGTCATATCCCTATACCAACCCCAGGGCACTATCCCAAGGCTACTACCCCTGCCTGCTATAACTGTAACAGGGTGAGGGGCCTAGATCCGTTGGCGGGTGCCTCCACCCAGAGGTCGGGGTTAGAAGAGTCGATTATGACTTGGTCACATCCCTCTGGGTTGCTGCAACCCCCCTTTCTTCCCACTAGTAGCCCACACAAATCAATCACAATGTCCTTACCATATACACTTACCCCTCAGCTTGAACCAATCAGCTTGCTCTGGGGACCCCCTGAAAAGTAAGTTGCTGTTACACAATCACTGTACAGTAATTCACCATTAACACACACACTAGCCAGTGTATCTTTGCAAAACAATCAATCTGATTTATTTAGGAGGAAATAACAAGGATGGGGGGGTGATCCGGTTAATTAGCTTACCACTATAACATATGAGAATCTATCTAGGGCTCTGTGCACAGGCCTAACCTATAAGTCACTGTCACTGGGTACCTAAGCCCTAAAGGCTAGTCCTTCACTGCAGCTGGTTGGGGCCCTGACACAAAAGAGCATTTGATTCCTAGGAAAATTAAGAAGAGCCAGCGGGCTCAGTTAGTGTCACCAGCACAGAACCCAGAAAGTCCTGCTCTCCTAGAACCATTTGACAGGGAGCTACCCTGATTTAGTACTCACAACTCCAGTAGACAGAGCGCTCTTGCACCACTCGCAGGATCCAGCCTGGACCTCAAACACTTCTCCACACATTTATATGCAAGGCAGAGGCGTACCATACCAGGCAGCTGCTGTATACTTCCCAGTCGCTTTCACTGGACACACCAGGCCAAACGATGCAGCTTCACTTATCCTGACAGACCGAGCATGATTTAAGCAGATTCTCCAGTCCTCTACAGGGTGAGCCTGGTAGGTAGCTGTGCTTTTGCACAGCCTCCTCTGACCGCTGCCTAGTGGATTTAGTACAACTCTGACTGGCGTTTAAACCACCGAAACCTGGCCTTCCACACGCTTCCTGCGTGAAAGCTCAACAGTGCAGGAGCCCTGAGCTCCTCCTCGCTCACAGCCACAATGACTGTGCCCCTGGGCAGTATTGGGCAAGTCTCTCAGTTCAGGCTCCACCCAATCCCATTGGTGGGCTGCTGATGCCAGCCACTAAGTTCACCCCTCATTGGTGCAAAAGCAGCGCGTAGTCCAGAACTCCATGTTCCAGAATTACTGCCTGTATCCTATGGCCAACCAGCTGCCAAACCAGTCCTGATACTGGTTGGCTCAAATAGTCTCCATTTTAATGCTCCCTCTCACTTCATTGGCCCAGTTCAACCACCCTGGTCCAAAATGGAGGTGCCAAATACACAAAGTCCCAGCTGCAAAGAAAGCAGGTTAGACAAGCTGCAAATTAGCTAATACTCTTAGTAATTATAGCCAGCAGCCACATCTATGAAGCAAACTCCCGTTGGCACTTATAGTGACTACAGATGGGAGCACTTCCACCGCAGCTCTGGTGGGATTCAAGCAGGGAAACCCTGACCCCCTCATGCAATCCACTGGAGCCTGCGAGCAGGCAACTCTTAAAGGGACAGTACCGGAGGCTTTTAAAAGCACTCACAATACCCACAACCAGCAGCATTTTGCCGAACACCAGTTAAACAGGGAGCCTTCAGGCAAGCCCCAGGAAGGTTTTTAGGAACCCCCATTTGTAGGGGGGGTTACACCCTTCCTGGCCTGGAAAAACTTGGTGTCCGCATCAAGTAGTTACCCTTAAATCATTTTAAGGCAAAACTGTTTAAATTGACAGCACATTAGACCTTTAGTTATATACTTTGTTACTGTATCACACAGTTTACTTTTTGACTATACAATATTACACATGCCACAACTCTTTCTTTCATAAATCAGGTCATTACTTCCTGCCCATGACACTTGGATGAAGGGGGCCCTTCCCTATCGGCTGCCTGAGGGCTAACTGGGGCAGTAGCACCATACTCAGAGGGTAATACTAACAGTTGGGAATCGTTCCCCAAGACTAACTTGGGCAAGGAACTCAGAGATGCATAGACCCCTTTATGGACTTCATTTAATGGCAGGTCCATAGGCTGACCCAGAGACTCATAACTTAACCTTATTACAGGCCGTACTTCTCGGCCAGTGCATCTAGCGATCTCATTAAAATCTGCTACAGGCCCTGGCTCCATTTCAACCTCATTTAGATTAGTAGGGGGAACCTCCATAGGAGAAGGTGACCCTGTGCTCATAGTATTTTTCGGGACATGACCCTCTATATCAGGACCCACACTACTTGGTTCAGTCAAGGGCATTTCTGGCACTACTGGGAGGCTATCAGGGCACTCAAAGTATTCTTCTTGCTCGGGCAGATCCCGAATGGGTTCCCCCACATCACTTCCTTCTTCTGAAAAGTCAGACAGCTCAGCCAGCCCAGATAATTTAGCCAGACTCGAAGATCCCACTTCTTCACCCTTGGTGCTACCCACTTCGTCCTCAGAGTTAGCTAGGAGAGTACCCCTAAAGAGGTGACTCAGTTCATAAAAGGGGTAATATGCATCATCATGTTCATCGTCTTCAGACACAGAGGATCAACTTTATTAGAGGGGAAAGGGGAAGGCTCCTGGAGTTTAAGTTCTGAGAAGTCGACCCCTCTGGATTTCTTTTTGGCAGCAGCTCTAGTTATAGGCCAGGGGCATTGGAAGGTTCAGCCTCTATCAAAATTTGTCCAATGGGCAGCAGGTGATTTCAGTGTAAAGTTTTACATCTTTTGAATTGTTTTCAGGCGCACTTTATACACAGGCAAATCTAATTTTCCTCACGACAACGTGGGGAATTGATGCCATCGGTCAACAATCTTATGTTTACTATGTAATCCCAGGTTCCTCAATAGCACTCTATCTTCTTCCTTCAATTCCACTGCTTTCACTTTCTTATCATATCTTTCTTTATTATCCAAATTCCACTTAGCAGCCATGGTCTGGGCAAGTTGGTAGGCATAATTGAGTTGGGCCTACAGCTTCTGCACATACTGTAGATGATTAGCTGCTTGAACCCCATTGGGAGAAACCCCAAAACAAACATCCACTGGCAACCTGGCTTCCCTTCCAAACATCAGCCCCTATGGGGAAAACCCAGTGGCATCACTCTTGGTACAATTGAAGGCATGGACTAAGGCACTGATCTGCTGGCTCCATCTAGATTTGTCTTTGGGGTGCAAGGTGCCCAACATATCGAGCAAGGTGCGACTGAATCTCTCAGGTTGGGGATCACCCCGGGGGTGGTACAGGGTGGTTCTTGATTTCTGCACCCCTCACAAGGAGAGCATCTCTTTAATCAGATGACTTTCAAAATCTCTCCCCAATTGGAATGGATACACTGGGGGACCCCATAGTGATCCTTGGTGAGGAAAGCCTGGGCATATCGGGTGAAATGATCACTACCAACATGTTGCTGATATTCTTCAGATTGGGTTCTAAACTCAGGAAATCAATGCAGACCAGTTCCATAGGGGCGCTGGTAGTGATATTGACCAGGGAGCAGCTTTCTGAGGCAGGGCCTTTCTTTGTAAACAGCAGCCTAGGTCTTAACATACTGCTCTACATCAGCACTCATTTTGGGCCAGTAAAATCGGGTCCTCACTAGGTCAAGAGTTCAGCCTATGCCAAGATGCCCCATGTGGTCATGCAGGGATCTCAACACCAGCTCTCTAAAAGCAGTGGGCAGCACCAGTTGTTGTTTGTCTACTCACCCTCTGTCTCAGGTCTCTCAGTATAATAGTTTATTGTTCAGCTTCAACTTTGGGCCTTCTTTGTATAACAGGCGGTTCTCAAGTCAGCAGACCGCAGTTGGGACACGTCTCTCCTACTTGTAGTACCTCTAAAGCAGGTTGTATCATAGGATCTCGAGATTGAGCAGCTGGAGACTATCATTATTGAACTGAAGCAGCGTACTAGTATCTAATGCAGAAAAATGGCAAGCAAGCAGCAGGTACACAGTTCTCAGATGGACCCAAACAATCCACCATGCAGTCCACAGTATCAGGAGACACCTGTTCTTCCTTGTCGAATTTCTGGCAAAGGGCTCTAATGTCGGGTTTGGACAACCTGATCCAATCGGCTCGGGACACAGGCCTCCAGGAGAGAGCATCAGCATATTTATGGTTTAGGCCTGCTCTGTATTCAACAGCATAGTTGTAGGTGGATAACGCAGAGAGCCACCTATGACCAGTGGCATCTAGCTTGGCTGAGGTCTGAACATAGGTCAAAGGATTATTATCAGTTTTCACCAGTATCTTAGCCCCATACAAATAGTCATGAAATTGATCAACAATAGCCCACTTTATTTATTTATTAGAACATCAGTTTAACACCTTTGAGCTTTAAGGCTAGGAACTCTAGTTTGTACACTGGGTAGTTCTTTTCAGAAGGGGTCAAGCTGCGGCTAGCAAAAGCTACAGGGCTCAGACTGTTTGAGTGCTCCAACCCTTGCAGACTGGAATTAGTGTGAAGAACATAGGGTTTAGCAGGGTCAGCATAGGCCAGCACTGGGACATGAGTAAGTTGATATATAATGTAATAGAAAGCTTCCTCACAATCTGCAGTCCAGCAAGTACCAAACACATCATTTGGGTGGAAATAATTTTTTTCAGTCCCAGATCACACAGTCTTCCTATATTTCTTATGGGTCGGGGGGGTACTCTTGCGTGAGATTAAGCAGGGGGCGGATCACCGAGAGTAATCTTTAATAAATCATCAGTAACACCACAGAACCCAAGGACAACTGTAGCTCTTTCAAATTTCTTGATTTGGGGCCAAGTAGTTAAAGCTTCTACTTTACTGGGGTCAGTCTCTATACCTTCAGTGTGCCCACATATTTTACAGAGGTTTGAAAGAATTGGCACTTGTCTGTAGATAATTTAAGGCCAAAGTCTTCCAGCCGATCCAGGATCTTGAACAATTGACTTTCATGTTCTTCCAAAGAGCTGCCAAATACTATAATATTTAAATAAACCAAACATTCAAGCAAATTCATGTCCCCCATGCGTTCCATCAGGTGCTGAAAAGTAGCTAGGGCACCTGAAATTCCTTGAGGCATCTGGATAAACTGCATAGAAACCTAGGGGCAAATGAGCGTAGTCTTCTCTCGATCCTCCGGAGCCATCAGGATCTGATAGTACCCACTGCGGAGATCTAACACAAAGAACCACTTACTGCCATTTAGACAGTCAAGGCATCCTGTATCGTGGCATAGTATACTGGTCAGGGATGGTCCCGGTTTAAGATACGGTAATCCACACCTTCCGAGCGCCCATTTTTCTTTCTCACTACTACAATGGGGGAAGCATAAGGGCTCCTGGATTCTTGTATCACACCAGCAGCAAGCATCTCTTGCAGATGCCGTCTCACATCATCTATGTCAGCTGGGGCCAGGCGCCGAGACCTCTCTCGAAAAGGCCATTTATCATGCAGTCGGATGTGGTGCTCAGCTCCTTGTACACATCCCACATCCCATTCTTTTATGGAAAACACCTGGTCTCTTTGGGCAAGCTTTTCACTAATCCTCACTTTCCATTCAGCAGGCAATGGGGAGTCACCAAAAATCAAACAAGTCGAGCATTACTCTGTCTTCCTTCCCCAAACCCTTGCTATGGGGAAGCACTGCAGTGTCTGCACAATGCACACTAGCCAGGGTGCAGCCTCTATTTACTTGAATCTCTTTGTCAGACACATTATGAACTTGAACCATCACCCTTCTGGCATAAGCATGGGCTCTAGCAGGCAAGATACTGGGTTTAACCAGCAGTCCTCCAGGCAACTTTCCCTCCCCAGGTGCATCTAGCATCAATAGCTTATTCTTAACATCTTTTTTAATCCGGACTTCCCCTTGCAAAACACACTGGGCATTTGGGGCCAATAGCAATGGCTCTGGATCCTTCCTTCAGACGACACCCACCCGGACCTTCAGGTTCCTCCTGGCCAGCCTTTCTATGAGTCTCATAGGCCTTCTGGATCAAGGCGGGTATCCTAAGAGCTCGCCCAGTCCTGGACACCTGCTTTTCAGAACACAATTGTGCTAAATCGACCAAACATGTGAGCATTGGTCCCAAACAGCAAGGGTACCCCATCATACAGTACAGTGGGGGGGCATACTAAGGCCAAGATTTCCACTTGTTCATCCACCCCAGCAACAGAAGTAGGAAACGACAACCAGATACAGATAAGCCTTATCACTCAGCCCCCATACATGTAGACCATCCAAGGGTTGTAGTGGCACCTCAGGCAGGTGTGTCTGATACCAGTCCTGGAACGTAATGGTCACCTGAGTGCCACTATGCAATACAGCCCGGGTGGGTATCCCATTTACTGGCACCGGGGCCGCCATCGAGGGCCCCACCACATCAGACCATTTGGGGGGGCACAGCATTGACAGTTGCTTGGGCATTGGTCTGGGTCACAAAACTCTTCCTAGGGGGTCAGGTGTAGGCCCTGCGATGCCAGGTGATCAGCCTGCTGTTGACCTTCCTTAAATTCTCTGGCAACTGGCACTCAGTCTGAAAGTGTCCATCCTCCCCACAATGGTAACAGAACTTGGGGTCCCAGGGGTCTCTATTGGGAGGGGAATACTTCATCTGCTTGGGGCCATCCTTTGGGTGAGGGGGCTCCCCTTGGCTAGGGTGTTTGTTTCTAGATAACTCTGGTTCCCCAAACCTAACAGGGTGGGTAGCGGTTCTGCTTCTAGTCCCTCATCAGTTCGTAAATTTCTAATCTCGGCCCTCAACTCACTTTCTACTTGGGGATCAGAGGAAATGGCACACACCCACCCCTTCTTGTAACTCTGGGGATACATCAGGCCCCAAAAGGTGGGTCTCATCGGGTTCGCTAGACTCCGGGGTTTGGCACAGATTCACAGCCCCCACATAGGGTTCCCACCCCTCCTCATCAGTCTCTACTTCTCTAATCTCCCTCATCAATTGACAGTACTCAGGCGGGGCAGCTCGTTGATCATGTAACTTAAGTTTTAACACTATCACACTGGAAAATCTAGCAGATTTTAAAACATGTTCCAACCTGACCTGGTTCAAAGCTGCGGCGGTGATCCCCCCTTTTCGATAGGCCTTCTGCAAAGCCCTTTCCACCCCTAGTAACAAAGGCGGACAGCTTTTCATTTCTCCACCTACTTAGCAGACTTGAATTTCCATAATAAGTCTTCCCAGTTTCTGTGCTTCCAAACACTCCCTCTAAAGCACAAAGATACTCTGCTGCAATAGCTTCGGGCTAGTAGCCCACAAGAACCGAATAGCTTCAAAGCTGGACCCTGCAGACTCTCCATCAGTCTCTTTCATTTCTCCCCTCAGAGCATTGCCACTCCTGAACTGGGGGTGGCATAATCCATCCACGCCTCCAAATCATCCTCCCCTAGAAGGCACTGGTATGTGCCAGAAAAACGTTATAGCCTGTGGTACTAATCTAGCTGTATAGAGGGAACCACTAGGGGTGGTGAGGCCAAAGTAGAACTCTTGGGGTCCCAGGAGAGGTACCAGGGGAAGCCTGGGGGTGGGGTCACTGGAAAGGTCCAATGCCTGCAGTAACTCTTGGGTAGTCTTCCCCTCCACAGCTAACAATTTAAGCAGTTTATCTTTGAAGCTATTAGTCTGGGGAGACCCCCCGAGGGTGACTGACCCACTCTGGATGTGAATGACCCTCCACCCCTGTTGGGCACCTTCCGGGGTAGATCACTGGAGGTACCTTCTCGGGGTCAATGGCTATACTACATAAAAGTAACACCTGCAAAGTCTGATCGAGTAGGTCAGCCATACGCCCTTCACCTCTACTTTACCCAAACATTTAACACGCTCCACTACAGAAATAAGATCAGCGTTTGTTGTCCCCTGAGGTACATCTAGCAGTAACACAATTCTCTGAGAGTCCAACTCTTCAGCTTCACCCCACCCCATCAGTTTATGTACCATTGTCTTAATGAGGTCCAACTTAATTTTAGCCATGATATCCCTTCCAGCTTTTCCTTTAATTTATCAAAGTTAGGTACTTCATCCACTCGGCCACTAGGGATGCTAATCCCAGCGGTGCCTCCACAATGTAACCCCAGGGCACTGTCCCAAGGGCTACTACTCCTGCCTGCTCTAACTGTAACAGGGTGAGGAGCCTAGAGCCATTGGCGGTGCCTCCACCCAGAGGTCGGGGTTAGAAGAGTCAATTATGACTTGGTCACAGCCCTCTGGGTTGCTGCAACCCCCCTTTCTTCCCACTAGTGGCCCACACAAATCAATCACAATGTCCTTACCATATACACTTACCCCCCGGCTTGAACCAATCAGCTTGCTCCAGGGACCCTCTGAAAAGTAAGTTGCTGTTACACAATAATCACTGTACAGTAATTCACCATTAACACACACACTAGCCAGTGTATCTTTGCAAAACAATCAATCTGATTTATTTAGGGGGAAATAACAAGGATGGGGGGTGATCAGGTTAATTAGCTTACCATTATAATTTATGAGTATCTATCTAGGGCTCTGTGTACAGGCCTAACCTATAAGTCACTGTCACTGGGTACCCAAGCCCTAAAGGCTAGTCCTTCACTGCAGCTGGTTGGGGCCCTGACACAAAAGAGCATTTGATTCCTACAAAATTAAGTAGAGCCAGTGGGCTCAGTTAGTGTCACCAGTACAGAACCCAGAAAGTCCCACCCTCCTAGAACCATTTGACAGGAGCTACCCTGATTTAGTACTCACAACTCCAGCAGACAGAGTGCTCTCGCACCACTCCACAGGATCCAGCATGGACTTCAAACACTTCTCCACACATTTATATGCAAGGCAGAGGGTACCATACCAGGCAGCTGCTGTATACTTCCAATCACTTTCACCGCACACCAGGCCAAACTACGCAGCTTCACTTATCCTGACAGACCGGCGTGACTGAAGCAGATTCTCCAGTCCTCTACTTGGTGAGCCTGGTAGGTAGCTGTGCTTTGCACAGCCTCCTCGACCACTGCCTAGTGGATTTAGTCTGACTCTAATTGGCATTTAAACCACGAGACCTAGCCTTCCACACGCTTTCCACACAGAAGCTCAACAGTGCAGGAGCCCAGAGCGCCTTCCCGCTCCACAGCCACAATGACTGTGCCCCGGGCAGTATTGGGCAAGCCTCTCAGTTCAGGCTCCACCCAATCCCATTGGTGGGCTGCTGATGCCAGTCACTAAGTTCGCCCCTCATTGGTGCAAAAATGTGCCATAGTCCAGAACTCCATGTCCCAGAATTACTGCCTGTATCCCCTATGGCCAGCCGGCTCCCAAACGAGTCCTGATTCTGGTTGGCTCAAATAGTCTCCATTTTAATGCTCCCTCTCACTTCATTGGCCCAGTTCAACCACCCTGGTCCAAAATGGAGGAGCCAAATATACAAAGTCCCAGCTGCAAAGAAAGCAGGTTAGACAAGCTGCAAATTCACTAATACTCTTAGTAATTATAGCCAGCAGCCACATCTATGAAGCAAACTCCCGTTGGCACTTATAGCGACTACAGATGGGGCGCTTCCACACAGCTCTGGTGGGATTGAGCAGGAAACCATATCCTCCCTATGCAACCCACTGGAGCCTGCAGGCAGGCAACTCTTAAAGGAACAGTACCGGAGGCTTTTAAAACACTCCACAACACCCACAACCAGCAGCATTTCGCAGACACCAGTTAAACAGGGAGCCTTTAGGCAAGCCCCGGGAAGGTTTTTAGGAACCCCGTTTGAAGGGGGGTTATACCTATGTACCACACCGACATAGGGTGGGCTAAAATAAGGATATTTCCAGACTGTTGCCAGCTAAAGGTAAGGCCAATACATATTTAGAAGAGTTTTTCATGGGCTTGCAAACTGCATATTGGGCACCGTTCATAAATGCTCCTCGTCAATATACTGTGCAGTAATTACTTGTTAAGGTTTTTGTTATCCTAAAACCAGTTTCTTTCATACTTCATAATACATGCTTATGCTTTCACAAATGCATATAATGGAGCACAGCCCCATGCACCACTCTCCCATGCTTATCAGAATGTCTCTCTTCTCAACGCCATAATTACGCAAAATAACATTATGGGCAGTATTGCTCACAGTTTTCCTACACCCCCTTGGTGTGTGATGTAAGCAATAACCCACAACAGGGTGTGTAGTTATTGGGGATTAATCAGCAACCTGGGTGCGTTGTGAGGCACGAGGCAATGGGCCGAGTGTCCTCACAGCACCCAGGGTGTTGATAATCCCCAATAACCGCACATCCTGGAGTGGGTTATTGCACTTATAACATGGGGTGACACCAGAGGTAAAAAGAGGAAAGCATGATTACTTGATACAAACAGAGGAACTCTTGTATGTATTCTGCCACCGCCAGAAGTACTGTGTTGCTAACAGTGCTGTTGGTGCAGAACGTGACTCAATATACACTGCTGAGCACTGACCACAGAACACAAAAGTGAATATGAATTTTTTAACCATGACACAAGTTTTGCACCGATCACTGTTCTAAATATTAATGAGCGCAAGTCACTGTTCTGCTGGCTACACAGAACATGCTCTCTCTCTCTCTCCCTGGTGCCCATAACACTTGTTCCACATGCTCTGTCATTTGTAAACTGATTTCACACAGACAGATGGAGAGAGAGACAAGGAAATGTTTTTTTTCATCTCTCTCTCTCATGCAGCACAGGATAGTGCACCTATAATGTGTGTGTCTCTTGCTTCTATTACCAGCAGAGCAACAGTAGGAAAGCCTTCACTCTCTGTCTCCTCCGTGTCCGTGTGTCTGCAGCATCGCCTTTGCAGTGACAGGCACTTCTCAGGAACTACCCGAGGAATGAAAGTGCTCTGCCGCTGACTCAAACCATCATTTACTGCCACATTATGCTGCAAACACTCTGTCTTCTGACAGAGAGACACACACACACACACACACGGCAAGCATCACACCGTGCTCTAGCGGAACCGATGCGCTCATTGACATTCGAACACACGGTCATTCCTGCAGCGCCCCGCTCTCTATCACTCATCCCATGTTCATGATATCTACACCTTCAGGGACAGTGTGGTCAGAGACTTTAATTACCAGACACTCAGACACTCTCTTGCTGCCACATATTTCCCACCCTGCTGCTGGATGACCACAGGAGGAGGAGCGCACATGAATGGGCTGGGGGAGGGGGGCTGTTTGTGAAAAAAGTGATCGAGACACACACTGTCCCTGTCTGCCTGCCTGTCTCTGTCTCCGTCTCCGAATGCAGACTCCTGAGACACTGCACATAATGACCAACAATCTCGGTCCACACTGCTGCTCTCTCATCAATCTCTGTGCAAACTGCTGCTGTTTCTGTATACATGTCCCGATCTGACAGTAACTTCTGTGGGGGGTTCCAGCTCCTGTCTCTCACTCTCAGCACCATGGCTTCTGGCCAGGGATACTACTTGTTTGGGCACAAAGCAAAGGCACAATAATACCATAGCAACGGTGACTTGTCACTGTCACAGTGCAGGATGCACTGATCGCCTGGTTCACAGAGGTCCACAGGGTGAGTGGGTGGGAAGGCACAGAGCAGCCAGGGTACAAAAATACTAACATACTAAAATGAAAGCAGAATAGGCCTAATGGTCTCTTGAGTCTGCTCAATTTTCAGCACCTGCACTGAGGGCTGATTTCAGTGTATCCTGTCCCCCTTGGGTTATACTGTCCCCAGTCCCAGATGTTCCACCTGTATTGGGCCTGGTCAGATTTACCCTCCCCCTGTACCTGTCCCATCCCCTCTTAAACCTATCCACAGTCTCCACCTCTACCAGCTCCCTGGGCAGTGCATTCCATGGCTCCACCACCCTTTCAGTGAAATAACATCTCCTCCTCTCTCCTCTGAGCCTGCCCCCTTCCAGCTTACACCCATGTCCTCTCATTGCCCCACTCTCCTTCCTTTGGAGCACCCTGACTGGGCCTCCTTTATTGATCACTTTCATGTACTTAAAGACCGCTATCATGTTCCCTGTCCTCCTTTCCTCCAGGGTATACATGTCAGCTCCTGAGCCTCTCCTCATAGGTCCTCTCCCCAGGACCCAGATCATTTTGATTGCCCTGCTTTGGACCCTCTCTAGGAGTGTAATGCCCCTTTTTAAATGTGGTCTCCAAAACTGTACACAGTACTTGAGGAGTTGCCTAACCAAGCAGTTGTACAGTGGAAAGATCACTTCCACCTTTCTGGAGGTAACCCCCCTGGCGATGCATTCCAGCATCCTATTTGCCCTTGCTGCTGCCCTTCTACAGGTCTCTGAGTTGTTCATTTTGACATCTACCACTAACCCCAGGTCCCTCTCACCCTCCGTGACTTGAATGATGTCTCCTCCCAGGGTATACCCCTGGACTGGATTTCTGAGTCCCAGGTGCAGAACTTTGCACTTCCCTGCATTGAATTTTAGTTTTCATTTTCTGGACCACCTTTCCAGAGTCTCCAGGTCCTCCTGCAAGGCCACACTCCCCTCCTCCTCATCCACCACTGCACCCAGTTTTGAGTCATCTGCAAAGAGACTCATCTCAACCCTGATCCCCCTCCTGATGTCTGAGATATAGTGTTGAACAGGAGTGGCCCCAGCACTGACCCCTGGGAACCCCACTAGTAACCCATTGGGGATGAGGCTAACCTTCCAACCACCACCATCTGAGTATGCTCAGAGAGCCAATTTCCTATCCATCTTAACAATTGTCTCCCTACCCCCATTTCCTTTAACTTAGCCAGCAGGCCACTGTGGAGTATCAAATCAAACACCTTGCTAAAGTCCAAAAAGAGGGCATCCACTGGCCTACCCTGGTCCGGGGCCCACATCACCAAGTCATAGAACTCAACAAGGTTTGTCTGGTGTGATCTTCCCATGACAAAGCCATGCTGCCTATTGTCCAAGTACCCAGTTTGCTTCAGTAACCCCCCCAGCCTTTCCTTGACAATACTCTCCATCACCTTGCTGACCACCGATGTCAGGCTAATGGGCCTGTAATTTCCCACCTCCTCTCTTGATCCCCTCTTGTGGATCGGCATGACATGGGCCACCCTCCAGTCTTGGGGCACCCACCTAGTCCCCAGAAAGATGCTGAAAAGTTCCACTACAGGGACTGCCAGGACATCTAACAGTTCACTCAGCACCCTGGGATGTATCTCATTTGGCCCAGGTGCTTTCTCTGTCCGAAGGGACCTGAGGACTTCCGTTACTCTCTCTACTGGGATTTCAGCCTCCACTTCCTCCCCTTTTCACCCTGCATTGCTGGGCCCCCACCTGTCTGTGGTGGCCGCTCCCTTTCCTCACACCCATCAGTGCCTCTGGTCTCTACCGGTCCCACCCCTTCCTCCAGTTTGCCCACACTCACCTTGCAAGACATAGCCCCTCCATCGCCCCGGGAAAAAAAAAAAATAATAATAATAATGTTTTACAACAGGGGCTAAGACAATAGCACCAGTCTGATAGTATAACTACACACCGCAGCTACAGATCAGGAGAAACTGGGGGGGGGGCCAGGTATACTTCACATGCTGCTACTACAGCTGTCTCTCGCTTAGCGAGGAGACTAATAGCTGCCCCACAAACTGCAATACTGGCACAATGACGAGATTCAGAGTGCTGACTGATCTCTCCAGAGTGGGGAGGGGCAGTTCACTACTTGCTGTGTGTATATGCTGGATTAATCAATGGTCACCTGATTGCTGTCCCCAATCAGGTACCTGTTTCTCTGACCCTCATGTTATAAACTTTTATAAACCACTCAAGCTTTGCTCTTGTGGTGTGTATAGTATCACACATCTTGAGGGTGTGAAAAACCTTGTAAACACCAATGTCTGTACATTAGTCTGTACTTTATCTTTGTCTATAAAGCTTGTCTATATAAACCACTCCTTTATAAAAAATACTTGAAAATCCTGTAACCTCATTGGTTGAAACACATGACATGACCATTAATTATTTTTCTGACAATTGCACACCTCACCTGAACCACTTATTTTTAACAAAACATTTTATAAGTGGAATAACACTCCAGAATGTGTGGTCCTATAAGAAAATAATGCTCTTCTTGGATGGCTGCAGCACTCGACTGCTCATCATGGCTAACAACCACATGAAGTGTGTCATTCCTTACTTTGCATATGACAGACACCATCACTTGGGTGCACATCCAGTTGTG
Source organism: Neoceratodus forsteri (assembly GCA_016271365.2). Lineage (NCBI taxonomy): Eukaryota > Metazoa > Chordata > Ceratodontiformes > Ceratodontidae > Neoceratodus > Neoceratodus forsteri. The sequence goes on from JADMNL010000029.1 coordinate 219,466,417, forward strand.
CTGGTCATGTTCCCATGACACCTCCTCTGGACCCTTTGCTCTGGCATGAATCTGCACCCAGTACAAATTGTCCCGGATGAGTTTGTTTTCTAATATTTACACTGGGGATGAACTGTCTGGGGATGAATTGTGTGGGGTGCTGATTCATGCCAGAGTGAAGAGTGGGGTAAGATGTTGTGCGGCAACAAGAATTGCACAAATTGTTACGTAGCCCGTAACTCGCTATCTACAGTTATTTGTATACTCCATTTTCTTTTTTGGCTAACCATGGCATTCCCTAAACACTCTCTAATAGATTACAGGCTAAATCAGCAGTGCTTTACTAAATGTTATAGGTATCTAGAAATGACCTGGTCATGATTATGATACCTGCATCCTTGGTTTAAATTGAATTAATTTTCCATCAGATGCTGTGAACTGCTTGAAGTGCCCAGAGGATTACTGGTCCAATGACAAATGAAATAAGTGTGTCCCGAAAATCCCAGACTACCTCTCCTGTGAAGACCCTTTCAGAGCATCACTGACTTTCAGCACTAGTGTCTTCAGCTTAGTGACAGTTTCTGTCATCTGCATTTTCATTAAGTTCAAGGACACTCCAATAGTCAAGGCCAACAACCGCGAGCTCACCTACCTTCTTCTGGTGGCCCTCAAGCTGTGCTTCCTCTCTCCCCTGTTGTTCATTGGCCACCCCATGAAACTGAACTGCATGCTCCGTCAAGTTGTATTTGGCTTGAGGTTTTCCCTTTGTGTCTCATGCATTCTAGCCAAAACTGTCATCGTGGTGATTGCCTTTAGTGCCACAAGGCCAGGCTGCAAGTTAAGGAGCTGGGTGGGATCTAAGATATCCAGTTCCATAGTCTTTGCTGGGTCACTGCTTCAGGTGATCACATGTGCTGTGTTGTCCATATCTGCCCCATTCTCAGAATTCAATATGAAATCCAAAGATGGAAAGATAATAATTGGGTGCAGTGATGGTTTGGCGCTTGCATTTTGGTGCATGCTGGGATACCTGGGTTTCTTGGTCAGTGTCTCCTTCTTGGTTGCCTTCCTGGCCAGAAACTTACCTGGTAGCTTCAACAAGGCCAAGTTCATTACCTTCACCATGCTTGTGTTTGTCAGCGTGTGGCTCTCATTTATACCTGCATACCTGAGCACCAGAGGGAAGTACATGGTGGTCGTGGAAATTTTTGCCATCTTGGCTTCTAGTGCTGGAATGCTCGGCTGTATATTCTTACCTAAGTGTTACATCATTATACTCAGGCCAGTCTTGAACACTAGGGGATTTATGGTGTGGAAGGCTGACTCGCAAAACTCTACTAAATAATTCTTCCCACCTTACTATAAAGAATAAAGAATGGGGAAATAAAATGAGTGAGGTAATTTACTAATAAAAGATTGGCTCTCCAAGTTACTGGTAAAAGAGAACTGTTTGAAAGAATCTGGGCCCCCTTCCTAAAATATCTGAGCAGTCCATGACATAAGAAATATGATACAGTTCTGAGAAAGTATCTAATGTCTGTTCCCATCTTGTATCTGTTTCTCCTTTATTAAGGTAATAGTTATAAATTATTATACAATGGCAAGAAAGAATGCTGGCCTCTGATTGGTCAGCCTGGGACTGAGACCAGGGATGTTATCCCAGCATAACATCCAGCTGTAATCTCAGCCCACTGTGAACCCTTGATTGCTTGCTTCATTGATTGTGTCTTCTGTTAAGAAACAAAAATATTTTCTACACTAACAAAAATATTCTTTAAAATTATTTTTGTATTCTTTATATAGCAACAAGGCATTGTATAATAGGAATAATGCCCTCCAGGGTAGGTGTCATGCTGGGATAACATCCCTTCTCGATGGATGCCTTCGGCCTGCATCACCGGGCCCAACCCCTGAGGCGGGATGTTTTCCTAGCATAACACCCACCCTGCCGGGCATTATTCATTTAATGAACCTACCTCTGTTGTGAACTCACCACCATAATTATTTATGTATGTATTTTTATGAGTCTTAACAATCAGTTATGTATGTTAATAAACCAGTCTTACTGTTTAAAATATTTTACTGTAAATTGTTTGATGTATCTGATATTACTAAAAATCAATAAAATCTTTAAAGCAAAAAAAAGGAACATACAATGGGTTGCAATGCAATTTCATGGAACAGAGCAAAGAAACTTACGAAATTCAATGAAGTATTGGCTAACAGGTATAATCTGGTACAAAGGTCCCCCCAACTCCTCCACCTCAGACTTCTTCCAAGATGTGTCAACTCCCATCCCCCAACTCCTCCACCCGTCTGTCACCCACCTTTCTACTTTAAAGCACTAAAGAAACATCAAGTCCAAAACTACATTGCCAAAGCCATCAGCAAATCTAGAACAAGCAATGACACACTTGACCTCAAGTTACTGGCCCTAACGCTTGACGAGGTACTTGAGCCCCTCACCAAGATCTTTAATCTCTCTCTTTCCTCTAGCCAATTCCCAGACAAATGGAAAATGGCCACTGTTACCGATTCACAAAAGTGGTGATAAGGCTGACCATGTGAACTTCTGCCCTATCTCCATTCTGCCTCCCCTATCAAAGGCACTGGAACGTATAGTAGTGGGCCAACTTACTGAGCATCTGAACAATTATAATATTCTCTGTAAACAGCAACATGGTTTTAGAAGAAGTCATAGTACATCCTCTGCCTTACTCAAATTCACCAGCTCCATTCACAGCTCCCTTGACAGTGGACAACTAACTGGTGCCATTTTCATCGACCTGACCAAAGCCTTTGATACTGTCCACCACTCCCTCCTGCTGAGCCAACTAAAAAATGCTGGTCTGTCCAATGATTCAATCTCTTGGTTCAAAAGCTATCTTGAAAACCACACCCAGCGTGTAAAAATTGGAGATGTGCACTCTGATTCCAAACCTGTCCTCTCTGGAGTCCCCCAGGGTTCAATACTGGGCCCCCCTACTCTTCAGCCTGTTCCTTAACACCCTACCAGACTCCTGCACTGAACATATCACCCTGTATGCCGATGATGCAGTAATCCTTGCCACACACCAGGACCCGAAGAAATTGCAAGAAAATCTCCAACTCGGCTTCTCCTCGGTTGAGAATTGGCTCACAAAGCACAAACTGATCCTTAATCAAAAAAAAAACAAAGGCCATGATCTTCAGCAGCTCCCATATGTTTATACATAAGCACTTCCAACTCTCTGTTATCAGCAGACAAGGTGCCGCACTGGAACAGGTCAAAAACTTTAAATACCTCGGGATCACCCTTGACCCTCACCTCTCCTACACTGCCCACACTGACCATGTCGCCAAAGCCGCTAACTCCCGGCTAGGCCTGCTATTCTGTCATAGGAAACACCTGTCATCTGAAGCACTCGCTGTCACTGTCCAGAGCTCCATCATATCCATCATTGATTATGGCATTATCATTTACGGCTCTGCTACAACCACCGCACTCAAACGGGTATCCACCGCCCTCAACAAGGCCTGTCGACTTGTCACTGGCTCCCAACGCCTAACTTACACCTGTGACCTCTATTGTCAAACTGGATGGTTGAATCTTGCCAATCGAATAAAACACCAAACTTTATTACTACTAAGAAAATCTTGCTGGGCCTTGCCCCTCCCCAGTCTGTGCCCTCATACAACCTAGAATCCACCGACATACCAGGGATCGAAACATCAGCTTCTGCAAATCCCGCATTGCCGCACAACACAAGGCCAAAGATCCTTTCTTACTGGGACACTAGTTGGTACAAAGGTCTTCCCAGCGACATCTCATCCTCACTATCACTCAGCACTTTTAAGACTCGTCTCCACCTAACACTCACTGCCTCCAACCTCTCTGACTGTTGTGGCTAAACATGTCTTTTGGTTCCATAGCTGAATATGTCCTTTTGGATCCACATCTACTCTTGCACTTTGCCAGCACCCCCCTCCTATCTTTACCTCCCCTCCTGGCCCGTGACAAATGCCACCCGGCTGCACTACCTCTATTCTTATCCGCCTTCCACCTCTCCTCTCTCTGTCCCCCCCAACCTACCTCCCTCCCCTTTTCTCCCATCCACTTAGTCTCCCTGATTTCACCCTCCTCCTTTCCCTTTCCCCTCCCCAAAGTTTCACCTTATTGTTCTTTTTTCATCTACAAGACTGTGTTTTTTTTTTTTTTTTTAATTTTATAAACTGTTATCTTTGCTTAGGATTGTCTCAACTGTACCAATGACGTGGAACCTTTGTAAAAGAGCCTCGGCTCAAAGGTATTTGTAATCCTAGAACAAATAAAAAATAAAATAAATAAACTGGAAACGTGGCAATGCTTACTTCCTCTTTAAAAAAGTTATCCAGAACAGACTAAAGGCAGTTATATATCATCAACACACAACCTGGCCCGACTCATCACACATGCTAAATTATATCATAAAATGGACACTACAGCATTCTGACTGACCGAGGGGCTTAGATTACTGAGCCCAAAATTCAGTGACTTCTCACAGCTGTTACTATGAGCCTAACAGAAAACTTTAAATATTTCCCAACTGTTTCACAATAGATGTACATGTCAACACAGGGGCTCTGCTGTGCTATACTGCCCATGTAGGGCTGCCAAGGTTTTCATTTTTCACCTCAAGACTCTAACAGGCCCTAAGCAAGCCTCTTAGTAGGAAACCAGAGTGATACTCTGGCACTACAGCCAAAAGCGTCGCTCAACAGCTGCAGCATGACTCCTCACCCAGGACTTCAGGCCACCTCCCTGAGACTCACCCCCAGATCCTGAACACAGGAAGGCAGGTGATCTCGGCACTATCGCCAAAAGCAGAGCCAACAGCTGCCACCGACTCCTGCACAAGACTTCAGGCCGCCTCCTGAACTCACCCTAGAACCCGAACACAGGTACAAGTGCTCAACCCAGCGGGAGCTCCATACCTTGCGTGCTTCACAGATTGGTGCAGCATCGCGCAAGCGGCCTGTGATTGGATAAGACCGTTTTGCACCTCAACCATTGGTGCGCTCACCGGACTGCTGCCAAATCTGTATTTTCTCTGCCAGCCATAGTTTTTCTGCTGTTGGGTTGTTTTTTTCAGCCCCCCACCCCTCCCAGTCCTCCTTTAAATACACTCTCACCCTCCCACCTTTGGACTGCTAACCCTATTGGATACAGCACACCCAGCCTCACTCAATCCTCCTTGCCCAAACGGAGCACCTAACCTATTGCTTCCTTACTCTCTTTAGCTCTCCCTCAGTGTCCACTCTCAGCCTAATTGTTGACTCTTCCTACACCTAAACCTGTCTGTAGATCCGCCCTCCCTCTCTGCCCTCTAACAATCTGAATCTAGTCTAAAGCTACCAAAGTAAATCACCCTATTACCAGCGGCAGCTTAAAGTAGGATAGCCACACAAACAAACTAATATGGGTACAACTACATTACTACTCCTCCTCCACCTCTCTACCTCTCTTGGCATTGCTGGTGCCACATTCAAATTCGGTCCCCAACCTCCACACTCCTGGAAACCTCTTTGGGTGCATCTTGGACCAAAAGCATGCACATATTACCACTTCCGATAATGTTAGGCCCCGCATCCACCACACCTCCCATACACAGTTATCACCAAGCTAGCCTCCCCTCCCTTAACCTTAACAGTTAACTTCCCCGCTTATGTAATACATGCGTCTAGACACCCCCCCCCATCTGAAGCGCAAGCATCAGAAGACACAAGGGAAGATGATCACCCTATCTGCCAGAAAGGTTACCCTCATGCTACTGCTACTCTCTGGCAATGTTCAACTAAATCCTAGACCAACAACCCTGAGGAGCAGGAAAGCACGCCCAGTGGCGGCCTAAAGATAGGCTGCAGATGTTTAGTGATGCTAACTGCAAAATTTGATAAGCTCCAGGCTTGGATGACCTTTCACGCCCGGACATACTCTGCCTAACTGAAACCTGGCTGTCAAATAGGATCAAAGATGGTGAGGTGACCATTGAAGGATTCCAAATATTTAGACTCTATAAAATAGGCAAGAAAGCGCGGCTGCCTCTTGTATGCCAGAAACACACCAGTGCTCCGTCCTCTCCCATCTCCAAAGTTGCGGAGGACTATGAGCTACTAGTTGTAAAAACTCAAGCTGCCTAAATGGCAAGACTATTACCACTGCCACAACCTACCTGCCCCCCCAAAAAAGCCAAGGAAGGCCTTCCTCTGGTTATACAAGAAATAAGCGGCCTCAAAAAGAGCTCAGAACTCATCTTGACAGGCGACTTTAACATTGACTGGCTTTGTAAAGAGGAGACACCCGCCAGAGACCTAATCACCTCGGCTCAAAGGTATTTGTAATCCTAGAACAAATAAAGTAAAGGTAAGAACAGCAGAAATACTGCTGAACAGAACTTATGGCAAGGACGATGTAAAACAGAATGCTACTAGAAGTACAGAAATTGCAACATACAATAATACCGAATTTACATGTTTTCGTTTTTCAATGGCATTCACATGCATCAACACAGAACTAAGAAGGACCTTAAAATAAGAGGGGCTAGCAAAGAAACACCTCTTGGGAGAATCTTGCAAAGCATTCCAAAAAGTAGGGTCTATCCAACTGAAATCCATTTTTCCAAATTTTGAATGATGCCTTGGGGACATCTAGCAGGATAATATTGTACATTCTTAGGTCATGTGACCCTGTAGATTTTTGGCATGGATTTAATACATAAGACGGTAACAAATTCCACCTTGCCTTTAGGGACCACATATGAATGTTCCATAGCCTTCTAATAGTAAATGAAGTCCAATCCACTACTGTGCCAGGATCACAGTGATGTGTTCCAGCATACAGGCTGGAAATAAATCTAAGTACTCTGTGGTACAACACATCTAATTTAGATAGGGAGGAAAGTGAGGCTCTCCTGTGTATGCTATCACCATAATCTAATAGTGGCAGGAAGGTCAACTGTAGTAACTGTGGCACTACTCTTGCTGTCTGTAGTGTCACACTCACTCCCTATCATTCCTGAATATACCCTTACTTAACTCAGGTCCACCTAGGTGTGGTTATCTTTGCTCTTGCCTGTACATGGTAATCTGCTTTCTGTCTCTGTACTTAGTCATTTTGTACTGTTATTATTGTTGTATTTCATTTTTTGCTAGCTGATTATGGAACCTTTGTATGATTCATATCATATTCAGTCTTTTGCTATCTCGTCTTGTGTATTGTTACCCTGCTTTTGTAATTCCCATGGGTCGTGCCTGAAAACTGGCATTTTATTGTCTAGTGGACTTACGTGGTCAACAATAAATACATAGATAGCTAGATAAATGAATAAATACATAAATAAACAGATAAATCAATGGATAAATAGACAAACAAACAAACAAATACTGGACAGTAAATTTGTGCAAATGTCATCCACATAATTTGCAAACCAAAGAGTGAATAAACGTGGATTGCGAAAGCTTCCATCGATGTTACTTGGCCTAGGGTAAACAACAGATTGGGGACCTAACTCAGGTTAGAAACTTACAAGGACATGGAATGAGATTCCCAGTTTTATTAAAGGGTACTAAACAAGCAGTGTTTTAAAACTGCAAACCCAAAATCTGGCTTCATAGTGAACTAAAGTAAAGACTGCTGTTTACATTTATGGTAAAACTGCATTTATGTAAATAACGTTTTTCTCTCATTCACAGGGACTGTGCCTGAACTTTACAAGCTACATTGATGACTGTGTGGGGCCCCTCCTGCTCCAGGGAGACCCTCCAAGTCTTCCTTGACAAGTTCACCAGGCCCATCCTTCCCTTCAGTACACTGTTAAGTATCCTCCTCTACACTGCCTTTTCTGGATATCCAGCTCCGAGTCCAGAACACTGGCCTGAAGACATCAATCTATTACAAACCCATTGACTCTCTCAGTTTCCTCCTCCATAGCTCCTTCCATCCTAAACATGTCAAGAATGAAGAAGAAGAAGAATCTGCATTTATATAGCACTTTTCTTACAACCAAAGCGCTTTACAAGCAATGCTAGACTGGTAGTGAAGTGACTGAATGTGTGGTGGCGGCCATATCGCACATCATCACCCACACACAGCCTGGATAATTGCATGAACCAGCTTATGGGAAGGGGAATGTTGGCCAGGACACCGGGAATGTTCCCTACTCTTTGCGAAGAGTGCCCTGGGTTCTTTTACTTCCACCTGGACACCCACCAAGACAACACCAGGATGGGTAGAAGGGACCTCAGTTTAACGTCTCATCCGAAGGATGGCACACCCCAGCAGTACAGCACCCCCCAATACTGCACTCGGATGCCAGCGATTTTTAGGTGCAAGTCCAATCCCGGTGTGGGGCGAGAACCCACGACCTTCTGTTCCAGAGGCGGATGTGCTACCAACTGAGCCACGCTGACACCAATGAATGGCCTGCCTTATTCACAGTTTCTTAGACTTCACAGGTTATGCAGTGAAGAGGATGATTTTGCTGAGCAGACCCAAATAATGCATAGTTTTTTTATCAACAGAGGATACCCTAAAGCACAGTGGACAGAGCACTCTCCTGGGTCAATAACATGACCCGTAACCTTGACCCATGGGAGGGATACTATCACACAAGAACAACGGTGAATTCCACTAGTTCTTCCTTTCCATCAGAGCACACCTTCTCTTCACAGGATCATCACCAGTAACTTTCCCATTTTGCAAACTGACCTAACATTGGTGCTTCCTTTACAGAACCACCTATTGCCTCCTACCGCGCCACTTAACCTGTGGAATCTCCTGGTTAAAAGCAGCCTACCCACTCTAACAGTTCCTCCCCGGTACCAAACCTTGCAACAGGGCTCGCTGCTACACCTGCAAATTTATTTCCAGTGTGACAGAGATTCAGGGGCCTATAGGTGTTTTCACATCACAAGGAGTTCTCATGCACCTCCACTAATGGTGTATTGTATTCTTTGCAGGAAGTGTTCAGCTATTTACATCGGAGAAACTGGTAGGCGTCTTGCTGACCGTTTCAGGGAACATTACAGAGCAGTCAGGAATGGTGAAACTGCTAAACCCATTGTATCCCACTTTATCTCCAGGGACCACAATGTCAATGACCTTTCTGTTTGTGTCCTTCAGCAGGGCTTCCGGGATCCTGACCTTAGAAAAAAACATGGAAGCCAAGCTGATCATCCACCTTGGCTTCTAGCAGCCCTCTGGTTTAAATGACAGACTTCTTTTCCACTAACAACTTTCAGCCATCCCTTTTTTTCCCTAAAGTCAATTTGTTTTTGTACTCATTTATTTTTCGTTTTCACCATATGTCTCCATTTCTGTCTCCTTCCCCACACATTTGTCACCTTTTAGCCTTCTTACAAGGCCCTGTTAATTAGTCTCCACCTGGGAACTTCCCCAGCTCTTTCTCTCCCATTATGCTTTATCTTTCCCATCATCACCTTTTTGTTTCACAGATTCTCTCTTTATCTTACCATTTATCACTTCTTCTCCCTTAGCCTCCCCCTTCTTCTTTCTCCACATATATATCACTCTCATTTTACCTCTCCTCTATACTAACTTGTTTTTTTTCTCTTAGATATTTCCTGAAGACCACCTAAGGTCGAAACGTAGATTTTTAACTCTATTTTCAGCGTGCATTTAATATAACCATTTTGTTTAACATAAATGTAGTTGCATACCTTTTGAAAAATGTAAACATCAGCCTTTCACGTTCAAAAAAACAGCCTTGGTTTCTCCCCAAGATGTCTGCCAAGTATGTTAAGTGATGAGTCATGATGACATAATTGAAGCCAGAGGGCAGAGACCCATATAGCTCCCAATAGTGCTAATTAGTTCTTCTTTCCCTCTGTTTTGAATTTTTGTACCAGAATGATCAACACCATGTGTTAACTTGTGTATTATTTTGATCAGTACACATGTTAGGCAATGATTTTGTTCATTTTGTTTAACTTACTGAAAATGTTTTGCAACCCAGCTGACTTTCTTTGGCAAACCTCAGTACAGTACAACATTTCAAATACCTGGTGATCTAGTGGTTATGTGATGTCCTGATTTTCTTTGTTAACCAGGAGAGCCACACTAAGCTGAAAGTTTGTTTACAGGTGTGGCCTAGGAGCACAAAGATTCATTGACTTGCTCAGGGTTACACAGCAAAGTACTGGTCTGGTCCAATTTCAAAACTCATGCTTTCTTGTTAATCCACAAATAAGGCTTTCTTTTTCCACATAAACCCCCTGCACCTAGCCTGCCTTCTGTTGTACAACCCACCATCCATACCCTGTCCTTAGTACTGTCTGGGGCCGCATATGAGTTTACGGTCTCATGAAGAGAACTGTCGCACCTCAGGTAGTAATCTTGTACCTCGGAGAGTTGTACACTCCTATACCGATAAGCTTCATCAGCTGACACTGTTAAAAAATGCCTCCCAAATTACTCTCCAGTCCACTTTCTCAGTGTTTGACTTCTGCTTCCACAGTAAACATTGACTGGATCACTACCCTTCTGCACAGTGAAGGTAGTATGTACAGTTCCCTGTTGTGTTTTTCCCACCTCATTAACCAACAACTAGGACTTCCTGGAGGGCCAAACAATAAACTTCATGACCCACCAGAAAAAACACTGTTCGTGCCTCATATGGGCTGCACTTACTATGGGTTCATGTGGCTTCTGGCACTGCATGCTGGCTTGGGGAGGATGACCTTCCTCCTGTGGCCCCTGCCATTATTGGAATAGTTGTAGGGGACACTGGCAGGGCTTGAGGCTTGGAACAAGTTGGGAGTCAACAGGGCCAGAGCAGGGTACATCCTTGGGACCAGGGTATGTACATGGTGGAACATGGCTGGGGAGAAAATACAAGTAGAAGCAAAAAAAATAAAATAAGATCCTGGCTGCACATGCTAACACACCATGCAAAGCAGAAGGGTAGATGGAGTTCCTGGGAAATGTTGGTTGGCGATTAATTTATTGGGGTTGAAGAAAGAAGATAAACCCTGAGTCCGCATGCATAAATAGGGACTATTTTATTTATTTAGTTACTGAAAACTTAGGAGATTGCCTTTGCACATACTGTAAGTACTCATTTACATAGGTTCCTCATCAAATACATGGTCACAAAAAACATAACAAGTACAATAAGCAGTTAGTGACAGGGTGGGATAGGACCCTGTCCCATTTGTTACAGAGAAAGCATTTAAAATGCAAGGATCTGTCCTTTCCTGTCTATTTGTCTGTCCAGTTGCACAGCCATATTTTCCTGTGAGATCTTGGACTTGATCACCCAGACAATCTCACAATTCTTTGCCTCTTACTGTCTCAGTTTTCCCTTGATGTTTGCTTTTCCTCCCTTGCACATCTGCTGATATAAAGATAGATGCAAATCATTGTATGGAAATGTAACCGATATTGGGATCCCCTTTGTTTGGAAAATGTATAGCATTACTGTTGAAATGTGCATAATTGTAATTAGAGATGGCTGCAAAAATCTGTTGGAAGCTAGAGGTTACGTGAGTGCAAATGTTTGAGCCTTTTGCAAAAGCTGTGCAAAAGGGGCCTCAAGAAGCACACTGTGTTCTAGCAACTCCTGAAACTTACAAGAACAGGATGTTTGCTAAGGATGGGGTTGAAAAGACTTATAAAGAGCTAAGTTACAACTGCAAGAAAGATTTGGAGAACAAGGGACACAGAGAATGAAAGAAAACTTTATTTTGCCTTTGTAAATAGTTATAATGAACACGTTTATTTTATGATACTGCTAGTGCAAATAAATAATTTTTGGTGAATTCTACAACTGCTCCTGGTTTTCCTATGCTTCCTTACCTGTGCCTCAATTACACAGTTCCAGAGGAAATGCAGTCAAGTCAGGCTCAAAGCACTTAAGATAGAACAATTACAGTTTTGAACAAAAAACTCCACACAGACTGTTGTATAAAGTGTCTCAGGTTATGTACAGAGAGAAACAAGATAAAACCATTTAACTGACAAAATTGCATTGGACTGCAAGGGCAGACCTCAAAGTTCTCTTTAACTGATTAAACTTAAGGAGATTCAGCAGTGTATCAGGCAGTTCATTAACCAGTTAGCAGCCCTGACAGCAAATGGCCACTTTCCCAGCTCTGTACACTGAAAAGGAGGCTTAAGGGCATTCCTGGACATGTTCCTGGCATTGCACTGGTTGGAGATGATGAGGAAGCAATTTGTTAAAGCAGGGGATGTTATGCTCAGGAGTGCCTATGAGGTAGCACAAAACATGATTGCTATTTGGTGTGGAATGTTGGTATTGTTTGCTCCCCCAAGTAGGCGAGTGAAGCTATGAGTGCAAGGAAATCTAACACTAACATTTTACACCAAATATTTGTATTTTTTTAATTAGTATTTTATGGGTTTTACCAGGTTCTCTCTTGTTTCACACCTGTGCATCCCCACGAGGTACACGCAAGGATGACTTGCAGGACACCCCACCTTCGGTCACCTGATACCACCTGTGCTTATTATTGACCACCATCCAGAGGCGGGTACTATGGGTGGGTGACTCCTCCCACCCAGGAGAGGAGAGCAATTTTTAATCCTGCTCCCACCCTCCCCATGCTGGCACCCCAGCAACCCAAGATCATTCCTGAACCGGGTTGCGGTGCAGCCGAGTAAGGCGTCCAGCGCCCAGCCCTCAGCACCACTGGACCAGCCAAATATTCATATTTTGAGCTGCCTTATGAGATATTCTTTGTATACCATGGGATTTCAAGTTCTTTTTGTGACAGAAACTGTAAAAGTTACAAAAGAAAACAGTACAAAATGTAAACTGTGCCCCTCTGTTCAATGGCTCACCATGAGGAATGCTAATCCATACTGATCAAAGGCTATATGGCATCTCACAGGTGAGAATATGTTTCTGAGCATGCTCAGTGTGGCCAAAAGGTGTGATAAACTTGGAGCATGCTCAGTGTGGCCAGACTGAATGAGAAGTTTCTGAGCTTGTTCAGTGACCAACTTCAGTTATTTTGCTCATGTATGGTTAAGATAACACTTTTATTTGCCAAATGTATTTGCATTTCCATGGTATATGAAGGATTAACCCACGATAAGGGTATAGGTTTACTGAGCATTTTTTTTATTCTAGTGTCTAGAAATCATATCACTGAAGGATAAGATTAAAGAACTAGAAACACTATTAAAGATGTAAAGAAGGATGGTAAAAGATAAGTAATCACTACTAGTAACAAGCTGCTCCCACCACTGTGATTTTACAACAAATAAGCAAATCACAAATGGACAGACACAAAACAACAAGAGATGCAAGCAGTAGTAGTGATGATAGTGGTTGGAGCCAAGTTATTAATAGAAAAACATCATAAAAAAAGGTAGGATGTGCATGGAATTCCCTGTTACTACACAAGATAAATTTGGAATCTTAGACTCAGATAATGAAAGTACAACACTGAGTGCTAACAGCATTACAGGGGTTCACAAAGATTATAATCATTGTCAGAATACCACTAATGATGACCAAATCACACCAAACAAGATAAAGAGTCCTTCTGCTAAGAAAATTAAACCCAAATTGGGTTCAGGCCCTGTCCTCACTGATTCTGGTCATACTACAAATGAAGCAGAATGCTTAATTAAATCAGGGTCCAACATAGATCTGGATAAAAAGTGGTGATCCAATACTAGAGCAACATCCTAATATCTCTACTGGCACACCAATCAGAAATGATACTGGCCATGTCCAATCAAATCAGTCCAATGGTAGTACTAATGACCACGCAGAGACAAATCATAGTACTGGGAGATTCGATCTTTAAATATACTGATGGCTATATCTGCCAAACAGATAAAGCCAATACCACCTGCTCTAGTTTTAGAGGGGCCTGGGTCTGGGAAATTGAATGCATGGTCCCAGACATTATGAAAAATGCAGGTGAAAATCCACTAATGATAATACATGTCGGCACAAATGACATTTCAAAATTCACACTAGAAAACATAAAAGAGGACTACATAAAACTGGCAACAACATTAAAACAATATGGAAGCGAATATTGTTTCTCTGAAATACTTCCTGTTCCAAGACAGCATTGAAAAACAGAAAAAAATAAAACAAGTCAATGAATGGTTGGGGAAATAGTGCCTCCAGAAAAAGGTCAAATGTATTACACACTGGGAAATATGTTCAGGGGATAAAAGCTTGTTCTGTTGGGATGATCTCTATCTCAACAAGAGAGGGACTGCTGTGCTGGGAAAATCCATCACAAACATCATAGAGGAAAATTTAAACTAACCAAGAAGGGGCAAACAGGGAAAGCTACTACATATACTGTGCAGGATTTTGATATATGCAAAATCTTGGTAGCTAATGTAAGAAGCTTAAATGTGGTTAAAATTTCAGAATTAATTGCAATAGTCATCCTGAAGCCAGGTTCTCCATAGCTACCAGTGTCCTTCTACCCAACCTGACCTTTGCGGCCCCTATTATACAGGGCATGGCTAAACAAGAGATTACCAGGATGCAAACCCTATATAATAAAATAGCTCGTTTCACAACCTTAGACCACCCAAGACGTCACCACTGTGACACTTTGGCCAATCTTCATTGGCCCACATTGGTCGCCCACCTCCAACACCCCTTGCTTGTCCAGGCCTACAAGCTTCTCAAACCCCACACTCCACCAAGCATTGCCAGGACCATAACCCTCAAACACAACCCAAGGAACCTAAGGACCTCAGATAGAATGCTATTAGAAGTCTCTAGGGTAAGGACAAATGCTGGCAGAAGATCCTTTTCCTCCCAAGCAGCCTGCCAATGGAACAAGCTCCCTCCCCAGGTCCAGGCCTCCTCCTCACTCATGAACTTCTGCACCAGGCTTAAGTCCCATCTGCTGACCTCAAGCGCATGCCACTGTCATGGCACTTAAAGCTCCTAAGGTACACCCTCCTCTCCAACTCCTGTCTCCCAGCTTAACCTTCCTACTACCTGTCTTATACAGACTGCTGCTTGAGAGCTATGTATAACCCCTGAATAAACTATATACAAAGTACTACCAATTGCTTACATGTCATGATGATAACCACGCCTGTACCCATGCCTGCATCCACTGCTTTTCTTTTACCGTGGCCTGTAAGCCATGCCTGTATCCACTATTTTTCTTTACTGTAACCACCTCATGATGTAACTCACAATGCCTCAAATGTTCCTTATGTCCTTGTTCATTCTTATAACTTGTATTGTTATCCCAGGTCGCCCCTGAAAAAGAGAACTTCAGGGCTCAGTGGGCCTACCCAGTCAAGCAAAATTTAATAAATAAATACATAAATAAAACATCTATATTGCTGCACTGTGTGAAACATGGTGGGATGAAATGCCTAATTGGTTTAATGGTATTCCAGGGTATACTCTTTACTATAAAAACAGAAACAATAAAAAAGGAGGAGGGGTCTGTATTTATGCATCAAACAAAATGGATATAAAAGATGCATTATCTGTTAATGCTATTGATACATAGTAGAAGGTGTTGCTATAAAAATTATACATCAGAATGGACAGCATTTTATATTAGCAAATTATTACAGACTGCCATCTTCCAAGCTTGAACAAGATCAGTTATTCATTTCTGATATTGAATTATTATCAACCTCATCTGATGTAATCATTGTAGGAGACTTTAATTTATCAGGGGTGGAGCGGGGTCAGCTTGTGACTAGAACATCTTTGGAAAGTCATTTTTCAGACTCTTTCATAATGGCTGGGCTGGAACAAACCATACAGGTTCCAACTAGGAGACCAAACACTCTGGACCTAGTCTTAACCAATATTGCATCTTAAATAACAAACCTAAATATTAGCAACCCTATTGGGAACAGCGATCATAATACCATAAGCTATGAAATTAATAAACAAAAATACAGTAGGGGGGATTAACTGTAATTATGATTACAACAAAGCCGACTTCTTAAAAATTAATGAAGCACTATCGAATTATAATTGAGAAATAGTATTTAAGGACCTAAACACTGACCAATGTTGGGAAATATTTAACTCTATCATAACAGAATTAGAAAACTTATATGGATGTACTTCTATGGAATGTAAGGGACATAAGGATACTAAACAACATGGTTTTATGAAAGGGAAGTCTTGTACTATAAACCTCATTAGTTTCTATTAGACAGTTATAGACCAATTAAGAAAACTCATAATAAAAAAGGGAAAGATTCCACTATGGTTAACAAGAAAAATAATACTACAAATTAATAATAAAGAAAAAGCATTTCTAAAAATGAAACAATGTCAGAGTCAAATAGAAACATAGAATTTGACGGCAGATAAGGACCGCTTGGCCCACCCAGTCTGCCCATTTCCCTACCTGATGGATAAGCTGCAGATCCTAGTTAACCAGCAGCCTACTTCTTCCTACCCCCACCCCCTAGAATTGCCTTATGACTGTCCCATGCATGCTTAAATTCCACCACTGTTTGTGACTCCACAACCTCCTCTGGAAGGCAGTTCCATACATCCACCACCCTCTCTGTGAAAAAATACTTCCTTAAATTTCCTCTGAGCCACCCCTTCTATCTTCAAATTGTGCCCCCTTGTTCTTGCACACCTCTTTTTTTGAAAGATGCTACCCTCTTGGACTTTGTTGATTCCCTTGAGGTACTTGAAAGTTTCTATCATGTCCCCCCTCTCCCTCCTTTCCTCGAGGTTATACATATTAAGCTCCTTAAGTCTCTCTTCATATGTCTTCCGGTGCAGACCCTGCATTTTAGTTGCCCTCCTCTGGACAGCTTCCATCCTGTCTATGTCTTTGCGGATATTGGGTCTCCAGAACTGCACGCATGATACTCCAGATGGGGTCTCACTAGCTGTCTGTATAGAGGGATAATAACTTCCTGTTTTCTACTATTGATGCCTCTCCTATGCATCCCAGTATCCCCCAGCCCTCCTTGCTGCCCTCTCACATTGCTTGCCCACCTTTAAATCATCTGATATGACTACCCCAGGTCCCTTTCCATTTTGTTGTTAGTATCTCACCCCCCATTGTGTACTCTTCCCTGGGTTTTGTTTCCCAGGTGCATTACCTTGCACTTCTTAGCATTGAATCTAAGCTGCCATACATTTGACCATTCCTCTAACCTTGCCAAGTCCCTTCTCATCCTTTCCACTCCACCTTGTGCATCAACTCTGTTGCAGATCTTTGTGTCATCTGCAAAGAGACATACTTTTCCTTCCAGTCCCTCTGCAATGTCACTTATAAAGACATTGAAGAGGACTGGTCCTAATACTGAACCCTGCGGTACCCCGCTACTAACCCCCCCTTTTTCAGAGTGGACTCCATTTACTATTACTTCTGTGTCCTATTCTTCAGCAAATTCTTTACCCAGGCTGTCATCTTGGGACCCACTCCCAGGCTGGCTAACTGTATATTATTCTTTTGTGTGGGACTGTGTCAAAGGCCTTGCTAAAGTCTAGGTAGGCCATGTCCACAGCCCTCCTGATCAACTACTTTGGTCACCCAGTCAAAGAAATCTATCAGATTTGTCTGGCATGACCTTCCACTGTGAATCCATGCTGCCTTTGGTCCTGTGCCCCTCTGGCCTCTAGATATTTAACAATTCTTTCCTTCAAGTGATTCCATCATTTTCCCTACCACTGAGGTTAAACTAACAGGTCTGTAGTTTCCTGCTTGCCTTGCTCCCACTTTTGTGAAGGGAATCACATCTGCCATCCTCCAGTCCTCGGGTACCACCCCATCCTCCCATGATTTGTTGAAGAGGGTAGTCAGTGGTGTCACTAGTTCTACCCTTAGTTCTTTTAGAATTCTGGGATGAATCCCATAAGGTCCCATTGCTTTGTCCACCTTCAGTTTTAAGAGTTCTTTCAGAACCCTTTCTTCTGTAAATGGGCTGGTAACTTCTGTATCCAGAGTGTTTCTACTGTTTGTTTAGGTACCTCCCCTCTTCCTTTGTAAATACTGATCAAAAATATCTGTTTAGTATCTCTGCCTTTTCACAGTCACCCTCTGCCCACCTCCCTCCCTTTATTAAGCCTCACTATCCCTCCCTTGGTCTTTCTTCGCTCCCTGATGTACCTATAAAAGGTTTTATCCCCCTTAACTGAGTTGGCTATCATTTTCTCGGTTTGGGCCTTTGCTGTTCTGACTGCCTTCCCAGCTTCCTTTTGCTTTAACTGATACAGTTCTCTGCCCTGTTCCTTCTGTGATTCCTTGTACTTCCTATGTATGAACATACAAAATTTGCCAGCAGATAAAGGCCTAGAGGTCTATCAAGTCTGCTCGAATGTGCAGCTAGTACCCCTTATTCTGCAGCTGCCCCTTCCTTCCACCCTTCCCCTTCATTAACCCTCCCCCTTGTCCTGTCCCATCCTCGTTTGAAGCAGTCCACTGTTCTACTGCATACCACTTCTGCAGGTAGCGCATTCCACCCAGCCACCACCCTCTCTGTAAAAAGTGTCTCCTCATCTCCCTCCTGAACCTTCCTCGCTCCAGTCTCATATCATGCCCCTGGTGCCCTCCCTCCTTACTTTGAACAGCCCCTCTGTACCTGTCTTGTTTATTCCTTTCATGTATTTAAGGTTTCAATCATGTCCCCTCTCTCCTCTCTTCCAGTGAGTACATGTTCAACTCCTTCAACCTTTTCTCATATGATAAGTCCCCCAGACCCTTGATCATCTTTGTAAGCCCTGCGCTGCACTCCCTCAGTAACTTAATGTCCCTCTTCAGATATGGACGCCAGAACTGCACGCAGTACTCCAGGTGTGGTCTAACTAATGACCTATACAGTGGCAGAATCACCTCCTCCCTCCTCAAGGATATACCCCTTGCAATACAACCCAGCATTTTGTTGGCCTTTGCAGCTGCCATCCTACACTGTGCCGAGTTGTTCATTGACCCTGTGATGAGCACACCCAGATCCTTCTCCTCCTCTGTCTGGGCTAGCTGCACTCCCCCTAGCTGGTAAGTCCTCCTTGGGTTCTTCATCCCAAAATGCATCACCTTGCACTTTTTGGCATTAAAGCCCAGTTGCCAGGTGTCTGACCAGGTTTCAAGCTTTGCCAGATCATCCTGCAACCCCTGCCATCCCCCTAGGTCATCCACCACCGCGCCTACCTTGGTATCATCAGCAAAGAGACTGATCTTGCTCTTGATGTCCCATGATATGTCTGCAATGAATAACCCAAACAACACTGGTCCCAACACCGAGCCCTGTGGGACACCGCTCATCACTGCCCTTGGGTGTGAGAGCTCCCCACCCACCACCACCCTCTGTTGCCTTCCCTGCAGCCAGTTTCCTACCCATCTCACCAGCATTGCACCTGCCCTGTGCCTACTAACTTCCTTCCCAGCCTTCCATGGCACTGGGTCGAATGCCTTACTGAAGTCCAGATACAGGACATCCACTGCATCCCCTGTCCAGTTGCCTAGTTGCCCAGTCATAGAACTCGACCAGGTTGGTTTGGCAGGATCGGCCACGTATGAAGCCATGCTGTCTGCTGTCCTGTAGTCCTTGGCCTCTAAGAGGGCCACCAGCCTCCCTTCAGGATAGTCTCCATTAGCTTACCCACAATGGATGTGAGGCTCACTGGTCTGTAGTTTCGGTTCATCCTTGGGGCCACTCTTGTGGAGGGGCACCACATGAGCCATCCTCCAGTCCTGAGGTACACACCCCGAATGTAGTGAGGCATTAAATAGGTCTGCCAAAGGTCCTGCAAGGACCTCTGCCAGCTCCTTCAGTACCCTGGGGTGGATGCCATCTGGGCCTGGTGCCTTGTCCACCCTCAGTGCCTTCAAACCCTCTCGAACTCTGCCCTCCATGATTTCCCCATCTGTCACCACTTCCCCCTCGTCTGCCATTTCTCCCCATCTTGGGTGTCACCCCCTCTTCTCTTTAGTAAATACTGAGCAGAAGTACTCATTTAGTGCTTCCCCTTATCGCACCCTGCTTCCACCCAACCCCCCTCCTTCCTAATCCTTACTATGTGGTCCTTACAGCTCCTTTTCTCCCTGATGTACTTAAAGAAGTCCTTCTCCTCTTCTTAATGCCTTGTGCCAGCCTGAGTTCCGTAGATGCTTTGGCTCCCCTTACTGCCCTTGTCACCTCCTTGATTCTGTCAAGTACTCTCTCTGTCCTCCCCTCCCTGTTTTCTTGTATTTCCTAAAGGCTCTTTTCCTCCTTACCTTTTCCATGACCTCCTTGCTCAACCAGCTCGGTTTCTTAGCCCTAGCCTTCTTGCTCTGGGCTTTGCAGCAGGTTTAGTTGCCTCCACTATCCCCAACTTTGAGGCTCCATCTCTGGTTAGTATCCATACTAGATTGAATTCTGGCCAGGTACCCTTTTACCACTTCCCCATCCTCCCAAAGTCAGCCCTCCTGAAGTCCAGCACTCTTGTGCCAGATTCCCTCCTTCCTTGCCCATATCCAATGTGAGCCATACTGAGTGGTGGTCACTCCTGACAGCAGGTTCCTCTGTAAGTTCTCTCACAAAGTCCCCATTTGCCAGCACAAGGTCAAGGGTATTCCCTAACCTGGTTGGTTCACTGACCATTTGCAGCAGGAAGCTGTCCTGGAAGGCATCCAGCAGTACCTGCTCCCTTCTGTTCCTGGTTGTTGGGGTGCTCCAGTCCACTCCTGGCATGTTGAAGTCCCCACAATCACCACACTACCTTCTCATGAGGTCCTCCTGATCTGTCCCGCTAGTTCCCTGTCTAACTCCTCCATCTGAGATGGTGGCCTGTACACCACTCCCATTCTAAGACTCTATTCTTGGAATCCTGGATTTGCACCCAAAGTGACTCTGTACTACCCTCCTCCCTTCCTCCCTTACACACTTCAGTCCTTCCTTCACATATGGTGCCACCAACCCTCCTTTCTCCAGTCACCCTGTCCCTACTGAAATAACTTGTACCCTGGTACAGACAGGTCCCAGTCATTATATTGGGTGGCCCATGTTTCGTGATGGCTGCAATGTCCACCTCTCCCTCTGCCATGAGAACCTGCAACTCTGCAGTTTTCCTCCCAAGGCTCCTAGCATTAAGGGTAACCACCTTCCACCTTCCTCCCATCCTGCCCTCCTTTCCTAGCATCACCAATAGTACTTGCCATTTGTCCTTTGTCACTGTTATGGGGGTAGCTCATATGATTTCCTAACCTGTGGTCTCTGCATATCTCTTCCCCAACTGCCACTCCACTCCTAGTTTAAACTCCCAACTTCCTCTATATATTCTTCCATCCTCTGCTTCAACACTTTCTTTCCTTCCTCACTCAAGTGAAGTCTGTCCTTGGCATAGAGACTACTGTCCTCCCAGG
The DNA here is from genome assembly GCA_016271365.2 of Neoceratodus forsteri. Classification (NCBI taxonomy): domain Eukaryota; kingdom Metazoa; phylum Chordata; order Ceratodontiformes; family Ceratodontidae; genus Neoceratodus; species Neoceratodus forsteri. The sequence goes on from JADMNL010000029.1 coordinate 219,487,729, forward strand.
TCCTCCCCACCCCCAACAGCCCATACCCTTTAGCACAACACCAGGTTCTTAGCCATCTGTTAAATTCCTCTATTCTCAGCTTTCTTGTTGTGCTTGCCTTTGCATCGGAGTATCTCGGAAAAAGTTACTGATCTTCCTGCCCCTCACATAATTGTGCTAGTTCCTCAAACCTCCTCTGGACTATATCCACTGTCTTGTCAGCCAGGTCGTTTGTACCAAGATGTATAATTAAATGAGGCTTGTCCCTACCCTTCTAGCATATTTCAGAACAGACTGTCCCACCCTTTCTGCTGTCATTCCTGGCATGGCCTCCACCCAAATGCGACTATGCCTCTCGCCTTGCTACCCACCTAACTCCTCTTAGTATTGAGTCCCCAGCACTAAGATTCCACCCTCTTACTCCCTGCTTGCTTCCTTTTATCTCCCTCCCTCATTTCCAGCTCCTCTTCTTCCTCCTGCACATTATGTCCCTTTTACCCCAGTTGCAGTTCTCCCAGCAGAACTTCCCCCCACTCCAGTTTGGTCCAGGCATTTATCAATTACTCCTCTAATTTCATCATTTCCCTCCTCCACCTTCTTCCTCTCTAGCAGTGCACAGCTGTTTTCTGAAGGCCCTTCACAAATGCCCGCTCCCTCTCTCTTCATAGTAACCTGTTCTCTCCTTTCCACTCCATGACTTTTGCCACTTCTTCGCCTCCCCTCACAAGTCCCTATCTCCTCCTTCCATTTGACTTTTGTCTCCTGACCTGGTTTCCCCGGCAATTGTTCTTCCTGGCCTGGGCCCCTTTGTCTCTGCTTCCCTTCTTCTGAGCCTCTCCTCACCACTGTTGGCTTAAATTGCCCTCCCTCATCTCCCCTTCTTCCTCCCTCCAGTATTGCGCTAAACCCACCCCCAATCTGCCTTGCCTGTCTTAGTTCCTCCTGCAGACCCTCAATCTTCCTTTCTAAGTTTTCTATGTGGTTGCACACTAAACATCCTCCCACTCCAGGCAATGTTTAGAAAGATTGGTGCACATGATCGTTGCAGCCTACCACCTACCCATTGCTGTCGTTGCCCACCAGCGCCCCCACCTTCAGATGCAGGATACCAAACACTCCCCAAGTCCCACTCTCCCCCTCTATCAGTGCAAAACATTCTTTATTTCCCTTACCTCCTTTGTTGCACACGTTTAGATATGTTGAGCAACTGCTTTTTATATTCCTATCCACACTCAAAAATACTTTAAGTAGCCATTGCACAACCTTCTTCAACTCCTACTCCTCCTTTACCCAATGCAATAACTATGTGAAGTAGTAATAATGAAAGCACCTAGATTTGCATTTACTTCCCTTCCACTGAGAGGCAGTCACCTCTTCACTTGCTCAGTTCCTTTCCTGGATGTCTGCTTCTGTTATGACAGGTGCAAATCCTTTGCCTGTTTGAGGAAGTGATGTCAGAATCCCTAGTACAAAGGGAATAATTGACCAGGGGTGGGTGGGGTGAATGCTGAATGCTTTCTTCTTCTCTTGAACCTTCACTGCCACTTCCTTTGAGAACCATAGTGATTTCTTACCTCGTTTCGTTTTGTTTATTTGCTTTACACAAAGGCTCGATACCTCTGTGATGGCAGTTTTTATTATTCCCCATTGTTCTGCCACCCCTCCTTCCTGCCCATTTGCTAGTGCATTCCTTAGGCACTCACCCATTTTGACAAAGTCAGCCTCCTAAAATCCAGTACCTTAGTCTTTGTAATGGCTTGACTCTATTGCTGTGTTTATGGAACCATACTGTTCGATGGTCGCTAGTTCCCAGATGGCTACCCACTTCTACATCTGTGATCCTCTCTTCATCTCCATTTGAGAGAACCAGGTCTAAGATTGCTCCCTCTCAATTGGGCTCCAATACTAGTTGTCTAAGGCATGCCCCTGTAGGGCATCTAGAATAACCCCACTCTTAGAAGTGGCTGCTGCAACTGCACTCCAGTGAACATCTGGCATATTCAGATCACCCATCAGCAATATCTCCCTTTTCTGCCATTCTAAGTATACTTTATAATTTCCTTGTCCATTTCCTCCCCTGAGAAGGGGTCTGTATCTAACCCTGTGCATATTGTGGTGCCATTGCGGTCTCCAAATTTACCCACAGTGCTTCTTCTCCTCCTGTTTACCCTTTTGTTCTGTTGCTTTGATTCCTTCCCTTATGTAAAGAGCTCCTCCTGCTCCTCTTTTACCCTCCCTGTCCCTCCTGTAGATAGTATATCCTGGTATGTTTACATCCCAGTCATGGTTTTGTGTACCATGTTTCTGTGACTGCCACAATATCAGATGTTCCTCCTCCATCAAGGCCACTAATTCAGGAAGCTTGTTACTCAGACTACGGGCATTGGTACTCATTGCTCTCCATTTTTGATGGTTTTACCTTCTGTTGCAGCATCCCCACTGACCTTTCTACCTTGGTCTTTTTCTCATTTAGTACCCTGTTTTGTAGGGGAGGCGGGATTTTCCTGCTGTTATCAGTGCCTCCCCTTGACTAGTTTGAAAGCTTGCCAATGAAGCATTTAAACCGATTGCTCAAAAGACTTGTTCCCTTCCTGGACAGATGCAGACCATCCTGCATCTTATAACTATATATATATATATATATAGTAATAACTATAAAATGGAACTAAAGAAAACAAAATCACTAGTCAAAAAGGAAAGAAGAAAGACTGAAGTAAAACTAGCACTTACAAAAAAAACAAAAAGCTTTTTTTTCTTCTAATTAATAAAAATAAAAATCAGAGTCACAGTATAACAGCTTTGAATGATGATGGTAATGAAATAACAAATCCACTAGAAATGGGTAATACACTAAATATTTTTTTGGTTCAGTTTTTAATATCTGTGATAACTGGTCAAAAAATAACACAAACCTGACACAATTACAAGTGATTACTATGGATAAGGTAGAAACAGCCATTAAATACATCAGAGCAGATGCAGCGGTAGAGACAGATGGCTTTAATCCATTTTTTTCTAAAAATACAATCCATTCTATTTCACTTCAACATACATTTAATATGTCACTAACCAAAGGGATAGTACCCTATAAATGGAAGCAAGCTCTGGCAGTTCCAATATATAACAAGCATTTGTCAATGCCGAATGTTTGCTTACTGGCATTGGCAGTGGTAGTGTAGAAGTTACAGAGCTGCGTAATAGGAATGGCAGTGAAGTATTGAACTAAAGCCAACCCCACCACCACCCTGCAGAGAGTGACAGGCATTGGGGTGTGCATTTGGGTCGTCAGGCATAACGTCCGCCATTTCACCACACCCACTCTGCAGAGACTGACAAGTGTGGACGTGTTCCTTGGGGTCTTTGCCTTGCGCGCACTTATCCATTAGGGAAATACGGTGATGGAAGGTATAGAAGAATGGGGTGAAGTTTGGGCCGAAGAGTCCAAGGCATACCTCGATGCCTCTCAGTGACTGCAGGGTGTGGAATGGTATGAGCATCACAGGCAAGAATCCCAAGTCACACCCTGATTCCTGTCATTCTCTATAGAGGGTGGGCGATTTAGTTGAAAAGCCGAATACCTCAGGCATTCGTTGGTATTTTAACTCCAAATCTTCAACATGTTTGTTTTGGACCCCACCTCATGAACAGGGGAATATTAGTTTGGTAGCAAAAAGCTGCTTATGCACAGTGACTACGGGTTTAGCACCACAGGTGCAAAATATTCGAACAGGCTGTAAAAATGACAGCTGTACTCTTCCATGGGGAGGTGTAAAAATGGCTATGTTGCAAATGTGTAGTAAAAGTATTTAAAAAATGGTGAAGTCACGGGTACATAGAAACTGTGCAGCGCACACCGTTATATAAGTAGGTTGGGGATATTTTATAGCAGATTGTCAACTCAGGCATTTTGGTGCCTCCGATCATGAACAGTGTCACTGTGATTTTCTTTATCTGTGCCGAACAATGATTTCCCACAGCGACCACGCACCTCTGCACTGAAAGTGTGAAAACACACTTTGGCCATGTTGTGAAAAATGGCAGCTGTATTGTTCATAAGGAAGTGCTGAAAAATGCCACTAGTGAAAATCTGGACTGAAAATATTACGAAGCCATGAACTAACGAGGATGCGTGGAAACTGCACAATGCTCACTCGTAAAAGTCATTTTTAGGTATTTTTTCACAAAGTTTTCAACATAGCCATTTTAAGACCTCTGCTCATGAACAGTGTCACTGTGGTTTTGTTAATGTGTCCCATGCATTGAGTTTTCTGTTCGACTGCTGCATTGTCGCTTCATGGTGAGGAAACACATTTGGGCAGGATGTGAAAATGACAGCTGTACTGCTCATAAGGAGGTGTGGAAAAATGGCAATGTTGGAAATCTGGAATGGAAATATTGACAATTCGCAAACCTATGAGCGTCGTAGTGAGACTGTACAGCACACTAGTAAAACAGTCACTTTTAGGAATTTTTCACCAAATTTTCAACATAGCCATTTCAAGACCTCTGCTCATGAACAGTGTCACTGTGATTTTCTTAATTTGTCCGTACATTGATTTCACACACCATTCCGCCATTCTGCGCTACAAGGTGGAAACACATTTTAGGTGAGATGTGAAAAAATGACAGCTGTACTACTCTATAAGACAGTGTGGTGAAATGGCAATGTTGAAAATCTGGATGAAAATATTGAATTACGAACTTACGAGCCTGCATAGGAACTGCTAGCATACGCTCGTTAAACAGTCATTTTGGAATTTTGCCAAATTTTCAACATGGGGCTTTTTGGTCCCCCTTCTCATGAATGATGTCACTGTCATGGTGGTATTCAGTCCCAAGCGGTGATTTTGCAGTCACTGTGCGAAATCACTCTTCGACCCGAATAACGCCATGACGGTGATATCATTCATGAGAAAGGTCCCAAAACCCATGTTGAAAAATTGGTCAAAAATCCAAAACTGCCGAGATATGCAATAAAGTTGAAACCCCCTATGTAACCCATTATACGCTTACGGCATTTCCTCAGTTCGCGGTCGGCTTTGAAGAGTGCAGGCGTGTTCCCGTCCACCGAAGATCGTCGTGCTGGAGTCCGGAGGTAAGTATGGGGTGAGGGGTGTTGGGAAGCTGGGTGTGCAGTGGGTGAGTGCGGGTTGTGGGAGGAGTTCGGAGATGCTGCCATGGACCGTTTTGCTTTTCAGGTTAAAACAAAAAGGCGTCGCGGACCGCCTTGCCACGCTGGGGTGGGCTCCCAGCGTGCTGCTTGTTTTGAGAGGGGCGTTCAGCCAGCGGGAGTTGGGGCACCCCGTCGGCAAAAAAGAAAAAAAAGCATGGACCGTTTGCCACGCTGGGTGGGCTCCGAGCGTGGCACAAGACTTGGGAGGGCGTGTTCAGCCGGCCGAGGTTGGGTACCCGTCGGCAGCATGATGGATTGCCACGCTGGGGTGGGCTCCAGCGTGGCACCAACTACTGGGAAGGGGAGGAGACAGGCGCAATTCAGCCCGGCGAGGTTGGGCACCCTGTCGGCTATACACTACTGTGGGGCGCTGCGCCTGTGGCTGGGGGGGATCTGCACGTGAGCAGCTTATCATCGCTGCTCACTCAAGCGTAGCTCCCCCTTTCAACTGTATGCCACTGCATTTTGGAGCTTGTCATAGACAGCTCAAAAATGCATTAACTGAAAGCGCGCCTGCCAGCACAGTGCCTGAATGGAGGAGGTGACACACCTCCGAAATCTCCGGTTAAAGCACTATGTTTCTTGCACATGCGTGCAAGCAAACATAAAAAGGGAAACAGAAAGGAAGCAGAGAATTATAGACCTATAAGTCTAACTCTGGTTGGTTGTAAAACCATAGAAAGAATTCTCAAGAACAGAATGGAAATAGAGATGGAATGTAAGGGGCATAAGGATACTAAACAACATGGTTTTACGAAGAGGAAATCTTGTACTACAAACCTCATTAGTTTCTATTAGACAGTTAATAGGTCATTGGATCTAGGTACCCTGTGGATGATGTTTATCTAAATTTTAAAAAGGCCTTCGACAGAGTTAGTCATGATATCTTGGTCAAAAAAATGGAACACGTAAGATTAGACCCATAAATAATCAGGTGGGTATCTGACTGGTTGACTGACAGAACACAAGTAGTTAAAGCCTCAGATACTTACTCCGATCCTATTAAAGTGACTAGTGGAGTCCTCGAAGGATTGGTCCTCGGCCCTATCCTTTTTTGGAATTTTTATATTGGATCTACAAAATGACATTGTGGGCTACATTAGTAAATTTACTGACGATACAAAACTGTGTAAAGAAGTTAATACCATAGAAAATATTATTGCATTAAAAAAATTTATCAATACCCTGGAAAACTGGGCAAATTTAAATAACATGGCATTTAATGAAAACAAATGTGTTGTAATGCACTTTGGTCCCCGAAATCCACATGAGAAATATTACATGAATAATAAAGAACTGAGGCAAGTTAAAAGTGAGAAAGATCTTGGAATCATGATAAATGATCTACTAATCCCAGGGGAACACTGTAGACATATAGCTCTCAGGACCAATCATATCCTTAGATCCATCAAAAAATATTTCATTTGTAGGCAAGAAATGTTCATATTACCAGTGTATAATACTTATATTAGACCACACTTGGATTATGGAGCTGCTTTTTGGTCCCCATGCCTAGCCAAGGATAGAAAACATTTGGATAACATCCAAAGAAAAACCACCAAACTCATTCCTAGACTAAAAAATTTACCATATAAAGAAAGATGCAGAACATTACAACTGTACAATCTTGAAATTAGATGACAGAGAGAAGATCTTTTATTACTCTTTAATATCCTACAGGATAAAAACTTATGGAAGAATGCAATATCAAATATGCAAATAAACTGAATATACTAAGATGTAACAATAGACAGTTATTTGTACAAAGGACATTTAGAAATAAAAGGAAATTACTTTACAATTAGGGCAGTTCAATTATGGAATAAACTTCCACAGAAAATAATCACTTCAACCAAGTTTGAACAATTTAAAAATGAATTAGATAAATACTATATGGGCACTATATTTTATTGACCCACATGGTGTGGGGAGGTAAACTTGATGGGTCCAACAGGCCTTCTTCTACCTTATAAAAACTGTGTAAACTGTGTAATTAGCATCAGTTGGGTATATAAGAAACAAAGGTGCAGATACAGGCATCTTCCATCCTCTCAAAGTTAGCAGGGTATACAAATTTAACTACATACGCTTGCAGATAAAATATGGGGCTTAAAAGTTACATGCGTCTCATGGATTTAAATATAATTTCCTCTCATGTACCCTCCCACCCTTGTCCAGGACGACAAGCTCACATTTTCACTCTACCCTACAAACTGTAGAGGCTGAACCTAGCTTTTCATCCTGAGGGGCCCCATGGGGGGGCATGGATGAGAGTCCAGCCAGATCATCCATGTTGTCCATCTCCGGGTGTAAATGTGCAGGTTTTGGTTTATTTTAAAAGTCAACTCCTCTAGTTCTGAGATCTTCTGAATCACCTGGAACCAACAATGTTTAGTGGGTGGTTCAGCCTTCAGCCATGAACGAGTTAAGGCCTTATGTGCTGCTGTTAAGAGAATGGCCCAGAGATAGAGTGAATCTACACCTTTTAGAGTCAGAGGGGGAGCACTCAGGATAACATTTGGCCACACCAGGGGTGAGTTCAGAGAAAAGAGATCCTTAATAGCAGGAGCCACCTCTCCCAAAAGGGTTGAATCTGCGGAGCAAGCCCAGAAAATGTGTAGATGGTTTGCCTCTGATTCTCACATAATCCCCAACAGGCCACCGGCCTTGTGGGTTTCTCTTTGTTTAAAACTTTAGGTGTGAGGAAGTAGTGACACTGATCTTCCAACCAAATTCTTGCCAGTGTGGGAGCATGTGGTCCCTGTGGCAATGTGGAAGACACTGTCCCAGTTGACCTCCCCAAGGTCTGGTGCCCCACTTCTCCCTGCCAGCTCAAATTAATCTTAGCTAGTGGGTCACCCTCAAGCCAGCCAGAGATTTATGAATTGCAGAGATCAGGCACCACTGGACCTGAGCATTCCAGCCCATACAGAATGCTTGTCAGAAAGGAGCGGCCTGATCCGGTCCTGATCTGTTTTGAAGGAATGAATGTACGCTCTGGCCTGAAGGTATCTAAAATGGTCAGAGTTCTGCAGGCCAAATGCATTTTATAGGGATTCAAAGTCTTGCACTACATCCCTGTAGGAATTGGTTCGGAACACAAGACCAATTCTATCTCAGGTTTCAAAGGTATGGTCTTGATGGGCTAGTGGAAAACAAGGGTCCCAGGCCAGTCTGACAATGGGCCAGATTGAGGCCTTCAGTTTATATTTTTGCCAAACCCTGTGAACCATTCTCACAGTGTCCCTTACCATGGAGAGTCTGGGGTGGAGTTTTATGTGTTGAGGGAATACCATTCTAGTCTCCATTGGTGGGTCCTGCTCCTCCTCCTATCCCTTCTCCATTTCTTTCCAGTTTGAAGAATAAGCAGGGTTGGACCACTGAAGGCTACCCTTAGCTGCACAGCTAGGAAACAGTCCTCAAAATCTGGGAGGGATCTTCCACCCTTGCCTTTATGTGTTTGTAAAATGTTAAAATTTATTCTAGGCCTCAATTGTTCCAAACAAATTTTGAAAATCAGTTTATGCCAGACCTGGAAGTGTGACTTATGGATAAAGGAGGGTAGACATGGGAATAGATACAGGAATTTGGGGAGTATATTCATGGTGATTGTTTGAATCCTAGAATACATGGGGAGATTTATAATGACCACCTCTCAAAATCTTTTTTCATTTGGTGCATCAGTGGATTGTAGTTTACCTAAAGAGTTGAGAGGTGTGCTTAGTGATGTAAACACCAAGTATTTCATTTTCTCTGCAGACCAATTCAAGTGGAGGAGATCCTGAATTGTCTTTGAGGGGTGTAGAAGAAATTGAGTACTTCTGTCTTGGTCCTATTCAGGGAGTAACCACAGTGCCCTCCAAACTCCTCCAAAATGGACCACACCTGTGGGATGGACCGCTCAGGCTGAGACAGACAGAGCAGAACATCGTCTGCATACAGGAATATTTTCCAGTTCAGGCCCCCCCACCTCAGTCCTCCAGATATTGTCTGATTGACGAATAGCTTCCACAATGGGTTCAATTTATAGGGTGAACAGGAGGGGAGAAAGGGGTCATCCCTGTCGGGTGCCCCTACCCAACCTAAATCTGTTAGATAGCCTCCCATTTACTCTGACATAGGCCTGTGTACCAGAGTAGTGAACCCTGATGCTATCAATCAAGGTCTGAGGGAAGCCCATGCACTCCAGAACTAAAAATAGGAACCCACAGGAAACCTTATCAAAGGCCTTTTCAGCATCTAGACTCGTCAGGCATGTGGAAATACGAGTGCGGTGAATAGAATCAATCAAATTTATTGTAGAGCGGACACTGTCAGGAGCCTGACGGCCAGACATAAAGCAGGTCGGGTCCAAATTGATCAGGTCAGGTAATAGGGAGTTTAATCTGGAGGCTATTATAGAAGTTAATATTTTGTAATCCAAATTAAGGAGGGAGATACAGGTAGGATTCGCAGTGGTAAGGTCTTTGGTTCTCTTTGCAAGAGAAATATTAGCATATTGCCATGAGGGGAACAGGATTCCTTCTGTCCAGATGCTAGAGAAGACAGCCAGTAATAAAGGAGCCATCTCCACTTTAAAGGTTTTATAAAATTCTGCACTGAAGCCATCAGGGCCGGGACATTTTCCAGTTTTTAGATTTTTTTTATGGTATTTAAGATTTCCAGCTGTGTAATTGGTCTAGTCAGTGACTGGCCCCTCTCCAGTGTGAGTGAGGGGAGGGATAGGTATAGGGACCTGAGATCGCTCACCTTTTCCTGCAGGGTCGATTCCGCCTGAGGACTATAAAGTTTAGAGTAATAGGAAACAAAGGCTTCTATGATTTGGGCCGATTGGTTGACTGGAAGGCGAGTCAGAGGGATACAATTTTAGTGATGGTGGCTCTGGCTGTATGTTGCCAGAGTCAGAACGCTAAAAGTTTGGTCCCTCTGGGGCCTCCCTCATAGTACTTTTGTTTTAAGTAGAAGAGGGCCTTTTCAATTTCTTCCTTTTGCAATTTCTGCAAATCCCTCCTGTGACCTTTCAATTCCAAATCCCTATGCTCCTCCCATTTCATTTTCTGTGAACTCTCAAGTTCCCTAATTTGGGTGAGAAGCTCCTATTGCTTCTCATAAGAGCTTTTCTTATGAGAAGCTATTGAAATTAGCTTCACCCTGAGGTACCTAAGAGTGTCCCACACTCTCAGGTGTTATTTCCTTTGTTGTATGTAGCTACAGTACCTTTAATGTGTTTGAGCTCTTCCACTACAACTCTATCCCGGAGGAGGGAAGTATTCAGTCTCCAGTGAGTATTTAGTTTAGGGAGGCAAAATCCACCTCCAGGAAAACAGGGTTATGGTAGGACAGGATAAAGGTCCCTAGAAAATGTAAAGAAAGTGTCTAATCTCAAGAAAATACAGAATCTGGGAGAGTAGTAGGTATAATCCCTTGCTCTAGGGTATTTTTCATGCCAGATATCCACTAGTGCCACCTGATTCATGATCTTTTTAAGAGATTGAGCCTTTCAAAAGTCTGGATTAGGGACTTGTGAGGTGGTGTCCAGACTCCTGTCGAACACCAGATTCCAATCCCGACCATTATCAAGATCCTTTAGTTTTTTCAGCTAGGAGCTGAGAAAGGGACGAGTAAAATGAGAGAGGGAACCCGGGAGCATACACATTTACCAGGGTGACCCGAGTGTCCTGAATTGTGCCAATCACCATGATATATCTAGCCTCAGGATCTTCCACCACTTCCTCTAGTTCTAAAGGGAGAGCAGCAGACAGGGGTATGGTTACTCCCCTCTTTCTACGAGAGGGTAGGGATGCGTGGAATAAGTAAGTGAAGGAGTTGGACTTCAGCTTCAAGGCCTCTGTGGGTGACAAATGTGTCTCCTGTAAGAAGTTTACTTCACATTTCTGTGCTGATAAATATCTCTGAATCTGCTTCCTCTTGATAGGGCTGGAACACTATTTATATTATAGGAAAGAACCTTAGTGTATTGATTAGCCATTTAAATACCGAGAGGTAGAGTCATCCGACTTCTGAAGCAAGGAAATGAGCCTGTACCATGACTGGCAACCAAGACCCTTTTTAAAGAACAGTTTACCCATTGGAAATGTAAACAGATAACAATTAAACAGGTTGAAATATAGATAGAAAAGTAGTAACACCCAAAATGAGGCATAAACTTTGTGCTCAGGCCAACTCATTATACAGGCAAAAAGCAATCAAACTGTAAAGAGTCCCAAAGTTTGTGGACCTTGGTGCCACTTCACCCACAGTGGGCTGTCATGATTTCCAAGGGATGGCTGGAAGGTGTTCCACAACCAAAAGGTAATCACTTGTGCATTTAAAATAAGGGAGCTCAAAATTATGAGTGGGCCCCATGGCCCCCGGGATAAATCCCGGACATGGCCCACACTTTTCCCATCAGCAAACATCCAGGGAGGTGCCACTGTACCACCCCTCCCCATCCAAAAGTATTATTATTCAAATTAAAGGTGTTCACCCTTATCTAGCTATATATGATTTAAAAGAAACTTTTAAGATGGGTACATAAGGAAATACCACAAATGACCTATAGATGGTGAACATCATACTACAACAAACAACAAGTGAACCAAATAGTTCTTTTGTTTGACTCCCCCTCAGTACCTGTACTGAAGGAGCCTGGAGTGTCCTGTAAAACAAAGGCTTTCAACATGTTATTGAACAAGAAACATCAGTATAAATCTGAGCCTCCTCCCTTCTGGTATATTGAGTATCCCTATGATACAGGCGTTCTCTCAGCTCATTTACAGATTTCAGGAGTAAAAACCCTCATCGACCCACGGAGTACCCAAATATGGACACTGACAGGAGCCCTTTGTCGTCACTAGGAAGAACCCCCCCTTCCCATAAGACCCAGCACAAGTCCCCAAAAGGCGATTGCCTGCGGCAATCAAAACTGACAGAATACCAGTTGCAGGCAGTCTGAGTTGAAAGGGATCAAGGCATTGCATAATTGTAGAGTCATGCTGTGAGAGAGGTCAGACCACATCAGAAATGCTCTGGAAGAACATAAAGACAGGATCATCTGTTTTGGCAGGAGATCATCGCGGGGCCGCTCAGCCCACTGCCCCCCACCCACCTTCAAAAGGCAAGGGGTAGCAACAGTGTCGGCAACTGAAAGGGTTCTCCACGGTACTCACTACATCAGTAATAACCAGTCCGTTGCCCGCCTCTAATCACTTCTGCAGGATGACTGCCATAGTAGGCCCAGGAGTCATGGGGCAAGAGTGGCATGGAAGCTGTGCCAAGGAGAGCTGGGAGCCAGAAAGCATCGGAAAGGGTGGAGTCAGCTGCCCAAAGGCAGGATTTTTTCAGGATCAGCATCTCTCAGGTCGCAGGAGCTGGTGAAGAGCCACTGGTAGAGGCAGAGCTTGGTCCCTCCCATTCCTCCTGCAGGTGCGGTGCATTCTTGTTCACAGAGGAGGGTCGCCATACTTCCACAGCATTGAAGAGGTATCTGCTCGGAGGTTCATTTGGGGGTTCTTTGCAACAATCCTGGCTTGAATGTTCCTTTCTGGGCCACAGTCCAAGCAGAGGCCAGCAGGTCTGCTCCAGCCTTTTTGACCAGCGAAGTGCTGATTCAAGGTTCTCTAAGAAGGATGAGGCAGCCAAGAGATCCTGAAACACCTTATTGCCCTGCTCCATAGACACCTTAAGCCTTGCAGGGTATAGAATCTGCCCTTAACATTTTTGCATGCAGTTTCTTAAATCGCCATATAGGTTCTTCTCGCTTCCTGAACCGCTGAAGTGTGATCATTGTCTAGAAATTGGTGCTCCAGAATTCTAGGCCTCCTGCTGCCAAGCCTTATGGAGCAGATTTCCCCGGCTCTGTACGAGGTTAGTCTAGTAAAGATCTTGGTCTCGCATCCAGAATATGGGTCCGAGGGCCGAGGGACCAATGGGCATGATCCATCGTTAAATCAAAATCTTCCAGGAGTAGATGGAGCTCCAAAGCAGGTCCTGGAGAAAAGAAAACATCTCCTTGTTTGTCCTCAGACCTCAGAGACCCCACAGACTCTGATGTTTTGCCTGCTACTTATCCCTCTAAGTTATTGAGGCGGTCGTGAGCTCTCTATCTCGGGTGAGCAAGTATAGTAACAAGCGGTCATGCCTGTCTGCTCCGACACCCGGTAAGGCATAGTTCCAATTGTTCTGCCTTATGATCAATTTTGCTCATGTCGGTGTGAAGTTCAGAGAGTGTCTGGTCTATTTTCATTACTGTGTGAGCTACCTGCATGATGGTTGCAATTAGGTCAGCTTGGGCCTCCCTGCCATCGACTTTGTCAATTGCAGGCCCTCTGGAGCGTCCGATCCTCTGCAGAATTTGCATTTTGTGCTTGGAGAAGCTCTTTTAATTTTTGTGCTGGAGTGGTCGGAGGTTTACCAGACCAATATCTTTTCATTTTTGCTGGTGATGATATCTTCTAGCAGGTGATGTAAGGTGATTTTGTTCGGAGGGCGAGAGTCTCGGGCTAAGCAACCATTAGCTTGCTGATGTCACCAAGTTCAGTTTTACTGAGCATTAATCCATGCCTGGAGGGGTAGTTGGAGTCACGAGGTCAAGCTGAGTGAATTTAACCACCCAGATGTGAATTAATGCTCAGTAAACCATACCCTGGAGTGTGTTAATCATCTTTGCCACATTGTGGGTGTGAATGTTTTTTAACAAATTTATTCTTATTTTTAAGGTGTTGTTCTATGCATTGAGTTTTAAAATTTGTATAGCATTTTTGTAAAGGTGCCCTGAGCTTTGGAAGGGCACTTTATATAAATAAAGTTTGCTTTGCTTTGTGTAACCCCCCCGGCCCCCCTTGTTTAAGTACAAGGGCTTCTCCTCTCAGTACACCAAACACTCAGGCTCTAGGGGCATGACAAAGAGAGAGGGGTGGGGGGTTACATTGTAAAAACACACAGAAAAGCATTCTTTGCAACTACAACGGCCACCATATACAAGGTGGACTAGACTGTTACACTAAACCACTACCACTGATTCTAATCGAGATTCTAGTAACCCCTAGGAGCATGGGGGTTACATTTGCTTATGTAACCCTCAAATGGGGTTCTAAAAATGCCAGCCTGAGCTTACCTTAGCCCTGTCCTTCTGTTCTCCTCCTGCTGTCCCGGGCTTCACCCTATTTGGTCTCCAGTTTGTTTCTGGTCCCCAGGTCTGCTTTGTCCTTCTGTGTGTTCCAGCTGCAGCCCAAATGAAAATCCAGCTCCTCTGGGCTTAAGAAAAAGTGCTGCCTTCAGGGCAGCGGGACTCACAAAGGTGTGAAAATTTCCTTCAATCGAACCGCTTGGTTTGTGATCACCTTGGGACTGTGCCATGGGTCCCAGGATCCTTTCCACCTAATTGGGACCCAGTGACCACAGACAGCCTGCTGGGGGGCTGCTCCTGTGAGAAATTAAAGAGTTTGACTGGGGCTCAGGAAAACATGCCTGAGAAGGGCCCTGGTCATCTGTACAATTCATAACTTGTGTCTTGCTGCCTCCACGGTAGCCCTAAAATGCTTCGGTTGAAAAGTAAGGAAATTAAACGCTTTTTAAATTGAAATTTGTTGCTGCATATTGGGGATGTATTGTACTGCAGGGGAGAGTGTTTTAAATTGAAATTAATACTTTTTTCCCCGGTATTACCAGTATTTGGGACTCTCGTGTGTCAGCCTGTCAGCTGCTGCAGAGAGAGAGCTTTACTAAATGAAGTAGTGACAGGAAAACTAAAGGAGCCACATTCTTCATCTGTGCAGTGACTGCAAGTACAACCTCTGAGCTGCAAGACTGTGGGGCATTGGGGCAAATAATCATTTCTTTCTGGCTGCACCAGGACATTTGTCAGGACTGTATCTGATCTGCTATAAGGGACAGTGGGTTAAGCAGCCATTGCAAGGAGTCACAGCCAATTGGGAGCCAGCAATAGAAAGCTAGGACTTGTGGGACATTCACTGGACCTTATGGGTTACCACCCAAGTCCTCATAGGGACTTACTGGGACATCATTTTAGGTGCCAATTCTCCAAGCCAATTGTGCCTTGAGTGTTCTGATTGACAGGTCCCACAACCATTTAGAGACCTGTCACCCCATCTCTGCTGCCAATCAGGAGTTGAACTAGGAGCCCTATAAGAGACAGTGTTTGCCAGTTTTTTTGTTCAGATCAGATCTGCCAGGGTGAGAAGAGGAGAGCAGGCTCCAACCTGCTGGGAGTCCCCCACGGGGTGAAGGTTCAGGCCTCAGCCATGCCACCAGGTCTGGGTCACTTAGCTAAGCCCTCCAGTCACCAGGGGGCGTTTGTTATTTTCTGTATCCACTTTAAAAGTTAAAGTAAATTTTAGTTCTGCAACTGCTAGTCTGGAGGTTGCCAGGTATGTCCTCCAAAGGCTAACCCTCCCTCCCATGTTGGGGAAAGATGTGGAAAAGGAGGCCATCTACCATGCCTCAGTTGTGAGAGAGTGGAAGAGAATTCAGGAAGCCTTCATCTGCAGATGAGACCCATGGAGGACCTGGTGAGTACCCTCCTTACCCCGAGTGTGAGGAAGCTCTAAAATGAATCTAGGGGCCTCAAGCCCCACTCAGATATTTCTCTGTGTGATGAAGTCTCTGAATTATCAGTCTGGTCTACTAACCCCATCAGAGACTGTCTAGTTCAGAGTTAATATGGATGCATATTGTCTGAGGCCCAAATGGCTAAATCACAGGTGCAGCAAGATGCCTTAATAGCGAATCATATAAATGTGTGATAATTTGTCGTTAACCTATTGGTTCGATTCCTGCCTCCATGCAGCTGACTGCAAGCCGTGTTTGCCACTTCATGGGACAGGAGGCCCTAGAGCATATTACATCTAAGTTATACTAGAGAGAATTTACCGTTGTCTTAACCAGATGTCATCTGAGGCGCTTGCCGTAAGTGTAAAAATGTCTATACGAGCTGGATGAGACTTTGCCAAGGAGTGCTGTTGTTAGTATTTAAATGTACAGGATGTGACTTCAAGTAACTGACTACAGGACCTGGTTAAAAGTGTCGCTGTCTGCTTATGCTAGATGGATGTCTATTATGGTATGTAAATGTACTGGATGTGACTTTGTTTCAAGAAAATTTGGATGCTTGGAAAAGTATCAATTTCTATCTATATTGGATGGGACTTTCAAATATTGTGCGAATATTCAGGATGTTAATCCAAGTAGCTGGTCCTAAAATGTTCAGAATTCTGTAAATGCAGCATAATCCTCTCGTTCAGTCATGTGCAGGGCAATCCCTGTCCTTCAGTGCGTGCACGATAATCCCTGTCATTCAGTAATGTGCAAGATAATCCTTGTCATTCAGTAATGTGCGGGCAATCCCTGTCATTCAGTAATGTGCAGGATAATCCTGTCATTCAGTAATGTGCAGGATAATCCCTGTCATTGATAACGTGCAGGATAATCCTGTCGTTCAGTAACATCGTGGAAATCCCGTCGTTCAGTAATGTGTAGGATAATCCCTGTCATTCAGTAATGTGCAGGATAATCCCTGCCGTTCAGTAATATGTGGGGCAATCCCTGTCATTCAGTAATATGTGGGGCAATCCCTGTCATTCAGTAATGTGCAGGATAATCCCTGTTGTTCAGTAATGTGCAGGATAATCCCTGTCGTTCAGTAACATGCAGGGCAATCCCTGTAATTCAGTAATGTGCAGGATAATCCCTGTCATTCAGTAATGTGCAGGATAATCCCTGTCATTCAGTAACGTGTGGGGCAATCCCTGGCTCTTTGTGACCAGCAGGGTCAATTGCTGCTCATTTGCTAGTGCAGGGCAATCCCTGCCTTCAATGCATATAGCATCTGCAGTTATTGCAGGAATCTGTCTCAAGTTGCCCCAAATCAACAGACAGCCAACTCAACCAGCTGCAACATCCACCAGGCCTGTAACATCTTGGACTTTGGTATCTGGGCTTCCAGTATTGTATGAGATTGTGGCGTTTCATATTGTTCTGGGACTGATACCAGTGTGGGTATAATGATAATTATTATGTACCATCTGATTATTCAGCAGCTAGATAGTCAGAGCTCTGGATATCACAGGCCAAAGTGAAATATGTGATTGCTTTTTGTCCAATAGTATGTCGCCACCCAGCTGGAGGGTTCACCAGCAAAACCAATCAATCTGTGTACATATGTAAATAGTAATCAAATAACCGCTACTCCACATCCCCATTCCTAACTCTTTTAACCCCTAAATAAATCTCTTGTTATTGTTGTTGTAATATTTGGTGTGAGCATTTTATTGGAGAGAGCCCTTAAATGCAAAATGTTAAAGTGTGAGGAAATGTTTATTGGGGCATGTCTGGGAAACGTAACTGGTTATCGTGGGTGGTGTAGCAGCTCAGGGGGCTACACCTGTTACCAGCTCACCCATGTAAAGCACCCTGAGTCAAGACACTGTGCAAAGGTTTTAAAATGTGGTAATCAGTTAGCGAACCCAAACCCTTACCCTACGTCCAGGGTAGTAGGGAGGAGTGTAACACTGGAGATAGCACCACCCAGGGGTTGCACTTATAACATGGGAAATGTTATGTTAGAAAATTAAAACAGAAACAAAAACAAAACAGAAGGGAATGTCCATATGGTTACTTAATGCCAGAAGCCTAAATATTGAAAAGAAGTCTGAATTAGAAGTAAAGCTGGTCAGTGAGAACATAGACATGTGTATGATAACCAAAACTTGGTGGGACCCAGAAGTGCAATGAAATAGGGCTATTGAGGGGTATAAAGTATATTCTAGAGCTAGAAAGAATAGAAAGGGGGAGTAGCTATTTATATTAAAGAAGAAATGGATAGTAGTTTGTATAAAGAAAGTGAAAATGAAAAAATAGAATCATTATGGATTCAAGTAAGGGGGGGAATAAAAAGACTATATTTGGAATATATTACAGGCCACCAAATAGTAGTAAGGAAATGGATAAAACAATAAATGAAGTTGCACAGATGACAATGAAAGGAGATGTTATTATAGCAGGAGATTTTAACTATCCTGATATTTGTTGGGAAAAATTAAAAGCAGGAATGCACATAGTGGAACATTTTACAACAATTAGAAACAGAAGGGTTGGAACAGTTAGTTAATAAACCAACTAGAGGAGAAGGTATCTTGGGTCTACTATTGTCAAATAGAATAGATATAGCTAAAGAGAAAAGATAAGATAACAGTTGGGAAATACGAGTCATGCTATGGTGACTTCTGGTATCAAATAAACAGTTATAGGCACTAGGGAAAAACAGCAGTAAAAAACTATAATAAAGTGGATTTCCAAAGAATAAAAGACAGTTAAAAATGGAATTGGAAACAAAGTTTAGAAATAAAATGGAAGGGCAAATGTGGGAAGAATTAAGAAACCATCTATTAATACTGGAAAAGGAGTATATGCCAGATAAGGAACTCTATAATAAGTGGAAAAAAAAACAATTGTGGTGTACTAATAAGGTGATAAAATCCTGCCTAAAAAAAAAGCATTTAAAAATAATGAAGCTTTTAGGAACAGCTGAAGCAAGACTGTATTATAAAAATTGTTCAAAAAGCAAAACAAAATATAAAAGAACGAAAGAAGGAAATTGGAGGACAAACTGGCCTATAAAAAGATAATAGAAAAGTTTTACACATATATAAATCAATAGAGGAGGGACAAACAAGGAGTAGGACCATTAAATATTGATGGTAGAAATAAAGATTCTAGTGAGATGGCGAACACATTAAATTATTTTTTGGATCAGTCTTTGAAGGCGGGAGGAGGTAAAGAAGTTAAAATAAATAAAACCAGCAAACTCTGGAAATATTAACAACAAAGGAAAAGTGGAAAGATTAATAAAGTAAAAGTGCATAAATCTGATGGCTTGATTAGTTACATCAAGATATATCAAGGAGGTACTACCTTTAATATCAGAAGCATTAGTGTGGATATTTAACGAGTCCTTTAGAACAGGTGAAGTACCAGAAGACTGGAGGCAGGCTTTTGTTGTGCCCTTGTTTAAAAAGCATAAGAGATCATTAGTGTCAAATTATAGGCCAGTAAGCCTTACTGCAATCTTGGGAAAAGTCACTGAGAGTACATTGAAAATAAAAATAGAGGAAGGTTTGAATTTATTGGGATATACTGATGAAAAATGGCATGGTTTTAAGAAAAATAGAGCATGTGGTACAAACCATTTATGTTTCTATGAAAATATAAATGAAAAACTAATAACATACCCATAGATAAAATATTTTTAGATTTTTAAAAAGCCTTTGACAAGGTGCCACATGACAAGTTGTTTGAAAAACTTGTAAAAATGGATTGGATAGTCATATTTTCCTATGGATAAGAAATTGGTGGAGCGATAGGACTCAAACAGTAAGAATAACAGGTGAACTATCTAAATCGATTAAAGTGGAAAGCGGGGTCCCTCAAGGATCTGTGTTGGGACCTGTCCTATTTTCACTACATATCAGTGACTTGCATAAGGGGGTTATAAATCAGATAGTGAAGTTTGCTGATGATATTAAGGTAGGCGGTCCAGTGGGAAGAATGGAGCAGCACAAAAGGTTAAAAGGGGATTTAAAAACAATTGAAATCTGGGCTAGAAAGAAAAAGATGAAATTCAGTACAGAGAAATCAGGGGTGATGTACCTAGTAAAAAGGAATAGGAGTGAAAATAGGTATATACTAGATGGAAAGGAATTGAAGGAAGTTGATGAGAAAAAAGACGGTGGGATAGTAACTGACAAATTGAATTATAATAGACAACGAACGGTGGCTATACAAAAAGCAAATAACATGCTGAGAAGTATAACAAGGAGTTTTATGAGCAAGTCAGTGGGATGTATGGTGCCAGTATATAGGACCTATGTTAGCTATATTTGGATTTTGGGTCCCAGTTATGAGTCCAGACACTAAGAAGGAAATAAAGAGGGTTGAAGGAGTGCAGAGAAGATATACTAGGATGATTGGAACTTTAGGTAGCTATAAATATAGAGAAAGATTAAAAAGGACAGGACTTTTTTCTTTGGAACAAAGAAGAGAAAGAGGAGATATAATGATGTTATTTAGAATAATAAATGACAAAGAACTGATGAGGAAATGGGGTTGGCGATACAGGAGAAGCCAAAGGGGTTGAGACAACATGAAAAACAGATTAAGTTAAAAATGATAAGAGAGAGTGATGTATACTATTCTGTTATAAATAGAACAAGGAGAGTTTGGAATACTTTACCAATAGAAGAAGTGAATAGTAGAAATCTGATGGAATTTAAGGATAAAATCGATAAATATCTGTTGGAGAACAGATTGATGTGTACCCACTAAGGTGGGGAACAGTTTATATGGACAATTAGTATTCTACTGTTCTAAACCAAGTATAAGTACCAAGTATAAAACTATTTATATCATGCGAGCGATGAATAACACTGGTAAATAACATGGGTTATTTTGCCAGGTTATCTATCTGCCATGGAAATAACATGTTATTTTTTACTGCAGCTGTTATTTCCATGACAACCCTTTCACAGTTGCTTTACTCAGCTAATCAGGACCAGTTAAATACACTTTGCCATAACCTAGCTATTGCAGGACAAAGTATGCTGCTTCCTCAACCCACCAACGGGGACACGGTTTCCACTCTGATTCTGGTTAATATGGTAAACATTCAGCATCTGCAATGTTTGTGGTGGGTGAGCCCATGACTTTATCATTTGGTTAGTCTCCTCGATGGGTTTCTTTCCTTGTATACCACACTTACCCAGCATTTATTCTCTAAATAAATTGCATTTTGGCCTGGTGGTGCTGAGGGCTGAGGTGCTATGTCTTACCTCGCACTACACCAGTGACCTGGGTTTGGGAACAACTTCGGGTCATCGGGGTCCCAGCATTAGGGGAAGGGATGGAGCAGGATCGAGCCACCTAACAGCAGCTCTCCTCTCTGGGAGTGGTTGTTGACCCCCCTCCTGTAGTTTTGGTGGTGGCATAGGCAGAAGAGGTCAGCAACTGAGAGGGCATCTTGTACCGCAGGTTGAGCGTGCCTCTGCACAAGCACATGTGTGCCTGAGAAGGGGCAAGGCAAAAAACTGAGGAAAAGGCACTAAAAATGAAAATAAAAGATTACAAAATACAATTTATTTAAGACCTTTGTTTTTTTTTTTACACAGAAAGTATATTTTCTTTGGTGCAACTGTCCTCTAGTGATTCCTATACATAAGGGAGGGTCAACAGAGCCCATTGAGAACTATAGGCATATCTCTTTGCTGTGTGTCATTGCAAAAGTACAGGAGAAGCTAGTCTACTCCCAACTCCGAGAATACCTAGAAATCCACCAGGCAATCTCACCGTCACAGCACGGCTTCAGAGCCAAGCATGGGACGGACACTGCGCTAACTAAATTCTCAGCAGAAGTACTGAGCAATAATGACGCAGGGGTCAGCACAGGGGCGGTCTTTATTGACCAATCTAAAGCATTCAACTTGGTAAACCACAACCTCCTACTACAAAAAATGTGCTCACTTGGCCTTGACACCCACTCACTGGGATGGTTCAAGAGTTGTCTCTCTGGACGCACCCAGAGGGTCAAGTGGGAGGATAAAGTCTCCAAGCTAGCTCCACTCAAAGAAGGAGTACCTCAAGGGTCAATCCTCAGCCCCCTTTTCTTTACACTATTCATAAATGATCTGCATAAACACTGCGGGAGTAGCAGCGCTATCCAGTATGCGGATGATGCGGTCATTTACAGAGCTTCCCTTAATTTACCAGAGTTGGAGACAGCCCTCCAAGAAGACATCCTTCAGATGGAGGACTGGCTCACTCTGAACAAAATGGTTTTAAACACCAACAAAACAAAGGTAATGCTCTTGGTCCTAGATCCCTGGGACCTGAGAGGTCACGCCTCCTACAACTCCAGTCCGGGGTGAAACTTGAGGTGGTCACCTTCCACCAAATACCTTGGCCTTACCCTGGACCAAGGCATCACACTAAAAATCACGTAGACCAAATCACCAAAGCCATTCATGGGAAACTTGGAATCCTCTATAGACTAAAGGACCAGATTATCCCGGAAGCTAGGTAGCCATTGCCGCTAAGCGCATCCTCCCAAAGCTCACCCAGCTGCCCCACCTCCAGGGCATGGCCGTGATGGAGTTAGAAAGGCTGCAGACCTTGTACAACAAGATAGTCCGCTTGCCACCATGTCACACCCGAGGACTCACCACTGCGAGGCCCAATCTAGGGCTCAGGTGGCTGCCTCTGGAAGCCTCGCCCCACCCAACCCTGCCTTACATTCGCCACTGGTCCACACCTCCCCAGCCTGAATGGTCTTGTCAGGGTGAAACCCAACCCATGGTGCCTGCGCTTATCAGGCCAAACTCTCCTCGTGGTTCCCAAGACTAGGACTAAAGCCGGATATAGGTCCTTTGCGTACGCCACCCCTTCCATCTGGAACAACCTCCCCTTGGAGATACGGGAGGCCGAGTCCGTCACCAGCTTCCGGACAAAGCTTAAGGGACACCTGCTCAACAGGAGCACATGTCTTTGCTACAGGACCTGACCACGTACAGCCATCCTGGTAGCTCAATAGACCCTACCATACTTCACCATCCTGGCAGCATAACGGACCTCCCCCTAAAGATAGGGTGCACTTATGTCCCAACTTATCCCCCTTCCAATATGCCCACAAAGAAGCTAACCCTAGGTCTTTAGCTACTGCTCACCTTACCAGAGCACTCTCAATCTAATCACTAACTTGAGATGTATAATGGTCTCATTATGTGTAACCTCTATGTCCTTACAGCCTGCATGTCTTCCACTACCTGCCGACCGTAAACCTATGTATTATTACTGCTAAAAACTTTACAATCACCTGACTATACTGATCTGTTACCTGTAAGCTGTTGTTTCACCCGGGTCGCCCCTGAAAAAGGGACCTCCGGGGCCCAGCGGGCCTACCCGGTCATCAAAATTCAATAAATAAATAAATAAACTGACACCCTCAAGGAGCCCATTTCTAGGGCACAGCATTCGAGGCATTCTTATGGAAATTAGAGTGTCTCACATGCTATTCAAACAAGCTCTCTTATTGTGTTTGTGCATCACAAGATGCTTTTGTGAGCCATAATGTTTATAAGAGTACCAGGAACATTTTGAAATAAACAATCTTGAATGTCTAAAGATGGTGTGATGGATTTTTATCTGTGGTACGCACACCGCAGAACATACACACACTCACTTCTGGTTGCAGACAGAAACGCACACTACTCAAATCACAACACTACTTCAGTGTGCGGCAATGCATGCCCCTGCAGCCACAGATACAAATCCATGATACCCAAATTACAAGAGTTCTTTTATCTGCAGAAAAGCAACACCTTATGAGCTTCTGTAGCCACAGGTACTCATGTATACTGTGTAAGACAAACACACAGTTCTGTCTGCAGATGGGCAGGCCCCTGAGTGGGCTGTGCTTCTGCAGTTGCAGAGGTAAGACATACACACCAACCTCTGGCTGCAGAAGTACAGGCCCCATGAAATCCATGAGTCAGTTTTTGCAGGAAGTTGCGAACTTCATCATCGATATGGTGTTGGAATCCCCCTGGGTTGATGGTGCTGGGGGATTTCAACACCTGGATTGACAATGAACTCTTGCAGTTTGGACAAGACTTCCTCTGACTTATGAGTT
This sequence comes from Neoceratodus forsteri, assembly GCA_016271365.2. Lineage (NCBI taxonomy): Eukaryota > Metazoa > Chordata > Ceratodontiformes > Ceratodontidae > Neoceratodus > Neoceratodus forsteri. The sequence continues at coordinate 219,511,575 of JADMNL010000029.1, forward strand.
CTTTGGCCTTCACACAGGTAGTTTCCTCTGCAACTCATAATCACTGTCACTCATTGGACCTGGTCTTTCTCCTGGGGTTGGAGGCCTTCAACTTGGTGGTGGAACCAGTTGGATGATCTGACCACCACATCATTAGGTTCAGTTTCCTGGCTCCCCCATATAGGCCTGCTCCTGTGGAGATGGTCCAATGCTGCCCGTTATGGGGCTTGACCCCCGATAACCTCCCGGTGGCACTGGATCTATCGGGAATGCTGGAGGCAAGCAAGGGTCCAGAGAACCTACTCCAGGCTTTTAACTGAGCTGTGGTAGGAGCTCTGGATACCCTTTCTCCTTTCCGTGTTCATCCGCTTACCCATCACCCTCGGTCTCCATGGTTTGATGGGGCTTTGAGGGAGATGCAGCAGGTGGGTCAAAGATTAGAGTGTGCTTGGCACAGATCTGGCTTAGATGCCAACAGGCTTAGACTGATGGAACATTGTAGAGACTATCAGTCAACAATTTCTCATAAAAAGGCAGAGTTCCTGTCCAGGGAGGTTGCTTCAGCACAGAACTGACCAGCTCAGCTGTTCTGAACGGAAGACTGACTGTGCAATCCAGCCTATGAGTTCATAAAGCCTTGTTGCAAGTAGAGTGTGATGAGTTTGCTCACTTCTTTGCTGATAAGGTTGACAACATCAGGTCAGAGGTTCACTTATCATGCCCTATAGGGGTTACTGGTGGTCAGAATGAGGTTGTGACTCCTCTGTTTTGTTAGGTTGAGTTTGACCAACTGGCGATTGAAGATGATATGCTGCTTCTCTGGGGTATGAGGCCAACTAGCTGTAGTTTAGACCCAGGCCCTACCCCCCAATTCTAGCAGAGTTAATCTGATGTTCATTGGAGTTGGGGGAGTTCCCCAGCTCCCTGAAGGAGACTGTGGTAACCGCCCTTCTCAAGAAGTCATCTCTTGACCCAGATTCTCCTGCAAACTACAGACCAATCTCTAACATTCCCTTTATAGGGAAGATTACTGAGAAAGTTGTCATACAACAGTTGGAGAACCATCTTACCTTCCATGCTATCAATGATCCTCTCCAGTCTGGTTTTTGTAAGAGACATAGTACTGAGACTGCTCTGGTTTGGGTACTCAGTGATCTCCTGATGGCTAGCGAGCAGAAATGCCATTCCATCTTGGTTCTTCTGGATCTCTTGTCAGCTTTTGACACCATGGACTATGGGCTGCTTCTTGATCACCTGTGGGTCATCTATGGCCTGTCTGGTACAATCCTCAGATGGTTCCATTCTTTTCTCACTGGCAAGTTGCAGAGGGTAGTATCAGGGAATTTTTCCTCTGACCCTTTCTCCCTACCATGTGGGGTCCTGCAGGGTTCAGTTTTGTCCCCCATGTTATTTGCAGTGTACATGCTTCCATTAGGAGACATTGTAAGATGGTATGGGCTGAGTTTTCACTGTTATGCAGATGATACTCCACTGTACCTGTCTTTTGTGCCCGACCAGAATAGTGCGCTGTCAGTCTTTTCCAATTGTCTCTCTGAAATCCAATACTGAATGAATTCCAGTAGGTTAAGGTTTAACTCTGACAAGACGGAGGTGTTAGTTGTGGAACCAGGTCACCGGATAGAGTGGTTGGCTGCTGGGTGGCTTTCTGGGCTTTGGGGCACCCAGCTCTTGACCTCTGAACATGTGCGAAATCTGAGGGTGATATTTGATGATGGTCTGACACTTCAATTGCAGGTGTCAGCTGTGGTCAAGTCCTCATTTTACCATCTGAGGAACATCGCCCGGATTAAGCAACTTGTTCCATGCATCGATCTTCCAACCCTGGTCCTCATATTTGTGACCTCGCACCTTGACTACTGTAACTCCCTTTACCTAGGGCTTCCAGGGGTTGATGTGTGCTGCTTGCAGCTAGTACAACATGCTGCGGCCAGGTTATTGTCTGGGTCAACTCAATCCAGCCATATTTTGCCTGTGCTCCACACTCTGCACTGGCTGCCAGTTCAGTGGTAGATTACCTTTAAAGTTGGTTTACTGACTTTTAGAGCTCTAGTCAGTTTGGATCTGAGTTACATACAACAGCTTCTGAGTCCCTACTGCCCCCTCTGACCACTCCGCTAAACCAACGAGGGATTGCTAGAGATTCCCAGGGTGTGGTTGAAGACCTCGGGAGCTCAGGCTTTTGTCTTTTCCACTCCCTCCCTGTGTAATTATCTACCTTGTCAGATACAAGAATGCCAAACAGTGGAGAGTTTTAAAAATGCTCTAAAAACCTATTTATACTTATGTGCTTTCCCTGATTTTTAATTATGGATTTCAATCTCGATATCTTTGAATATTTTATTAAGTTTTTAAATTGTATCTGTGATATAACTATTTTAGAGATCATGTGCTCTGTACAGCGCTTTGATATTTGTTGAATTGCTCTTGGGAAATATAATGTATTATTATTATACCCAAATTACATCAGTATTTCTGTTAAAAGAAGCTAAATGGCCTGCGCCTCTGCAGCCACAGGTGTAAGACAGACACATTAGCTTCTCTCTACAGAAGTGCAGGCCCCTGTGCAGCCTGTATGGCCATAGCTGGATATAAAAATACATGATATCTAAATTGAAACAGTACTTCTGTCTGCAGAAGCGCAGGTCCCTGTGGCACCAGCACTTACACAACCACAGGTACTCATGAACTCTGTAAGACATACCCACTGATAACAAATGTAACTCCCACCTCAGAAACAGTTTTTCTTTTCAATACAACAGGTTTTAATTATTATGAAAATATTGTACATGCAAGAAAAAGAATATAGGCATCCCTGATAAGGAAAATTAGCTTTAACAACAGATTTTTAAAATGTTAGAATACAGAAATTGTTGCTGTGATGTGACATGCAAATAAGTGTCAGTCTTAGTGTAACTGTACATTACTTAATCATTAATTACATGCAACAGGGTTAATTACATTGTAGTTACATGTTTGCTGCATGTAACTACATTGCAGCTGCAATGCAGTAACAGCATAGTTACACTGTAGCTACAGTGTAGTTAAGGAAACTTAAAGTGTTAACAACAAAACAAACTGTACTGAACTGTTTCAACCAGTGTGTTGTACTACATTAACAACCATCCATTGGAGACTCATTGGCCAATCAGATTGTTCCATTTTCCAAGGTATTTTTATAAACTTCATATGCTACTAGGTTTATACTAGGCATTTAGTGTAGGAAGTAAGCAATCAGTCCATTGGAACCTTGACCCCCACTTCTCTCAATGGTCATTTCTAGTTCTCATCTCTGGCCTTAAAATCAACATCTGAATCACTTTTAAAACAAACAGTTTGAAAGTACTGTCCTAAAGCTACACTTTTCCATAAGTCATCCCCAACTCCCACTACCCTTTGTATATAATAGACCCTCCGCAGTTTTGTTATGAATAGTCTTCATTCTGATTGATATCGGTGACCTTTGGTAGTACAGAACATGCCCTGTTTTTAAAGGTGAGATTTAATTCTTGAAAATGTGATGGGTGATTTACTATTTTATACAACAATAATAGGTCACCCCTAAAACCTCTTTGTTGTAGAAGGAATAGGTTTAACTTATTTATTTGAAAACTGGTTAAGTGCATTAGACAATAACATGCCTATTTTCAGTCATGACCCAAGAGAGTACAGTCACAAGCACATTGGAGTATGGATACATTGACTAAGGTACAGAGAAATGAGTTGTGTTATAGCACAACACAAACTATGGTAACAGGAGGCACAAAACAATAAATTAAATAACGTGTGGGTATATATGAAAGTGCAGCAGGTAATCAAGCAATTAACAAATAAATATAGTGCATAATAAAAGTTCTTCAGCCTCTCCTCGTCCATCATGTTTCTGAAGCTATTAACTATGTTGTTTTCCATTCCCACTGGATGCTGAATGGTTATTGAAGCTAGTTAAGAGTTCAGTGCTGGCCTGCCTACTCGACCATCCACAAGTGATGCTGTGCTTCCTCATGGTGTTAGGCTAACAATCCCACAGTGAGATGGCTTGCAAAATATAATTATCAAAAACATTCATTATTCAAAACATTAATTACATCAGTTTAGAAAGGGCAAGTAGGGGGTTACTTTAAATAATTTTACTTCTATAAATATACCATGTAATATTTGAAATCCCTGAGAAAATTATGATCAACAACAACACTGAACAAACTCTATATAGATACTGATTGTTGCCATTGCTTGCAGAAGATTCTATGCCTGACTGTGGACAAACAGTTCAAACTAGAGAATTTGCTAGTTTTTTGTGACTTGCTATTTTTATATAATTTCTTACACAGTTTATATGTGATTTGGCATCTTAGAATATTTCAGTTTCTAATTTAAAGTCTGAATATATAGCACTTTCTTTGTGTGGGCAGTACGGGCAGAGAGACTGTGAGGGATACAATGAGTGACATCCCTCGTAATCAGGGACAGCTGAAAGGTATGCCCATTGCTTCCCTTGTTTAGTATAAAACCAGAAATCCAATTATACTGCTTTATCAGAACAATTTATAAACTAAAATGTGGTGTTGTATATTTTTGTTGCTGATGAGACCCTCGAGTGCATCCAACAACAGCCAGAGTCATGGATGTAAGCTGGAGACTCCAGCAGTCAAATCCTACTTCAGAGGAGGTGACATTGTCATTGGCGCCATCATTCCTGTTCACCTCAGTTATAGTTATCCGGAGGTCAACTTCAAGGTGCGACCCATGCCAATTAACTGCAAAATGTATGTGCTGTCTTCCTTTTGTTTTTTGTTCATACTGTGTGCCTTTTCACCTTTCATTAGCCCCATATGGAAAAATGATCCTAAGAATTGAAGAACAAGAGCCAAATGGGGGTTTCATTATCATATCTTAGACAGAAAAGCTCAGAACACTGTGGAATCTATGCTTCCATGTACACTAAGTTTGTTGTTCATGGAACTATGCAGATTCATCATAGAATGTTGTGCAACACCCTCTCCATGTGGGGCTGAGGGGTTCTGAGGGGTGAAATGAAGGGCATCCCTCCTATTGTGGGACAGTTAAGAGGTATGGATAGAGGGGGTTTGAGGAAAAAAATGAGGTACATCCCTCCTAACGTGGGAAAGTTGAGGAGGATGGTCAGAAGGGTCCTGAGTGGTAAAATGATGGACATCCTCTTAATGTGCCACAGTCTAGAGGAAGAGACTGAAAGGTTCTGAGTAATAAAATGATGTATGCCCCTCATACTGTTATTTTGTATTACTGTTTACCAATATAATGTTTAGGCATAGTAAGGCAGTAGAGCAAAGTGATTAACAGCATTGAGCTGCAAACCTGGATAACTGGGTTTGAATCCCACAGCCACTACTTGCATACTGTGTGGCACTATGAGCAATTCACTGACTTCCTGGTGCTCCTAGGAAACACTTGGAAACAAGCCTCAACTTACTGTGCATTTCCTGGTCAAAAATTGTTAAAAAAGTATTTTCTCACTTACCCTTTCTCTGGGTTGCACATGGAAATGAGCCATGGCTCAGTGTGCCTTTCCAAGTCACCAATTTCTAAATAAATAGATTAGTTCATCAATAATGTGAAATAATTTAGAGGTGTAGACAAAGGTGATCTAAGTGATAAAATGGGGGCAGCCCTTCTAACGTGTGACAGCTGAGCGGTTCGAACAGAAAAGGCTCTGTGGATAATGAGGGAATCCCTCCAAGGTAGGGAGCGGATATACTGGATGGACCGATGGTCATTATCTGTCTATATTGACTGTTTCTTTTGTTCCTTATGTGGGACAGTTGAGTAGTACAGACAGAGGTGCTCTGATGAGTAAAATGAAGGATGTTAATATTTATGTAGGACAGTTAAGAAGAACACACACAAAGATTCTGGTTGGTAAAATGAGGGACACCTCTTCTAATATGGGACATTTAAGAGGTACTGACAGATGGTTCTGATGGGTAAAATAACGGATGTCACTCCTAATGTGGGACAGTAAAGAGGTACAGACAGAGGGGTTCTGAGTATAAAATGAGAGATGTTCCTTCTATTGTAGGACAGTTGAGAAGTATAGACAGAGGGGTTCTGAGTATAAAATGAGGGATGTTCCTCCTAATGTGGGACAGTTGAGAAGTATAGACAGAGGGGTTCTGAGTATAAAATGAAGGCTGCCCCTCCTAATGTGGGATAGTAAAAAAGGTACAGACAGACGTGGACTGGAGCATCCCAGCAGCAGCATCAACTAGGAGCAGATTTATCCTGGACTCCCTTCAGGGTGCCTTCCTCAAGCAACTGGTCATGGAACCAACTCGGCAGAAGGCAATACTGGACCTTGTGCTCACAAACAGGGACAGTGTGATGGGGGTAACAGTGGGGGAGCACCTGGGTAACAGTGACCACCAGTCATTGTGGTTTGAAATCACAGAAAGAGCAGAAGCAAACCACACAAAAACACGTATCCTGGATTTTAGGGGCAGACTTTGGGAAAATGGGAGATGCTTGAAAGAGGCATTAAGGAATGGGACAGGAATCAGGGATTGAGGAACAGTGGGCAGTATTTAAAATGGGGATTATAAGAACAACAGAATTATGCATTAAGCAGGTTAGCAAGAGAAAAAGAAAGAGGAGACCATTATGGTTTTCCAAAGAGGTAGCAAAGAAAGTGAAAGCCAAAAAGATTGCATTCAGGCAATACAAAAGACACAGGCAGAAGGGATAGGGAGAAGTACCAGGAGAAACAAAGGAGGCAGGAAGTCAGTAAGGGAAGCCAAAGCTCAGACAGAAGAACACATTGCAAAATCAGTGGTTAAAGGGGACAAAACCTTTACAGGTACATAAGGAAAAAGAAGGACAAAGGGAGGGATAGTGAGACTGAAGGGAGGATGGGATCCAGTGGAGGATGACAACAGTAAAGCTGACATATTGAACAGGTATTTCTGCTCAGTCTTTACTAAGGAAGAGGGGGTAATGGGTCTGAAGGGAGTACAAGGGTGAGAATGGTACAGAAATGGACACAAGTCCCTTTACACGAGAAAGGGTCCTGAAGGAACTGGAAGTAAGAGCTGATAAAGCATGGGGGCCAGATGGGTGCACCCCAGGGTCCTTAAAGAACTAAGAGAGGTGGTGGCTGAACCTCTGGCTATCCTGTTCAGCCAATCACTGGAAACAGGGAGGTACCCAAAGACTGGAGGACAGCAGATGTGGTCCCTTATACAAAAGTGGGAACAAAGAGGAAGCAGGGAACTACAGACCAGTCAGCCTCACCTGTAGTGGGAAAGATCATGGCAGCTACATTACTGAAGGAGAGATTGGTGGAACATCTGGTTGTCAATGGACTACAGGACCCAAGGCAGCATGGTTTCACCAGGGGAGGCATGTCAGACCAACCTCATTGAATTTTTGACTGGGTGACTAGGAGGTGGATCAGGGAGGGCAGTGGACATGGCCTATCTGGACTTCAGCAAGGCCTTGACACTGTGCCATAGAAGACTATTACACAAACTGGGGAATATGGGTGGGCAGGACAGTAGTGTGGTGGGTAGGTAACTGGCTGGGTGGCAGGACACAGAGGGTGGTAAATGGCTGTCACTCCACAGAGGGAAGAGTGACCAGTGGGTACCACAGGATCAGTGCTGGGACCGGTCCTATTCAACATCTTCATCAGTGACATTGCACAGGATATAGAAGGCAGAATTTCACTGTTCGCTGATGACACAAAGCTCTGTAACAGAGTAGACACACCAGAGGGTGTAGACAGAATGAGAAGGGACCTGCAGAAACTTGAAGAATGGTCAAGGGTTTGGCAGTTGAAATTCAATGCAAAAAGTGCAAGATAATGCATATGGGGCACAAAACCCTGGCACAATATATCAGTTGGGGGTGAGGATATAGCATGCACCAAGCAGGAAAGGGATCTTGGGGTTGTCTTCTGATGACCTCAAGGTAGGGAAACAGTGTGACAAGGCATCAGGTAAAGCAAATAGATGCTGGGATGGTAGGCAGGGCATCACCAGCAGGAAAAGGAGGTCATAATTCGCTTATACAAGACACTAGTGAGGCCCCACCTGGAGTACAGTGTACAGTTCTGAGACCATACCTAGTACATAGACAGGGTAGAGAAGGTTCAGAGGAGGGCAACAAAGATGGTGCATGGGTTGCATCACAAGTCCTATGAAGACAGGTTGAAGAAATGAACATGTACTCCTGGAGAGAGAGGAGGAGAGAGGGATATGATAGAGACATACAAGTATCTTCCAGGAGGAACTAGGGTGCAGGAAAACACTATTTTAAGCGAAAAGATGTTTCAGGACTAGAGGGCATGGGATGAAGTTGGGAGGAGGACGATTCAGAGGAAACATGAGAAAGAATTTCTTCTAGAACGGATGGTGGACAAGTGGAACACCCTGCCAGAGGAAGTGGTGGGCAGAAACAATCACGGGATTTAAGAATGCATGGGATAGACATAAAGGAATTCTAGAGGTCAGGGGTAAGGGGAAATAGACTTCTAGGAAAACAAACTGAACTTACAAGCTCAAATGGGCAGACTAGGTGGGCCATAGGCCCTTATCTGCCGACACTGTCTATGTATCTATGTATCTATGACAGAGGGGTTCTGAGTACAAAATGGGGGATGTTACTCCTAATGTGGGACACTTAAAAGGTACTGACAGAGGGGCTCTGAGAGGTATAATGAGTGATTTTCCTCCTAATGTAGGACCGTTAAAATATATAGATACAGGGGTTCTGGAAGGTAAAACAAATAATATCCCATCTAATGTGGGACAATTGAGAGTTGTGGACAGAGGGATTCTGTCAAGTAAAATGAGGACTCCCCTTCTTATGTGTTACAGTTGAGAGGGATGAACAGAGGGTGTCTGAGGTGTAAAATGAGGGATGTAGGCAGAGGGTGACAGTGAAAAAGCAGGGTACTGAACAAATATTTCTGCTCCGTATTCACAACGGATGAGGAAGGGGAGGTACCTAAACCAAACAAGGGAGAAACTCTGAATAGGGGGGTTGATACCAGTCCATTCACAGAAGAAAGGGTTTTGAAAGAACTCCTGAAACTGAGGGTGGACAAAGCAATGGGGCCTGAAGGATTCAACCAAGAATACTAAAAGAACTAAGGGTAGAACTAGTAACACCACTGACTACTATCTTTAACAAATCATGGAGGATGGAGGGTACCTGAGGACTGGAGGAGGGCAAATGATTCCACTCACAAAAGTGAGAGCAAGGCAGAGGCAGGAAACTACAGACCAGTTAGTTTGACTTGGTAGGAAAAGATGGAATCACTTCTGAAGAAAGAACTGTTGAGTACCTAGAGGCCAGTGGGGCACAGGACCCAAGGCAGCATGGTTTCACAGCAGGAATATCATGTCAGACGAATCTGATAAATTTCTTTGACTGGGTGACCAAAGTAGTAGACCAGGAAGGGGCTGTGGATATGGCCTACCTAGATTTTAGCAAGGTATTCGACACAGTCTCACACAAAAGATTAATATACGAGTTAGGCAGCCTTGGAGTGGGTCCCAAGGTGGTAGCCTGGATACAAAACTGGCTGGACAACAGGTCGCACAGGATAATAGTAAACAGAGTCCACAGTGAAGAAAGGAGGGTAACTTGCGGGGTACCGCAGGGTTCGGTACTGGGACCGGTCCTCTTTAATATCTTTATAAGTGACATTGGAGAGCACCTGGAAGGAAAGGTATGTCTCTTTGCAGATGACACAAAGATCTGCAACAGAGTTGATGCACAGGGTTGGGTAGAAAGAATGAAAAGGGACTTGGCAAGGTTGGAGGAATGGTCAAATATGTGGCAGCTCAGCTTCAGTGCAAAGAAGTGCAAGGTAATGCATCTGGGAAACAAAAACCCAGAAGAAGAGTACACAATGGGGGGTGAGTTAATAACAACAAACAAAAATTGAAAGAGACCTAGGAGTAATTATATCAGATGACCTAAAGGTGGACAAGCAATGTGAGAAGGCAGTAAGGAGGGCTGGGGGATACTGGGATGCATAGGGAGAGGCATCAACAGTAGAAAACAGGAAGTTGTTATCCCCTCTACAGACAGTTAGTGAGACCCCATCTGGAGTACTGCGTGCAATTCTGGAGACCCCATCTCCGCAAAGACATAGAGTGGAGGCTGTTCTGAGGAAGGCAACCAAAATGGTGCTAGGTCTGCGCCAGAAGACACACAAGGAGAGACTAAAGCAGCTTAACATGTATACCCTTGAGGAAAGGAGGGGGGGGGACATGATAGAAACTTTCAAGTATCTCAAGGGAATTAACAAGGTACAAGAGGGTAGTAACTTTCAGAAGAGGAGATATGCAAGAACAAGGGGGCACAATTTGAAGATAGAGGGGCGGCTCAGAGGTAATGTTAGAAAGTATTTTTTCACACAGAGAGTTGTGGTTGCATGGAACAGCCTTCCTGAGGAGGTTGTGGAGTCAGGAACAGTGGGAGAATTCAAGAACGCATGGGACAGGCATAAGGCAAGTCTAGTGGGGGTAGGAGGAAGTAAGCTGTTGATTAACTAGAATCTGCAACTTATCCATCAGGTAGGGAAATGGGCAGACTGGGAGGGCCAAGTGGTCCTTATCTGCCATCAGATTCTATGTTTCTAGGTTTCTATGATGTCCCACCTAATCTCAGACAGTTGAGAGGCATAGACAGAGGCTACTAAGGGGTTAAATGAGGGGTGTCCCTTCCAATACGGGATAGTTGAGAGGTATGAAAAGGGTTCTGAGTGGTAAAACAGGATAGGGTAGCATATTAATTTTATTTATATAACACTTTTCCAGAGCTCAAAGCACTTTACAATAAAAGTAAATTTAAATTACAGGTAATATATCGTAGCAGTAACAAATCTCAAATTATACTATAATCATGTTCATACAATAGAAGTGAGCTGATACCTAGTGAGATAAAAACATGTATGTTCACCCCAGTTGAATAAACAGGTTGATGATGTATCTACTATATGTATAAATGTAAAATCTTACATTTATACACATAGTAGGTACGCTACCATGCCGTTTATTATCACGGTGCACGTCATTGCGCCCCAAGCCGATACATCTTACAGACTGCTGCAACTATCCTCCAAAAGCGAGTGTGTCTGAATGAAGATTTACTTAAAATAAAGTTGCAGATACCCTTTGTGTTGTATGCTGTGAAGAACAAATCCTGCAAAACAGCCAACATAAGAAAGTATTCTAACAAAGAAACCTGACACCAAGCTCCGATGATGATAACCGGAAAAATGTTGCATAAGCAATGTAAAATACATGACTCTGTCCCTCAAAAAAAAAAAAAAAAAGATATGTGAGATGTCACTGCTTTAGATGTATTATATTTGGTTGATAGGTGAGATGTGACTGCTGTATATGTACTATATTTAGTTGATATGTGAGATGTGACCGCTGTATATGTACTATATTTAGTTGATGTGTGAGATGTGACTGCTGTATGTGTACTATATTTAGTTGATATGTGAGATGTGACCACTGTATATGTACTATATTTAGTTGATATGTGAGATGTGATCGCTTTATATGTACTATATTTAGTTGATACGTGAGATGTGATCGCTTTATATGTACTATATTTAGTTGATATGTGAGCTGTGACTGCTGTATATGTACTATATTTAGTTGATATGTGAGATGTGACCGCTGTATATGTACTATATTTAGTTGATACGTGAGATGTGATCGCTTTATATGTACTATATTTAGTTGATATGTGAGCTGTGACTGCTGTATATGTACTATATTTAGTTGATATGTGTGATATGACTGCTGTATGTGTACTATATTTAGTTGATATGTGAGATGTGACTGCTGTATATGTACTATATTTAGTTGATATGTGAGATGTGACCGCTGTATATGTACTATATTTAGTTGATAGGTGAGATGTGACTGCTGTAGATGTACTATATTTAGTTGAGATGTGACTGTTGTATACGTACAGTACTATATTTAGTTGGTATGTGAGCTGTGACTGCTGTATGTGTACTATATTTAGTTATGTGAGATGTGACTGCTGGATATGTACTATATTTAGTTGATATGTGAGATGTGACTGCTGTATATGTACTATATTTAGTTGATAGGTGAGATGTGACTGCTGTATATGTACTATATTTAGTTGATATGTGAGATGTGACCGCTGTATATGTACTATATTTAGTTGATATGTGAGCTGTGACTGCTGTAGATGTACTATATTTAGTTGATATGTGAGCTGTGACTGCTGTATATGTACTATATTTAGTTGATATGTGAGATGTGACCACTGTACATGTACTATATTTAGTTGATATGTGAGATGTGACCGCTGTATATGTACTATAGTTGATATGTGAGCTGTGACTGCTGTATGTATACTATATTTAGTTGATATGTGAGCTGTGACTGCTGTATGTGTACTATATTTAGTTGATGTGAGCTGTGACTGCTGTATATGTACTATATTTAGTTGATATGCGAGATGTGACCACCGTATATGAACTATATTTAGTTGATATGCGAGATGTGACCGCTGTATATGTACTATATTTAGTTATGTGAGATATGACTGCTGTATATGTAATCTATTTAGTTGACATAACTGTTATATGGTTGGTTGTGCTTTGCCTGAATAAGCTAATGGGGGGCCCCAGCCAGATCCCGTGTACCTCTACAGTTGTGAATTACTGGCGATCCGTCAGGAGGATCATCGGGATACCAGAGTTCTTTGCTCCGATTCCCAAGGGCTTTCATCAGTCCCTGTATCAAGATTAAAGTTTGCTGGGGACCGAGCATTTTCTGTAGCTGCACCAAAACTCTGGAGACTGGTTTTCTACATATAATCAGAATTAAGGCAAAATATTGTAATTTCTCTGTCGCTTCTACTGTTTCTTATCATTTTAATGTATTTAAGTTAAGGTATTATAATTTTCTGTAACATTTAGTGGAAAGTTAGAAAATATTTTTTCTGCTATAAAGTCAGGACGTAGTATTTTTCATGTTTTTTTGCAGGACACAGTTGCCCAAATCAGGACTGTCCTACGGAACATCAGAACAGGCGGTAACCCTAAATGTGTGAGGCTGGTATATGTGTATTGCCTCTTTGGGGGGGGAGAGACACTAATGGTTAAATGACTTATTCACTGTTACCAGGTCAGAGAGCGGAAGTGGTGGGATTCAAACCTGGCATAGCCAGTTTTAGGCACCAGTGAACCCTACAGTTCCTGGGGGCTCCATGCTAATGGGGATCCCCAGCCAGATCCAGTATACCACTTTAATTTTGTTTATTATTACTTCTCAGGTTTAAAGTAAACAGCACTCAAAGTGTGTCACTGGACCCATGGACTCTTCTCCCATGTGACATCATAACACCATAACATTACTCCTCTGTTGTGCCAGCCAATCAGAGGCTGATGAACAGACACAGATTGGATATGCAGTGGGGACACTAAAACTAACATTGCTACCGCCCCCAAAAAACATAAATATGTAACTGGTTGTATTGAAAATAAAAGGTTGTGCATTTTGGACAAGGTCAGTTTGGGTTGGGTAAGGGCCCCATGACTTATATCACTGGGGGCCCAAAAAAATCTAAACCTGGCTCTGAACCTGGGTCCTAAGTTCACAGCTCTATACTTATAGGTTATAACTCTTGGTGCTTTTAGAACTTCTGCTTACTGTACATAGGTAATTCTTCAGTTGAGTCATTGTCTAAAACTACTAACTCTCAATTTATTCACTACATCTGACAGATTCCAGATTTTTGTCTACCGCTATGTTCTGTCAATGATTTTTGCGATTGAGGAGATTAACAGAGATCCCAAATTATTACCAAATGTCTCTTTGGGATTCCAGATTTTGACTCGTGCTATTCTAGAGAACAAGCACTTGGGCACCCTATCATTTTTAACAGGAAAACAGGTTCTGGTTCCAAACTACCAATGTGGAAGCAGTCTCTATACTACCTGCTGTAATTGGAGATGCACCTCAACATCATCTCTGATCATGGCTATGATACTGGGACTCTACAGGTATCCTCAGGTAAGGAGGCACTTTATGGTATCTGTATAAGGTCTCCACAGGTATCCGCAGGTAAGGAGGCACTTTATGGTTTCTGTATTAGGTCTCTACTGGTATTCTCATGTGAGAGGAATCAATGTATGGTTTTGGTGAATGGATGGGGAAATCACGGAGGAAAGGGTGCTGGAGGGCCTTAGGTCCCTGAGGGAGGACAAGGCACCTGGGCCAGACGGAGTTCATCCCAGGGTGCTGAGGGAGCTGGCAGACATCCTGGCAGGGCCATTGGTGGTAACACCTCTCTAAATACAGGGCGTGTGCCGAAGGATTGGAGAAGGGCACATGTAGTACCTTTCTATAACAGTGGGCCCAAGGATGAGCTGGGGAACTACAGACCAGTGAGCCTTAACGCAATTGTAGGAAAACTGATGGAGGCTACTCTCAAAGAAAGGCTGGTGCAATTTCTTGAGGATAAAGATCTACGGAACAACAGGCAGCACTGTTTTGTCTTGGGAAGATCCTGCCAGACAATCTTGGTTGACTTTTTCAACTGGGTTACGAGGGCACTGGACAGGGGCTGTGTGGTAGATGTACTCTACCTAGATTGCAGCGAGGCCTTCAATCCAATACCACAAGGTAGGTTCACCTGCAAGTTGAAGAGTCTAGGAGTATGGAGGAAACTAGCCAGAGAGGTTGAAAACTGGCTGTGGGAGAGACAGCAGAAGGTAGTGGCCAGGGACGAGGCATCGGAGCCCAGGGCAATGACAAGTGATGTCCCACAGGGCTCGGTACTGGGTCCAGTTCTGTTTAACATTTTCATCACTTACATAGCAGTAGGAATCAATAATATCAGTCTCTTCACAGACGACACCAAGATCTGTGCTGAGGTGGATGGGTGTGAAGGGGCAAGATCTTCCACGAGGATTTTGCAAAACTAGAGGAATGGCCACAATCCATGCAGCTTGGGTTCAATGCCAAGTAGTGCAAAGTGATGAATCCGGGAGCCAGGAACCTAGGATAGAGTTACTGGCTAGAGGGTGGCCAATTATTCACATCCAAGGAGAAGGAGGATCTGTGGGTGCTTGTGACCAGGGAAATGAACCACTCGGCACAGTGCAGGAAGGCAGCAGCAAAGGCAAACAGGATGCTAGGTTGCATAGCATGGGGGATTACATCTAGGAGTAGAGAGGTCATATTGCCCCTGTACAGGTCCCTGGTGAGGCCACATGTGGACTACTGCATGCAGTTCTGGCACCCCCTACTTAAAAAGGGACATCAAACTGCAAGAGGTGGTGCAGCACAGAGCAATAAAGATTATTCTGGGGTTGGGGGATAGACTATGTGAAGAAAGATTGAGGGACTGCAATATGTATACCCTGGGGGATAGAAGAGAGAGAGAGAGAGAGAGGATATGATTGAGACCTTCAAGTACCTGAAGAGGATAAACAGGGTGGGCACCAGGTGTGGGCTCACTCTTAAGGCTGAAAGGGAAACCAGAGGGCACTCTCTGAAGTTGGAGAGGGGCAGAGTAAGGATGGAAATGAGGAGACACTATTTCTCTGAAAGGGTTGTAGCAGGGTGGAATGCACTGCCAGAAGAAATCGTGTCAGTGCAGACAGTGGGGAGCTTCAAGAGGGGTGAGGCAGATTCAAAGGGGAGAGTACAAACTGGGAGGGGGCAGGAAGAGGGGCGGAAGGAAATTTGGGGTGGGGCAGCTGCAGTCTAATGGACTGATGTGCTGCACATGCGAGCAGACTAGATAGACCAAAGGGCCTGTATCTGCTAGCAACTTTGTATGCTTGTATGTTCATGGCCTGTAGTAAACTGGATTGCCCATTATATGAAAAACAGAAGACAAAAGAATAGAACAAATGGGAGTCCCCTTGTATTTGTGAAATATTGATCCTGGTCCCACAAGGCTCCACACTTGATGCCTACTGTTTTCATTATTTATTAATGATCTTCGTGGTGTACACAGAGCAAACACCATCCTTTATGCAGATGATGCTGTGTTGTAATTGAACAGGTTACTACCTTTAAATACCTGGAATTATTCCAAGACAACACCCTTTCTTTCAACACCCATATTGACCATGTCGTGAAAACAGCCAACATCAGACTTGGAATCCTTTACCTACATAGAAATGCTATGACCACTGAGGCGCTCAGCCTTGTCACCAAAAGCTCAATACTGTCCATCATAGACTATGGACTGACTGACTGTCTACAGTGTGGCCACTGAAACTGCTCTCAAAAGGGTTGAACTCCTGCTCAACAAAGCCTGCTGACTTGTTCTAGGAGCTAATTGGTATTCCCACTCATGCAGTCTCTACTCCACAACTGACTGGCTCTCATTACCTCTAAGGTACCAGTACCAGGCATATATCATAAGAAAAAAAGGCCTCCTAGGACTCGTCCCAGAATCAACTTCAAAGCTTTTCCAACATAACCCCAACACTAAAACTTCCCAAAGCTCTATTAGATGGGTACTGCATGTACCTTAAAAAAAAGGCTCTCCTATTGAGGTCTTCTCTGGATGAACGACCTCCCACCCCTCCCTTTTTCACCTTAAGAAACTCAGCCAGTTCAAAAAAGAACTCCATTCCCTCCTGGTAGAATCCCAAGAGTGCAACTGCTGTGCATAACGATAGGAGTGCCATCCCCTGCCCTAGACTTCCAACCCTTAGCCCCTCGCCTTCTTACCCCTTTTGCCCCATGAATCCTCACCCCCTCCACCTGGTTTACACCTCCCCTAGGCTGCCCCCATGCATACAGCACTTATCAGCTTGTTCTCCCTCATCACCGTACCCCCTCCTCCTATCCTCTAATAACATTATACGATAAGCCTCCTCCGTGCCCATGCCAATACTCTCCGTATCTCCTCCCCTTTTCTTTGACAAAGACGATTTTGGCTGCCACCTACAAGCAGTCTGCACTTAGTAACTAGACCTAAAGACTAGAGCTATTTCTATAATAAAAGTATTTGTATTTGAGGTTATACTCCACATTTATCTTGCTTGTAAAATAGTCTTGTCACTTGGCTATTGCATGTTCTCGTCCTATGATGTTAATTGTACTGTTTTGTCTGTTCTTCTACTGACTTAGAGCCTTTGTAAAAGAGCCAGTTTGGCTCAAAGGTTGTAATTCCGAAACTGAAATACATAAATAAATAAACAGAAATGCCAGTATTTGCCTTTATGCAGACTATGCAGTAGTGATCTTCACAAATGGGTCCAATCTTCCTGATTTATGGGAGACAATATAATAGGATTTTGATTATTTTCAAAACTGGTTTCTGTTTAAATAAATTGGTGCTGAATGCCTCAAAACCAAATCTATGGTTTTCCACAATGCCAGAAGGAGGATGCCATTACATACCACAGTAGAATTAAAAGTGCTTCAGGGAACTGTCATAGAAGAGGTGACACATTTCAAATATTTAGGCCTCTCCCTAGAGAGCACACTCTGCTGCCAATGCAAAATCTCTATTATATTTAAAACGGTACATCAGAGACTGGGTGCTCTATATAGAATGAATTCTTTTATTTTACAGATTTGTTGACCAGGAAAGAGACACTGAGCCAAGGCTTGTTTCCAGGTGCATTCTGGGAGTGCACGGAAGTTAAATAATTTGCTCATGGTCCCACAGTATGCAAGTGGTGGCTGTGGGATTCAAACCCAGTTCTCCAGCTTCGTGGCTCAGTGCTCTTAACCACTGCACTCTATTGTCTGCTTTCAATTTCCTTCAGCCAGATTATTTCTTTCTCAGTTTTATTTTTTTTGCTTCCTATTTTTGATCACAGCATTTTATTATATTACTTAGCTGGGGAGGGTCTGCTGTCTGGGGTCATGATCCTTCACAATCTGATTGCCAGGTTGGCTACCCCACTACCTATTTCTACCCACATCTTCATTTTGCACAGCACTCTTCATTGGCCTTCATTAGATCAAAGATACCAGGAGCAAGCCGGCCCGGTGGCTCTGAGGGTTGAGGCACTGGATGCCACACCTCGCACCACACCAGCGACCGGGTTCAGGAATGAGCTTGGGTCGGCGGGTCGGAGCTGGGGTGGAGAAGGATAGAATGCCCAACTGCAGCTCTCCTTCTCCAGGGAGGGGTTCTGAAGGCTCCCGCCGCAACGCTGCCACCTAGGGAAGCCCGGGTGGATAGCGCGGCAAGGGGACAAGCAGCCAGCGGACTGGGTGGCGATTGGCAGAGGGGCAGAGCAGGAGGCACATCTCAGCTTGCCTCTGAGCTCATAGCCCCTCGCTGCACGCCAACATCAGGACAAAAAAAGGAGGAAACACCTCACTCCCTCCTAGGCGAAGACGCCTCCGTGGAGCTCCTCCGGGACCCATCGGACAGACCCCGCTGTGCCATCCACATGAACAGAGACTAGGTTTGGAGAAGGATACTGGGCCGGCCTCTCCACCTCATTCCTCGGGGGGGGGTATACCGGGGCGTGATTCAAGGTAGTGTGGATGAGGTACTTTAGGGGCAGATCACGATGGGGGTCCAGGGAGATCCGGAACTAGAGGTTGTCGGAGAGAGTGGGGGGGAGGAGGCAAGATCAGGAGTACAAATACAATAGTTAAAAAAAAATAAAAAAAAGATACCAGGTGCAAACTAGAACTCAGGTCAGAAAAGTTGCCTCGAGTAAATTACCAAAACTATTTCATTGTATTTTTCAAAGTTAAAATTCCTCTGTTTTTCCACATTCAACATTTCATTATTTTTCTGTATTCCCACTATGACAGCAGGTCTAGGTCAGAGATCTCTAGTATATCAGTTGCCTCATTTCTATAATTCTTTACCGTCTAAAATACTCAGTACCATGAGTAGCATTCCCTCAAGTTTTAACTCAAGAAATATTTGGTGGATAATAAGAGATGCAGTCATCCTTGAGTTATTTGCATCATATTTATATTTTTAACGCATGTATTTACTTTTACTTATGTGTTTTGTACTGTGTATTTATTGTTGTTTTTTATGTATCTGGTCACTTACGAAAACAGGCTTTTTACTCATGGATTTACTAGATTTTAATAAATCAAATCAAATTCTTCTCGATGGCTTCATGTTCCAGAATTGGCCAGTTTACATATGGACATATGAAGGAGCCAGCAGAATAAGGCCATTAGGTGGTCTGCTCGTATTGCAGGGTCCACAGCTTGAGTTACTGACCCTGCCCGCCTCAATCCTCCCATCCTTTTCATCCACCCCTCCCATGACATTTCCTGTCCCCTTGTGTCTATCCCACCCTTTCTTGAAGCTGAACACAACTGCCAATCAGTCCATCTCATCCGGCAGTGCATTCCAACTGTCCACCGCCCTCTCAGTAATGAAATGTTTTCTAGATTCCCTTCTAAACCTTCCTCATCCAATTTTAAACAGTACCCCCTCATGCTATGGTTGCCACTTAGCTCAAAGAGATCCTCCTTATCCTCCCACTTATCCCGTTCAAGAATCTCAATCATGCCCACCCTCTCTCCCTCCTCTCCTTCATGAAGTACATGTTCAGGAGTTTCAACTTCTCTCAGGTTTTCCTTGCTGACCTGCAGTCATCATAGTTGCCTTCCTCTGTGCCTTCTCCAGTAGGGTAATAGTTTTTTTTTTAAGGTTTTAAGATTTAGCTTCACAGTAGGGGTAATCAGACATCTTAAAAAGATGGAAACCACAGGAGTAGTGTGCATCAGGGCGGCACTCTGCTATAGGAAAATGTGGGGTCTCAGCTACATGTGTCAGGAGCATGAGTTGGGATTGGATGGGGCCAAAAGAAAGCCAGACCCTTGAAGAATATAGGAAATAATGAAAATAAAATACGCAGTAAGGAAACAGAAAATGTGTAATTTTAGAAGAAAGGTTAAAGTAAATGACTTCCGCATGTGAATGGGTTCTCTACAGTACTTTAGAGAACTGGTGTGACTCAAGAAGGTGAAAGAGTCACCAGCTCAGTGGTGCTGAGGGTTGAGGTGTTGGACACCACACTCGCACCACTCTGGCGACCCAGGTTTGGGAGCGAGCTCGGCCATTGGGGCTTGGTGGGGTAGGAGAGGACTGAGCATCCAGAGGACAGCTCAGCTCTCCTCTCCTGGGAGGGTGGGTGGATGACTCCTCAGTGTGAGTGGCTCCCACTGGAGTCTGGGAGCACCGCAGTCCAGGGATCAAGCTGATGCAGGGGAGGAGCCTCGGCAGGCTTGGTGTGGGAGCGTGCCCAGCTGCAGTGGACACCATTGCACAACCAGGTTCCTAGGGGGAGCTCACTAGAACAGGAGAAAACACCTGCTGGCTGTGTGATAGACATCACCTGCCCCCACCTCCAGAGCTGGATCCTGCCCAGGAAGTTCATTCCAACAATCACAATCTGGTCTTGGGGTCACCTCTGCCCATGAAAGCACCGAGGAGCAGAAGGTGGACCCACTCCGGGGGGTGTATTCTGGAGAGATGGATCCATGCAACGTGTTGCAGGTGTGCCAAGGACCGAGGTACAGATGGGAGGATCTCTGCCAGGAGGTGATAAGGTAGGACAACTGAAGGGGCCTCAGCCAGCAGCGATGGGAGGGAAATAAAGTTGGAAAAACAAAAAGAAGGTGAGAGAGTAACTACACAATAGATAGGAGAAATCCTGAAGGTTAATTTAATTGATTTATATCTTATCTTGTTTAACGGACAATGTTCTTCGTCAGATGGAAAATCCCCCTCTTTATTCACTATTGCGCTTTAAAAATAATGCCACCTGAAAAACAGTGAAGTTATTAGGTTTACTGTTCCTAACACAAAAACTAAAATGGGAGAACGTTCTTTTTCTACAGGGTAGCTAAAAGTTGGAATGAGCTTCCTGGTTCAGTTCATGGTGTCATTAGTCATCAAACTTTTAAAATTAAACTAAGAAACATCTTAGTCAACTATGATGTAATTGTTTTTAATTTGACTGTGTCAATTGTAGCTATGTATTTTTGTGTCTTATTATATGTAACATCTATGACTGTATACTTATGGTCTCAGGTCACGCATAAAAAAAAAGGCCTTTGGCTCATTGCTTTTACCTGGTAAACAAAAGCTAAAATAAATAAATAATAAATAATTTGCTGATGCAATATCAAGCCCATGATAACGTCTCAGAACGAGTTGTGTAAGCAGGAACATTTGTCAAGGTGCATGATATGGGATATTATCCCACCTTAGGTGTGTTGTAAGGCACAAGGCCATAGGTCGAGTGGCTTCAACCACCTCAGAAGAGATTTTAGCCCATGATATCATACACCTGGGAGTGTATTATTATGATTATGAAATGTATCCATATGTAATTTTTGACTGATAGTATGACCCGCTTTTAGACCAGGATTATGTCCTGAGATATCCCAGCTGCAAGTCATAGAATCATAGAAGCTTGATGGCAGAAAAGGACCACACCGGCCCCTCTAATCTGTCCTATTTCAGCCCCACACCCCCATTGCCAGCCCCACCTCCCTACTCAGCTCCTTTTGTCTGGTCCATGCCTCTTGTATCCCTCTCCACCAGCTTAGTCCCCACCTTTTTGGTAGTCTGCTCCAGGGCTCCACAACCCATTCTGTGAAGAATCTCCCTCTCACATTGCTTCAGTATCTATTTCCCTACAGTCTGAGGCTATGTCGTCTAATTATGGCCCCCTCCTTCTACATAAGGAAACACCATTCCCTTACTTTTTTGGGCCCCTTTACATATTTAAAAGTTTCAGTCATGTTCCCCTCTCCATTCTAGCCTCCAGCATGTACAGATCCAACTCCTGCAAGTAGTGGTGGGTGAAGTGGGCTCAATCCACTCCGCGAAGTGATTCGCAGAGCAAAGGCGGATTCACAGAGTGCTCCGCAATGCAAAGCAGAGTACTTTGCGTTATAATGAGGAACGTGAAGTGCATTGAAAACAGCTACTTCGCGTTACTCCGCCTCCACCGGTCACTTCTCTTTCAATTTTTAAGGCGAAGTACATTGGTGGCAGTTCACTTTGCCTTGTTTTTGGGCTCCGAAGAGGATTTTGCAGTGATTCATGGGAGTTCAGGTCACATGGGCTCTATATTGACCTGCACAGCCTCAGTTCAAGGTAGTATGAGTAGAAAGGAGTAGGAGACAGTGTGCTCTGATAGCTGTCTGTAGGAATCTTTTAAAAGCTGTTCAAAAAAGCATTTTTGCTTTTTTTGGGGGATCCAGCTGTAGTTCATCGATTGTAGGAAACCCTCCTGTGCTCACATCATCGAGCGTTTTTGTTTGTGTGTGGATTTTGAATGTAAATTTACAACACTGAGTGTGTGTGGTGAAAGACAGTGAAGTGTGCTGTGTGGGGGAGGGGTGTATCTGTGTGTAGGTAGATTTAAGTTGGAGAACTAGTGATTTCTTTGTGTTTTGGCAATATTTTTGTTATATAACTGACTGTTACTGTACACATGGTAAAACTGTCAGTGATAGTACACATTTTCTTGCTGCTTGTTGTGTGAATGTGGTGCAGCATTTCATAAGGTCAGGTTGTGTGCATCAAATATATTACACCTTTTAAAATTTGTGACACAGATCAGTGTAAGTGCAACTAAGTGCAGCAGTGTGAACCTGTATCCACTGCAGCTGCCTGATTTTGTACTGCGATCGTGTTCTCTGTTCTTAGTGTTGCTGCTTGTAGTGCTGTAAAAATCAGCACTGTCTGTATTCAGTGCCCCCCACGTTGAAAAGATATTTTTTACCAGACTGGATTGTTTTTGTGACCCCATCAGCACCACTGGTTACTGAAGTTGTTTTAATTCTGTGACAGTGTCACAACACAGTAGTCCCCTTATCTGTTGCTGAAGCCACAGTTGTTTATTTTGCTTCACATCCAGCTAGCGATAGTAGCAAGTAGCGAACCTCCAGTCAGAAAGTGAATGTATCAAAATCTGAATTTGGTAATAATATTTGTGGTTGATCCCCCAAAATGCCTGCACAGAGATATGCAAGTAAAGCTGTTTCTGGCCATGGCAATGTTGGCAGTAAGAGGGTCTGTGGGCGCGGTAGTAGTACGCGGACGGAGAAGTGCATTTGTGTTGTGAGGAAAGGTATTTCTCCTGCAATGTTTTTTACAGCCCAATCAGTAGCTTCACTGATAGTTGGAGGAGATGATGTTTTCCCAGCCGGTGGTGTTAGTGGTGGTGGAGGTAGTTTTAGCATTGTTGCGTCAAGTTCTAATTCCGACCAGTGTACCGTGTCCAAACATATTGAGTGTGAAGCAGTGCAAGTGAGCGACAGCATAGATGATGTCATACTTCCCAGTAACATCCCATTAACTGAACCTGATTCGGATGATCATGTCAACGATAGCATACAATTTGATATTCCATCCACCGTGGCACTTAACGTCACGCATTTTCCATGCAACAGTGATTCACAGTGTGGTGAAAGAATATCAGGTGATGGTGGTGCTGCTGCTGATGAAGTTGCTGTTGTTGCAACATGCAGTCCACATGTTAGCATCCAAGCAGAAGATGTGGATGTGTGTGACAGTGATGTTGATGAATATGATGATGATTTAATAGACCCCAGTTGGGAACCAGAGAAAAAGAAACTAAAAGTGGCTGTGTCTGAAATTTCTGAATCTGTTTGCAGGAACCCCACCCCCCATAAAAACTTGTGACGTACCGGTTTTAATGGATGATGATGATGACGACCCAGTACTCAATATGATAGGTAGTCGTGGTGGTCAGTTGCAGTCCAGGCATGCAGTGCCAGACACATCACATGCCCCCTCACTTCAGTGCTTAAAATAAAAGACTTAAATAAGCCACATCATCATGGACATGTTAAAAGCAGAGCATCGCAGTCCCTTGTTTGGGATTTGTTTGTTCAAGATGCAAATGATGATTCAGTTGCAATCTGCCAGGTTTGCCATGTGCGTGTGAGGCGATGTAAAAAGGGGCGCCATCTTGGGACAGGAGGACAGCATACGCATCTTAAGAATAGGCACTTGGCTCTGTGGACCCAGCACAAGCTGGCAGCTAATACCAGACTTGGGCGTTCACCCACATCACTGGCGGCAACCATAGCCAGCATGTTATCCCCTTCCATGACTGTTAAGCCTGGAAATTACAAATTATAAAATAGGAAATTAAATGTGTGCAGTAGCGCAGTAATAAGAGCAGAGGATTACTACAGGCATGATGATGATGAGGTGGAGGACCATAATGACTTTGAAATGTTGTCCAGTGCTGGTGAGAGTAGCAGTTTTTGTGGTGGCGGTGGTGAATGCTGTATGTCTAGTGCAAGTGGTACATCAACCCCGGTTGGCAAATCCAGAAAAATAACAATTTCTGAGTTTGTCATCATCACCTGTGCAACCGTCTTCATCAAATGTCCACACTCCACCCCCTGCCAATGCCATTCATCACAGAACACAACCATTTGTGACCAACACACACCCTGTAAAACGTTTAAGTCAGCCCATGTTACAGTGTGTTTTTGCGCATAAGCTGAAGTACCCCCCCAATCATACAGTGTCACGTGAACTTAATGTTGCTGTAGCAGAAATGCTGGCAATCGATCTTTTGCCCTTCTGCTTTGTGGAGAATTCTGGGTTCCGGTGGTTTGCTGCCCATGCCTGTCCAAAATGGAAAGTCCCATCCAGCACATACTTTTCTACCCGTGCTGTTCCTGAGTTGTTCCGCACTGTCTCAGACTCAGTAAGACATGCCCTTCAACATTCCTCCTCTCCATTCATCCATTTAAGTATGGATATGTTTACAAGTGGCAAAATAGTGGGAAGTTCATATCTGTGTATAACTGCACACTGGGCGTAAGTGCCGGGGGTTGTTTGTGATACTGGTAGTGCGAATAATCAGTGCAGAAAGGTGGATTGTCATGGTAGCAATCTTCCTGGAATTCGCCAGCATGCAACAATTGCTATGCACAGTGTGACCTGTTCACACACTGGTGAGAACATGTTGGACATGGTACTGACTGAAACTGACAGATGGCTAAACCCTCTGTCCCTGAGAGCTGGGTTCATAGTAAGTGACAATAGGTCAAATGTGGTGAAATGCATCACGAATGGTAGTTTTTTTCATGTTCCATGCATGGCCCACTGTTTATATCTTGTGGTGCAGGAGTTTCTGCAGCACTCTGATGTAAAGGAAATGCTGACCATTGCACGATGCATCTGCTCTCACTTTTCAAGATCTGGAAAGGCCCGTGACCAACTGCGGCAGTTGCAGATACAAACAGCCTGCCTCAGCACCGCTTGAAGCTGAAGTTGTCACCTGATGGAACTCCACGTTATACATGGCAGAGAGGTTGTATGAACAATACAAAGCCATCACAGAATATCTTGTTATGCACACTAGCCGTAACAGTTCTGGGGCCTCCATGTCTGTAATGAATGAACAGTGGCGCCTCATGGACTCTGTAATAACAGTTTTGCAGCCTTTTGAACATGCCACACAGGCAGTGAGTGGTGAGTCTGCCTCCATTAGCCAATCAATTCCACTGCTGCGGGTGCTGAGGCAGACATTGGTGAATGTACAGCATAGCCTTGATGTTGCCGGAGACTGTGGTAGCAATATGTTGCAGCAACACATGCTGACAGTATTCAACCAGAATCATCACATTGTGAGCATTCAGCATAGTGACAGCTTTGTCATGGCAACACTACTGGACCCACGACACAAACATGGAATTGCATCAGTACTGGAGGGAAACCTGAACAGGTAAAAAATATCAGTGGTCAGCTGGTTCGCTTGATTCATGGGGCACAGAAGTCACGTGCCAAGGTTTGCAAACCTCAGCAGCATAATCCAGCTGAAGGTGTAGCTGGAGGACCAGCAAGCATATCATGCAAAGGTAAAGGGACTGTAGTTCCTGGTGGTCTGTCATCCAAAGTGGTTGGCGTCAACCCGCTTTGGGAGGCTTTGTCTGAAGTGAGTATTTGTGACATCAATGATTCCGGGGAACAGGCTGATGTATCAACAATCAGACTTAGTGCAGCACAGAGAATGGTTGAGTCATATTTGTCTGAAAACAGGCATCTGACAATAAGTGAAGCTTTTCTCTTGTGCTGGAGTAGAAAGGTCAGTGAATGGCCAGAGCTGACTGCAGTGGCACTAAAGTACCTCACATGCCCACCCTCTAGTGTAAGTGTTGAGAAGGTATTCAGCTCAGCAGGTGCAATAGTCAGGGATCGGACAAACCTGTCTCCTGCAAATGTTAGTTTGTTAACATTCATTAAAATGAATGAGAGGCACATACCAGCACAGACTGCAACCTCGGTATTCATACCCAGGCCTAGTCATGGTGGTCTTGCTGATGTGGAAATGGGGCATCCTGGTGGCACTGGCAGTGGCTGCCTGAAACGGCCCACCACTGATGTAGATGATGACACAATGGAGAAAGAATTTCCCAGTGGTCAGACTTCAGACATCGATGACTGTGAGGGTGTTTTCTTTATGAGGATGATGATATGATTAATGTTGGCAGGTTTTAACTACAGTATTTAAAAGGTGGTGTGCCCCCCCCACCCCAGACCATCACCACCGGGACTGATGTTATCCAAGTCTGCTGCCACTATGAGTCTGTCTGCCCCCCATAGACCACCACCACCACTGGGACTGATGTTATCCAAGTCTGCTGCCCCCATGAGTCTGTCTGCCCACCCGGACCTCCACCACTGGGACTGATTCAAAAAAGTTTGTCAACATGATCAGGCACACCTCTCCCCGACCCGAGCTTGGGCACACATGCAACACACAGAAGTTTCATTTCATGACCATCATTAAGAACCGGACTCCAGAAGAATGCTGATGAAATCTGTATAGAAATAAAAAAATGACAAACCATTACAGACAAAACTAAAAATTTGATTCTCCCCCCCAAAAAAGAAATACTTACCTTCATGTGCTTGAGAATTATCCAGTTCCATTTAAGTGCAAAAATTTCTCATTGAGCACTGGATGGTGCACAGCAACAGTTCGGAGACAGAGTCACCTGTGTGTGATGCAGAACAATAGCATGAGTACATGTCCATGTCAAGTTCGACCCCCCTCATCATCACCTACAAAATACACAACCATATATATACTGTATATATATATATATGTGTGTGTATCTACTCACCAAGGCTACTATTACTGTACATCCAAAGGGCACCTTGCAATCCAGTTTAGATGATCACTTTTCACTTCTCTGCACACAAGGACGACGCATTCTGGGCCTGCAGAAAAAACCTGGGGACTCTGTGCCACTGTTGTGTGCATGACTGAGTGTGCCATAAATTCTGGGGGACTTTGTATGTGCTGAAACACTCATTTCACTGTGTTACCACTTGTAAATTTTCTGGACACAAGACAGATGCCTTTTGTGGATGCAGAAAAATGAGGCACCAAAACAGCGCACATACACAAAACACACAGACACTTAACAGAAGGAAGGGGCCCCAGAATACAAAGTGTAATGCATACTGAAGACAACAAAAAAAGGGCATAATTACATACATGGGCCAGGGATGGTGGAGGAAGTAAGCAATAAGACACGACAGGGTGTGTGTTAGACACTTTAACACACGGCTAGGAGGCGTAGTGAGGCACGAGGCCATCGGCCAAATGCGTCCAGCCTCCTAGCCGTGCGTTAAAGTATCTAACGCACAGACCCTGGAGTGGCTTATTGTGCTTATGAAATGGCTATCAAAAATACAGATGTATGTGATAGCTAAAATGTATAGTATTTAAAAGGGAAAAAGTTTAATGTTTGTCTTGGTTTTAAATAAAATAGTTCCTCCGCCTACTGTTTTTTTTTTGACTTAAGAAATTTTGTCCTACAAAGGCTTCTGTAGTTTCATATGGTTGTCATGACAGTATTCACCCCCACCTCCCCTTGTCATGGAGTTTTGCAGTCAGTTGCACAATATGGTGCTGTTTCTTTATTTAAAGAAAGCACGACATAGATAGAGAGACATGAGAGAGAGTGCACCGTGTGGGCATTTTTCTGAGTAAGTAGCTAGCCATGATGTAAGCGACAGTGCAGTACTGAGCATGACGGAGCACTTTTCAATTTGAGGGACAGCGAGTGAGCATGGGCTGTAAGCTGTAATTGGAGTGGGCGGGCTGGGAGTGGGAGTGGTTTCAATTCAGATGGAGACCGAGATTAAAAGTTTAAACTTGAAGAGCGAGCGGGAGGCTGGTACAGAGACAGAGTGAGCGGTGGGCAGGTAGAGACATAGAGTGAGCGCTCGCGGGTGGGCCGGTAGAGAGATTGCGGTTGTTCCATTTTTTTTTTTTTTAAATAGATGAACGAGCAGGCAGGCTATCATTACCGAGCAGGTGGGCTGTGACTGACAGAGAGTGCAGCTTTTCCCTTCATGCTACATCCAGGGATTTCACAGACTGAGGCAATGTGAATAGAAGGACAGATGTATTTAGTTGGCATACTGAAAATACAGCCTGGCATGTCACTCGCAGTTGGTGAAAAGAAGATGGCTGATTTTCAGTTTGCCAACGTTCTAAGTGGCATTTTACTAGGATCAGTGCCCACAGGGCACTGCTGGTCCTTTTTCCTGTGCGTTAGACATAATATAACACAGGTATGGTCCAATCAGCATGTCTAAATTCTGATGCCCATTTCATAATACATTTTATGGCACAGCAAGGAAGGTGGTGGGGGAACATGGCATGAGAAAACAAAACTAGTGTGGGATCCTATGGTGATCCAGCAGCAGTTCCAGCATGGGCATAATTTGAAGCTGATGCCCCTCTATGTCATCCAGCCACTGCTCCACAGCACTCATCCTCTCGCTGTTCTCCTCAACAGCATTCCAGAGAACTGCCAAGTCAGACAGTGTTACATGCACTTCTCAGACGTCCACTCCTTCAACAGGCTGACCTGCTGGTGGTGGTGGAGCAACAAGTGCCGCTGTGGCCCTCCTCTTCTTAGGGATGCCATGCCCGCTATGCACAGCGGCACCCTCTGCCACGGAACGGCCAGCAGGTGCAGACATGGTCCGTTCTGTGGCAGCCTGCCATTCCAACTTGTGGTGATTAAGCATATGAGTGCGCTGGCCCCCAGTCCCTAGGTGACTCCCCCGGGGGCCACGGCGCACATCCACTGCACATAGGTGACACTTAACCACACTGCTGACCCCCCCAACAGAGTCAAAAAACTGCCAAACAACGGAGGTGCGGGGAGGACCAGGCACAGGAAGGGGAGGGCCAGATGAACTGGCAGTAGGCTGCTCACACTGCTCAACAGTTCTGATGGTGGGATCCACACCTGGGCCTGGGGGAACAGGCACATCCTGCTCCAAAGGACCTTGTGCTGGACTTGGTGGTGGTGGTGGTTGAACTGCCTCAGAGTCAGGAGGTGGTGCTGGTCCTGCTTCCGGGGGTTGGACACTCAGAAGTTTAGAGCGGTCCAACACAAATGGGCACCCATGCCCCCCACGCATACGCACGGTAAGACGACACGTACTACCATGCTCTCTCAGAGCTGCCCCTGCCCCAGACATTCCCTCACAGTGCTCCATCTCAAGACACAAGCACAACACACACAGTCACACACACACAGACAAACTAAGCAGGTAAGAAAAATAAAATTTACAGAAAGAACAAATTAAGTAAAAAACAGTACAGAAGAGACAAAAAATGTAGCTTTTAAAAAAGCTGTTGGTTTAAGTATTAAATTTTAACTCTCTCTCTGCAATCGAAAAAACACTCCTCTCTAGTACACATACACACACTCCTCTGTCTGCACAGGAGAAAGTGAAACTGTCTGTGTGACTCATTTCCTTTCTGCCTGGCTAGAGAGCATGTGACTTACAGTACTGTAAGCCATGTGAACTGTAGGAGGGCTGCCAAGTCTGAAACACCAAGTGGATCACTTAGAATCATAATGAGGAACGCGAAGTCCATTAAAAACAATGACTTTGCCTTACTTCACATTCTCATTATGCCAACGCGAAGTGGTAATGACAAGTTGAAGTGAGCACTTTGCATTGCCCACTCCACATAGCGGAGTGGCAACGCGAAGTGCCCACTTTGTGTGCACTTCGCCAGCAAATTTTAAATTCGCTGCATCTCTACCTGCAAGCGGCCTCTGCTTGCAAGTCTTCTCTTGCATACCCTGCACCATCTTGGTTGCCCCTTTCTGTACCCTGTCCATCACATCTATGTCCTTGCAGTTGTGTGATCTCCAGAACTGGACCCCGTACTCCAGGTGCGGCCTCACCATGGCTTTGTAGAAGGGCACTGTTACCTCCCTTCTTCTACTAGTAATGCCCCTGCCAATGCATTTCAACATTCCATTGGCCTTTCCAACTGCAATGCTACATTGTTTTCCTGCCTTAAGATTGGATGAAGCTATGATCCCCAGACCCCTCTCCTGTTCTGTTACTTTAATTGCCTCCCCTCTCTGCTTGTGCATTCCTACTCCCCACTTGCATCACAGTGCAATTTTTGGCATTAAATTTCAGCTCCCATATCTCTGGCCGCTCCTTGAGTGTCTTCAAGTCCTGCCTCATGTCCTCCACCCCCCGGGGTGTCCACCCTATTGCAGATCTTTGTATCATCAGCATAGAGGCACACCCAGCCCCTCCACTATATCACTGATGTAAATGTTAAAAAGTAGAGGTCCCAAGACTGACCCATGGGGCACCCAACTCTTCACCCCCCATCCTGAAGTACCCCCCATTTAGCACCACCCTCTGGGTTCTTCCCTCTAACCTGGCCTCCACCCACCTTGTTACTTTCTCACCCACTCTGAGACTTTCCTGTTTGCTCCCCAGCTTTCTGTGGGGGAATGGTGTTAGAAGCCTTACAGAATTCCAGATAGGCCATGTCCACCGCCCGTCCCTGGTCGATCACCTGAGTCACCCAACTGAAGAACTTGATCAGGTTCATCTGGCATGACCTTCCCTTGGTGAAGCCATGTTGTCTGCTGTCCTGCAAGCCACTCTCCTCCAGGTAGTCCACCACCCTCTCCTCGATTAGCGCTACCATTACCTTCCCCACCACTGAGGTGAGGCTGACAGGTTGATAGTTCTCTGTCACCTCCCTGCTTCCTCCCTTGTGTAAAGCATCATGTCTGCCCTCTTCCAGTCCTCTGGCACCCTCCCACTACCCAGTGAGAAGTTGAATAGCCTTGTCAATGGGGTGGCCAACTCCTCCCTCATTTCCCTGATCACCCTGGGGTGTGACATGTCCTGCCTCATTGCCTTGTCCACCCTCAATCTTTCTAGCTCCTCCCTAACCCAATCCACAGAGAACAAGCTCTGATCCACCCATTTGTCCACATTCCCCCTCCTCTTTAGCTCAGGTCCCCTTCCATCTTCCTCTTACGTAAATACTGAGCAAAAGTTCTTATTTAATACCTCTGCTTTTTCACAGTCCTCTTCCAATTTTACCTCTCCCTCTCCCTCCCCCCTTCAGCAATGCAGTCCCCTGCCTTGCCCTCCTCCTCTCCCTCACATGTCCGAAAAAAGTTTTGTCCCCCCGTTTGGCTTTTTTTTAGCTATTTTCTCCTCAGTATCCACTTTTGCCCTCCTGATTTTCTGCTTTGCCAGTCTCCTCTTCTCCCTATAAGCTTCCCTATTTTAATCATTGAGTGTCCTCATAAATTTTTTGAAACCCTTCCTCCTTTCCCTGACTGCCCTCGCTGTCTCCTTAGTAAACCAAAGTAGTCTCTTCCCCAGGTTTCAATCCCACAGCTGTCAAGGTGCATACTGTGTGATCCTGAGCAACTTCCTTGTGCTCCCATGTCACATCTGGAAACGAGCTTAAGCACAGTGTGCTACCCCTGGTTAAGCAATGTTCCCTTCCTCCTTTCCTTCACTCCTGTTTGCTCTTCTTAACCTTTTTTATACACATTTCCATGGCTTTCAGTATCCCTCCTTTAACAGATTCCCACAACTCCTCCACTGCCCCTATATTCTTTGTTCCCTCCAATGCTTCCCTTGCTAGCCTTTTCATCCTGTCGAAGTCTGCACGTTTGAAGTCCATAACTGTAGTACTGGTTTGATTTGTCTCCCTCCCTGCCCTCATCCTGAACCTTACAGTCCTGTGATCGCTGGTGTCCATGACTTCTCCGACCTGCACTTCCTCCATACTCTTCCCATTTGTCAGGACCATGTCTAGCAGGTTGTTGCCCAATGTTGGCTCCCTGTCTAGCTGTTGTAGGAATGCCCCCTGCAGCGCAGCTAGGATCTCCCTGTTCCTAGTCAACACTGCATCTGGGATTCCCCAGTCTGTATCTGGGAGGTTTAGGTCCAGTACCAGTAGTAATTCTCCTTTTAGGGCCAACTGCGTGACTGCCTGAATAAGCTGTTTGTCCCCCCTTCCTCCCCCTGCATAAGTGATCTGTATACCACCCCTAGCTGCAAGGATTCCCCAGTCCCCATTCCTAGTGTTACCCACAGTAGCTCATCCTCCCCATCTTCCTCTTGTTCCTTGATTACTCTCATGTCATCCCTGATGTATAAAGCAACTCCCACTCCCCCCTTGCCCTCCCTGTCCCTTTTAAACAGTCTGTAGCCCAAATTAGTCATCTCCCAGGTATGATGCTCTGTCCACCAAGTCTCGCTTATTGCTACTATATCCAGTCTGTTGTCCCCCATGACAGCCTCTAAGTCCACCATTTCTTCCCTTAGTGCCTGGTGTTGGCAGCCAAGCCCTTCCACCAATAATCCCCCATCCCCCTTTCAAGTGGTACCCTGTTTCACAACATTCTATCTCTATCTTTGGGGGAGGCTGATAGCCCCCCATGTTTCCTGTCCTATGGTGCGGATCCCCCCAATTTGGTCTCACAGCAATCTGATTTGACAGTTTTGACCATCCATTTCAAAATTAAGCAGTAAGGTATGACAGTGGGTATGTTACAGTAGGATAATGGCCCACCTCAGGCAGGTTGACGCATAAGGTGAAGGCAAAGCTAAGTGCTTCTGCCACCCACAAAGGGCTGTTAACCCACTATAATTCACCCCCTGGAGTGCATTATTGTGATTATGAAATGGCCCATTTTTGGTCATTTCAATGTAGTTTTTCAATATATTTTTATTGAGTTACTTTCAGCTGGGCGGTGGTGCTAGGGATAATGTCCCGACTGAAAATATTTATTGGTCAATAAGGAGCCAGTATTCTTCTGCCCATTTTATAATTAAGGTTATTCACTGCTGAGAAATGTGGTGCAGTCATGCTTGGTATTTGGCTTGCTTATGTAATAATTTACTATGGTTCTCTCTCAATATCTCATTGTGGGTTAGACCCAGTTATCAGTATCAGCCATACCCATACACCTGGACCATTCTGTGTTCTCAGTATTATACTCCAGGGCATAGAACATCATGTGAGTTTGTCACTTCTCAGAGTGGATTAAGACACCTAGGTTTGGTGTGTCTCACAATGCTCCCAAACATCTAATTGGTGACCCTTGATATACAGTACCACTTCCTGTTATGTAGTATTGCTTTATGTTATATATGAAATATTTTCTTTCCAGATCAGCTATGGTTCTTCAGTTTCCCTGTTAAGTGATAAGTCAAAATTCCCTTCATTTATGCGGACTGTTCCAAATGACATATTCCAAGCTCTTGGTCTGGCTCAGCTGCTAATTTATTTTGGTTGGACATGGGTAGGAATTCTGGCCTCTGACAATGATTACGGTATGCTGGGCAGCCAGACTCTCAAACAAGAAATCGCCAAGGCTGGAGGCTGCATTGAGTTTTTAGAAATGGTCACCAAGTATAAAGAGAAGATCCCCTCCACAATTGATGTGATTCAGCAGTCATCAGCAAACGTCATTGTGGTCTACTCCACTGCTGAGAATCTGGTTCCATTGCTGGAGGCCATTTCTATGCAAAATGTAACAGGTAGAGTTTGGATCAGCTCTGCAGGTTGGCAGGTGTCCTTGGATGTTCTCAGGATGGAGGTTGTGAAAACCTTGAATGGTAGCATAGGGTTCTTCATCCACAAAGGCAAGATCCCCGGGCTCAAGGACTTCTTGTACAGTATCCACCCTTCAACCTCTCCAGATGACATCTTTATAAGAACATTCTGGGAGGTGGCCTTTGACTGCCAGTGGCCAAAAACTGACAGAAATGACACACTAACAAACTGGGCACTAAGCACAGTAACGTCACCTTGCACAGGGCATGAAGATTTAAGAAATCTTGACGTTTCTAAATATGACGCGTATAATTACACACACATGTTTAGCATTTACAATGCAGTGTATGCAGTGGCACATTCCATTCATAGTCTGCTTTCATGTAGAGATGGAGAAGGTCCATTTTATAATGGACAGTGTGGGAGCGTTCATGATTTCCAGCCTTGGAAGGTAAGAAAACCAAGTAGTCTATTTTCATGTGTAAAAACTGGTGTGTATGTTAATACTACTGCTGAGTCCACTCTTACGATTGTAAGAGCGGTCTCATGCATTCTTAGGGTACAAGAACTGCAAGGCAACAGTGAATGGTTCTGATACCCTAACAATGTGAGTGAGACTACTCTTGCAACAGTAAGAGTGGTCTTGGTGGCAGTACTGGTGTATTATTGATCGAGTTCGATCAATAATATAATCCCTCAATAATTTGTAGAAAAAAGTTCCCTAACATTCCCATTTCCAGGGCAGCTGTGGAAGAAATACTTTTCAGAGAATAAGAGTGTCTCATGCACAGAGCAAAGGAGAGTTCTGATTGGTCAAAACTCGGAAGTGCTCCCTTGCTTTATAATGGGTTATAGAAGAAATATGAATTCCTTCAAATGTGCTGCCTGCCACCATTAAATTCGGAGCTGTGTTGAACATGGAATTCTGCTGGCAGAATTTGTGCAGAATGGCAATTCTGCTTCTGAAGTCCTTTCCAGTATTTCTTTTTCTTAATTTATTGTTTCTTCATGATCTCCCCCCCCCGCCTTCTCAGGTCCTGCCCCTCCAGCAGCATCTCTGGCACTTACCCTCAGGTTTCCAATCCCATGGGTTTACCCACTGTGGAGTGGGCTGTTGTGCTGGTTCCAACCCCCCCACTGTATCTTGGCCATAGGTGCAGGAGTTCCCTGGGTTCCTGAAGGCAGACAGTCGCTGGAGTCTGGGCTTGAGTATACTGGGATCATGTACTGGGCAGACATTGTCACTTTTTACAGTCCTATCTCCTGGGATTCCTGGTGCTTGAGGAGATCTAATCAGAGGCACACAAGCATGCCTCTTGTGAATCTTGTCCAACATTCCCCTTCCCACTCCTACTGTCTGCTGAACTACCAGCTGTGGTCACCCAGGGGGCAGTATAGCTGTGGCAGCGGAAGTCAGAATCCTCTGGGATGCCTGATGTTCCTCCCCCTGGCCAGTGCCTGGTGGTCTGATCTTACTCCCAAACTCAGTTGTTGGCTTAATGAGTGTTGGCACTGCTGCAGTGCAGACAGGTCAGCTCTGGAATTCACTGTTTAATTCTGCAAGGCAATTCTATATGTAACCCTATTCTGTGGTTTGCATAAATTCAGTTGGCATTTTACGTAACTGCAGAATGCTATTATGAGGTTTATGTAAATTGTAGTTTAGTAAGCCCCAGTTTAAAGAAATAGATTCATTGCCGTATTGGTCCTTGTAAGAAAACATCCAGAAGCAAATGGTTTGATACCTTTTAATGGACCAACACAAAAGTCACAAAACATAGATGTTACAAAAGAAAACAGTGTCTAAGCTTTCGGACCAACCACGTCCTTCCTCAGAGACTTATGTCCCAGTTTAAAGAAAAATTCTGCTTTCAATGGAATTCTGTAGAATTATTGTGAATTTCCAAATTCCACAGACTTTCTTCAGAAGAGGAATTTAATAAATCAGCACTGCTCTAATCAAGCTAGAGTTTAACATTCTTCTATGATTTTGCCCGTCGGCATCCTGACTAAAGTTTCTCTGTGTGTCTGCAGACACCATAACATCATTACTGTTCATCCTCTTCCTTCAATGTTAATAGCTAATTCAAACTTTCACACTATCCCATAATCCCATCTGAACTCTTAACAAGCATTTTGCAAATTTTAATACCCTTTTTTGGGACAAAGAAACTCAAATGGGTGTCATGTATTGAAATAAAATCTGAAGTGAAAAAGGCTTTGAAAGTTGTTTCTAAATTTTAATTTATTTATTGGAATGTTTCACCAGGAAGGCACACTGAGTGACAAGTCGCTCATCTCCCAGTGCAACCTGGGGGGAAGGGGTAGATTAAGAATGAGACAGTAAACATTCAAGTTATAAGTTCAACATTAACATACAGTTGTAAGGTAGACGTTACAGTGTTACAAAAGTGTTGCATACGATAGGGAAAAACAGTGGACAATAATAAGCACTGGGTTAATAAGTAACAAGTGCTTACATGAAAGAAAAGGGGAAAAGAGGCGGTGGTGAGGGACAAGATTCGTGTCCCTAGAGACCACTTCAGGATGTGAGAACCCTGCACTGCACTCAGCAGAGAGAAGGGGAATAAGGAAGTGTCCCACAGAGACCCCATCAGGATGGTGGGGGAAGGAGTAGATGAGAAATACAAGCTCCTTTGGGGGGTAGGAGAGGGACCCATGGATACCATTTGAGGCCCCTTTTATTCTGTGAGAGATCAAGGCAGACTAGTAAAGTGGAGCAAGTTGGGGAAGGAGAAGAAAGCTAGGAATCTGGGAGGTGTCCACAAGTTAAAATAAAGGTGATGGTAGAGGAGTAGGGTTTGTCCAGGGCTTAGAGAAGGGAGTTAGGGAGGGACATAGCAGAAGCAGCTAGGAGCAAGGTAATTGTTGAGGGCAGAGCTGATGGAGTAGGTGGAGGATGAGTGCCAGATTTGAGGGAGAAGAGAATTCCAAATTTTTGGGAGGTGGTGAGGTTAACTGGATTGGCCAATTTGGGTGGATCTGCGGGGATTATCAGGGTGAGAGGCAGTTGATCTAAGGGAATGAGAGGGTGAGGGGTGTTATAAAGTAGGAGGAGGTAGAAATGGAGCCTCACCCAACCAGTGCTTGAGGAATTTAACACAGTGGGAGAGCCACCTATTTGCAAGAGAGGGGAAGGATAGGACACGACAAAGATGCAGTGGGGGGTACGAGGGGGGGCATCCAAGGCAAAGCAGCAGAAGGAATTGAAGAGTGTGTCCAATCCGGCCAAGGATGACCTAGGGGCAACACCATAGACTATGTCACAGTAGTCAAAAGTGGGCAGTATCATCTTCTGGACAAGTTCACGCCAGCAGTAGAAGGGATGCAACTACAGTTCCTGAACAGGGCACCAAGCTTCTTGCACAGTTTTTTTCTGGATGGTGTCAATATGCCCAGAAAAGTTTAGGAGT
Source organism: Neoceratodus forsteri (assembly GCA_016271365.2). NCBI lineage: Eukaryota > Metazoa > Chordata > Ceratodontiformes > Ceratodontidae > Neoceratodus > Neoceratodus forsteri. Next base: position 219,548,892 of record JADMNL010000029.1, read on the forward strand.
TGGTCCAACCAAACACCTAAGTACCTGAAGGAGGATGTGTCCTCAAGTAAAGTTCCATCAAGGGTGTGGAAAATGGGTAGGGAGGGAAGCATTGAGAGTCTCTGCCTTGTGCCAAAGGTCATGGAGACTGTCTTCTTGGTGTTGAGGAAAAGTTGATAATTAGCAAACCGGAGCTGAACCTTGTCAAAGTCTTGCCATAAGCTGGTTGTAACCCCATCAGGACAGGAGCCGGATGCATACAGAACTGTATCATCGGCATACATGTGTATAGCAGAGGATGGGGAGCAAACAGAGGGAAGGTCATTTAAGAAGATGGAGAATAGGAGGGGCCCTAATATAGAGCCTGGGGGACTCCAATGCTAATCAGAAGGGGAAGGGAAGTAGCATCCAAGATCTTAACTGGCTGGGTTCTGCCGATAAGGTAAGAAATTGGCTTTGCTTGCTGTACTCTTTCTCACTGAATTTCTTCAGCTGAGGTGAAGTTCTTTGGTTGTGACCAGGTTGACTGGCACTGAGGAGTTTTAGCCTAATTTAAAAGTTGCATTAATTTTAAGTAGTGAGTTGCAAAGAAGGAAAATGACTGTATGCCGATCCCACGGTAAAACCTTTATAGTGATTGCGTTAATGCCAACAACATTGACTGATTACTGTAAAGTCCACCCAAAACCCCGGCACTGTTTCCCCCAGTCCTGTACCCCTTCCCTGAATCAGCTCCAACTCAGAGCTAATAATCCCTAAGTCCAGGGTGTGGGGGGCAGAGACCCCCGAAACGCACACAGACAGATCTCCAGATGGATTTATGCTGACCGCAATCTGCAGTCGACATAAATCTGTCACTGTAATGTCGGTCGACAACATTTTTGTTCCCTTATGGGTGGCCTGAGAAGTGAAAGCTGAACCACAGGAAGGGAAAACAGAGAAGTCACTGATAAGGGGTGATTTTACAGCATAGCAGAGGTTAAAAAACAGAAAATCAAAAACAATGTTCACCAGAGTCTTGGTGTCAAAACACTGCAGGTGGAAATGCCCTGTGATCTTCCTCCCTTCCTCAATGGGGCTGTCATCAGGGATTCTGATTCATGAGCTGTAGTTGGAGATGGGGGCTAGGACTGTAGGGTCATCATTCATGACTGCAATTATTCCCTTGAGCATCCTTGCCCATTCTTTGCCAGTAAATCTATTGTCCTGGTCCTTCATTGACCTCTTGGATATCTATGGGATGCACAATGGCTTGTCTCAGAATATGCCATTTATCTTCATAAGTGAGGGGGCAGGACAGTAACTCACTAATGGCAAAGCTATGAGTGAGTTATGAAAGTCCTGCCTCCTCACAAGTGATAAAGGTCATATTCTAATTTAGGCCATTGTGTGCCTAATTTATACATTGTATTTTAACCTGCAAAGTTTTTTAAACTATTTCTTTAAATTAAACTTTAACTGTTTCTGTTGGATTTCACTGCTCTGCTTTGAGTGCAGCAGAGACCCCTGTGATGTCATCTGATATTGTGCTAGCTGCACTCCTATTGGTTACGTGTTCCTTTGTTACCCTTCAAAGTAGAGATAAAGGCCGATGATGGATCCATACTGAAATATATGACTTATCTTCATTTAAAATGCTTCAGCTGCTACAATAAATCATGTATCGGTAAGGTTTGATTTTCACCTACATTATATAAATGTTTCTTTGCCATATACACATCGTATTGTGTGGAAACAAGTACTTTGCCCTTTTGAACTTCATCTGTTCCTGCTACTTGTCAAAACATGATGGCAGAATCTGCTGCTTGTGACATCATTTCCATAGCAACCAGCTGTGATATAATAACTGCGTTATGTTTTTTCCCATTGCTAGAAGCCGGAAGTCATTTGCCATTATTGGCAGCTGGTTGTAACTGCACTTATGAGCCAGCATTCCTTCAAAGAGCACACGCACAATGTTGCTGCTCAGCGGAATTGTGTCAGGTTCAACTCCCAGCCTTTAAGGATCTCGGGGTAGCTGTGGTCTGCTCTGTGCAGGTGGGAGAAGGGGCATGGCACAAGTGTTGGGTGGCGTAGGAGGCTGTGGATAGAGTGCCTCCCTCCACCAACATGGTTTGCCCATCTTGTGGCTAAGTTTAACTTGTGGGTTTGCTTGTTGGGCAGAAGAGCAAGTGCTGCTGGAAACACAAACCTGAAGCCACAGTGTGGCTGTCCTGTGAACATCTGACAGGGGCTAATTATAATTTAAATAAATAAGAGAATACAGGGTCATTGGCATGGGTGGCTCTTACAGAAGAATATTTGTTAAACTAAATAATAAAAACACAAAATATAACATAATTCATAAGAAATAATAAACATAAAAAAAAAACCTGGGGTGGGGGACTTCTGGAGCCAAAAAACATCCCATCAATTATATATAACAAAAATATGGGGTGGTGTGTAAAACTTGAATTTTATATCATTATCTATAGCTTGTTACATCATAATCATTCTCATGGCAATAAACTGTGATTTATAAATTGAAGATTATGGGCCCCACATTCAAAAGCGGCTGTGTGCGCCATGCAGAGGAATGTGCCACACATTGACTTGCACCAACACAAAAGAATGGGATATTCAGCAAGTGCACCAAGTAATGCAATATTGCAAACACATCTGAATATCCTGATTGTACGTGATCACACAGTGGGAGATGAGCAGCACGGCAGGTGACCTGTGACCAGCGTGGAGCATACGGAACTGTGTGACGTGAAGCCACTTGTGTGGCACACAGAGTTACAATATTCAGCCAGGATATGCAAATAGCCTCATTGCACAGTCGGTACCCAATCAGCACATTAGCATCTCATTACTGGAATGTATTCAGGCCATTGGCATGTGCAGTTCCAGATCTGCAGGGCAGCACCACCACTCCACAAAGGTGACCAGGTGGTACTGCAGCTTAGCAGGCAGGTGAGTAGTCATGTTTGTATGTGGGTGGAATGCATTGGCCTGAGTACAATGCTAATACCCATGGTGGCCACACATGCAACAACAGAAGGGTCCAGTGTACATGAGGCATACCTATGATGCCTCCAGACCACAGGTGGTGCCACCACTGCCCCACGCTGCCTACAGTTGTGCAATATCCACAACCACAACACCACACTGATCCACTGCAGAGCCCCTGCGGCATTGTCACAATGCATAGATAGCATCGGTGACATGTATATTGTTCCTGGTGGTGTGTATCTGGCAAGGGTGTGGTGTATGCACCTATGGCATACCACCGTGGGTGTGTGCCAGTGGTCTGTCCCTGACCCATGCCATGCTGCCACCAGTACCATCATGCATCCTGATTACCATTGTCCCAGAAGTTGCCATGGGTGCATGCCACCACCAGGTGATGCTCTGATGGCCACACGGGTGCAGGCAATAGCAGCTGGGACATGGCCTACATTATAGCTGTCTGCTCCGCTGGTGTGCTGGGGGTGACTGACCACACTAGTATGTGGCAGCTGGGTGTCTTTGACCTGGGTGAGGTGAGGGAGGGAGGAGGAAGTGGCTGACTGGGACGTGCCAGTGGTGTCACAACTGTATTTGGCAGGTGCCTGTGAGCAGACACAGTGCAGCTGTGGCTTTGGGTACTACCATCCTGGCATGGCTGCTGTGTGTGGGTGCCTGGAGCTCATCCTGGTGCTGCTCACAGAGCTGCCTCAGGATGTCTTGCCTGCAGTTCAGCAGCCTGCCTAAGGGTGGTTGGCAGATTTAGGGCAGCCCCTGTCTTGCCTAACTTTGCGTGACACAAATGTAAGATGTGTGGCACATGCGCTGTGCAGTTCCATTGACTATACACATGCACAGCATATGTAGGTGTCCACCCCATTTTTCTGTGTGGCATACATTATATGTGCACGATTGCACAATCAGATATGCACGACATATTTCCCCCTTTTGAACATCGTGCCACAGTGCATTTCCCAGGATGTGCCACGCATCTCTATTTTGTGCCATGCAAGACCTTTGAATATGGGGGTGCAATGCATGTTGAATAAACAGGAAGGAGGAGCAGATGAAATCTGTGGGATGAGGATCCTATTTTCAAATAGCCAGCTCCATAAAATAAAGGAAAACAAACACAGAAATATCTGACATAAAACAAGATTTACAGAAATATAGAAACACAGGCAGTGACAGTACATCAAGACCAAAGGTTCATCTAGTCTGCCCAGAGACATTTTGATTTGTGTGTAAATATTAAGTTTTTCAAGGTTTTACTTGAGAGCACTGCACAGCACTGGCTCAGCCACACTGTGGCCTGTATTTTCAAAGTGTTGAGACGGATGCAACAGCAAGTCGTGTCACATTTGCATATCAATTTGCAGCTGCAGCTGCCTCTGAAGGGTGCACTAGCATTAGAAGATGAATGAACCACAATCTGCTGTGCCTGTACTTGGTGCCAGATTAGAACCACAAACGTGCGCAACTATGACGCAGCCTGCATTTGGGCCACACATGTTTTTTCTTAAACCAGGAGAGATGCAGTAAGCTGAAAGCTTGTTTACAGGTATGACCCAGGAGCACAAGGAAATTAAGTGACCTATTCAGGGTCACACAAGATGCAAGTGGGGGGCCATGGGATTCAAACCCAGGTCTTCAGATTTGCAACTCAGAGCCTTAAACCACTGTGCTACACTGCCTCCAATGTACCTCCTAAATGTGCCACATATGTGACTGTACTTATCTCTGGAAGAAGAGTGAAAACAGCATACATCTTATCTGAGCTAACTAAAGCTCTATCAGACACTGCAGGTTATTGAATCTCTCCCTGGTATGGCCCTCTGATGTCACCTGAAGGTGATTCTGGGATTTCTGGTTACAGAAAATGCCAGGGTGGAAGTCTACAGAATCAGCATGATTACAGTCTAACACACTGCAGTAAACAGCAAGCAAAACAAATGTTTTTCCATGCAAAGTGCAAACTGGGTCTGGCCCCACACTTGGATGTATGACTCTTCATGCTGACTGTTCCTTTTACAGGTTATGATTATAGAAAAATGGCTGGATTGCTACTGTGGGAGTCTTTTTGCTTCATAGTGCAGAATTTGCCTTTTCATTATTATTAAACCATGTTTTCAATAAAAGCTCAAAACACTGGCAGAAAACCTCAAGATACTGCAGTACACTGAGGCACAAAGGAAGTAAGGGCTGTACATCCCATGTTCTCTGGACACTCACCTGGTAAAATAACATTCAGATAAACAACAAACTACTAGGTCTAAGGTGCTGAGCTGCAAATCTGGTGACATCCAGTAGACCAGACCTGGGTTTGAATCCCACAGCTTCCACTTGCATACTGTGTGACCCTGAACAAGTCTCACTTAACCTCCTTGTGCTCCCAGGTCGCTCCTGTAAAAAAGTTTTCAGCTTATTGTGCTATACCTGGTTAAAAAACAACTAAATAAAATAAAAAATAAAATGTATATTTGTATATTATGCTGGTGGTCCCCTCTATTTGGGGTTGTTTGGGCACTTCAGTGTTAAACCCCAAAATCTGTACTTTAATTACTTTGGAGCTATTCAGCGGATTTGCATGAAATGTTACATGCACAGTCTCAGGAGTAGATCTCTTGACAGAGCAAGTGTTGTTCCAGTCAGATGTGTGGCTTCTGAGAGCAGATAGTGCAAACAATGAATTTTTCAGAATTTTTCTCCATTGGTTTGAATGTGTTTTCTATCAACATGGCTAGCACCCATATGGTTTTAAATATTGGCCTGAAATGTTCTGGGTACAAAGGGGCCAGCCCACAGATCTGCTTATTGTTTATTTTGTAAACAAATATTTATCCGTTCCAAAGTTATATGGGGTCAGTTTTTTTCATGAGGGGAAAAACATTGTTTTGTTTGCTGCCATCTTGTTTTACCTCTTTCCATAAAAATTCACATTTGAAAACCCACAAAAATAACATTCGTGAAAGCAACCAAATGATGTAGCTTGCTTATCGGCACCCCCTTAGCTGGATTCTGCATGTAACTGTTGGCCTCTTGCAGAAATGCTCTTAAAATGTTGTTTTTTTAATTATAAATCTTGCTTTGTGACTCATGATACAAAGCAAGATTTTTGTTTCGTATGACGACACAAAAAAAATCTTTTATCATATGGGGAATCAATGTATTTCAATGGGGTTTTCTACTTTGGTGCATAACGTCATTTTTAAAGATTTTGACACTAAATTTTCAACATACCCTTTTTGACACCCCACCTCTTAAACATTATTGGGGTCATTTTACAAATCAATCCTGAAAGGTTATTTTGCGGTCGGTTGGTGAAATCATCTTTGTGTTCATGAGATGGGGTCATAAGAAGAGTATGTTGAAAATACGGGGTCAAAATATGCAAAAGCAGCAGAGTTGTGCACATCTGTTGACATTTCTCTATGCTCGCTCATAACTTTCTTAATTTTCAATATTCTAACCCCAAATTATCAACATAGCCTATTCTTTACACCATCCCCATGAATATGCCAGCTACCATTTTTCAAATCAGGCCCACAACATCTTTTCATGCCTCTGCCATGGAATTATGCTGTGGTGGCACGGAATGCCATTTTGGTGGGGGATTAGATACGTTTTACTACCAGGTTGATGAGGTGGGGTAATAGGAGGGCTACGTTGTCAGTTTGGTTGCTGTTCTACAAATGGAAGCTCAGGCGTGGAGGGCCCTGTGCTTCCCCATAAACACATATATGCATCTATGGAGGAATGGGGGCACAGATAAATAAGGATACCATTACACTATCTCAAAACGTATGGTTGCATGGGACTATCTTAACAAGCATTTGTCAATGCCGAATGTTGGTTGCGTCGGTGTGTTGAGCTCGCTCACTGCCCCTGTCACTCGCTCAGTCTGTGTCTCCCGGTGCTGCAGGCTGCTGTTTTGTACTGGGCTCCTGCCTGCGTTGGCACCTTGTTCTGCCCACTAAGAAATCTGCAGCTGTCCCAACAGAGCTCCTTTGAGGTGGCTCACTCCCCCCTCTCAGTCATTCATTCTGGTTCTCCTAGAGCTGCAGGCTGCCCTTTCGTACTGGGCTCCTGCCTCTGTTGGTGGCTTTTTCTGCCCACAAAGAAATCTGCAGCAGTCCTGACACAGGTCTGTTGAGCCTGCTGACTCCCCCTCTCTCACTCGCTCATTCAGTTTCTGCCAGTGCTGCAGGCTGGCCTTTTCTATTGGGCTCCTGCCTGCGTTGCCGCTTTCGTCTGCCACAAAGAAATTTGCAGCAGTTACAATAGACCTCCATTGAGCTCGCTCACTCCCCCTCTCTTACTGCAGGCTGCCCTTTTGTATTGGGCCCCTGTGTGCATTGCTGCCTTTTTCTTTTTTTTTTTGAAATTCTACATCTTTATTAGATTTTATCAAACACATAAGACGTACAAGAATAAGGATGAACAGGATTACACTGACATTCAGAATCCAGTAATTGATAACATAGGATCAGACTCACACAAAGTCAGATACTAGAAAAGATAACCTACTAAAATATCCAACCCCCACTAACCTACCATCCCTCCCCACCCCTGGAGTGTGCCTTCTGAAAAGAAAATAATGTGACAAGGAAATATCAAAAATGAAACCACATCACCAATGATAAAACATCAGCATATAATGATACATACCACAACCGACAGAGGCATGCAGTGCCTAAGCCTTAATTCAGATATAAAGCATGTAGTTTACCCCATTTCTGGTTGAAGGAGGCTATACAATTTCGGGAGCTAGCAATTAACCTTTCAGTATTAAAACAAAGTGACATTTCTTTCACTCATTCAGCATATGATATTACCAATTGGTCCATCCAATGGTTGAGAACCAGCCTTTTTACTACTATAGAAATTAAAGCTATATGATACCTATGATCCCGAACCCTAATATTAGACAACCTCCCTAAGATGCATATTTCAATAGTGAACAGCTCTCTCAACCCCAGAATGGGGTCCAAATTGGTTTGAATTGTGTTCCATAATGGAGCCACTTTGTCACAATGCCATAGAATGTGTATCAGGTTCTCATCAGCTGCGCCACACCGTGTACAATTAGTCGAGGGTAATCTGCCTAATTTGGCTAATTTAACCGGAGTGTAGTACAAAGTATTTAGGATATGATACTGTATAAGCCTGTGCCTATCTTAAGTGAGATATCTATGCAAATCCTCCCAAACCTGACCCCAAATCGATGAGGAATCTGGCAGAAGCGGAGCCCAGATTTTTGAACCAATAAGAGCATTGGGAAATTTAATGCCCAGTAGGAAGGAATAAATCTTAGAAATTCCATGAGATCCATATGAGAAGTCCTGTATCTGGTCTAAAAAGGGCCTAACTCGGGACGGCGTGAATGTGGTGCCAAAAATAGAGACCAAAAGATGTCTCAACTGAAAAACCTTAAATATATATTTCTGAGGAATATTCAATTTAACTATTATATCAGTTGAGGAGAGGAGAGAATCCTGAGAAAACAAGTTTTCCACCAGAGTATCCCGAAGTTGAGGAAGCCAGTCTGGAGAAAGCGGGAAGCCTCCTATTTTAATGTTAGGGTTAGAAATGAGAGGTTGTGCCGTATGTTTTTTGATTGAAATACCAAAGAAGTTCAAGCACGGAGTCAGAACCCTTATGGAGACCCCTATCACTGAGTTTAATAAAAGAGAAGGTAATGCAGAAGTGGAATAGTAAAAAATTCTAGGTGAGTAAAGCTTGTGCACATCCAAGAGCTTCTTCTCCAGTTGGAGCCATATGGGAAGATAAGTATCTGGACTGGCCTCAAACCATCTCCCAGTTTTAGACAAATGACTTGCCCAATAATATGGCATGAAATTCGGGAGGCATAAGCCACCTTTCTCTTTAGATAAGTTAAGTTTTAAGAAGGCTCTTCTAGGATGTTTACCTAGCCAGATGAATTTCAAGAGAGAAGAGTGAAGCTGCTGAAAATAGGATTCTGGAAGCCAGATATTCAGTAAATTAAGGGGATAAAAAATACGGGGCAGAACATTCATCTTAATGATACTAATACGTCCCCATAAAGACAATGGGAGGTTGACCCATCTTTGAAGGTCCTGCTGAATCCTCAACACTAGAGCATCCAGATTCAGTTTCCTGAAATCATCAGGGTCTCTGCTAAGATGTACGCCCAAGTATTTGAGAGAGGAAGGAGACCATTTCATGTCAAAATGGATGAAATTGGCATGAAGCGTGAGAGCATTTAATGGGAATATAAGGGATTTGGATAAATTGAGCTTATAGTTGGATACCTGACCAAACCGATCAGTAATTTGTAGTGCATGTGTTAGAGAGAATTCTGGATTAGTCAGATGTAAAAGAATATCATCAGCGTAAACTGAAAGAGTCAACGACTGCTGGTGAACTAGACAACTGGTGACCTGTGGTGAACTCTTGATGCTGATTAGCAGGGGTTCCAAGTATAGGTTAAACAAGAAGGGAGGCAGGGGACAACCTTGCCAAGTTCTGGTAAATAGGGGAAATCGAGAAGAGAAAACCCCACTGGAATAAATTCTGGCAGTAGGGGACTTGTATACAGTCCAAATCCATTGAATAAAAATATCCGGAAAACCCATTCTTCTCAAGGTAGCCCAGAGAAAATCCGAGTATACTCTGTCAAAAGCTTTTTCCGTGTCTAATGAGATTAGGGCCATGGGAATCCAGGAGTCCTGAGCGACCTGAAAAATATGCGAGAGGGTTCGTAAGTGATCAGCCGAGGATCTGCCTTGAACAAACCCCACCTGTTTGAGACTCAGCAGGTCGGACCAAACCAGTTTGATTCTGAGAGATAAGATTTTAGTTAAAATTTTAATATCATAATTTAATAATGAAATCGGACGGTAACTGGTGGGATCTTTCTGGGGTTTATCTGGTTTCAAAATCAAGACAATCATGGCCTCCAGTAAAGCAGAATTCAGAAGGTCTGAAGTGAGCATATAATCAAATAGTTTCAGAAGGGGAGCAATCTCCTTACTAAAAACTTTATAGAAATTGAGGAAACCATCAGGACCAGGGATTTATCTGATGCTAACCCTTTAATCGCTGCTTCCACTTTGGCCAGAGTGATAGGAGAGGATAGGATCATGCGCTGGTGGGCCTGTGGGGAAGGGAGTTTAAGGCCATCCAGGAATTGTTCAATGTCAGAATAGGAGGGCTGAGAAGGACCCTCCAGGTTCAGGTCCCAGTCATGCCCTCAGGTGGCCCAGGTCTCAGTGACTGCTGCCGCATCCACCTCTCCCTCAGTTAGCATCATCTGGAGCTCAGGCATTTTATTGTCCAAGCCACTGGCATTTAGCAGGACTACCTTCCACCCTTTCCGTATACTTCCATTTCCCCTGCTTGCGTTCCCATGGGGATATACGTGCTATATACAACCGTAACTTGGGAAATGCGTTGGGGGCACATTTTACAATTCTACATAATGCAAACCCTAGAAGTTTAAAATGTACTGCCTTAGAATGTGTCCCACCTCATATTCGGGGAGGTGATAGACTTACAATCTTACAACAAAAGGAGAGTAGGTAGATTTTCCATATGGTTTAAATGAAGACTTTGATTTAACCCCCTACTTGAAGAAACAATAACAATAATAAACCATAGGTCTGATATAGTGAAAGTTTGCTGTAACTGAGTAACTTTCCTGACCACTGAGCCATTTATTAAGATGACTAATTGCTTCTCTGCTTAACATATTCTCATGTTTTTCTTTTTTACAGATTTAACTCTGTTCGCCAAAACATTGTGAAATAAGCCAGAATGTTTACATCTTTGAAAATCTCCATTGTGGCAAATTTTTTCATTAAAATACCATATCAGTCAGAAAGCTTTCATCTTTTATGATTCTAATTGTGACATATATTTTCCCCAAAAACTGCATTTTGTTATGTGTTTACTAAATGAACTGCAAACAAATGTGATCTCTAATTCCTTTTGTGTTTTCTCGGTTTCTGTATTAACCTCTTCTAAACATGTTAAATAATATCAAGCATCAATGTATGTTGTTAAATAATTAATTAAAAAAATGTTTGCTGACCTTTTGCAGTTACTCGTGACCTCCTACTAATTGGGAGAAGTTTGAAACTTTTGCTAGCATCAAAAGTAGCTAACATCATAGAAATAGGTTGAAACTGTTGTTAATTAGTGGGTAATCATTTGAATGTTTAAATATTTTTAATACATAGAGTGTTTCTATAAATCAGTAGAATATATGATTTAATTTGTTATGCATTATCTACATGCTGTTTGACTTCTTTTCATGTACCAATTCTTCCTCCCCCTCTTTTTTCCTTTGATTGGTTTCTTTATTTTGATTTAATATTTCATTATATGACAGACTATCTAATTAATAAATGTATAATAGGATTAAGCTTAGGTTGTACTCCCGTGCTCCACTTGATTTTCTCCTTTTAAACTTTGATTTTTAGCACTTTTCTGAAGTCAAGTTTATTCTTTCAGTGCTATAATCTTTTTAGCTCTGTGCAATTATGAGCAATTACTTACTAATTATTTGAATGATTGATTGATTGATTCACCTGTTATGTATAAAAGGAGAACAAGTTTGTACTGGATTCATACCCCCGGAAGACCTAACGGTCGAGGCGCTAGGGGTTTTGTTTTGTTCTGCATTCTCCTCACTTATAATAAATAATACACCATCAAACGGTGGAAACTGACTTCTGGAGTGCTGGTGCTTTACTTTTTTCTACCACAATATGTTGTCTGCACTGCATGTGCAAGACAACATAAAAATGGGTGGCAGATATCCTATAATCAAGTTGGCTAATAGGTGCATAGAAAAATTTACCTCAGTTGCACAGTTCCAACTAGTACCAGGCAGCAGACACTTAAACCTCATCATATGACTCAGATGCTCTCCACTCTAGTCCAGAAAAAGGTTTTGCAATTCAGTGACACCCAGTGGCCAAACATGAGATTACACACCCTTTTACAGTCGAGTAGCTACAAATTGAATTTGAGTTACCCCAGGTTGTTCTTTTTAATGATGTCATTCTGTACTGGTGTTTTGAGTTTGTATTTCTAGAAAGCATTACTTACTGGGAATGTGATTTTGTATCACATTTATTTATTCAGGAAAGCATAGCTGAGATGCAGTATTTCATTTCCTTTGGGGTCTGGCCTTTATCCCTTTTTATGTTTGCTTGCACGCATGTGCAAGAAACATAGTGCCTTCATCGGAGATTTCGGAGGTGTGTCACCTCCTCCTCCAATTCAGGCACTGTGCTGGCAGGCGCTGTCTCTCTGTAAGCCGTATGCATTTTGGAGCTGTCTACATATTTCCAAAATGCAGTAGTTATCACAGTTGAAAAGGGAGCTACGCTGGTGAGCAGCGATAAGAGCTGCTCACGCGCAGCTCCCCCCCAGTCAAGAGGCGCGCCTCCTCAAGACGAGGCGATAGCCGACGGTGCCCAACTTTCTCGCCGATCTGCATCTGTCTCCTCCCTCCCTCCCAATAGTTGATGCCATGCTGGGAGCCCACCCCAGCGTGGCAATCCATCATGTTGCCGACGGGGGTGCCCAATCCCCCGTCGGCTGAATCGCCCCCCTCCCCAAAGTCCTTGTGCCACGCTGGGAGCCCACCCCAGCGTGGCAAACGGTCCTGCGTTTTTTTTTTTGCCGACGGGTGCCCAATCCCCTGGCCAGCTGAACCGCCCCACAATGTCGTAGCACGCCTGGGAGCCCACCCCAGCGTGTGCTGTCCCACGAAGTCTTTTTATTTTAACCTGTAAACAAAACGGTCCGCCTGCGCCTCCAACCCCTCCACACAACCCGGCACTCCACCCACCGCGCACTCCAGCCTCCCACACCCTCACCTCGGACTCCGCGCGACGATCTTGCGTGGACCGGGAACACGCCTGCACTCTTCAAAGCCGACCGCGAACTGAGGAAATGCCGGTAAGCTGTATAATGACCTAGATAGCAGGGGTTCAACTTTATTGCATATCTCGGCAGTTTTGGATTTTCATCATCTACATGGGTTTTAACTTTCATAATGATGACCTGTCATGGCGTTATTGGCTCAAGGGTGATTTCACGCAGTGACCGCGAAATCACCCTTCGGGACGGAATACCGCCATGACAGTGACATCATTCATGAGAAGGGGGCCCAAAACCCCCATGTTGAAAATATGGTGCCAAAATTCCAAACAATGACTGTTTAACGAGCTTGCGCAGTTCCTACACAGGCTCATAAGTTCACGAAATTTCAATATTTTCACTCCAGATTTTCAATATTGCCATTTCACCACACCGTCTTATGAGTAGTATAGCTGTCATTTTTCACATCTCACCCAAAATGTGTTTCCGCCCATGTAGCGCACAATGGTGCAGTCGTTGTGCGAACTCAGTGTATGGGACACATTAAGAAAATCAGTGTCACTGTTCATGAGCAGAGATCTTAAAATGGCAATGTTGAAAATTTGGTGACAGAATTCCTAAAATGACTGTTTTACGAAGTGTGCTGCACAGTTCCCACGCACGCCATAGGTTTTCAATTGTCAATATTTCATCTAGATTTCCAACATTGCCATTTTTCCACACCTCCTTATGAGCAGTACAGCTGTCATTTTTCACATCCTGCCCAAAACGTGTTTCTGCCCATGTAGCGCACAATGGCGCAGTCGGTGCGCAAACTCAATGCATGGGACACATTAACAAAACCACAGTGGCACTGTTCATGAGCAGAGGTCTTAAAATGGCTATGTTGAAAACTTGGTGAAAAAATGCCTAAAAATGACTTTTACGAGCGTGCGTTGCACAGTTCCTATGCATGCTCGTAAGTTTGCAAATTTAATATTTTCACTCTAGATTTTCAACATGTCCATTTTATTAAACTTCCTTATGAACAGTACAGCTGCAATTTTTCATATGTCACCCAAAATGTGTTATCGCACATGTAGCGCACAATGGTGCTGTTGGTGTGCGAAAGCAATGTGTAGGACAGATTAAGAAAATCACAGTTACACTGTTCATGAGCAGAGGTCTTAAAATGGCTATGTTGAAAATTTGGTGACAAAAGTCCATAAAATGACTGTGTTACGAGTGAGCATTGTGCAGTTTCCACGCATCCTCGTTAGTTCATGACTTTGTAATATTTTCAGTCCAGATTTTCACTAGTGCCATTTTCAACACTTCCTTATGAACAGTACAGCTGCCATTTTTCACAACATGGCGAAGTGTGTTTTCACACTTTCAGTGCAGAGATGCGTGGTCGCTGTGGGAAATCATTGTTCGGCACAGATAAAGAAAATCACAGTGACACTGTTTCATGATCGGAGGCACCAAAATGCCTGAGTTGACAATCTGCTATAAAATATCCCCAACCTACTTATATAACCGGTGTCGTTGCACAGTTTCTATGTATGCTGGTGACTTCACCATTTTTTAAATACTTTACTACACTTTGCAACATAGCCATTTTACACCTCCTCATGAAAGAGTACAGCTGTCATTTTTTACAGCCTGTTTGGAATATTTTTGCACCTGTGGTGCTAAATCCCATAGTCACTGTACATAAGCAGCTTTTGGCTACCAAACTGATATTCCTCCTGTTCATAAGGTGGGGTCACAAAACAAACATGTTGAAGATTTGGAGTTAAAATACCAATGAATGCCTGAGGTATTCGGCTTTTCAACTAAATTGCCCACCCCTATAGAGAATGACAGGAATCAGGGGTATGACTTGGGATTCTTGCCTGTGATGCTCATATCATTCCACACCCTGCAGTCACAGAGGCATCGAGGTATGCCTTGGACTCTTCGGCCCCAAACTTCACCCCATTCTCCTAAATCGCACCCATCTCACCCTATTTCCTAATGAAATGCAGGGTATTAAATAATTGATTAGCAGTTTTTCCTTGGGACTATACTAACTGTACTGAAAGTATTTATATAGATTTTTAGAAGTGCTGTGTTTGCTAAACACAGTGAGGCAAGAGCTATGCATTTTCACAAAGATTTAGCACTTTTTGAGCAAAACGCTAATCAATTTTAGAGTTGAATAAATCCCTGAAATGGGGTGCGCATAAGGGCCAAAGACCCCAAGGAACACGTCACACTTGTCAGTCTCTGCAGAGTGGGGTGTGGTGAAATGGCGTGGCCGTTATGCCTGACGACCCAAATGCACACCCCAATGTCTGTCACTCTCTGCAGGGTGGTGGTGGGGTTGGCTTTAGTTCAATACTTCACTGCCATTCCTATTACGCAGCTCTGTAACTTCTACACTACCACTGCCAATGCCAGTAAGCAAACATTCGGCATTGACAAATGCTTGTTATAGTACACTGGACACAGTGAAATATGTGGCTACGGTGGGATTTGAGCCTGGAAATTCTGGATTCCAAACCTGCTCTAGTCATGTGTTCACAC
Source organism: Neoceratodus forsteri (assembly GCA_016271365.2). NCBI lineage: Eukaryota > Metazoa > Chordata > Ceratodontiformes > Ceratodontidae > Neoceratodus > Neoceratodus forsteri. The sequence continues at coordinate 219,564,285 of JADMNL010000029.1, forward strand.
TGCCTGTCAAAAGGTGTACATGAAGTTAGACGAGGATTGTTTAAGTCCCTTGACCTCTGGGTTATGGGCCCAGCACCCTACCCCTGCAACACTCTGCTTACCTTAATGTGATGCTGATGGAGCATTTTTTGGTCAGGTTCAGTTCAGTGCTACTGTGCAAGAGATATCATGGGCGGAGTCTGTGGATAAGGGACATCATAATGAAGAGAGTGCCAAAATCTTCCTGTCGCTCCAGTTGGAAGGGAAAGTAATACCTTCCTATAGGATGTTTCAAGTTGTATCTGTCAAACAGAACCACCAACTGTTTTGCTTCTTTTCCTTTTCCAGGTGCCACGTTCCGTCTGCAGTGAAAGCTGTCCACCTGGATACCGAAAGGTTTCTCGTCAAGGCCAACCCCTCTGTTGCTTTGACTGTACACCCTGTTCTAAGGGGGAAATCACCAACAAAACTGGTAAATGATATAGATCGTTATACAACTGATTTTAAAATAAATCTGAGATGATACACACATTCTTTCAGTCAATATAAGCAAGATAAATAACGTTGGTCACTGAGCATGCTCTGAAATGTATCTTACTCACTTTGGTCACACTGAGCATGCTTAGAAATGTATTCTCACATGTGAAGATAAATTTCTGAGCATGCTCAGTGAGCATCTTCTTGTATTTTTCCCCCAGGATACCTATGAAAATGAACTATGATGGCTCAGTAGGCCTTTCCTGCTAAAACTCTTTCAATAAATAAAACGTGAGATGCCATTTATTTTTTCATTTAATATACAGTATGCAGTTCACATTTTTTACTTTGGTAATTTTTTCCCATTTCTATCACAAACCGCCTAAACACATGTTATATAAATCAAACATGCCATTGACCGATTCATTGTGATATTTTATTTATTTAAAGGGTATTGGTCTATTGCTGTCTCACTCATAGCTTCACCACTTGTGAGATATCAACAGGCAAATACCTTCTCACGAAGATAACAAGCATTTGTCAATGCTGAATGTTGCTCTTTCTATGTGCTGTTTAGGTATTTGGAAGTCATTGGAGTGCAAATATTGAAAATTTGCAGAACTTACGAGTCGCATGAGGAACTGCGCAGCATGAACGCTCATCAGAAACAGTCATTTTAGGAATTTTTCACCAGATTTTCAACACAGCCATTTTAAGACCTCTGCTCATGAACAGTGTCACTGTGATTTTCTTAATGTCCCATACATTGAGTTTGCACACCGACTGCGCCATTATGCGCTACATGAAATGAAGCTGCGTTTTGGGCAGGATGTGAAAAATGACAGCTGTACTGCTCATAGGAGGTGTGGTAAATGGCAATGTTGAAAATCTGGAGTGGAAATATTGAAAATTCGCAAACCCACGAAAGCGCGTGGGAACTGTGCAAACACACACTGTAAAACAGTAATTTTTAGGAATTTTCACCAAATTTTCAACACAGCCATTTTAAGACCTCTGCTCATGAACAGTGTCACTGTGATTTTCTTAATGTGTCCCATACACTGATTTCACACACCGACTGCGCCATTGTGCGCTACATGGACGGAAACATGTTTTGGGCAGGATGTGAAAAATGACAGCTGTACTGCTCATGAGGAGGTGTGATAAAATGCCAATGTTGAAAATATTGAAAATTCGCAAACTTACGAGCGTGTGTAGGAACTGCGCAACACAGACTCGTAAAACAGTCATTTTTAGGAATGTTTTCACCAAATTTTCAACACAGCCATTTTAAGACCTCTGCTCATGAACAGTGTCAGTGTGATTTTCTTAATGTGTCCCATACATTGATTTCACACACCGACTGCGCCATTATGTGCGCTACATGGTGAAACACATTTTAGGTGAGATGTGAAAATGACAGCTGTACTACTCATAACAAGGTGTGGTAAAATGGCAATGTTGAAAATCTGGAGGAAAATATTGAAATTTCGCGAGCTTATGAAGCCTGTGTAGGAACTGCATAGCGACTGCCAGAAAAACAATCATTTTAAATTTTTGCACCAAATTTTCAACATGGGGTTTTGGGACCCCTTCTCATGAATGATGTCACTGTCATGGCGGTATTCAGGCCCAAAGGGTGATTTCGCAGTCACTGTGCAGTCACTGCGCGAAATCACCCTTCGGGCCTGAATAACACATGACAGTGACATCATTCATGAGAAGGGGTCCCAAAAACTCCATGTTGAAAATTTGGTGCAAAAATTCCAAAATGCCTGAGATATGCAACAAAGTTGAAACCCCCCTATCTAGCCCATTATACAGCTTACCGGCATTTCCTCAGTTCGCGGTCGGCTTTGAAGAGTGTAGACGTGTTCCCGGTCCACCGAAGATGGTCGCGCCGGAGTCCGGAGGTAAGTATGGGGTGAGGGGGGTGTGGGGAGGCTGGGTGCGCAGTGGGTGGGTGCGGGTTGTGGGAGGGTTGGGAGATGCACTGCGGGACCGTTTTCGTTTTACAGGTTTAAAAAAAAAAAGGCGTCGTGGGACGTTTGCCACGCTGGGGTGGGCTCCCAGCGTGCCACAAGGACGTTGGGGGGGCATTCAGCTGACGGGGAATTGGGCACCCCCATCGGCCATGGTATTTTTTGCCACGCTGGGAGCACAAGGACGGAGGGGGGCGTTCAGCTGACTGGGGATTGGGCACCCCCGTCGGCCAAAGGACTGCTTGCCACGCTGGGGTGGGCTCCCAGCGTGGCACCTACTACTGGGAGGAACACACAGCTCAGCCCGATGGGATTGGGCACCCGTTATCTATACAGTGCGTCGCGGGGGGTACTGCGCCTGCGTGTGTCTGGGGGAGCTGTGCGTGAGCGGCGATATCTTATCGGGTGCTCACTGAGGCGTAACTCCCCTTTCTACTGTATGCCACTGCATTTTGGAGCGTGTCATAGACCACTCCAAAATGCATTGGCTTACCGGGGCCGCGCCTGACAGCACACTGACTGAATTGGAGGAGGAGGTGACACACCTCCGAAATCTCCGATGATGGCACTATGTTTCTTGCACATGCGTGCAAGCAACATAAAAGTGATACCTTCAGCCACCCCATGTCATATCCCCTATGTAACCCCCAGGGGCACTATCCCAAGGGCTACTACCCCTGCCTGCTATAACTGTAACAGGGTGAGGGGCCTAGATCCGTTGGCGGGTGCCTCCACCCAGAGGTCGGGGTTAGAAGAGTCGATTATGACTTGGTCACATCCCTCTGGGTTGCTGCAACCCCCCTTTCTTCCCACTAGTAGCCCACACAAATCAATCACAATGTCCTTACCATATACACTTACCCCTCAGCTTGAACCAATCAGCTTGCTCTGGGGACCCCCTGAAAAGTAAGTTGCTGTTACACAATCACTGTACAGTAATTCACCATTAACACACACACTAGCCAGTGTATCTTTGCAAAACAATCAATCTGATTTATTTAGGAGGAAATAACAAGGATGGGGGGTGATCCGTTAATTAGCTTACCACTATAACATATGAGAATCTATCTAGGGCTCTGTGCACAGGCTAACCTATAAGTCACTGTCACTGGGTACCTAAGCCCCAAAGGCTAGTCCTTCACTGCAGCTGGTTGGGGCCCTGACACAAAAGAGCATTTGATTCCTAGGAAATTAAGAAGAGCCAGCGGGCTCAGTTAGTGTCACCAGCACAGAACCCAGAAAGTCCTGCTCTCCTAGAACCATTTGACAGGGAGCTACCCTGATTTAGTACTCACAACTCCAGTAGACAGCGCCTTGCACCACCTGCAGGATCCAGCCTGGACCTCAAACACTTCTCCACACATTTATATGCAAGGCAGAGGCACTCATACCAGGCAGCTGCTGTATACTTCCCAGTCGCTTTCACTGGACACACCAGGCCAAACGATGCAGCTTCACTTATCCTGACAGACCGAGCATGATTTAAGCAGATTCTCCAGTCCTCTACAGGGTGAGCCTGGTAGGTAGCTGTGCTTTTGCACAGCCTCCTCTGACCGCTGCCTAGTGGATTTAGTACAACTCTGACTGGCGTTTAAACCACCGAAACCTGGCCTTCCACATGCGCTTCCTGCGTGAAAGCTCAACAGTGCAGGAGCCCTGAGCTCCTTCCTCGCTCACAGCCACAATGACTGTGCCCCTGGGCAGTATTGGGCAAGTCTCTCAGTTCGGGCTCCACCCAATCCCATTGGTGGGCTGCTGATGCCAGCCACTAAGTTCACCCCTCATTGGTGCAAAAACGCGCCGTAGTCCAGAACTCCATGTTCCAGAATTACTGCCTGTATCCCCTATGGCCAACCAGCTCGCAAACCAGTCCTGATACTGGTTGGCTCAAATAGTCTCCATTTTAATGCTCCCTCTCACTTCATTGGCCCAGTTCAACCACCCTGGTCCAAAATGGAGGTGCCAAATACACAAAGTCCCAGCTGCAAAGAAAGCAGGTTAGACAAGCTGCAAATTCGCTAATACTCTTAGTAATTATAGCCAGCAGCCACATCTATGAAGCAAACTCCCGTTGGCACTTATAGTGACTACAGATGGGAGCACTTCCACCGCAGCTCTGGTGGGATTCAAGCAGGGAAACCCTGACCCCCTCATGCAATCCACTGGAGCCTGCGAGCAGGCAACTCTTAAAGGGACAGTACGGAGGCTTTTAAGCACTCACAATACCCACAACCAGCAGCATTTTGCGAACACCAGTTAAACAGGGAGCCTTCAGGCAAGCCCAGGAAGGTTTTTAGAACCCCATTTGTAGGGGTTACACCCTTCCTGGCCTGGAAAACTTGGTGTCCGCATCAAGTAGTTACCCTTAAATCATTTTAAGGCAAAACTGTTTAAATTGACAGCACATTAGACCTTTAGTTATATACTTTGTTACTGTATCACACAGTTTACTTTTTGACTATACATATTACACATGCCACAACTCTTTCTTTCATAAATCAGGTCATTACTTCCTGCCCATGACACTTGGATGAAGGGGCCCTTCCCTATCGGCTGCCTGAGGGCTAACTGGGCAGTAGCACCATACTCAGAGGGTAATACTAACAGTTGGGAATCGTTCCCCAAGACTAACTTGGGCAAGGAACTCAGAGATGCATAGACCCCTTTATGGACTTCATTTAATGGCAGGTCCATAGGCTGACCCAGAGACTCATAACTTAACCTTATTACAGGCCGTACTTCTCGGCCAGTGCATCTAGCGATCTCATTAAAATCTGCTACAGGCCCTGGCTCCATTTCAACCTCATTTAGATTAGTAGGGGGAACCTCCATAGGAGAAGGTGACCCTGTGCTCATAGTATTTTTCGGGACATGACCTCTATATCAGGACCCACACTACTTGGTTCAGTCAAGGGCATTTCTGGCACTACTGGGAGGCTATCAGGGCACTCAAAGTATTCTTCTTGCTCGGGCAGATCCCGAATGGGTTCCCCCACATCACTTCCTTCTTCTGAAAAGTCAGACAGCTCAGCCAGCCCAGATAATTTAGCCAGACTCGAAGATCCCACTTCTTCACCCTTGGTGCTACCCACTTCGTCCTCAGAGTTAGCTAGGAGAGTACCCCTAAAGAGGTGACTCAGTTCATAAAAGGGGTAATATGCATCATCATGTTCATCGTCTTCAGACACAGAGGATCAACTTTATTAGAGGGGAAAGGGGAAGGCTCCTGGAGTTTAAGTTCTGAGAAGTCGACCCCTCTGGATTTCTTTTTGGCAGCAGCTCTAGTTATAGGCCCGGGGGGGGCATTGGAAGGTTCAGCCTCTATCAAAATTTGTCCAATGGGCAGCAGGTGATTTCAGTGTAAAGTTTTTACATCTTTTGAATTGTTTTCAGGCCGCACTTTATACACAGGCAAATCTAATTTTCCTACGACAACGTGAGGGAATTGATGCCATCGGTCAGCAATCTTATGTTTACTGTGTAATCCCAGGTTCCTCAATAGCACTCTATCTTCTTCCTTCAATTCCACTGCTTTCACTTTCTTATCATATCTTTCTTTATTATCCAAATTCCACTTAGCAGCCATGGTCTGGGCAAGTTGGTAGGCATAATTGAGTTGGGCCAAGCTTCACATACTGTAGATGATTAGCTGCTTGAACCCCATTGGGAGAAACCCCAAAACAAACATCCACTGGCAACCTGGCTTCCTTCCAAACATCAAGCCCCTATGGGGAAAACCCAGTGGCATCACTCTTGGTACAATTGAAGGCATGGACTAAGGCACTGATCTGCTGGCTCCATCTAGATTTGTCTTTGGGGTGCAAGGTGCCCAACATATCGAGCAAGGTGCGACTGAATCTCTCAGGTTGGGGATCACCCCGGGGGTGGTACAGGGTGGTTCTTGATTTCTGCACCCCTCACAAGGAGAGCATCTCTTTAATCAGATGACTTTCAAAATCTCTCCCCAATTGGAATGGATACACTGGGGGACCCCATAGTGATCCTTGGTGAGGAAAGCCTGGGCATATCGGGTGAAATGATCACTACCAACATGTTGCTGATATTCTTCAGATTGGGTTCTAAACTCAGGAAATCAATGCAGACCAGTTCCATAGGGGCGCTGGTAGTGATATTGACCAGGGGAGCAGCTTTCTGAGGCAGGGCCTTTCTTTGTAAACAGCAGCCGCAGGTCTTAACATACTGCTCTACATCAGCACTCATTTTGGGCCAGTAAAATCGGGTCCTCACTAGGTCAAGAGTTCAGCCTATGCCAAGATGCCCCATGTGGTCATGCAGGGATCTCAACACCAGCTCTCTAAAAGCAGTGGGCAGCACCAGTTGTTGTTTGTCTACTCACCCCTCTGTCTACGGTCTCTCAGTATAATAGTTTATTGTTCAGCTTCAACTTTGGGCCTTCTTTGTATAACAGGGCGGTTCTCAAGTCAGCAGACCGCAGTTGGGACACGTCTCTCCCTACTTGTAGTACCTCTAAAGCAGGTTGTATCATAGGATCTCGAGATTGAGCAGCTGGAGACTATCATTATTGAACTGAAGCAGCGTACTAGTATCTAATGCAGAAAAATGGCAAGCAAGCAGCAGGTACACAGTTCTCAGATGGACCCAAACAATCCACCATGCAGTCCACAGTATCAGGAGACACCTGTTCTTCCTTGTCGAATTTCTGGCAAAGGGCTCTAATGTCGGGTTTGGACAACCTGATCCAATCGGCTCGGGACACAGGCCTCCAGGAGAGAGCATCAGCATATTTATGGTTTAGGCCTGCTCTGTATTCAACAGCATAGTTGTAGGTGGATAACGTGAGAGCCACCTATGACCAGTGGCATCTAGCTTGGCTGAGGTCTGAACATAGGTCAAAGGATTATTATCAGTTTTCACCAGTATCTTAGCCCCATACAAATAGTCATGAAATTGATCAACAATAGCCCACTTTATTTATTTATTAGAACATCAGTTTAACACCTTTGAGCTTTAAGGCTAGGAACTCTAGTTTGTACACTGGGTAGTTCTTTTCAGAAGGGGTCAAGCTGCGGCTAGCAAAAGCTACAGGGCTCAGACTGTTTGAGTGCTCCAACCCTTGCAGACTGGAATTAGTGTGGAAGAACATAGGGTTTAGCAGGGTCAGCTATAGGCCAGCACTGGGACATGAGTAAGTTGATATATAATGTAATAGAAAGCTTCCTCACAATCTGCAGTCCAGCAAGTACCAAACACATCATTTGGGTGGAAATAATTTTTTTCAGTCCCAGATCACACAGTCTTCCTATATTTCTTATGGGTCGGGGGGGTACTCTTGCGTGAGATTAAGCAGGGGGCGGATCACCCGAGAGTAATCTTTAATAAATCATCGGTAACACCCACAGAACCCCAGGAACCGCTGTAGCTCTTTCAAATTTCTTGGTTGGGGCCAAGTAGTTAAAGCTTCTACTTTACTGGGGTCAGTCTCTATGCCTTCAGTGTGGCCCACATATTTTACAGAGGTTTGAAAGAATTGGCACTTGTCTGTAGATAATTTAAGGCCAAAGTCTTCCAGCCGATCCAGGATCTTGAACAATTGACTTTCATGTTCTTCCAAAGAGCTGCCAAATACTATAATATTTAAATAAACCAAACATTCAAGCAAATTCATGTCCCCCACATCACGTTCCATCAGGTGCTGAAAAGTAGCTGGGGCACCTGAAATTCCTTGAGGCATCTGGATAAACTCGTAGAAACCTAGGGGCAAATGAACGTAGTCTTCTCTCGATCCTCCGGAGCCATCAGGATCTGATAGTACCCACTGCGGAGATCTAACACAAAGAACCACTTACTGCCATTTAGACAGTCCAAGGCATCCTGTATGCGTGGCATAGTATACTGGTCAGGGATGGTCCGCCGGTTTAAGGTACGGTAATCCACACACTTCCGAACGGCCCCATTTTTCTTTCTCACTACTACAATGGGGGAAGCATAAGGGCTCCTGGATTCTTGTATCACACCAGCAGCAAGCATCTCTTGCAGATGCCGTCTCACATCATCTATGTCAGCTGGGGCCAGGCGCCGAGACCTCTCTCGAAAAGGCCATTTATCATGCAGTCGGATGTGGTGCTCAGCTCCTGTACACATCCCACATCCCATTCTTTTATGGAAAAACACCTGGTCTCTTTGGGCAAGCTTTTCACTAATCCTCACTTTCCATTCAGCAGGCAATGGGGAGTCACCAAAATCAAACAAGTCGAGCATTACTCTGTCTTCCTTCCCCAAACCCTTGCTATGGGGAAGCACTGCAGTGTCTGCACAATGCACACTAGCCAGGGTGCAGCCTCTATTTACTTGAATCTCTTTGTCAGACACATTATGAACTTGAACCATCACCCTTCTGGCATAAGCATGGGCTCTAGCAGGCAAGATACTGGGTTTAACCAGCAGTCCTCCAGGCAACTTTCCCTCCCCAGGTGCATCTAGCATCAATAGCTTATTCTTAACATCTTTTTTAATCCGGACTTCCCTTGCAAAACACACTGGGCATTTGGGCCAATAGCAATGGCTCTGGATCCTTCCTTCAGACGAACACCCACGGACCTTCAGGTTCCTCCTGGCCAGCCTTTCTATGAGTCTCATAGGCCTTCTGGATCAAGGCGGGTATCCTAAGAGCTCGCCCAGTCCTGGACACCTGCTTTTCAGAACACAATTGTGCTAAATCGACCAAACATGTGAGCATTGGTCCCAAACAGCAAGGGTACCCCATCATACAGTACAGTGGGGGGGCATACTAAGGCCAAGATTTCCACTTGTTCATCCACCCCAGCAACAGAAGTAGGAAACGACAACCAGATACAGATAAGCCTTATCACTCAGCCCCCATACATGTAGACCATCCAAGGGTTGTAGTGGCACCTCAGGCAGGTGTGTCTGATACCAGTCCTGGAACGTAATGGTCACCTGAGTGCCACTATGCAATACAGCCCGGGTGGGTATCCCATTTACTGGCACCGGGGCCGCCATCGAGGGCCCCACCACATCAGACCATTTGGGGGTACAGCATTGACAGTTGCTTGGGCATTGGTCTGGGTCACAAAACTCTTCCTAGGGGGTCAGGTGTAGGCCCCGATGCCAGGTGATCAGCCTGCTGTTGACCTTCCTTAAATTCTCTGGCAACTGGCACTCAGTCTGAAAGTGTCCATCCTCCCCACAATGGTAACAGAACTTGGGGTCCCAGGGGTCTCTATTGGGAGGGGAATACTTCATCTGCTTGGGGCCATCCTTTGGGTGAGGGGGCTCCCCTTGGCTAGGGTGTTTGTTTCTAGATAACTCTGGTTCCCCAAACCTAACAGGGTGGGTAGCGGTTCTGCTTCTAGTCCCTCATCAGTTCTCGTAAATTTCTAATCTCGGCCCTCAACTCACTTTCTACTTGGGGATCAGAGGAAATGGCACACACCCACCCCTTCTTGTAACTCTGGGGATACATCAGGCCCCCAAAGGTGGGTCTCATCGGGTTCGCTAGACTCGGGGGTTTGGCACAGATTCACAGCCCCCACATAGGGTTCCCACCCCTCCTCATCAGTCTCTACTTCTCTAATCTCCCTCATCAATTGACAGTACTCAGGCGGGGCAGCTCGTTGATCATGTAACTTAAGTTTTAACACTATCACACTGGAAAATCTAGCAGATTTTAAAACATGTTCCAACCTGACCTGGTTCAAAGCTGCGGCGGTGATCCCCCCTTTTCGATAGGCCTTCTGCAAAGCCCTTTCCACCCTAGTAACAAAGGCGGACAGCTTTTCATTTCTCCACTACTTAGCAGACTTGAATTTCCATAATAAGTCTTCCCCAGTTTCTGTGCTTCCAAACACTCCCTCTAAAGCACAAAGATACTCTGCTGCAATAGCTTCCGGGCTAGTAGCCCACAAGAACCGAATAGCTTCCAAAGCTGGACCCTGCAGACTCTCCATCAGTCTCTTTCATTTCTCCCCCTCAGAGCATTGCCACTCCTGAACTGGGGGGGTGGCATAGTCCATCCACGCCTCCAAATCATCCTCCCCTGAAGGCACTGGTATGTGCCAGAAAAACGTTATAGCCTGTGGTACTAATCTAGCTGTATAGAGGGAACCACTAGGGGTGGTGAGGCCAAAGTAGAACTCTTGGGGGTCCCAGGAGAGGTACCAGGGGAAGCCTGGGGGTGGGGTCACTGGAAAGGTCCAATGCCTGCAGTAACTCTTGGGTAGTCTTCCCCTCCACAGCTAACAATTTAAGCAGTTTATCTTTGAAGCTATTAGTCTGGGGAGACCCCCCGGGGGTGACTGACCCACTCTGGATGTGAATGACCCTCCACCCCTGTTGGGCACCTTCCGGGGTAGATCACTGGAGGTACCTTCTCGGGGTCAATGGCTATACTACATAAAAGTAACACCTGCAAAGTCTGATCGAGTAGGTCAGCCATACGCCCCTTCACCTCTACTTTACCCAAACATTTAACACGCTCCACTACAGAAATAAGATCAGCGTTTGTTGTCCCCTGAGGTACATCTAGCAGTAACACAATTCTCTGAGAGTCCAACTCTTCAGCTTCACCCCACCCCATCAGTTTATGTACCATTGTCTTAATGAGGTCCAACTTAATTTTAGCCATGATATCCCCTTCCAGCTTTTCCTTTAATTTATCCAAAGTTAGGTACTTCATCCACTCGGCCACTAGGGGATGCTAATCCCAGCGGTGCCTCCACAATGTAACCCCCAAGGGCACTGTCCCAAGGGCTACTACTCCTGCCTGCTCTAACTGTAACAGGGTGAGGAGCCTAGAGCCATTGGCGGGTGCCTCCACCCAGAGGTCGGGGTTAGAAGAGTCAATTATGACTTGGTCACAGCCCTCTGGGTTGCTGCAACCCCCCTTTCTTCCCACTAGTGGCCCACACAAATCAATCACAATGTCCTTACCATATACACTTACCCCCCGGCTTGAACCAATCAGCTTGCTCCAGGGACCCTCTGAAAAGTAAGTTGCTGTTACACAATAATCACTGTACAGTAATTCACCATTAACACACACACTAGCCGTGTATCTTTGCAAAACAATCAATCTGATTTATTTAGGAAATAACAAGGATGGGGGTGATCAGGTTAATTAGCTTACCATTATAATTTATGAGTATCTATCTAGGGCTCTGTGTACAGGCCTAACCTATAAGTCACTGTCACTGGGTACCCAAGCCCTAAAGGCTAGTCCTTCACTGCAGCTGGTTGGGGCCCTGACACAAAAGAGCATTTGATTCCTACAAAAATTAAGTAGAGCCAGTGGGCTCAGTTAGTGTCACCAGTACAGAACCCAGAAAGTCCCACCCTCCTAGAACCATTTGACAGGGAGCTACCCTGATTTAGTACTCACAACTCCAGCAGACAGAGTGCTCTCGCACCACTCACAGGATCCAGCATGGACTTCAAACACTTCTCCACACATTTATATGCAAGGCAGAGGGGTACCATACCAGGCAGCTGCTGTATACTTCCCAATCACTTTCACCGCACACACCAGGCCAAACTACGCAGCTTCACTTATCCTGACAGACCGAGCGTGACTGAAGCAGATTCTCCAGTCCTCTACTTGGTGAGCCTGGTAGGTAGCTGTGCTTTTGCACAGCCTCCTCTGACCACTGCCTAGTGGATTTAGTCTGACTCTAATTGGCATTTAAACCACCGAAACCTAGCCTTCCACACACGCTTTCCACACGAAAGCTCAACAGTGCAGGAGCCCAGAGCGCCTTCCCCGCTCACAGCCACAATGACTGTGCCCCGGGCAGTATTGGGCAAGCCTCTCAGTTCAGGCTCCACCCAATCCCATTGGTGGGCTGCTGATGCCAGTCACTAAGTTCGCCCCTCATTGGTGCAAAAATGTGCCATAGTCCAGAACTCCATGTCCCAGAATTACTGCCTGTATCCCCTATGGCCAGCGGCTCCCAACGAGTCCTGATTCTGGTTGGCTCAAATAGTCTCCATTTTAATGCTCCCTCTCACTTCATTGGCCCAGTTCAACCACCCTGGTCCAAAATGGAGGAGCCAAATATACAAAGTCCCAGCTGCAAAGAAAGCAGGTTAGACAAGCTGCAAATTCACTAATACTCTTAGTAATTATAGCCAGCAGCCACATCTATGAAGCAAACTCCCGTTGGCACTTATAGCGACTACAGATGGGAGCGCTTCCACCGCAGCTCTGGTGGGATTCGAGCAGGGAAACCATATCCTCCCTATGCAACCCACTGGAGCCTGCGAGCAGGCAACTCTTAAAGGAACAGTACCGGAGGCTTTTAAAAACACTCACAACACCCACAACCAGCAGCATTTCGCCGAACACCAGTTAAACAGGGAGCCTTTAGGCAAGCCCCGGGAAGGTTTTTAGGAACCCCGTTTGAAGGGGGGTTATACCTATGTACCACACCGACATAGGGTGGGCTAAAATAAGGATATTTCCAGACTGTTGCCAGCTAAAGGTAAGGCCAATACATATTTAGAAGAGTTTTCATGGGCTTGCAAACTGCATATTAGGCACCGTTCATAAATGCTCCTCTCAATATACTGTGCAGTAATTACTTGTTAAGGTTTTTGTTATCCTAAAACCAGTTTCTTTCATACTTCATAATACATGCTTATGCTTTCACAAATGCATATAATGGAGCACAGCCCCATGCACCACTCTCCCATGCTTATCAGAATGTCTCTTCTCAACGCCATAATTACATAAAATAACATTATAGGCAGTATTGCTCACAGTTTTCCTACACCCCCTTGGTGTGTGATGTAAGCAATAACCCACAACAGGGTGTGTAGTTATTGGGGATTAATCAGCAACCTGGGTGCGTTGTGAGGCACGAGGCAATGGGCCGAGTGTCCTCACAGCACCCAGGGTGTTGATAATCCCCAATAACCGCACATCCTGGAGTGGGTTATTGCACTTATAACATGGGGTGACACCAGAGGTAAAAAGAGGAAAGCATGATTACTTGATACAAACAGAGGAACTCTTGTATGTATTCTGCCACCGCCAGAAGTACTGTGTTGCTAACAGTGCTGTTGGTGCAGAACGTGACTCAATATACACTGCTGAGCACTGACCACAGAACACAAAAGTGAATATGAATTTTTTAACCATGACACAAGTTTTGCACCACGATCACTGTTCTAAATATTAATGAACGGCAAGTCACTGTTCTGCTGGCTACACAGAACATGCTCTCTCTCTCTCTCTCCCTGGTGCCCATAACACTTGTTCCACATGCTCTGTCATTTGTAAAACTGATTTCACACAGACAGATGGAGAGAGAGACAAGGAAATGTTTTTTTTTCATCTCTCTCTCTCATGCAGCACAGGATAGTGCACCTATAATGTGTGTGTCTCTTGCTTCTATTACCAGCAGAGCAACAGTAAGGAAAGCCTTCACTCTCTGTCTCTCCTCCGTGTCCGTGTGTCTGCAGCATCGCCTTTGCAGTGACAGGCACTTCTCAGGAACTACCCGAGGAATGAAAGTGCTCTGCCGCTGACTCAAACCATCATTTACTGCCACATTATGCTGCAAACACTCTGTCTTCTGACAGAGACACACACACACACACCACGTAAGCATCACACCGTGCTCTAGCGGAACCGATGCGCTCATTGACATTCGAACACGGGTCATTCCTGCAGCGCCCGCTCTCTCTCTCTCTCCTCCCATGTTCATGATATCTACACCTTCAGGGACAGTGTGGTCAGAGACTTTAATTACCAGACACTCAGACACTCTCTTGCTGCCACATATTTCCCACCCTGCTGCTGGATGACCACAGGAGGAGGAGCGTACATGAATGGGCTGGGGGAGGGGGGCTGTTTGTGAAAAAAGTGATCGAGAGACACACACTGTCCCTGTCTGCCTGCCTGTCTCTGTCTCCGTCTCCGAATGCAGACTCCTGAGACACTGCACATAATGACCAACAATCTCGGTCCACACTGCTGCTCTCTCATCAATCTCTGTGCAAACTGCTGCTGTTTCTGTATACATGTCCCGATCTGACAGTAACTTCTGTGGGGGGTTCCAGCTCCTGTCTCTCACTCTCAGCACCATGGCTTCTGGCCAGGGATACTACTTGTTTGGGCACAAAGCAAAGGCACAATAATACCATAGCAACGGTGACTTGTCACTGTACAGTGCAGGATGCACTGATCGCCTGGTTCACAGAGGTCCACAGGGTGAGTGGGTGGGAAGGCACAGAGCAGCCAGGGTACAAAAATACTAACATACTAAAATGAAAGCAGAATAGGCCTAATGGTCTCTTGAGTCTGCTCAATTTTCAGCACCTGCACTGAGGGCTGATTTCAGTGTATCCTGTCCCCCTTGGGTTATACTGTCCCCAGTCCCAGATGTTCCACCTGTATTGGGCCTGGTCAGATTTACCCTCCCCTGTACCTGTCCCATCCCTCTTAAACCTATCCACAGTCTCCACCTCTACCAGCTCCTGGGCAGTGCATTCCATGGCTCCACCACCCTTTCAGTGAAATAACATCTCCTCCTCTCTCCTCTGAGCCTGCCCCCTTCCAGCTTACACCCATGTCCTCTCATTGCCCCACTCTCCTTCCTTTGGAGCACCCTGACTGGGCCTCCTTTATTGATCACTTTCATGTACTTAAAGACCGCTATCATGTTCCCCCTGTCCCTCCTTTCCTCCAGGGTATACATGTCGAGCTCCTTGAGCCTCTCCTCATAGGTCCTCTCCCCCAGGACCCAGATCATTTTGATTGCCCTGCTTTGGACCCTCTCTAGGAGTGTAATGCCCCTTTTTAAATGTGGTCTCCAAAACTGTACACAGTACTTGAGGAGTTGCCTAACCAAGCAGTTGTACAGTGGAAAGATCACTTCCACCTTTCTGGAGGTAACCCCCCTGGCGATGCATTCCAGCATCCTATTTGCCCTTGCTGCTGCCCTTCTACAGGTCTCTGAGTTGTTCATTTTGACATCTCACTACTAACCCCAGGTCCCTCTCACCCTCCGGTGACTTGAATGATGTCTCCTCCCAGGGTATACCCCTGGACTGGATTTCTGAGTCCCAGGTGCAGAACTTTGCACTTCCTGCATTGAATTTTAGTTTCATTTTCTGGACCACCTTTCCAGAGTCTCCAGGTCCTCCTGCAAGGCCACACTCCCCTCCTCCTCATCCACCACTGCACCCAGTTTTGAGTCATCTGCAAAGAGACTCATCTCAACCCTGATCCCCCTCCTGATGTCTGAGATATAGGTGTTGAACAGGAGTGGCCCCAGCACTGACCCCTGGGAACCCCACTAGTAACCCACATTGGGGATGAGGCTAACCTTCCAACCACCACCATCTGAGTATGCTCAGAGAGCCAATTTCCTATCCATCTTAACAATTGTCTCCCTAACCCCATTTCCTTTAACTTAGCCAGCAGGCCACTGTGGAGTATCAAATCAAACACCTTGCTAAAGTCCAAAGAGGGCATCCACTGGCCTACCCTGGTCCGGGGCCCACATCACCAAGTCATAGAACTCAACAAGGTTTGTCTGGTGTGATCTTCCATGACAAAGCCATGCTGCCTATTGTCCAAGTACCCAGTTTGCTTCAGTAACCCCCAGCCTTTCCTTGACAATACTCTCCATCACCTTGCTGACCACCGATGTCAGGCTAATGGGCCTGTAATTTCCCACCTCCTCTTGATCCCTCTTGTGGATCGGCATGACATGGGCCACCCTCCAGTCTTGGGGCACCCACCTAGTCCCCAGAAAGATGCTGAAAAGTTCCACTACAGGGACTGCCAGGACATCTAACAGTTCACTCAGCACCCTGGGATGTATCTCATTTGGCCCAGGTGCTTTCTCTGTCGAAGGGACTGGGACTTCCCATTCTCTCTACTGGGATTTCAGCCTCCACTTCCTCCCCTTTTCACCCTGCATTGCTGGGCCCCCACCTGTCTGTGGTGGCCGCTCCCTTTCCTCACACCCATCAGTGCCTCTGGTCTCTACCGGTCCCACCCCTTCCTCCAGTTTGCCCACACTCACCTTGCAAGACATAGCCCCTCCATCGCCCCGGGTAAAAAAAAAAATAATAATAATAATGTTTTACAACAGGGGCTAAGACAATAGCACCAGTCTGATAGTATAACTACACACCGCAGCTACAGATCAGGAGAAACTGGGGGGGGGGCAAGGTATACTTCACATGCTGCTACTACAGCTGTCTCTCGCTTAGCGAGGAGACTAATAGCTGCCCCACAAACTGCAATACTGGCACAATGACGAGATTCAGAGTGCTGACTGATCTCTCCAGAGTGGGGAGGGGCAGTTCACTACTTGCTGTGTGTATATGCTGGATTAATCAATGGTCACCTGATTGCTGTCCCCCAATCAGGTACCTGTTTCTCTGACCCTCATGTTATAAACTTTTATAAACCACTCAAGCTTTGCTCTTGTGGTGTGTATAGTATCACACATCTTGAGGGTGTGAAAAAACCTTGTAACACACCAATGTCTGTACATTAGTCTGTACTTTATCTTTGTCTATAAAGCTTGTCTATATAAACCACTCCTTTATAAAAAAAATACTTGTGAAAATCCTGTAACCTCATTGGTTGAAACACATGACATGACCATTAATTATTTTTCTGACAATTGCACACCTCACCTGAACCACTTATTTTTTTAACAAAAACATTTTATAAGTGGAATAACACTCCAGAATGTGTGGTCCTATAAGAAAATAATGCTCTTCTTGGATGGCTGCAGCACTCGACTGCTCATCATGGCTAACAACCACATGAAGTGTGTCATTCCTTACTTTGCATATGACAGACACCATCACTTGGGGTGCACATCCAGTTGTGCTGGTCATGTTCCCACATGACACCTCACTCTGGACCCTTTGCTCTGGCATGAATCTGCCACCCAGTACAAATTGTCCCGGATGAGTTTGTTTTCTAATATTTACACTGGGGATGAACTGTCTGGGGATGAATTGTGTGGGGTGCTGATTCATGCCAGAGTGAAGAGTGGGGTAAGATGTTGTGCGGCAACAAGAATTGCACAAATTGTTACGTAGCCCGTAACTCGCTATCTACAGTTATTTGTATACTCCATTTTCTTTTTTGGCTAACCATGGCATTCCCTAAACACTCTCTAATAGATTACAGGCTAAATCAGCAGTGCTTTACTAAATGTTATAGGTATCTAGAAATGACCTGGTCATGATTATGATACCTGCATCCTTGGTTTAAATTGAATTAATTTTCCATCAGATGCTGTGAACTGCTTGAAGTGCCCAGAGGATTACTGGTCCAATGACAAATGAAATAAGTGTGTCCCGAAAATCCCAGACTACCTCTCCTGTGAAGACCCTTTCAGAGCATCACTGACTTTCAGCACTAGTGTCTTCAGCTTAGTGACAGTTTCTGTCATCTGCATTTCATTAAGTTCAAGACACTCCAATAGTCAAGGCCAACAACCGCGAGCTCACCTACCTTCTTCTGGTGGCCCTCAAGCTGTGCTTCCTCTCTCCCTGTTGTTCATTGGCCACCCCATGAAACTGAACTGCATGTGTCACGTTGTATTTGGCTTGAGGTTTTCCTTTGTGTCTCATGCATTCTAGCCAAAACTGTCATCGTGGTGATTGCCTTTAGTGCCACAAGGCCAGGCTGCAAGTTAAGGAGCTGGGTGGGATCTAAGATATCCAGTTCCATAGTCTTTGCTGGGTCACTGCTTCAGGTGATCACATGTGCTGCTTGGTTGTCCATATCTGCCCCATTCTCAGAATTCAATATGAAATCCAAAGATGGAAAGATAATAATTGGGTGCAGTGATGGTTTGGCGCTTGCATTTTGGTGCATGCTGGGATACCTGGGTTTCTTGGTCAGTGTCTCCTTCTTGGTTGCCTTCCTGGCCAGAAACTTACCTGGTAGCTTCAACAAGGCCAAGTTCATTACCTTCACCATGCTTGTGTTTGTCAGCGTGTGGCTCTCATTTATACCTGCATACCTGAGCACCAGAGGGAAGTACATGGTGGTCGTGGAAATTTTGCCATCTTGGCTTCTAGTGCTGGAATGCTCGGCTGTATATTCTTACCTAAGTGTTACATCATTATACTCAGGCCAGTCTTGAACACTAAGATTTATGGTGTGGAAGGCTGACTCACAAAAACTCTACTAAATAATTCTTCCCACCTTACTATAAAGAATAAAGAATGGGGAAATAAAATGAGTGAGGTAATTTACTAATAAAAGATTGGCTCTCCAAGTTACTGGTAAAAGAGAACTGTTTGAAAGAATCTGGGCCCCCTTCCTAAAATATCTGAGCAGTCCATGACATAAGAAATATGATACAGTTCTGAGAAAGTATCTAATGTCTGTTCCCATCTTGTATCTGTTTCTCCTTTATTAAGGTAATAGTTATAAATTATTATACAATGGCAAGAAAGAATGCTGGCCTCTGATTGGTCAGCCTTGGACTAGACCAGGGATGTTATCCCAGCATAACATCCCAGCTGTAGTCTCAGCCCCACTGTGAACCCCTTGATTGCTTGCTTCATTGATTGTGTCTTCTGTTAAGAAACAAAAATATTTTTCTACACTAACAAAAATATTCTTTAAAATTATTTTTTGTATTCTTTATATAGCAACAAGGCATTGTATAATAGGAATAATGCCCTCCAGGGTAGGTGTCATGCTGGGATAACATCCCTTCTCAGGTATTGGATGCCTTCAGCCTGCATCCTCGGGCCCAACCCCCTGAGGCGGGATGTTTTCCTAGCATAACACCCACCCTGCCGGGCATTATTCATTTAATGAACCTACCTCTGTTGTGAACTCACCACCATAATTATTTATGTATGTATTTTTATGAGTCTTAACAATCAGTTATGTATGTTAATAAACCAGTCTTACTGTTTAAAATATTTTACTGTAAATTGTTTGATGTATCTGATATTACTAAAAATCAATAAAATCTTTAAAGCAAAAAAAAGAAACATACAATGGGTTGCAATGCAATTTCATGGAACAGAGCAAAGAAACTTACGAAATTCAATGAAGTATTGGCTAACAGGTATAATCTGGTACAAAGGTACCCCCCCAACTCCTCCACCTCAGACTTCTTCCAAGATGTGTCAACTCCCATCCCCCCCAACTCCTCCACCCACGTCTGTCACCCACCTTTCTACTTTAAAGCACTAAAGAAACATCAAGTCCAAAACTACATTGCCAAAGCCATCAGCAAATCTAGAACAAGCAATGACACACTTGACCTCAAGTTACTGGCCCTAACGCTTGACGAGGTACTTGAGCCCCTCACCAAGATCTTTAATCTCTCTTTCCTCTAGCCAATTCCCAGACAAATGGAAAATGGCCACTGTTACCGATTCACAAAAGTGGTGATAAGGCTGACCATGTGAACTTCTGCCCTATCTCCATTCTGCCTCCCTATCAAAGGCACTGGAACGATAGTAGTGGGCCAACTTACTGAGCATCTGAACAATTATAATATTCTCTGTAAACAGCAACATGGTTTTAGAAGAAGTCATAGTACATCCTCTGCCTTACTCAAATTCACCAGCTCCATTCACAGCTCCTTGACAGTGGACAACTAACTGGTGCCATTTTCATCGACCTGACCAAAGCCTTTGATACTGTCCACCACTCCCTCCTGCTGAGCTAACTAAAATGCTGGTCTGTCCAATGATTCAATCTCTTGGTTCAAAGCTATCTTGAAAACCACACCCAGCGTGTAAAATTGGAGATGTGCACTCTGATTCCAAACCTGTCCTCTGGAGTCCCCAGGGTTCAATACTGGGCCCCCTACTCTTCAGCCTGTTCCTTAACACCCTACCAGACTCCTGCACTGAACATATCACCCTGTATGCGGATGATGCAGTAATCCTTCACACACCAGGACCCGAAGAAATTGCAAGAAATCTCCAACCGGCTCTCCTCGGTTGAGAATTGGCTCACAAAGCACAAACTGATCCTTAATCAAAAAAAAACAAAGGCCATGATCTTCAGCAGCTCCCATATGTTTATACATAAGCACTTCCAACTCTCTGTTATCAGCAGACAAGGTGCCGCACTGGAACAGGTCAAAAACTTTAAATACCTCGGGATCACCCTTGACCCTCACCTCTCCTACACTGCCCACACTGACCATGTCGCCAAAGCCGCTAACTCCCGGCTAGGCCTGCTATTCTGTCATAGGAAACACCTGTCATCTGAAGCACTCGCTGTCACTGTCCAGAGCTCCATCATATCCATCATTGATTATGGCATTATCATTTACGGCTCTGCTACAACCACCGCACTCAAACGGGTATCCACCGCCCTCAACAAGGCCTGTCGACTTGTCACTGGCTCCCAACGCCTAACTTACACCTGTGACCTCTATTGTCAAACTGGATGGTTGAATCTTGCCAATCGAATAAAACACCAAACTTGTATTACTACTAAGAAAATCTTGCTGGGCCTTGCCCCTCCCCAGTCTGTGCCCTCATACAACCTAGAATCCACCGACATACCAGGGATCGAAACATCAGCTTCTGCAAATCCCGCATTGCCGCACAACACAAGGCCAAAGATCCTTTCCTTACTGGGACACTAGTTGGTACAAAGGTCTTCCCAGCGACATCTCATCCTCACTATCACTCAGCACTTTTAAGACTCGTCTCCACCTAACACTCACTGCCTCCAACCTCTCTGACTGTTGTGGCTAAACATGTCTTTTGGTTCCATAGCTGAATATGTCCTTTTGGATCCACATCTACTCTTGCACTTTGCCAGCACCCCCTCCTATCTTTACTCCCTCCTGGCCTGTGACAAATGCCACCCGCTGCACTCACCTCTATTCTTATCCGCCCACCTCTCCTCTCTCTGTCCCCCCAACCTACCTCCCTCCCTTTTCTCCCATCCACTTAGTCTCCCTGATTTCACCCTCCTCCTTTCCCTTTCCCCCCCAAAGTTTCACCTTATTGTTCTTTTTTCATCTACAAGACTGTGTTTTTTTTTTTTTTAATTTTATAAACTGTTATCTTTGCTTATGATTGTCTCAATTGTACCAATGACGTGGAACCTTTGTAAAAGAGCCTCGGCTCAAAGGTATTTGTAATCCTAGAACAAATAAAAAATAAAATAAATAAACTGGAAACGTGGCAATGCTTACTTCCTCTTTAAAAAAGTTATCCAGAACAGACTAAAGGCAGTTATATATCATCAACACACAACCTGGCCCGACTCATCACACATGCTAAATTATATCATAAAATGGACACTACAGCATTCTGACTGACCGAGGGGCTTAGATTACTGAGCCCAAAATTCAGTGACTTCTCACAGCTGTTACTATGAGCCTAACAGAAAACTTTAAATATTTCCCAACTGTTTCACAATAGATGTACATGTCAACACAGGGGGCTCTGCTGTGCTATACTGCCCATGTAGGGCTGCCAAGGTTTCCATTTTTCACCTCAAGACTCTAACAGGCCCTAAGCAAGCCTCTTAGTAGGGAAACCAGAGTGATATCGGCACTACCGCCAAAAAGCGTCGCTCAACAGCTGCCGCGACGACTCCTGCCCAGGACTTCAGGCCACCTCCCTGAGACTCACCCCCAGATCCTGAACACAGGGAAACCGGAGTGATCTCGGCACTACCGCCGAAAAGCAGCGCTCAACAGCTGCCGCGCCGACTCCTGCACAAGACTTCAGGCCGTCTCCCTTGAACTCACCCTAGGAACCCGAACACAGGTACAAGTGCCTAACCCAGCGGGAGCTCCATACCTTGCGGCTTCTCACAGATTGGTGCAGCATCGCAGCAAGCGGCCCGTGATTGGATAAGACCGTTTTTGCACCTCAACCATTGGTGCGCTCACGGACTGCTGCCAAATCTGTATTTTTCTCTGCCAGCCATAGTTTTTCTGCTGTTGGGTTGTTTTTTTTTTCAGCCCCCACCACCCCCTCCCAGTCCTCCTTTAAATACACTCTCACCCCTCCCACCTTTGGACTGCTAACCCTATTGGATACAGCACACCCAGCCTCACTCAATCCTCCTTGCCCAAACGGAGCACCTAACCTATTGCTTCCTTACTCTCTTTAGCTCTCCCTCAGTGTCCACTCTCAGCCTAATTGTTGACTCCTTCCTACACCTAAACCTGTCTGTAGATCCCGCCCTCCCTCTCTGCCCTCTAGCAATCTGAATCTAGTCTAAAGCTACCAAAGTAAATCACCTATTTACCAGCGAGCAGCTTAAAGTAGGATAGCCACACCAAACAAACTAATATGGGGTACAACTACATATTACTACTCCTCCTCCACCTCTCTACCTCTCTTGGCATTGCTGGTGCCACATTCAAATTCGGTCCCCAACCTCCACACTCTGAAACCTCTTTGGGTGCATCTTGGACCAAAAGCATGCACATGGCCACTACCACTTCCGATAATGTTAGGCCCCCCGCATCCCACCACACCTCCCATACACAGTTATCACCAAGCTAGCCTCCCCTCCCTTAACCTTAACAGTTAATCTCTCCCGCTTATGTAATACATGCCTAGACACTTCATCTGAAGCGCAAGCATCAGAAGACACAAGGAAGATGATCACCCTATCTGCCAGAAAGGTTACCCTCATGCTACTGCTACTCTCTGGCAATGTTCAACTAAATCCTAGACCAACAACCCTGAGGAGCAGGAAAGCACGCTCAGTGGCCGGCCTAAAGATAGGCTGCAGATGTTTAGTGATGCTAACTGCAAAATTTGATAAGCTCCAGGCTTGGATGACCTTTCACGCCCCGGACATACTCTGCCTAACTGAAACCTGGCTGTCAAATAGGATCAAAGATGGTGAGGTGACCATTGAAGGATTCCAAATATTTAGACTCTATAAAATAGGCAAGAAAGGCGGCGGCTGCCTCTTGTATGCCAGAAACACACCGAATTGCTCCGTCCTCCCCATCTCCAAAGTTGCGGAGGACTATGAGCTACTAGTTGTAAAAACTCAAGCTGCCTAAAATGGCAAGACTATTACCACTGCCACAACCTACCTGCCCCCAAAAGCCAAGGAAGGCCTTCCTCTGGTTATACAAGAAATAAGCGGCCTCAAAAGAGCTCAGAACTCATCTTGACAGGCGACTTTAACATTGACTGGTTTTGTAAAGAGGAGAGACACCCGCCAGAGACCTAATCACCTCGGCTCAAAGGTATTTGTAATCCTAGAACAAATAAAGTAAAGGTAAGAACAGCAGAAATACTGCTGAACAGAACTTATGGCAAGGACTATGTAAAACAGAATGCTACTAGAAGTACAGAAATTGCAACATACAATAATACCGAATTTACATGTTTTCGTTTTTCAATGGCATTCACATGCATCAACACAGAACTAAGAAGGACCTTAAAATAAGAGGGCTAGCAAAGAAACACCTCTTGGGAGAATCTTGCAAAGCATTCCAAAAGTAGGGTCTATCCAACTGAAATCCATTTTTCCAAATTTTGAATGATGCCTTGGGGACCCTAGCAGGATAATATTGTACATTCTTAGGTCATGTGACCCTGTAGATTTTGGCATGGATTTAATACATAAGACGGTAACAAATTCCACCTTGCCTTTAGGGACCACATATGAATGTTCCATAGCCTTCTAATAGTAAATGAAGTCCAATCCACTACTGTGCCAGGATCACAGTGATGTGTTCCAGCATACAGGCTGGAAATAAATCTAAGTACTCTGTGGTACAACACATCTAATTTAGATAGGAAGGAAAGTGAGGCTCTCCTGTGTATGCTATCACCATAATCTAATAGTGGCAGGAAGGTCAACTGTAGTAACTGTGGCACTACTCTTGCTGTCTGTAGTGTCACACTCACTCCCTATCATTCCTGAATATACCCTTACTTAACTCAGGTCCACCTAGGTGTGGTTATCTTTGCTCTTGCCTGTACATGGTAATCTGCTTTCTGTCTCTGTACTTAGTCATTTTGTACTGTTATTATTGTTGTATTTCATTTTTTGCTAGCTGATTATGGAACCTTTGTATGATTCATATCATATTCAGTCTTTGCTATCTCGTTTTGTGTATTGTTACCCTGCTTTTGTAATTCCCATGGGTCGTGCCTGAAAACTGGCATTTTATTGTCTAGTGGACTTACGTGGTCAACAATAAATACATAGATAGCTAGATAAATGAATAAATACATAAATAAACAGATAAATCAATGGATAAATAGACAAACAAACAAACAAATACTGGACAGTAAATTTGTGCAAATGTCATCCACATAATAATTGCAAACCAAAGAGTGAATAAACGTGGATTGCGTAAAGCTTCCATCGATGTTACTTGGCCTAGGGTAAACAACAGATTCGGGGACCTAACTCAGGTTAGAAACTTACCAAGGACATGGAATGAGATTCCCAGTTTTATTAAAGGGTACTAAACAAGCAGTGTTTTAAAACTGCAAACTCCAAAATCTGGCTTCATAGTGAACTAAAGTAAAGACTGCTGTTTACATTTATGGTAAAACTGCATTTATGTAAGTAACGTTTTTTTCTCTCATTCACAGGGACTGTGCCTGAACTTTACAAACGCTACATTGATGACTGTGTGGGGGCCCCCCCTCCTGCTCCAGGGAGACCCTCCAAGTCTTCCTTGACAAGTTCACCACGGCCCATCCTTCCCTTCAGTACACTGTTGAAGTATCCTCCTCTACACTGCCTTTTCTGGATATCCAGCTCCGAGTCCAGAACACTGGCCTGAAGACATCAATCTATTACAAACCCATTGACTCTCTCAGTTTCCTCCTCCATAGCTCCTTCCATCCTAAACATGTCAAGAATGAAGAAGAAGAAGAATCTGCATTTATATAGCACTTTTCTTACAACCAAAGCGCTTTACAAGCAATGCTAGACTGGTAGTGAAGTGACTGAATGTGTGGTGGCGGCCATATCGCACATCATCACCCACACACAGCCTGGATAATTGCATGAACCAGCTTATGGGAAGGGGAATGTTGGCCAGGACACCGCGGGAATGTTCCCTACTCTTTGCGAAGAGTGCCCTGGGTTCTTTTACTTCCACCTGGACACCCACCAGGACAACACCAGGATGGGTAGAAGGGACCTCAGTTTAACGTCTCATCCGAAGGACGGCACACCCCAGCAGTACAGCACCCCCCAATACTGCACTCGGATGCCAGCGATTTTTAGGTGCAAGTCCAATCCCGGTGTGGGGCGAGAACCCACGACCTTCTGTTCCAGAGGCGGATGTGCTACCAACTGAGCCACGCTGACACCAATGAATGGCCTGCCTTATTCACAGTTTCTTAGACTTCGCAGGTTATGCAGTGAAGAGGATGATTTTGCTGAGCAGACCCAAATAATGCATAGTTTTTTTTATCAACAGAGGATACCCTAAAAGCACAGTGGACAGAGCACTCTCCTGGGTCAATAACATGACCCGTAACCTTGACCCCCGCAGGAGGGATACTATCACACAAGAACAACGGTGAATTCCACTAGTTCTTCCTTTCCATCAGAGCACACCTTCTCTTCACAGGATCATCACCAGTAACTTTCCCATTTTGCAAACTGACCCTAACATTGGTGCTTCCTTTACAGAACCACCTATTGCCTCCTACCGACGGCCACTTAACCTGTGGAATCTCCTGGTTAAAAGCAGCCTACCCACTCCTAACAGTTCCTCCCCCCCGGTACCAAACCTTGCAACAGGGCTCGCTGCTACACCTGCAAATTTATTTCCAGTGTGACAGAGATTCAGGGGCCTATAGGTGTTTTTCACATCACCAAGGAGTTCTCATGCACCTCCACTAATGTGGTGTATTGTATTCTTTGCAGGAAGTGTTCAGCTATTTACATCGGAGAAACTGGTAGGCGCCTTGCTGACCGCTTTAGGAACATTACAGAGCAGTCAGGAATGGTGAAACTGCTAAACCCATTGTATCCCACTTTATCTCCAGGGACCACAATGTCAATGACCTTTCTGTTTGTGTCCTTCAGCAGGGCTTCCGGGATCCTGACCTTAGAAAAAAACATGGAAGCCAAGCTGATCATCCACCTTGGCTTCTAGCAGCCCTCTGGTTTAAATGACAGACTTCTTTTCCACTAACAACTTTCAGCCATCCCTTTTTTTCCCTAAAGTCAATTTGTTTTTGTACTCATTTATTTTCGTTTCACCATATGTCTCCATTTCTGTCTCCTTCCCACACATTTGTCACCTTTTAGCCTTCTTACAAGGCCCTGTTAATTAGTCTCCACCTGGGAACTTCCCAGCTCTTTCTCTCCCATTATGCTTTATCTTTCCCATCATCACCTTTTTGTTTCACAGATTCTCTCTTTATCTTACCATTTATCACTTCTTCTCCCTTAGCCTCCCCTTCTTCTTTCCATCATATATCACTCTCATTTACCTCTCCTCTATACTAACTTGTTTTTTCTCTTAGATATTTCCTGAAGACCACCTAAGGTCTAAAGATTTTTAACTCTATTTTCAGCGTGCATTTAATATAACCATTTTGTTTAACATAAATGTAGTTGCATACCTTTTGAAAATGTAAACATCAGCCTTTCACGTTCAAAAACAGCCTTGGTTTCTCCCAAGATGTCTGCCAAGTATGTTAAGTGATGAGTCATGATGACATAATTGAAGCCAGAGGCAGAGACCCATATAGCTCCCAATAGTGCTAATTAGTTCTTCTTTCCTCTGTTTTGAATTTTTGTACCAGAATGATCAACACCATGTGTTAACTTGTGTATTATTTTGATCAGTACACATGTTAGGCAATGATTTTGTTCATTTTGTTTAACTTACTGAAAATGTTTTGCAACCCAGCTGACTTTCTCTTTGGCAAACCTCAGTACAGTACAACATTTCAAATACCTGGTGATCTAGTGGTTATGTGATGTCCTGATTTTCTTTGTTAACCAGGAGAGCCACACTAAGCTGAAAGTTTGTTTACAGGTGTGGCCTAGGAGCACAAGGAAGTTACGTGACTTGCTCAGGGTTACACAGCAAAGTACTGGTCTGGTCCAATTTCAAAACTCATGCTTTCTTGTTAATCCACAAATAAGGCTTTCTTTTTCCACATAAACCCCCTGCACCTAGCCTGCCTTCTGTTGTACAACCCACCATCCATACCCTGTCCTTAGTACTGTCTGGGGCCGCATATGAGTTTACGGTCTCATGAAGAGAACTGTCGCACCTCAGGTAGTAATCTTGTACCTCGGAGAGTTGTACACCCTATACCGATAAGCTTCATCAGCTGACACTGTTAAAAATGCCTCCCAAATTACTCCAGTCCACTTTCTCAGTGTTTGACTTCTGCTTCCACAGTAAACATTGACTGGATCACTACCCTTCTGCACAGTGAAGGTAGTATGTACAGTTCCCTGTTGTGTTTTTCCCACCTCATTAACCAACAACTAGGACTTCCTGGAGGGCCAAACAATAAACTCATGACCCACCAGAAAAACACTGTTCGTGCCTCATATGGGCTGCACTTACTATGGGTTCATGTGGCTTCTGGCACTGCATGCTGGCTTGGGAGGATGACTTCTCCTGTGGCCCCTGCCATTATTGGAATAGTTGTAGGGACACTGGCAGGCTTGAGGCTTGGAACAAGTTGGGAGTCAACAGGGCCAGAGCAGGGTACATCCTTGGGACCAGGGTATGTACATGGTGGAACATGGCTGGGGAGAAAATACAAGTAGAAGCAAAAAAATAAAATAAGATCCTGGCTGCACATGCTAACACACCATGCAAAGCAGAAGGGTAGATGGAGTTCCTGGGAAATGTTGGTTGGCGATTAATTTGTTGGGTTGAAGAAAGAAGATAAACCCTGAGTCCGCATGCATAAATAGGGACTATTTTATTTATTTAGTTACTGAAAACTTAGAGATTGCCTTTGCACATACTGGTACTCATTTACATAGGTTCCTCATCAAATACATGGTCACAAAAACATAACAAGTACAATAAGCAGTTAGTGACAGGTGGGATAGGACCCTGTCCCATTTGTTACAGAGAAAGCATTTAAAATGCAAGGATCTGTCCTTTCCTGTCTATTTGTCTGTCCAGTTGCACAGCCATATTTTCCTGTGAGATCTTGGACTTGATCACCCAGACAATCTCACAATTCTTTGCCTCTTACTGTCTCAGTTTTCCCTTGATGTTTGCTTTTCCTCCCTTGCACATCTGCTGATATAAAGATAGATGCAAATCATTGTATGGAAATGTAACCGATATTGGGATCCCCTTTGTTTGGAAAATGTATAGCATTACTGTTGAAATGTGCATAATTGTAATTAGAGATGGCTGCAAAAATCTGTTGAAGCTAGAGGTTACGTGAGTGCAATGTTTGAGCCTTTTGCAAAAGCTGTGCAAAAGGGCCTCAAGAAGCACACTGTGTTCTAGCAACTCCTGAAACTTACAAGAACAGGATGTTTGCTAAGGATGGGGGTTGAAAAGACTTATAAAAGAGCTAAGTTACAACTGCAAGAAAGATTTGGAGAACAAGGGACACAGAGAATGAAAGAAAACTTTATTTTGCCTTTGTAAATAGTTATAATGAACACGTTTATTTTATGATACTGCTAGTGCAAATAAATAATTTTTGGTGAATTCTACAACTGCTCCTGGTTTTCCTATGCTTCCTTACCTGTGCCTCAATTACACAGTTCCAGAGGAAATGCAGTCAAGTCAGGCTCAAAGCACTTAAGATAGAACAATTACAGTTTTGAACAAAAAACTCCACACAGACTGTTGTATAAAGTGTCTCAGGTTATGTACAGAGAGAAACAAGATAAAACCATTTAACTGACAAAATTGCATTGGACTGCAAGGGCAGACCTCAAAGTTCTCTTTAACTGATTAAACTTAAGGAGATTCAGCAGTGTATCAGGCAGTTCATTAACCAGTTAGCAGCCCTGACAGCAAATGGCCACTTTCCCAGCTCTGTACACTGAAAAGGAGGCTTAAGGGCATTCCTGGACATGTTCCTGGCATTGCACTGGTTGGAGATGATGAGGAAGCAATTTGTTAAAGCAGGGGATGTTATGCTCAGGAGTGCCTATGAGGTAGCACAAAACATGATTGCTATTTGGTGTGGAATGTTGGTATTGTTTGCTCCCCCAAGTAGGCGAGTGAAGCTATGAGTGCAAGGAAATCTAACACTAACATTTTACACCAAATATTTGTATTTTTTTAATTAGTATTTTATGGGTTTTACCAGGTTCTCTCTTGTTTCACACCTGTGCATCCCCACGAGGTACACGCAAGGATGACTTGCAGGACACCCCACCTTCCCGGTCACCTGATACCACCTGTGCTTATTATTGAGCCACCATCCAGAGACGGGGTACTATGGGTGGGTGACTCCCTTCCCACCCAGGAGAGGAGAGCAATTTTTTAATCCTGCTCCCACCCCCCTCCCCATGCTGGCACCCCAGCAACCCAAGATCATTCCTGAACCCGGGTTGCCGGTGCAGCGTGAGGTAAGGCGTCCAGCGCCCCAGCCCTCAGCACCACTGGACCAGCCAAATATTCATATTTTGAGCTGCCTTATGAGATATTCTTTGTATACCATGGGATTTCAAGTTCTTTTTTTGTGACAGAAACTGTAAAAAGTTACAAAAGAAAAACAGTACAAAATGTAAACTGTGCCCCTCTGTTCAATGGCTCACCATGAGGAATGCTAATCCATACTGATCAAAGCTATATGGCATCTCACAGGTGAGAATATGTTTCTGAGCATGCTCAGTGTGGCCAAAAGGAGTGTGATAAACTTCGGAGCATGCTCAGTGTGGCCAGACTGAATGAGAAGTTTCTGAGCTTGTTCAGTGACCAACTTCAGTTATTTTGCTCATGTATGGTTAAGATAACACTTTTTATTTGCCAAATGTATTTGCATTTCCATGGTATATGAAGGGATTAACCCACGATAGGGTATAGGTTTACTGAGCATTTTTTTTTATTCTAGTGTCTAGAAATCATATCACTGAAGGATAAGATTAAAGAACTAGAAAACACTATTAAAGATGTAAAGAAGGATGGTAAAAGATAAGTAATCACTACTAGTAACAAGCCAGCTCCCACCACTGTGATTTTACAACAAATAAGCAAATCACAAATGGACAGACACAAAACAACAAGAGATGCAAGCAGTAGTAGTGATGATAGTGGTTGGAGCCAAGTTATTAATAGAAAAACATCATAAAAAAGGTAGGATGTGCATGGAATTCCCTGTTACTACACAAGATAAATTTGGAATCTTAGACTCAGATAATGAAAGTACAACACTGAGTGCTAACAGCATTACAGGGGTTCACAAAGATTATAATCATTGTCAGAATACCACTAATGATGACCAAATCACACCAAACAAGATAAAGAGTCCTTCTGCTAAGAAAATTAAACCCAAATTGGGTTCAGGCCCTGTCCTCACTGATTCTGGTCATACTACAAATGAAGCAGAATGCTTAATTAAATCAGGGTCCAACATAGATCTGGATAAAAGTGGTGATCCAATACTAGAGCAACATCCTAATATCTCTACTGGCACACCAATCAGAAATGATACTGGCCATGTCCAATCAAATCAGTCCAATGGTAGTACTAATGACCACGAGAGACAAATCATAGTACTGGGAGATTCGATCTTTAAATATACTGATGGCTATATCTGCCAAACAGATAAAGCCAATACCACCTGCTCTAGTTTTAGAGGGGCCTGGGTCTGGGAAATTGAATGCATGGTCCCAGACATTATGAAAAATGCAGGTGAAAATCCACTAATGATAATACATGTCGGCACAAATGACATTTCAAAATTCACACTAGAAAACATAAAAGAGGACTACATAAAACTGGCAACAACATTAAAACAATATGGAAGCGAATATTGTTTCTCTGAAATACTTCCTGTTCCAAGACAGCATTGAAAAACAGAAAAAAATAAAACAAGTCAATGAATGGTTGGGGAAATAGTGCCTCCAGAAAAAGGTCAAATGTATTACACACTGGGAAATATGTTCAGGGGATAAAAGCTTGTTCTGTTGGGATGATCTCTATCTCAACAAGAGAGGGACTGCTGTGCTGGGAAAATCCATCACAAACATCATAGAGGAAAATTTAAACTAACCAAGAAGGGGCAAACAGGGAAAGCTACTACATATACTGTGCAGGATTTTGATATATGCAAAATCTTGGTAGCTAATGTAAGAAGCTTAAATGTGGTTAAAATTTCAGAATTAATTGCAATAGTCATCCCTGAAGCCAGGTTCTCCATAGCTACCAGTGTCCTTCTACCCAACCTGACCTTTGCGGCCCCTATTATACAGGGCATGGCTAAACAAGAGATTACCAGGATGCAAACCCTATATAATAAAATAGCTCGTTTCACAACCTTAGACCACCCAAGACGTCACCACTGTGACACTTTGGCCAATCTTCATTGGCCCACATTGGTCGCCCACCTCCAACACCCTTGCTTCTGTCCAGGCCTACAAGCTTCAAACCCCACACTCCACCAGCTATCACAGACCATAACCCTCAAACACAACCCAAGGAACCTAAGGACCTCAGATAGAATGCTATTAGAAGTCTCTAGGGTAAGGACACAAATGCTGGCAGAAGATCCTTTTCCTCCCAAGCAGCCTGCCAATGGAACAAGCTCCCTCCCCAGGTCCAGGCCTCCTCCTCACTCATGAACTTCTGCACCAGGCTTAAGTCCCATCTGCTGACCTCAAGCGCATGCCACTGTCATGGCACTTAAAGCTCCTAAGGTACACCCCTCCTCTCCAACTCCTGTCTCCCAGCTTAACCTTCCTACTACCTGTCTTATACAGACTGCTCGCCAGAGGCTATGTGTAACCCCTGAATAAACTATATGCAAAGTACTACCAATTGCTTACATGTCATGATGATAACCACGCCTGTACCCATGCCTGCATCCACTGCTTTTCTTTTACCGTGCCTGTAAGCCATGCCTGTATCCACTATTTTTCTTTACTGTAACCACCTCATGATGTAACTCACAATGCCTCAAATGTTCCTTATGTCCTTGTTCATTCTTATAACTTGTATTGTTATCCCAGGTCGCCCCTGAAAAAGAGAACTTCAGGGCTCAGTGGGCCTACCCAGTCACCAAAATTTAATAAATAAATACATAAATAAAAACATCTATATTGCTGCACTGTGTGAAACATGGTGGGATGAAATGCCTAATTGGTTTAATGGTATTCCAGGGTATACTCTTTACTATAAAAACAGAAACAATAAAAAAGGAGGAGGGGTCTGTATTTATGCATCAAACAAAATGGATATAAAAGATGCATTATCTGTTAATGCTATTGATACATAGTAGAAGGTGTTGCTATAAAAATTATACATCAGAATGGACAGCATTTTATATTAGCAAATTATTACAGACTGCCATCTTCCAAGCTTGAACAAGATCAGTTATTCATTTCTGATATTGAATTATTATCAACCTCATCTGATGTAATCATTGTAGGAGACTTTAATTTATCAGGTGGAGCGGGTCAGCTTGTGACTAGAACATCTTTGGAAAGTCATTTTTCAGACTCTTTCATAATGGCTGGGCTGGAACAAACCATACAGGTTCCAACTAGGAGACCAAACACTCTGGACCTAGTCTTAACCAATATTGCATCTTAAATAACAAACCTAAATATTAGCAACCCTATTGGGAACAGCGATCATAAT
This sequence comes from Neoceratodus forsteri, assembly GCA_016271365.2. Classification (NCBI taxonomy): domain Eukaryota; kingdom Metazoa; phylum Chordata; order Ceratodontiformes; family Ceratodontidae; genus Neoceratodus; species Neoceratodus forsteri. Next base: position 219,597,457 of record JADMNL010000029.1, read on the forward strand.
ACCATAAGCTATGAAATTAATAAACAAAAATACAGTAGGGGGGATTAACTGTAATTATGATTACAACAAAGCCGACTTCTTAAAAATTAATGAAGCACTATCGAATTATAATTGAGAAATAGTATTTAAGGACCTAAACACTGACCAATGTTGGGAAATATTTAACTCTATCATAACAGAATTAGAAAACTTATATGGATGTACTTCTATGGAATGTAAGGGACATAAGGATACTAAACAACATGGTTTTATGAAAGGGAAGTCTTGTACTATAAACCTCATTAGTTTCTATTAGACAGTTATAGACCAATTAAGAAAACTCATAATAAAAGGGAAAGATTCCACTATGGTTAACAAGAAAATAATACTACAAATTAATAATAAAGAAAAGCATTTCTAAAAATGAAACAATGTCAGAGTCAAATAGAAACATAGAATTTGACGGCAGATAAGGACCGCTTGGCCCACCCAGTCTGCCCATTTCCCTACCTGATGGATAAGCTGCAGATCCTAGTTAACCAGCAGCCTACTTCTTCCTACCCCCACCCCCTAGAATTGCCTTATGACTGTCCCATGCATGCTTAAATTCCACCACTGTTTGTGACTCCACAACCTCCTCTGGAAGGCAGTTCCATACATCCACCACCCTCTCTGTGAAAAAATACTTCCTTAAATTTCCTCTGAGCCACCCCTTCTATCTTCAAATTGTGCCCCCTTGTTCTTGCACACCTCTTTTTTTGAAAGATGCTACCCTCTTGGACTTTGTTGATTCCCTTGAGGTACTTGAAAGTTTCTATCATGTCCCCCCTCTCCCTCCTTTCCTCGAGGTTATACATATTAAGCTCCTTAAGTCTCTCTTCATATGTCTTCCGGTGCAGACCCTGCATTTTAGTTGCCCTCCTCTGGACAGCTTCCATCCTGTCTATGTCTTTGCGGATATTGGGTCTCCAGAACTGCACGCAGTACTCCAGATGGGGTCTCACTAGCTGTCTGTATAGAGGGATAATAACTTCCTGTTTTCTACTATTGATGCCTCCCTATGCATCCCAGTATCCCCCAGCCCTCCTTGCTGCCCTCTCACATTGCTTGCCCACCTTTAAATCATCTGATATGACTACCCCAGGTCCCTTTCCATTTTTGTTGTTAGTATCTCACCCCCATTGTGTACTCTTCCCTGGTTTTGTTTCCCAGGTGCATTACCTTGCACTCTTAGCATTGAATCTAAGCTGCCATACATTTGACCATTCCTCTAACCTTGCCAAGTCCCTTCTCATCCTTTCCACTCCACCTTGTGCATCAACTCTGTTGCAGATCTTTGTGTCATCTGCAAAGAGACATACTTTTTCTTCCAGTCCCTCTGCAATGTCACTTATAAAGACATTGAAGAGGACTGGTCCTAATACTGAACCTCATGTGTACCCCGCTACTAAACCCCTTCAGAGTGGACTCCATTTACTATTACTCTGTGTCCTATTCTTCAGCAAATTCTTTACCCAGGCTGTCATCTTGGGACCCACTCCAGGCTGGCTAACTTGTATATTATTCTTTGTGTGGGACTGTGTCAAAGGCCTTGCTAAAGTCTAGGTAGGCCATGTCCACAGCCCCTCCCTGATCAACTACTTTGGTCACCCAGTCAAAGAAATCTATCAGATTTGTCTGGCATGACCTTCCCACTGTGAATCCATGCTGCCTTTGGTCCTGTGCCCCTCTGGCCTCTAGATATTTAACAATTCTTTCCTTCAGAAGTGATTCCATCATTTTCCCTACCACTGAGGTTAAACTAACAGGTCTGTAGTTTCCTGCTTCTGCCTTGCTCCCACTTTTGTGAAGGGGAATCACATCTGCCATCCTCCAGTCCTCGGGTACCACCCCATCCTCCCATGATTTGTTGAAGAGGGTAGTCAGTGGTGTCACTAGTTCTACCCTTAGTTCTTTTAGAATTCTGGGATGAATCCCATAAGGTCCCATTGCTTTGTCCACCTTCAGTTTTAAGAGTTCTTTCAGAACCCTTTCTTCTGTAAATGGGCTGGTAACTTCTGTATCCAGAGTGTTTCTACTGTTTGTTTTAGGTACCTCCCCCTCTTCCTTTGTAAATACTGATCAAAAATATCTGTTTAGTATCTCTGCCTTTTCACAGTCACCCTCTGCCCACCCTCCTCCCCTTTATTAAGCCTCACTATCCCTCCCTTGGTCTTTCTTCGCTCCTGATGTACCTATAAAGGTTTTATCCCCTTAACTGAGTTGGCTATCATTTTCTCGGTTTGGGCCTTTGCTGTTCTGACTGCCTTCCCAGCTTCCTTTTGCTTTAACTGATACAGTTCTCTGCCCTGTTCCTTCTGTGATTCCTTGTACTTCCTATGTATGAACATACAAAAATTGCCAGCAGATAAAGGCCTAGAGGTCTATCAAGTCTGCTCGAATGTGCAGCTAGTACCCCTATCTCTGCAGCTGCCTCCTTCCACCCTTCCTCTTCATTAACCTCCCCTTGTCCTGTCCCATCCTCGCTTGAAGCAGTCCACTGTTCTACTGCATACCACTCTGCAGGTAACGATTCCACCCAGCCACCACCCTCTCTGTAAAAAGTGTCTCTCATCTCCCTCCTGAACCTTCCTCGCTCCAGTCTCATATCATGGCCCCTGGTGGCCCCTCCCCTCATACTTTGAACAGCCCCTGGTACCTGTCTTGTTTATTCCTTTCATGTATTTAAAGGTTTCAATCATGTCCCCCTCTCCTCCTCTTCCAGTGAGTACATGTTCAACTCCTTCAACCTTTTCTCATATGATAAGTCCCCCAGACCCTTGATCATCTTTGTAGCCCTCGCTGCACTCCCTCAGTAACTTAATGTCCCTCTTCAGATATGGGACGCCAGAACTGTACCCAGTACTCCGGTGTGGTCTAACTAATGACCTATACAGTGGCAGAATCACCTCCTCCCTCCTCAAGGATATACCCCTTGCAATACAACCCAGCATTTTGTTGGCCTTTGCAGCTGCCATCCTACACTGTGCCGAGTTGTTCATTGACCCTGTGATGAGCACACCCAGATCCTTCTCCTCCTCTGTCTGGGCTAGCTGCACTCCCCTAGCTGGTAAGTCCTCCTTGGGTTCTTCATCCCAAAATGCATCACCTTGCACTTTTGGCATTAAAGCCCAGTTGCCAGGTGTCTGACCAGGTTTCAAGCTTTGCCAGATCATCCTGCAACCCCTGCCATCCCCTAGGTCATCCACCACCGCGCCAACCTTGGTATCATCAGCAAGAGACTGATCTTGCTCTTGATGTCCCATGATATGTCTGCAATGAATAACCCAAACAACACTGGTCCCAACACGAGCCCTGTGGGACACCGCTGCTCACTGCCCTTGGGTGTGAGAGCTCCCACCCACCACCACCCTCTGTTGCCTTCCCTGCAGCCAGTTTCCTACCCATCTCACCAGCATTGCACCTGCCCTGTGCCTACTAACTTCCTTCCCAGCCTTCCATGTGGCACTGAGGTCGAATGCCTTACTGAAGTCCAGATACAGGACATCCACTGCATGTCCCCTGTCCAGTTGCCTAGTTCCCAGTCATAGAACTCGACCAGGTTGGTTTGGCAGGATCGCCACTGCAGCCATGCTGTCTGCTGTCCTGTAGTCCTTTGGCCTCTAAGAGGGCCACCAGCCTCTCCTTCAGGATAGTCTCCATTAGCTTACCCACAATGGATGTGAGGCTCACTGGTCTGTAGTTTTCGGTTCATCCTTGGGGCCACTCTTGTGGAGGGGCACCACATGAGCCATCCTCCAGTCCTGAGGTACACACCCGAATGTAGTGAGGCATTAAATAGGTCTGCCAAAGGTCCTGCAAGGACCTCTGCCAGCTCCTTCAGTACCCTGGGGTGGATGCCATCTGGGCCTGGTGCCTTGTCCACCCTCAGTGCCTTCAAACCCTCTCGAACTCTGCCCTCCATGATTTCCCCATCTGTCACCACTTCCCCCTCGTCTGCCATTTCTCCCATCTTGGGTGTCACACCCCTCTTCTCTTTAGTAAATACTGAGCAGAAGTACTCATTTAGTGCTTCCGCCTTATCGCACCCTGCTTCCACCCAACCCCCCTCCTTCCTAATCCTTACTATGTGGTCCTTACAGCTCCTTTTCTCCCTGATGTACTTAAAGAAGTCCTTCTCCTCTTCTTAATGCCTTGTGCCAGCCTGAGTTCCGTAGATGCTTTGGCTCCCCTTACTGCCCTTGTCACCTCCTTCGATTCTGTCAAGTACTCCTCTGTCCTCCCCTCCCTGTTTTCTTGTATTTCCAAAGGCAGCTCTTTTCCTCCTTACCTTTTCCATGACCTCCTTGCTCAACCAGCTCGGTTTCTTAGCCCTAGCCTTCTTGCTCTGGGCTTTGCAGCAGGTTTGGTTGCCTCCACTATCCCCAACTTTATGAGCTCCCATCTCTGGTTAGTATCCATACTAGATTGAATTCTGGCCAGGTACCCTTTACCACTTCCCATCCTCCCAAAGTCAGCCCTCCTGAAGTCCAGCACTCTTGTGCCAGATTCCACTCCTTCCTTGCCCATATCCAATGTGAGCCATACTGAGTGGTGGTCACTCCTGACAGCGGTTCCCTACTGTAAGTTCTCTCACAAAGTCCCCATTTGCCAGCACAAGGTCAAGGGTATTCCCTAACCTGGTTGGTTCACTGACCATTTGCAGCAGGAAGCTGTCCTGGAAGGCATCCAGCAGTACCTGCTCCCTTCTGTTCCTGGTTGTTGGGGTGCTCAGTCCACTCCTGGCATGTTGAGGTCCCCACAATCACCACACTACCCTTCTCGAGGTCCTCCTGATCTGTCCCTAGTTCCCTGTCTAACTCCTCCATCTGAGATGGTGGCCTGTACACCACTCCCATTCTAAGACTCTATTCTTGGAATCCTGGATTTGCACCCAAAGTGACTCTGTACTACCCTCCCCTTCCTCCCTTACACACTTCAGTCCTTCCTTCACATATAGTGCCACCAACCCTCCTTTTCGCAGTCACCCTGTCCCTCTGAAATAACTTGTACCCTGGTACAGACAGGTCCCAGTCATTATATTGGGTGGCCCATGTTTCGTGATGGCTGCAATGTCCACCTCTCCCTCTGCCATGAGAACCTGCAACTCTGCAGTTTTCCTCCCAAGGCTCCTAGCATTAAGGGTAACCACCTTCCACCTTCCCCCCATCCTGCCCTCCTTTCCTAGCATCACCAATAGTACTTGCCATTTGTCCTTTGTCACTGTTATGGGGGTAGCTCATATGATTTCCTAACCTGTGGTCTCTGCATATCTCTTCCCCAACTGCCACTCCCACTCCTAGTTTAAACTCCCAACTTCCTCATATATTCTTCCATCCTCTGCTTCAACACTTTCTTTCCTTCCTCACTCAAGTGAAGTCTGTCCTTGGCATAGAGACTACTGTCCTCCCAGGTCCCTCCCCACCCCAACAGCCCATACCCTTTAGCACAACACCAGGTTCTTAGCCATCTGTTAAATTCCTCTATTCTCAGCTTTCTTGTTGTGCTTGCCTTTGGCACGAAGTATCTCGGAAAAAGTTACTGATCTTCCTGCCCCCTCACATAATTGTGCTAGTTCCTCAAACCTCCTCTGGACTATATCCACTGTCTTGTCAGCCAGGTCGTTTGTACCAAGATGTATAATTAAATGAGGCTTGTCCCTACCCCTTCTAGCATATTTCAGAACAGACTGTCCCACCCTTTCTGCTGTCATTCCTGGCATGGCCTCCACCCAAATGCGACTATGCCTCTCCGCCTTGCTACCCCACCTAACTCCTCTTAGTATTGAGTCCCCCAGCACTAAGATTCCACCCCTCTTACTCCCTGCTTGCTTCCTTTTATCTCCCTCCCTCATTTCCAGCTCCTCTTCTTCCTCCTGCACATTATTATGCCCTTTTACCCCTGTTGCAGTTCTCCCAGCAGAACTTCCCCCCACTCCAGTTTGGTCCAGGCATTTATCAATTACTCCTCTAATTTCATCATTTCCCTCCTCCACCTTCTTCCTCTCTAGCAGTGCACAGCTGTTTTCTGAAGGCCCTTCACAAATGCCCGCTCCCTCTCTCTTCATAGTAACCTGTTCTCTCCTTTCCACTCCATGACTTTTGCCACTTCTTCGCCTCCCCTCACAAGTCCCTATCTCCTCCTTCCATTTGACTTTTGTCTCCTGACCTGGTTTCCCGGCATTGTTCTTCCTGGCCTGGGCCCCTTTGTCTCTGCTTCCCTTCTTCTGAGCCTCTCCTCACCACTGTTGGCTTAAATTGCCCTCCCTCATCTCCCCTTCTTCCTCCCTCCAGTATTGCGCTAAACCCACCCCCAATCTGCCTTGCCTGTCTTAGTTCCTCCTGCAGACCCTCAATCTCCTTTCTAAGTTTTTCTATGTGGTTGCACACTAAACATCCTCCCACACTCCAGGCAATGTTTAGAAAGATTGGTGCACACGCAGTCGTTGCAGCCTACCACCTACCCATTGCTGTCGATTGCTCACCAGCGACCCCCACCCTTCCAGATGCAGGATACCAAACACTCCCCAAGTCCCCACTCTCCCCTATCAGTGCAAAACATTCTTTATTTCCTTACCTCCTTTGTTGCACACGTTTAGATATGTTGAGCAACTGCTTTTTATATTCCTATCCACACTCAAAAATACTTTAAGTAGCCATTGCACAACCTTCTTCAACTCCTACTCCTCCTTTACCCAATGCAATAACTATGTGAAGTAGTAATAATGAAAGCACCTAGATTTGCATTTACTTCCCTTCCACTGAGAGAGCAGTCACCTCTTCACTTGCTGCAGTTCCTTTCCTGGATGTCTGCTTCTGTTATGACAGGTGCAAATCCTTTGCCTGTTTGAGGAAGTGATGTCAGAATCCCTAGTACAAAGGGAATAATTGACCAGGGGTGGGTGGGGTGAATGCTGAATGCTTTCTTCTTCTCTTGAACCTTCACTGCCACTTCCTTTGAGAACCATAGTGATTTCTTACCTCGTTTCGTTTTGTTTATTTGCTTTACACAAAGGCTCGATACCTCTGTGATGGCAGTTTTTATTATTCCCCATTGTTCTGCCACCCCTCCTTCCTGCCCATTTGCTAGTGCATTCCTTAGGCACTCACCCATTTTGACAAAGTCAGCCCTCCTAAAATCCAGTACCTTAGTCTTTGTATGGCTTGACTCTATTGCTGTGTTTATTGTGAACCATACTGTTCGATGGTCGCTAGTTCCCAGATGGCTACCCACTTCTACATCTGTGATCCTCTCTTCATCTCCATTTGAGAGAACCAGGTCTAAGATTGCTCCCTCTCAATTGGGCTCCAATACTAGTTGTCTAAGGCATGCCCCCTGTAGGGCATCTAGAATAACCCCACTCTTAGAAGTGGCTGCTGCAACTGCACTCCAGCGAACATCTGGCATATTCAGATCACCCATCAGCAATATCTCCCCTTTTCTGCCATTCTAAGTATACTTTATAATTTCCTTGTCCATTTCCTCCCCCTGAGAAGGGGGTCTGTATACAACCCCTGTGCATATTGTGGTGCCATTGCCGGTCTCCAAATTTACCCACAGTGCTTCTTCTCCTCCCTGTTTACCCTTTTGTTCTGTTGCTTTGATTCCTTCCCTTATGTAAAGAGCTCCTCCTGCTCCTCTTTTACCCTCCCTGTCCCTCCTGTAGATAGTATATCCTGGTATGTTTACATCCCAGTCATGGTTTTGTGTGTACCATGTTTCTGTGACTGCCACAATATCCAGATGTTCCTCCTCCATCAAGGCCACTAATTCAGGAAGCTTGTTACTCAGACTACGGGCATTGGTACTCATTGCTCTCCATTTTTTGATGGTTTTACCTTCTGTTGCAGCATCCCCACTGACCTTTCTACCTTGGTCTTTTTCTCATTTAGTACCCTGTTTTGTAGGGGAGGCCGGATTTTCCTGCTGCTTATCAGTGCCTCCCCCTTGACTAGTTTGAAAGCTTGCCAATGAAGCATTTAAACCGATTGCTCAAAAGACTTGTTCCCTTCCTGGACAGATGCAGACCATCCTGCATCTTATAACTATATATATATATATATATAGTAATAACTATAAAATGGAACTAAAGAAAACAAAATCACTAGTCAAAAAGGAAAGAAGAAAGACTGAAGTAAAACTAGCACTTACAAAAAAAACAAAAAGCTTTTTTTTCTTCTAATTAATAAAAATAAAAATCAGAGTCACAGTATAACAGCTTTGAATGATGATGGTAATGAAATAACAAATCCACTAGAAATGGGTAATACACTAAATATTTTTTTGGTTCAGTTTTTAATATCTGTGATAACTGGTCAAAAAATAACACAAACCTGACACAATTACAAGTGATTACTATGGATAAGGTAGAAACAGCCATTAAATACATCAGAGCAGATGCAGCGGTAGAGACAGATGGCTTTAATCCATTTTTTTCTAAAAAATACAATCCATTCTATTTCACTTCAACATACATTTAATATGTCACTAACCAAAGGGATAGTACCCTATAAATGGAAGCAAGCTCTGGCAGTTCCAATATATAACAAGCATTTGTCAATGCCGAATGTTTGCTTACTGGCATTGGCAGTGGTAGTGTAGAAGTTACAGAGCTGCGTAATAGGAATGGCAGTGAAGTATTGAACTAAAGCCAACCCCACCACCACCCTGCAGAGAGTGACAGGCATTGGGGTGTGCATTTGGGTCGTCAGGCATAACGTCCACGCCATTTCACCACACCCCACTCTGCAGAGACTGACAAGTGTGACGTGTTCCTTGGGGTCTTTGGCCTTTATGCACTTCTATTTCATTAGGAAACACGGTGAGATGGGTGCTATATAGAAGAATGGGGTGAAGTTTGGGGCCAAGAGTCCAAGGCATACCTCGATGCCTCTCAGTGACTGCAGGGTGTGGAATGGTATGAGCATCACAGGCAAGAATCCCAAGTCACACCCCTGATTCCTGTCATTCTCTATAGGGGTGGGCGATTTAGTTGAAAAGCCGAATACCTCAGGCATTCGTTGGTATTTTAACTCCAAATCTTCAACATGTTTGTTTTGTGACCCCACCTCATGAACAGGGGGAATATTAGTTTGGTAGCCAAAAGCTGCTTATGCACAGTGACTACGGGATTTAGCACCACAGGTGCAAAAATATTCCGAACAGGCTGTAAAAAATGACAGCTGTACTCTTCCATGGGGAGGTGTAAAAATGGCTATGTTGCAAATGTGTAGTAAAAGTATTTAAAAAAATGGTGAAGTCACGAGTGTACATAGAAACTGTGCAACGCACACCGTTATATAAGTAGGTTGGGGATATTTATAGCAGATTGTCAACTCAGGCATTTTGGTGCCTCCGATCATGAACAGTGTCACTGTGATTTTCTTTATCTATGCCGAACAATGATTTCCCACAGCGACCACGCACCTCTGCACTGAAAGTGTGAAAACACACTTTGGCCATGTTGTGAAAAATGGCAGCTGTATTGTTCATAAGGAAGTGCTGAAAAATGCCACTAGTGAAAATCTGACTGAAAAATATTACGGCCATGAACTAACGAGGATGCGTGGAAACTGCACAATGCTCACTCGTAAAAGTCATTTTTAGGTATTTTTTCACAAAGTTTTCAACATAGCCATTTTAAGACCTCTGCTCATGAACAGTGTCACTGTGGTTTTGTTAATGTGTCCCATGCATTGAGTTTGCGCACCGACTGCGCCATTGTGCGCTACATGGGCGGAAACACATTTTGGGCAGGATGTGAAAAATGACAGCTGTACTGCTCATAAGGAGGTGTGGAAAAATGGCAATGTTGGAAATCTGGAATGGAAATATTGACAATCCAAACCTATGAGCGTGCTAGTGGAACTGTGCAACGCACACTCGTAAAACAGTCACTTTTAGGAATTTTTTCACCAAATTTTCAACATAGCCATTTCAAGACCTCTGCTCATGAACAGTGTCACTGTGATTTTCTTAATTTGTCCCGTACATTGATTTCGCACACCGACTGCGCCATTCTGCGCTACAAGGGTGGAAACACATTTTGGGTGAGATGTGAAAAATGACAGCTGTACTACTCATAAGACAGTGTGGTGAAATGGCAATGTTGAAAATCTGGAGTGAAAATATTGAAATTTCGCGAACTTACGAGCCTGCATAGGAACTGCGCAACGCACGCTCGTTAAACAGTCATTTTTTGGAATTTTTGCACCAAATTTTCAACATGGGGCTTTTGGTCCCCCTTCTCATGAATGATGTCACTGTCATGGTGGTATTCAGTCCCAAACGGTGATTTTGCAGTCACTGTGCGAAATCACTCTTCGAGCCCGAATAACGCCATGACAGTGATATCATTCATGAGAAGGGGTCCCAAAAACCCCATGTTGAAAATTTGGTGCAAAAATTCCCAAAACTGCCCGAGATATGCAATAAAGTTGAAACCCCCCTATGTAACCCATTATACCGCTTACCGGCATTTCCTCAGTTCGCGGTCGGCTTTGAAGAGTGCAGACGTGTTCCCGGTCCACCGAAGATCGTCGTGCTGGAGTCCGGAGGTAAGTATGGGGTGAGGGGGGGTGTGGGGAGGCTGGGTGCAGTGGGTGGGTGCGGTTGTGGGAGGGAGTTCGAGATGCGCCAGGGACCGTTTTGCTTTTCAGGTTAAAACAAAAAAGTCGCTGGACCGACTTGCCACGCTGGGGTGGGCTCCCAGCGTGGCACAACGATTTGAGAGGGGTTGTTCAGCCAACGGGGATTGGGCACCCCTGGCCGGCAAAAGAAAAAAAACGAGAGATCGCTTTGCCACGCTGGGTGGGCTCCAGCGTGGCACAAGGACTTTGGGGAGGGAGTGTTCAGCCGACGGGGATTGGGCACTTTCTGGCTGCAACATGATGGATTGCCACGCTGGGGTGGGCCTCAGCGTGGCACCAAATACTGGGAAGGGGGGGAGGAGACAGACGCAATTCAGCCGACGGGGATTGGGCACCCTGTCGGCTATACACTGCCTGTGGGGGCGCGCACGCCTGTGGCTGGGGGGGATCTGCACGTGAGCAGCTTATCATCGCTGCTCACTCAAGCGTAGCTCCCCCTTTCAACTGTATGCCACTGCATTTTGGAGCTTGTCATAGACAGCTCCAAAATGCATTGGCTTACAGGGGCCGCGCCTGCCAGCACAGTGCCTGAATTGGAGGAGGAGGTGACACACCTCCGAAATCTCCGGTGAAAGCACTATGTTTCTTGCACATGCGTGCAAGCAAACATAAAAAGGGAAACAGAAAGGAAGCAGAGAATTATAGACCTATAAGTCTAACTCTGGTTGGTTGTAAAACCATAGAAAGAATTCTCAAGAACAGAATGGAAATAGAGATGGAATGTAAAGGGCATAAGGATACTAAACAACATGGTTTTACGAAGAGGAAATCTTGTACTACAAACCTCATTAGTTTCTATTAGACAGTTAATAGGTCATTGGATCTAGGTACCCTGTGGATGATGTTTATCTAAATTTTAAAAAGGCCTTCGACAGAGTTAGTCATGATATCTTGGTCAAAAAAATGGAACACGTAAGATTAGACCCATAAATAATCAGGTGGGTATCTGACTGGTTGACTGACAGAACACAAGTAGTTAAAGCCTCAGATACTTACTCGATCCTATTAAAGTGACTAGTGGAGTCCTCAAGGATTGGTCCCGCCCTATCCTTTTTGGAATTTTATATTGGATCTACAAAATGACATTGTGGGCTACATTAGTAAATTTACTGACGATACAAAACTGTGTAAAGAAGTTAATACCATAGAAAATATTATTGCATTAAAAAATTTATCAATACCCTGGAAAACTGGGCAAATTTAAATAACATGGCATTTAATGAAAACAAATGTGTTGTAATGCACTTTGGTCCCTCGAATCCACATGAGAAATATTACATGAATAATAAAGAACTGAGGCAAGTTAAAAGTGAGAAAGATCTTGGAATCATGATAAATGATCTACTAATCCTAGGGGAACACTGTAGACATATAGCTCTCAGGACCAATCATATCCTTAGATCCATCAAAAATATTTCATTTGTAGGCAAGAAATGTTCATATCAGTGTATAATACTTATATTAGACCACACTTGGATTATGGAGCTGCTTTTGGTCCCCATGCCTAGCCAAGGATAGAAAACATTTGGATAACATCCAAAGAAAAACCACCAAACTCATTCCTAGACTAAAAAATTTACCATATAAAGAAAGATGCAGAACATTACAACTGTACAATCTTGAAATTAGATGACAGAGAGAAGATCTTTTATTACTCTTTAATATCCTACAGGATAAAAACTTATGGAAGAATGCAATATCAAATATGCAAATAAACTGAATATACTAAGATGTAACAATAGACAGTTATTTGTACAAAGGACATTTAGAAATAAAAGGAAATTACTTTACAATTAGGGCAGTTCAATTATGGAATAAACTTCCACAGAAAATAATCACTTCAACCAAGTTTGAACAATTTAAAAATGAATTAGATAAATACTATATGGGCACTATATTTTATTGACCCACATGGTGTGGGGAGGTAAACTTGATGGGTCCAACAGGCCTTCTTCTACCTTATAAAAACTGTGTAAACTGTGTAATTAGCATCAGTTGGGTATATAAGAAACAAAGGTGCAGATACAGGCATCTTCCATCCTCTCAAAGTTAGCAGGGTATACAAATTTCGCTTACATACGCTTGCAGATAAAAATATGGGGCTTAAAAGTTACATGCGTCTCATGGATTTAAATATAATTTCCTCTCATGTACCCTCCCACCCTTGTCCAGGACGACAAGCTCACATTTTCACTCTACCCCTACAAACTGTAGAGGGCTGAACCTAGCTTTTCATCCTGAGGGGCCCCATGGGGGGGGGGGCATGGATGAGAGTCCAGCCAGATCATCCATGTTGTCCATCTCCGGGTGTAAATGTGCAGGTTTTGGTTTATTTTAAAAGTCAACTCCTCTAGTTCTGAGATCTTCTGAATCACCTGGAACCAACAATGTTTAGTGGGTGGTTCAGCCTTCAGCCATGAACGAGTTAAGGCCTTATGTGCTGCTGTTAAGAGAATGGCCCAGAGATAGAGTGAATCACACCTTTTAGAGTCAGGGGAGCACTCAGGATAACATTTGCCACACCAGGGGTGAGTTCAGAGAAAAGAGATCCTTAATTGCAGGAGCCACCTCTCCCCAAAAGGGTTGAATCTGCGGGCAAGCCCAGAAAATGTGTAGATGGTTTGCCTCTGATTCTCCACATAATCCCCAACAGGCCACCGGCCTTGTGGGGTTTCTCTTGTTTAAAACTTTAGGTGTGAGGAAGTAGTGGACACTGATCTTCCAACCAAATTCTTGCCAGTGTGGGGAGCATGTGGTCCCTGTGGCAATGTGGAAGACACTGTCCCAGTTGACCTCCCCAAGGTCTGGTGCCCCACTTCTCCCTGCCAGCTCAAATTAATCTTAGCTAGTGGGTCACCCCTCAAGCCAGCCAGAGATTTATGAATTGCAGAGATCAGGCACCACTGGACCTGAGCATTCCAGCCCGCACGAATGCTTGTCAGAAAGGGAGCGGCCTTGATACGGTCCTGATCTGTTTTTGAAGGGAAGTAATGTACGCTCTGGCCTGAAGGTATCTAAAATGGTCAGAGTTCTGCAGGCCAAATGCATTTTATAGGGATTCAAAGTCTTGCACTACATCCCCTGTAGGAATTGGCCCCGGAACACAAGACCAATTCTATCTCAGGTTTCAAAGGTATGGTCTTGATGGGCTAGTGGAAAACAAGGGTCCCAGGCCAGTCTGACAATGGGCCAGATTGAGGCCTTCAGTTTATATTTTTGCCAAACCCTGTGAACCATTCTCACAGTGTCCCTTACCATGGAGAGTCTGGGGGTGGAGTTTTATGTGTATTGAGGGGAATACCATTCTAGTCTCCATTGGTGGGTCCTGCTCCTCCTCCTATCCCTTCTCCATTTCTTTCCAGTTTGAAGAATAAGCAGGGTTGGACCACTGAAGGGCTACCCTTAGCTGCACAGCTAGGAAACAGTCCTCAAAATCTGGGAGGGATCTTCCACCCTTGCCTTTATGTGTTTGTAAAATGTTAAAATTTATTCTAGGCCTCAATTGTTCCAAACAAATTTTGAAAATCAGTTTATGCCAGACCTGGAAGTGTGACTTATGGATAAAGGAGGGTAGACATGGGAATAGATACAGGAATTTGGGGAGTATATTCATGGTGATTGTTTGAATCCTAGAATACATGGGGAGATTTATTAATGACCACCTCTCAAAATCTTTTTTCATTTGGTGCATCAGTGGATTGTAGTTTATCCTAAAGAGTTGAGAGGTGTGCTTAGTGATGTAAACACCCAAGTATTTCATTTTCTCTGCAGACCAATTCAAGTGGAGGAGATCCTGAATTGTCTTTGAGGGGGTGTAGAAGAAATTGAGTACTTCTGTCTTGGTCCTATTCAGGGAGTAACCACAGTGCCCTCCAAACTCCTCCAAAATGGACCACACCTGTGGGATGGACCGCTCAGGCTGAGACAGACAGAGCAGAACATCGTCTGCATACAGGAATATTTTCCAGTTCAGGCCCCCCCACCTCAGTCCTCCAGATATTGTCTGATTGACGAATAGCTTCCACAATGGGTTCAATTTATAGGGTGAACAGGGAGGAGAAAGGGTCATCCCTGTCGGGTGCCCCTACCCAACCTAAATCTGTTAGATAGCCTCCCATTTACTCTGACATAGGCCTGTGTACCAGAGTAGTGAACCCTGATGCTATCAATCAAGGTCTGAGGGAAGCCATGCACTCCAGAACTAAAAATAGGAACCCACAGGAAACCTTATCAAAGGCCTTTTCAGCATCTAGACTCGTCTAGGCATGTGGAAATACGAAAAGGTGAATAGAATCAATCAAATTTATTGTAGAGCGGACACTGTCAGGAGCCTGACGGCCAGACATAAAGCAGGTCGGGTCCAAATTGATCAGGTCAGGTAATAGGGAGTTTAATCTGGAGGCTATTATAGAAGTTAATATTTTGTAATCCAAATTAAGGAGGGAGATACGGCGGTAGGATTCGCAGTGGGTAAGGTCTTTGTTCTCTTTTTTGCAAGAGAGAAATATTGGCATATTGCCATGAGGGGGAACAGGATTCCCTTCTGTCCAGATGCTAGAGAAGACAGCCAGTAATAAAGGAGCCATCTCCACTTTAAAGGTTTTATAAAATTCTGCACTGAAGCCATCAGGGCCGGGACATTTTCCAGTTTTTAGATTTTTTTTATGGTATTTAAGATTTCCAGCTGTGTAATTGGTCTAGTCAGTGACTGGCCTCTCCAGTGTGAGTGAGGGAGGGATAGGTATAGGACCTGAGATCGCTCACCTTTTCCTGCAGGGTCGATTCCGCCTGAGGACTATAAAGTTTAGAGTAATAGGAAACAAAGGCTTCTATGATTTGGGCCGATTGGTTGACTGGAAGGCGAGTCAGAGGGATACAATTTTAGTGATGGTGGCTCTGGCTGTATGTTGCCAGAGTCAGAACGCTAAAAGTTTGGTCCCTCTGGGGCCTCCCTCATAGTACTTTTGTTTTAAGTAGAAGAGGGCCTTTTCAATTTCTTCCTTTTGCAATTTCTGCAAATCCCTCCTGTGACCTTTCAATTCCAAATCCCTATGCTCCTCCCATTTCATTTTCTGTGAACTCTCAAGTTCCCTAATTTGGGTGAGAAGCTCCTATTGCTTCTCATAAGAGCTTTTTTTCTTATGAGAAGCTATTGAAATTAGCTTCACCCTGAGGGTAGCCTTAAGAGTGTCCCACAGACTCTCAGGTGTTATTTCCTTTGTTGTATGCTTAGCTACAGTACCTTTAATGTGTTTGAGCTCTTCCACTACAACTCTATCCCGGAGGAGGGAAGTATTCAGTCTCCAGTGAGTATTTAGTTTAGGGAGGCAAAATCCACCTCCAGGAAAACAGGGTTATGGTAGGACAGGATAAAGGTCCCTAGAAAATGTAAAGAAAGTGTCTAATCTCAAGAAAATACAGAATCTGGGAGAGTAGTAGGTATAATCCCTTGCTCTAGGGTATTTTTCATGCCAGATATCCACTAGTGCCACCTGATTCATGATCTTTTTAAGAGATTGAGCCTTTCAAAAGTCTGGATTAGGGACTTGTGAGGTGGTGTCCAGACTCCTGTCGAACACCAGATTCCAATCCCCGACCATTATCAAGATCCCTTTAGTTTTTTTCAGCTAGGAGCTGAGAAAGGGACGAGTAAAATGAGAGAGGGGAACCCGGGGAGCATACACATTTACCAGGGTGACCCGAGTGTCCTGAATTGTGCCAATCACCATGATATATCTAGCCTCAGGATCTTCCACCACTTCCTCTAGTTCTAAAGGGAGAGCAGCAGACAGGGGTATGGTTACTCCCCTCTTTCTACGAGAGGGTAGGGATGCGTGGAATAAGTAAGTGAAGGAGTTGGACTTCAGCTTCAAGGCCTCTGTGGGTGACAAATGTGTCTCCTGTAAGAAGTTTACTTCACATTTCTGTGCTGATAAATATCTCTGAATCTGCTTCCTCTTGATAGGGCTGGAACACTATTTATATTATAGGAAAGAACCTTAGTGTATTGATTAGCCATTTAAATACCGAGAGGTAGAGTCATCCGACTTCTGAAGCAAGGAAATGAGCCTGTACCATGACTGGCAACAAGACCTTTTAAAGAACAGTTTACCCATTGAAATGTAAACAGATAACAATTAAACAGGTTGAAATATAGATAGAAAAGTAGTAACACCAAAATGAGGCATAAACTTTGTGCTCAGGCCAACTCATTATACAGGCAAAAGCAATCAAACTGTAAAGAGTCCCAAAGTTTGTGGACCTTGGTGCCACTTCACCCACAGTGGGCTGTCATGATTTCAAGGATGGCTGGAAGGTGTTCCACAACCAAAAGGTAATCACTTGTGCATTTAAAATAAGGGAGCTCAAAAATATAATGAGTGGGCCCCATGGCCCCCGGGATAAATCCCGGACATGGCCCACACTTTTCCCATCAGCAAACATCCAGGGAGGTGCCACTGTACCACCCCTCCCCATCCAAAAGTATTATTATTCAAATTAAAGGTGTTCACCCTTATCTAGCTATATATGATTTAAAAGGAAACTTTTTAAGATGGGTACATAAGGAAATACCACAAATGACCTATAGATGGTGAACATCATACTACAACAAACAACAAGTGAACCAAATAGTTCTTTTGTTTGACTCCCCCTCAGTACCTGTACTGAAGGAGCCTGGAGTGTCCTGTAAAACAAAGGCTTTCAACATGTTATTGAACAAGAAACATCAGTATAAATCTGAGCCTCCTCCCTTCTGGTATATTGAGTATCCCTATGATACAGGCGCTCTTCAGCTCATTTACAGATTTCAGGAGTAAAACCCTCATCGACCCACGGAGTACCCAAATATGGACACTGACAGGAGCCCTTTGTCGTCACTAGGAAGAACCCCCCCTTCCCATAAGACCCAGCACAAGTCCCCAAAAGGCGATTGCCTGCGGCAATCAAAACTGACAGAATACCAGTTGCAGGCAGTCTGAGTTGAAAGGGATCAAGGCATTGCATAATTGTAGAGTCATGCTGTGAGAGAGAGTCAGACCACATCAGAAATGCTCTGGAAGAACATAAAAGACAGGATCATCTGTTTTGGCAGGAGATCATCGCGGGGGCCCGCTCAGCCCACTGCCCCCCCACCCACCTTCAAAAGGCAAGGGTAGCAACAGTGTCGGCAACCGAAAGGGTTCTCCACGGTACTCACTACATCAGTAAATAACCAGTCCGTTGCCCGCCTCTAATCACTTCTGCAGGATGACTGCCATAGTAGGCCCAGGAGTCATGGGGCAAGAGTGGCATGGAAGCTGTGCCAAGGAGAGGCTGGGGGCCAGAAAGCATCGGGAAAGGGTGAGTCAGCTGCCTAAAGGCAGGGATTTTTCAGGATCAGCATCTCTCAGGTCGCAGGAGCTGGTGAAGAGCCACTGGTAGAGGCAGAGCTTGGTCCCTCCCATTCCTCCTGCAGGTGCGGTGCATTCTTGTTCACAGAGGAGGGGTCGCCATACTTCCACAGCATTGAAGAGGTATCTGCTCGGAGGTTCATTTGGGGGTTCTTTTGCAACAATCCTGGCTTGAATGTTCCTTTCTGGGCCACAGTCCAAGCAGAGGCCAGCAGGTCTCGCTCCAGCCTTTTTTTGACCAGCGGGGGAGTGCTGATTCCAAGGTTCTCTAAGAAGGATGAGGCAGCCAAGAGATCCTGAAACACCTTATTGCCCTGCTCCATAGACACCTTAAGCCTTGCAGGGTATAGAATCTGCACCTTAACATTTTTTGCATGCAGTTTCTTAAATCGGCCATAAGGTTCTTCTCGCTTCCTGAACCGCTGAAGTGTGATCATTGTCTAAGGAAATTCGGTGCTCCGAGAATTCTAGGGCCTCCTGCTGCCAAGCCTTATGGAGCAGATTTTCCCCGGCTCTGTACGAGGTTAGTCTGGCTAGTAAAGATCTTGGTCTCGCATCCAGAATATGGGTCCGAGGGCCGAGGGACCAATGGGCATGATCCATCGTTAAATCAAAATCTTCCAGGAGTGAGCGCGAGCTCCAAAGCAGGTCCTGGAGAAAAGAAAGAACATCTCCTTGTTTGTCCTCAGACCCTCAGAGACCCCACAGACTCTGATGTTTTGCCTGCTACTTATCCCCTCTAAGTTATTGAGGCGGTGCGTGAGCTCTCTATCTCGGGTGAGCAAGTATAGTAACAAGCGGTCATGCCTGTCTGCTCCGACACCCGGGTAAGGCATAGTTCCAATTGTTCTGCCTTATGATCAATTTTGCTCATGTCGGTGTGAAGTTCAGAGAGTGTCTGGTCTATTTTCATTACTGTGTGAGCTACCTGCATGATGGTTGCAATTAGGTCAGCTTGGGCCTCCTCGCCATACGGCTTTGTCAATTGCAGGCCCTCTGGAACGTCCCGATCCTCTGCAGAATTTGCATTTTGTGCTTGGAGAAGCTCTTTTAATTTTTGTGCTGGAGTGGTCGGAGGTTTACCAGACCAATATCTTTTCATTTTTGCTGGTGATGATATCTTCTAGCAGGTGATGTAAGGTGATTTTGTTCGGAGGGGAGCGAGAGCTCTCGGGCTAAGCAACCATTAGCTTGCTGATGTCACCAGAAGTTCAGTTTTACTGAGCATTAATCCATGCCTGGAGGGGTAGTTGGAGTCACGAGGTCAAGCTGAGTGAATTTAACCACCCAGATGTGAATTAATGCTCAGTAAACCCATACCCTGGAGTGTGTTAATCATCTTTGCCACATTGTGGGTGTGAATGTTTTTTAACAAATTTATTCTTATTTTTAAGGTGTTGTTCTATGCATTGAGTTTTAAAATTTGTATAGCATTTTTGTAAAGGTGCCCTGAGCTTTGGAAGGCACTTTATATAAAAAGTTTGCTTTGCTTTGTGTAACCCCGGCCCCTTGTTTAAGTACAAGGGCTTCTCTCTCAGTACACCAAACACTCAGGCTCTAGGGGCATGACAAAGAGAGGGGTGGGGGGTTACATTGTAAAAACACACAGAAAAGCATTCTTTGCAACTACAACGGCCACCATATACAAGGTGGACTAGACTGTTACACTAAACCACTACCACTGATTCTAATCGAGATTCTAGTAACCCCTAGGAGCATGGGGGTTACATTTGCTTATGTAACCCCCTTGCAAATGGGGGTTCCTAAAAATGCCAGCCTGAGCTTACCTTAGCCCTGTCCTTCTGTTCTCCTCCTGCTGTCCCCGGGCTTCACCCTATTTGGTCTCCAGTTTGTTTCTGGTCCCCCAGGTCTGCTTTGTCCTTCTGTGTGTTCCAGCTGCAGCCCAAATGAAAATCCAGCTCCTCTGGGCTTAAGAAAAAGTGCTGCCTTCAGGGCAGCGGGACTCACAAAGGTGTGAAAATTTCCTTCAATCGAACCGCTTGGTTTGTGATCACCTTGGGACTGTGCCATGGGTCCCAGGATCCTTTCCACCTAATTGGGACTCAGTGACCACAGACAGCCTGTTGGGGCTGCTCCTGTGAGAAATTAAAGAGTTTGACTGGGGCTCAGGAAAACATGCCTGAGAAGGGCCCTGGTCATCTGTACAATTCATAACTTGTGTCTTGCTGCCCACGGTAGCCCTAAAATGCTTCAGTTGAAAAGTAAGGAAATTAAACGCTTTTAAATTGAAATTTGTTGCTGCATATTGGGGATGTATTGTACTGCAGGGGAGAGTGTTTTAAATTGAAATTAATACTTTTTCCCTGTATTACCAGTATTTGGGACTCTCGGTGTCAGCCTGTCAGCTGCTGCAGAGAGCTTTACTAAATGAAGTAGTGACAGGAAAACTAAAGGAGCCACATTCTTCATCTGTGCAGTGACTGCAAGTACAACCTCTGAGCTGCAAGACTGTGGGGCATTGGGCAAATAATCATTTCTTTCTGGCTGCACCAGGACATTTGTCAGGACTGTATCTGATCTGCTATAAGGGACAGTGGGTTAAGCAGCCATTGCAAGGAGTCACAGCCAATTGGGAGCCAGCAATAGAAAGCTAGGACTTGTGGGACATTCACTGGACCTTATGGGTTACCACCCAAGTCCTCATAGGGACTTACTGGGACATCATTTTAGGTGCCAATTCTCCAAGCCAATTGTGCCTTGAGTGTTCTGATTGACAGGTCCCACAACCATTTAGAGACCTGTCACCCCATCTCTGCTGCCAATCAGGAGTTGAACTAGGAGCCCTATAAGAGACAGTGTTTGCCAGTTTTTTTGTTCAGATCAGATCTGCCAGGGTGAGAAGAGGAGAGCAGGCTCCAACCTGCTGGGAGTCTCCCACGGGTGAAGGTTCAGGCCTCAGCCATGCCACCAGGTCTGGGTCACTTAGCCAGCCTCCAGTCACCAGGGGCGTTTGTTATTTCTGTATCCACTTTAAAAGTTAAAGTAAATTTTAGTTCTGCAACTGCTAGTCTGGAGGTTGCCAGGTATGTCCTCCAAAGGCTAACCCTCCCTCCCATGTTGGGGAAAGATGTGGAAAAGGAGGCCATCTACCATGCCTCAGTTGTGAGAGAGTGGAAGAGAATTCAGGAAGCCTTCATCTGCAGATGAGACCCATGGAGGACCTGAGTGAGTACCCTCATACCCCCCGGTGTGAGGGAGAAGCTTCTAAAATGAATCTAGGGGGCCTCAAGCCCCACTCCAGATATTTCTCTGTGTGATGAAGTCTCTGAATTATCAGTCTGGTCTACTAACCCCATCAGAGACTGTCTAGTTCAGAGTTAATATGGATGCATATTGTCTGAGGCCCAAATGGCTAAATCACAGGTGCAGCAAGATGCCTTAATAGCGAATCATATAAATGTGTGATAATTTGTCGTTAACCTATTGGTTCGATTCCTGCCTCCATGCAGCTGACTGCCAAGCCGTGTTTGCCACTTCATGGGACAGGAGGCCCTAGAGCATATTACATCTAAGTTATACTAGAGAGAATTTACCGTTGTCTTAACCAGATGTCATCTGAGAGCGCTTGCCGTAAGTGTAAAAATGTCTATACGAGCTGGATGAGACTTTGCCAAGGAGTGCTGTTGTTAGTATTTAAATGTACAGGATGTGACTTCAAGTAACTGACTACAGGACGCTGGTTAAAAGTGTCGCTGTCTGCTTATGCTAGATGGATGTCTATTATGGTATGTAAATGTACTGGATGTGACTTTGTTTCAAGAAAATTTGGATGCTTGGCAAAAGTATCAATTTCTATCTATATTGGATGGGACTTTCAAATATTGTGCCGAATATTCAGGATGTTAAATCCAAGTAGCTGGTCCTAAAATGTTCAGAATTCTGTAAATGCAGCATAATCCCTCTCGTTCAGTCATGTGCAGGGCAATCCCTGTCCTTCAGTGACGTGCACGATAATCCCTGTCATTCAGTAATGTGCAAGATAATCCTTGTCATTCAGTAATGTGCGGGGCAATCCCTGTCATTCAGTAATGTGCAGGATAATCCCTGTCATTCAGTAATGTGCAGGATAATCCCTGTCATTCGGTAACGTGCAGGATAATCCCTGTCGTTCAGTAACATGCGGGGAAATCCCCGTCGTTCAGTAATGTGTAGGATAATCCCTGTCATTCAGTAATGTGCAGGATAATCCCTGCCGTTCAGTAATATGTGGGGCAATCCCTGTCATTCAGTAATATGTGGGGCAATCCCTGTCATTCAGTAATGTGCAGGATAATCCCTGTTGTTCAGTAATGTGCAGGATAATCCTTGTCGTTCAGTAACATGCAGGGCAATCCCTGTAATTCAGTAATGTGCAGGATAATCCCTGTCATTCAGTAATGTGCAGGATAATCCCTGTCATTCAGTAACGTGTGGGGCAATCCCTGGCTCTTTGTGACCAGCAGGGTCAATTGCTGCTCATTTGCTAATTGCAGGGCAATCCCTGCCTTCAATGCATATAGCATCTGCAGTTATTGCAGGAATCTGTCTCCAAGTTGCCCCCCCCAAATCAACAGACAGCCAACTCAACCAGCTGCAACATCCACCAGGCCTGTAACATCTTGGACTTTGGTATCTGGGCTTCCAGTATTGTATGAGATTGTGGCGTTTCATATTGTTCTGGGACTGATACCAGTGTGGGTATAATGATAATTATTATGTACCATCTGATTATTCAGCAGCTAGATAGTCAGAGCTCTGGATATCACAGGCCAAAGTGAAATATGTGATTGCTTTTTGTCAATAGTATGTCATCCACCCAGCTGGAGGGTTCTGTAAAACCAATCAATCTGTGTACATATGTAAATAGTAATCAAATAACCTCTATCTCCACATCCCCATTCCTAACTCTTTACCCCTAAATAAATCTCTTGTTATTGTTGTTGTAATATTTGTGTGAGCATTTTATTGGAGAGAGCCCTTAAATGCAAAATGTTAAAGTGTGTGATATGTTGTGGGGCATGTCTGGGAAACGTAACTGGTTATCGTGGGTGGTGTAGCAGCTCAGGGGCTACACCTGTTACCAGCTCACCCATGTAAAGCACCCTGAGTCAAGACACTGTGCAAAGGTTTTAAAATGTGGTAATCAGTTAGCGAACCCAAACCCCTTACCCTACGTCCAGGGTAGTAGGGAGGAGTGTAACACTGGAGATAGCACCACCCAGGGGTTGCACTTATAACATGGGAAATGTTATGTTAGAGAAATTAAAACAGAAACAAAAAAAACAAAACAGAAGGGGGAATGTCCATATGGTTACTTAATGCCAGAAGCCTAAATATTGAAAAGAAGTCTGAATTAGAAGTAAAGCTGGTCAGTGAGAACATAGACATGTGTATGATAACCAAAACTTGGTGGGACCCAGAAGTGCAATGAAATAGGGCTATTGAGGGGGTATAAAGTATATTCTAGAGCTAGAAAGAATAGAAAGGGGGGAGTAGCTATTTATATTAAAGAAGAAATGGATAGTAGTTTGTATAAAGAAAGTGAAAATGAAAAAAATAGAATCATTATGGATTCAAGTAAGGGGGGGAATAAAAAGACTATATTTGGAATATATTACAGGCCACCAAATAGTAGTAAGGAAATGGATAAAACAATAAATGAAGTTGCACAGATGACAATGAAAGGAGATGTTATTATAGCAGGAGATTTTAACTATCCTGATATTTGTTGGGAAAAATTAAAAAGCAGGAATGCACATAGTGGAACATTTTTACAACAATTAGAAACAGAAGGGTTGGAACAGTTAGTTAATAAACCAACTAGAGGAGAAGGTATCTTGGGTCTACTATTGTCAAATAGAATAGATATAGCTAAAGAGAAAAAGATAAGATAACAGTTGGGAAATACTGATCATGCTATGGTGACTTCTGGTATCAAATAAACAGTTATAGGCACTAGGGGAAAAACAGCAGTAAAAAACTATAATAAAGTGGATTTCCAAAGAATAAAAAGACAGTTAAAAAATGGAATTGGAAACAAAGTTTAGGAAATAAAATGGAAGGGCAAATGTGGGAAGAATTAAGAAACCATCTATTAATACTGGAAAAGGAGTATATGCCAGATAAGGAACTCTATAATAAGTGGGAAAAAAAAAACAATTGTGGTGTACTAATAAGGTGATAAAATCCTGCCTAAAAAAAAGAAAGCATTTAAAAATAATGAAGCTTTTAGGAACAGCTGAAGCAAGACTGTATTATAAAAATTGTTCAAAAAAGCAAAACAAAATATAAAGAACGAAAGAAGGAAATTGGAGGACAAACTGGCCTATAAAAAAGATAATAGAAAAAGTTTTTACACATATATAAATCAATAGAGGAGGGACAAACAAGGAGTAGGACCATTAAATATTGATGGTAGAGAAATAAAGGATTCTAGTGAGATGGCGAACACATTAAATTATTTTTTTTGGATCAGTCTTTGAAGGCGGGAGGGAGGTAAAGAAGTTAAAAATAAATAAAAACCAGCAAACTCTGGAAATATTAACAACAAAGGAAGAAGTGGAAAGATTAATAAAGTAAAAGTGCATAAATCTGCTGGGCTTGATTAGTTACATCCAAGATATATCAAGGAGGTACTACCTTTAATATCAGAAGCATTAGTGTGGATATTTAACGAGTCCTTTAGAACAGGTGAAGTACCAGAAGACTGGAGGCAGGCTTTTGTTGTGCCCTTGTTTAAAAAGCATAAGAGATCATTAGTGTCAAATTATAGGCCAGTAAGCCTTACTGCAATCTTGGGAAAAGTCACTGAGAGTACATTGAAAATAAAAATAGAGGAAGGTTTGAATTTATTGGGATATACTGATGAAAATGGCATGGTTTTAAGAAAAATAGAGCATGTGTACAAACCATTTATGTTTCTATGAAAATATAAATGAAAAACTAATAACATACCCATAGATAAAATATTTTTAGATTTTTAAAAGCCTTTGACAAGGTGCCACATGACAAGTTGTTTGAAAACTTGTAAAATGGATTGGATAGTCATATTTTCCTATGGATAAGAAATTGGTGGAGCGATAGGACTCAAACAGTAAGAATAACAGGTGAACTATCTAAATCGATTAAAGTGGAAAGGGGGGTCCCTCAAGGATCTGTGATGGGACCTGTCTTATTTTCACTATATATCAGTGACTTGCATAAAGGGGTTATAAATCAGGTAGTGAAGTTTGCTGATGATATTAAGGTAGACGGTCCAGTGGGAAGAATGGAGCAGCACAAAAGGTTAAAAGGGGATTTAAAAACAATTGAAATCTGGGCTAGAAAGAAAAAGATGAAATTCAGTACAGAGAAATCAGGGGTGATGTACCTAGTAAAAAGGAATAGGAGTGAAAATAGGTATATACTAGATGAAAAGGAATTGAAGGAAGTTGATGAGAAAAAAAGACGGTGGGATAGTAACTTACAATAAATTGAATTATAATAGACAATGAACGGTGGGTATACAAAAAGCAAATAACATGCTGAGAAATATAAAAATGAGTTTTATGAACAAGTCAGTGGGATGTATGGTGCCAGTATATAGGACCTATGTTAGGCCATATTTGGATTTTGGGTCCCAGTTATGGAGTCCGTACACTAAGAAGGAAATAAAGAGGGTTGAAGGAGTGCAGAGAAGATATACTAGGATGATTGGAACTTTAGGTAGCTATAAATATAGAGAAAGATTAAAAAGGACAGGACTTTTTTCTTTGGAACAAAGAAGAGAAAGAGGAGATATAATGATGTTATTTAGAATAATAAATGACAAAGAACTGATGAGGAAATGGGGTTGGCGATACAGGAGAAGCCAAAGGGGTTGAGACAACATGAAAAACAGATTAAGTTAAAAATGATAAGAGAGAGTGATGTATACTATTCTGTTATAAATAGAACAAGGAGAGTTTGGAATACTTTACCAATAGAAGAAGTGAATAGTAGAAATCTGATGGAATTTAAGGATAAAATCGATAAATATCTGTTGGAGAACAGATTGATGTGTACCCACTAAGGTGGGGAACAGTTTATATGGACAATTAGTATTCTACTGTTCTAAACCAAGTATAAGTACCAAGTATAAAACTATTTATATCATGCGAGCGATGAATAACACTGGTAAATAACATGGGTTATTTTGCCAGGTTATCTATCTGCCATGGAAATAACATGTTATTTTTTACTGCAGCTGTTATTTCCATGACAACCCTTTCACAGTTGCTTTACTCAGCTAATCAGGACCAGTTAAATACACTTTGCCATAACCTAGCTATTGCAGGACAAAGTATGCTGCTTCCTCAACCCACCAACGGGGACACGGTTTCCACTCTGATTCTGGTTAATATGGTAAACATTCAGCATCTGCAATGTTTGTGGTGGGTGAGCCCATGACTTTATCATTTGGTTAGTCTCCTCGATGGGTTTCTTTCCTTGTATACCACACTTACCCAGCATTTATTCTCTAAATAAATTGCATTTTGGCCTGGTGGTGCTGAGGGCTGAGGTGCTATGTCTTACCTCGCACTACACCAGTGACCTGGGTTTGGGAACAACTTCGGGTCATCGGGGTCCCAGCATTAGGGGAAGGGATGGAGCAGGATCGAGCCACCTAACAGCAGCTCTCCTCTCTGGGAGTGGTTGTTGACCCCCCTCCTGTAGTTTTGGTGGTGGCATAGGCAGAAGAGGTCAGCAACTGAGAGGGCATCTTGTACCGCAGGTTGAGCGTGCCTCTGCACAAGCACATGTGTGCCTGAGAAGGGGCAAGGCAAAAAACTGAGGAAAAGGCACTAAAAATGAAAATAAAAGATTACAAAATACAATTTATTTAAGACCTTTGTTTTTTTTTTTACACAGAAAGTATATTTTCTTTGGTGCAACTGTCCTCTAGTGATTCCTATACATAAGGGAGGGTCAACAGAGCCCATTGAGAACTATAGGCATATCTCTTTGCTGTGTGTCATTGCAAAAGTACAGGAGAAGCTAGTCTACTCCCAACTCCGAGAATACCTAGAAATCCACCAGGCAATCTCACCGTCACAGCACGGCTTCAGAGCCAAGCATGGGACGGACACTGCGCTAACTAAATTCTCAGCAGAAGTACTGAGCAATAATGACGCAGGGGTCAGCACAGGGGCGGTCTTTATTGACCAATCTAAAGCATTCAACTTGGTAAACCACAACCTCCTACTACAAAAAATGTGCTCACTTGGCCTTGACACCCACTCACTGGGATGGTTCAAGAGTTGTCTCTCTGGACGCACCCAGAGGGTCAAGTGGGAGGATAAAGTCTCCAAGCTAGCTCCACTCAAAGAAGGAGTACCTCAAGGGTCAATCCTCAGCCCCCTTTTCTTTACACTATTCATAAATGATCTGCATAAACACTGCGGGAGTAGCAGCGCTATCCAGTATGCGGATGATGCGGTCATTTACAGAGCTTCCCTTAATTTACCAGAGTTGGAGACAGCCCTCCAAGAAGACATCCTTCAGATGGAGGACTGGCTCACTCTGAACAAAATGGTTTTAAACACCAACAAAACAAAGGTAATGCTCTTTGGTCCTAGATCCCTGGGACCTGAGAGGTCACGTCTCCTACAACTCCAGTCCGGGGGGGTGTGAAACTTGAGGTGGTCACCTCCACCAAATACCTTGGCCTTACCCTGGACCAAGGCATCACACTAAAAATCACGTAGACCAAATCACCAAAGCCATTCATGGGAAACTTGGAATCCTCTATAGACTAAAGGACCAGATTATCCCGGAAGCTAGGTAGCCATTGCCGCTAAGCGCATCCTCCCAAAGCTCACCCAGCTGCCCCACCTCCAGGGCATGGCCGTGATGGAGTTAGAAAGGCTGCAGACCTTGTACAACAAGATAGTCCGCTTGCCACCATGTCACACCCGAGGACTCACCACTGCGAGGCCCAATCTAGGGCTCAGGTGGCTGCCTCTGGAAGCCTCGCCCCACCCAACCCTGCCTTACATTCGCCACTGGTCCACACCTCCCCAGCCTGAATGGTCTTGTCAGGGTGAAACCCAACCCATGGTGCCTGCGCTTATCAGGCCAAACTCTCCTCGTGGTTCCCAAGACTAGGACTAAAGCCGGATATAGGTCCTTTGCGTACGCCACCCCTTCCATCTGGAACAACCTCCCCTTGGAGATACGGGAGGCCGAGTCCGTCACCAGCTTCCGGACAAAGCTTAAGGGACACCTGCTCAACAGGAGCACATGTCTTTGCTACAGGACCTGACCACGTACAGCCATCCTGGTAGCTCAATAGACCCTACCATACTTCACCATCCTGGCAGCATAACGGACCTCCCCCTAAAGATAGGGTGCACTTATGTCCCAACTTATCCCCCTTCCAATATGCCCACAAAGAAGCTAACCCTAGGTCTTTAGCTACTGCTCACCTTACCAGAGCACTCTCAATCTAATCACTAACTTGAGATGTATAATGGTCTCATTATGTGTAACTCTATGTCCTTCAGCCTGCATGTCTTCCACTACCTGCCGACCGTAAACCTATGTATTATTACTGCTAAAAACTTTACAATCACCTGACTATACTGATCTGTTACCTGTAAGCTGTTGTTTCACCCGGGTCGCCCCTGAAAAAGGGACCTCCGGGGCCCAGCGGGCCTACCCGGTCATCAAAATTCAATAAATAAATAAATAAACTGACACCCTCAAGGAGCCCATTTCTAGGGCACAGCATTCGAGGCATTCTTATGGAAATTAGAGTGTCTCACATGCTATTCAAACAAGCTCTCTTATTGTGTTTGTGCATCACAAGATGCTTTTGTGAGCCATAATGTTTATAAGAGTACCAGGAACATTTTGAAATAAACAATCTTGAATGTCTAAAGATGGTGTGATGGATTTTTATCTGTGGTACGCACACCGCAGAACATACACACACTCACTTCTGGTTGCAGACAGAAACGCACACTACTCAAATCACAACACTACTTCAGTGTGCGGCAATGCATGCCCCTGCAGCCACAGATACAAATCCATGATACCCAAATTACAAGAGTTCTTTTATCTGCAGAAAAGCAACACCTTATGAGCTTCTGTAGCCACAGGTACTCATGTATACTGTGTAAGACAAACACACAGTTCTGTCTGCAGATGGGCAGGCCCCTGAGTGGGCTGTGCTTCTGCAGTTGCAGAGGTAAGACATACACACCAACCTCTGGCTGCAGAAGTACAGGCCCCATGAAATCCATGAGTCAGTTTTTGCAGGAAGTTGCTAACTTCATCATCGATATGGTGTTGGAATCCCCCTGGGTTGATGGTGCTGGGGGATTTCAACACCTGGATTGACAATGAACTCTTGCAGTTTGGACAAGACTTCCTCTGACTTATGAGTTCTTTGGCCTTCACACAGGTAGTTTCCTCTGCAACTCATAATCACTGTCACTCATTGGACCTGGTCTTTCTCCTGGGGTTGGAGGCCTTCAACTTGGTGGTGGAACCAGTTGGATGATCTGACCACCACATCATTAGGTTCAGTTTCCTGGCTCCCCCATATAGGCCTGCTCCTGTGGAGATGGTCCAATGCTGCCGTTATGGGGCTTGACCCCCGATAACCTCCCGGTGGCACTGGATCTATCGGGAATGCTGGAGGCAAGCAAGGGTCCAGAGAACCTACTCCAGGCTTTTAACTGAGCTGTGGTAGGAGCTCTGGATACCCTTTCTCCTTTCCGTGTTCATCCGCTTACCCATCACCCTCGGTCTCCATGGTTTGATGGGGCTTTGAGGGAGATGCAGCAGGTGGGTCAAAGATTAGAGTGTGCTTGGCACAGATCTGGCTTAGATGCCAACAGGCTTAGACTGATGGAACATTGTAGAGACTATCAGTCAACAATTTCTCATAAAAAGGCAGAGTTCCTGTCCAGGGAGGTTGCTTCAGCACAGAACTGACCAGCTCAGCTGTTCTGAACGGAAGACTGACTGTGCAATCCAGCCTATGAGTTCATAAAGCCTTGTTGCAAGTAGAGTGTGATGAGTTTGCTCACTTCTTTGCTGATAAGGTTGACAACATCAGGTCAGAGGTTCACTTATCATGCCCTATAGGGGTTACTGGTGGTCAGAATGAGGTTGTGACTCCTCTGTTTTGTTAGGTTGAGTTTGACCAACTGGCGATTGAAGATGATATGCTGCTTCTCTGGGGTATGAGGCCAACTAGCTGTAGTTTAGACCCAGGCCCTACCCCCCAATTCTAGCAGAGTTAATCTGATGTTCATTGGAGTTGGGGGAGTTCCCCAGCTCCCTGAAGGAGACTGTGGTAACCGCCCTTCTCAAGAAGTCATCTCTTGACCCAGATTCTCCTGCAAACTACAGACCAATCTCTAACATTCCCTTTATAGGGAAGATTACTGAGAAAGTTGTCATACAACAGTTGGAGAACCATCTTACCTTCCATGCTATCAATGATCCTCTCCAGTCTGGTTTTTGTAAGAGACATAGTACTGAGACTGCTCTGGTTTGGGTACTCAGTGATCTCCTGATGGCTAGCGAGCAGAAATGCCATTCCATCTTGGTTCTTCTGGATCTCTTGTCAGCTTTTGACACCATGGACTATGGGCTGCTTCTTGATCACCTGTGGGTCATCTATGGCCTGTCTGGTACAATCCTCAGATGGTTCCATTCTTTTCTCACTGGCAAGTTGCAGAGGGTAGTATCAGGGAATTTTTCCTCTGACCCTTTCTCCCTACCATGTGGGGTCCTGCAGGGTTCAGTTTTGTCCCCCATGTTATTTGCAGTGTACATGCTTCCATTAGGAGACATTGTAAGATGGTATGGGCTGAGTTTTCACTGTTATGCAGATGATACTCCACTGTACCTGTCTTTTGTGCCCGACCAGAATAGTGCGCTGTCAGTCTTTTCCAATTGTCTCTCTGAAATCCAATACTGAATGAATTCCAGTAGGTTAAGGTTTAACTCTGACAAGACGGAGGTGTTAGTTGTGGAACCAGGTCACCGGATAGAGTGGTTGGCTGCTGGGTGGCTTTCTGGGCTTTGGGGCACCCAGCTCTTGACCTCTGAACATGTGCGAAATCTGAGGGTGATATTTGATGATGGTCTGACACTTCAATTGCAGGTGTCAGCTGTGGTCAAGTCCTCATTTTACCATCTGAGGAACATCGCCCGGATTAAGCAACTTGTTCCATGCATCGATCTTCCAACCCTGGTCCTCATATTTGTGACCTCGCACCTTGACTACTGTAACTCCCTTTACCTAGGGCTTCCAGGGGTTGATGTGTGCTGCTTGCAGCTAGTACAACATGCTGCGGCCAGGTTATTGTCTGGGTCAACTCAATCCAGCCATATTTTGCCTGTGCTCCACACTCTGCACTGGCTGCCAGTTCAGTGGTAGATTACCTTTAAAGTTGGTTTACTGACTTTTAGAGCTCTAGTCAGTTTGGATCTGAGTTACATACAACAGCTTCTGAGTCCCTACTGCCCCCTCTGACCACTCCGCTAAACCAACGAGGGATTGCTAGAGATTCCCAGGGTGTGGTTGAAGACCTCGGGAGCTCAGGCTTTTGTCTTTTCCACTCCCTCCCTGTGTAATTATCTACCTTGTCAGATACAAGAATGCCAAACAGTGGAGAGTTTTAAAAATGCTCTAAAAACCTATTTATACTTATGTGCTTTCCCTGATTTTTAATTATGGATTTCAATCTCGATATCTTTGAATATTTTATTAAGTTTTTAAATTGTATCTGTGATATAACTATTTTAGAGATCATGTGCTCTGTACAGCGCTTTGATATTTGTTGAATTGCTCTTGGGAAATATAATGTATTATTATTATACCCAAATTACATCAGTATTTCTGTTAAAAGAAGCTAAATGGCCTGCGCCTCTGCAGCCACAGGTGTAAGACAGACACATTAGCTTCTCTCTACAGAAGTGCAGGCCCCTGTGCAGCCTGTATGGCCATAGCTGGATATAAAAATACATGATATCTAAATTGAAACAGTACTTCTGTCTGCAGAAGCGCAGGTCCCTGTGGCACCAGCACTTACACAACCACAGGTACTCATGAACTCTGTAAGACATACCCACTGATAACAAATGTAACTCCCACCTCAGAAACAGTTTTTCTTTTCAATACAACAGGTTTTAATTATTATGAAAATATTGTACATGCAAGAAAAAGAATATAGGCATCCCTGATAAGGAAAATTAGCTTTAACAACAGATTTTTAAAATGTTAGAATACAGAAATTGTTGCTGTGATGTGACATGCAAATAAGTGTCAGTCTTAGTGTAACTGTACATTACTTAATCATTAATTACATGCAACAGGGTTAATTACATTGTAGTTACATGTTTGCTGCATGTAACTACATTGCAGCTGCAATGCAGTAACAGCATAGTTACACTGTAGCTACAGTGTAGTTAAGGAAACTTAAAGTGTTAACAACAAAACAAACTGTACTGAACTGTTTCAACCAGTGTGTTGTACTACATTAACAACCATCCATTGGAGACTCATTGGCCAATCAGATTGTTCCATTTTCCAAGGTATTTTTATAAACTTCATATGCTACTAGGTTTATACTAGGCATTTAGTGTAGGAAGTAAGCAATCAGTCCATTGGAACCTTGACCCCCACTTCTCTCAATGGTCATTTCTAGTTCTCATCTCTGGCCTTAAAATCAACATCTGAATCACTTTTAAAACAAACAGTTTGAAAGTACTGTCCTAAAGCTACACTTTTCCATAAGTCATCCCCAACTCCCACTACCCTTTGTATATAATAGACCCTCCGCAGTTTTGTTATGAATAGTCTTCATTCTGATTGATATCGGTGACCTTTGGTAGTACAGAACATGCCCTGTTTTTAAAGGTGAGATTTAATTCTTGAAAATGTGATGGGTGATTTACTATTTTATACAACAATAATAGGTCACCCCTAAAACCTCTTTGTTGTAGAAGGAATAGGTTTAACTTATTTATTTGAAAACTGGTTAAGTGCATTAGACAATAACATGCCTATTTTCAGTCATGACCCAAGAGAGTACAGTCACAAGCACATTGGAGTATGGATACATTGACTAAGGTACAGAGAAATGAGTTGTGTTATAGCACAACACAAACTATGGTAACAGGAGGCACAAAACAATAAATTAAATAACGTGTGGGTATATATGAAAGTGCAGCAGGTAATCAAGCAATTAACAAATAAATATAGTGCATAATAAAAGTTCTTCAGCCTCTCCTCGTCCATCATGTTTCTGAAGCTATTAACTATGTTGTTTTCCATTCCCACTGGATGCTGAATGGTTATTGAAGCTAGTTAAGAGTTCAGTGCTGGCCTGCCTACTCGACCATCCACAAGTGATGCTGTGCTTCCTCATGGTGTTAGGCTAACAATCCCACAGTGAGATGGCTTGCAAAATATAATTATCAAAAACATTCATTATTCAAAACATTAATTACATCAGTTTAGAAAGGGCAAGTAGGGGGTTACTTTAAATAATTTTACTTCTATAAATATACCATGTAATATTTGAAATCCCTGAGAAAATTATGATCAACAACAACACTGAACAAACTCTATATAGATACTGATTGTTGCCATTGCTTGCAGAAGATTCTATGCCTGACTGTGGACAAACAGTTCAAACTAGAGAATTTGCTAGTTTTTTGTGACTTGCTATTTTTATATAATTTCTTACACAGTTTATATGTGATTTGGCATCTTAGAATATTTCAGTTTCTAATTTAAAGTCTGAATATATAGCACTTTCTTTGTGTGGGCAGTACGGGCAGAGAGACTGTGAGGGATACAATGAGTGACATCCCTCGTAATCAGGGACAGCTGAAAGGTATGCCCATTGCTTCCCTTGTTTAGTATAAAACCAGAAATCCAATTATACTGCTTTATCAGAACAATTTATAAACTAAAATGTGGTGTTGTATATTTTTGTTGCTGATGAGACCCTCGAGTGCATCCAACAACAGCCAGAGTCATGGATGTAAGCTGGAGACTCCAGCAGTCAAATCCTACTTCAGAGGAGGTGACATTGTCATTGGCGCCATCATTCCTGTTCACCTCAGTTATAGTTATCCGGAGGTCAACTTCAAGGTGCGACCCATGCCAATTAACTGCAAAATGTATGTGCTGTCTTCCTTTTGTTTTTTGTTCATACTGTGTGCCTTTTCACCTTTCATTAGCCCCATATGGAAAAATGATCCTAAGAATTGAAGAACAAGAGCCAAATGGGGGTTTCATTATCATATCTTAGACAGAAAAGCTCAGAACACTGTGGAATCTATGCTTCCATGTACACTAAGTTTGTTGTTCATGGAACTATGCAGATTCATCATAGAATGTTGTGCAACACCCTCTCCATGTGGGGCTGAGGGGTTCTGAGGGGTGAAATGAAGGGCATCCCTCCTATTGTGGGACAGTTAAGAGGTATGGATAGAGGGGGTTTGAGGAAAAAAATGAGGTACATCCCTCCTAACGTGGGAAAGTTGAGGAGGATGGTCAGAAGGGTCCTGAGTGGTAAAATGATGGACATCCTCTTAATGTGCCACAGTCTAGAGGAAGAGACTGAAAGGTTCTGAGTAATAAAATGATGTATGCCCCTCATACTGTTATTTTGTATTACTGTTTACCAATATAATGTTTAGGCATAGTAAGGCAGTAGAGCAAAGTGATTAACAGCATTGAGCTGCAAACCTGGATAACTGGGTTTGAATCCCACAGCCACTACTTGCATACTGTGTGGCACTATGAGCAATTCACTGACTTCCTGGTGCTCCTAGGAAACACTTGGAAACAAGCCTCAACTTACTGTGCATTTCCTGGTCAAAAATTGTTAAAAAAGTATTTTCTCACTTACCCTTTCTCTGGGTTGCACATGGAAATGAGCCATGGCTCAGTGTGCCTTTCCAAGTCACCAATTTCTAAATAAATAGATTAGTTCATCAATAATGTGAAATAATTTAGAGTGTAGACAAAGGTGATCTAAGTGGATAAAATGGGGCAGCCCTTCTAACGGTGGACAGCTGAGCGGTTCGAACAGAAAAGGCTCTGTGGATAATGAGGGAATCCTCCAAGGTAGGGAGCGGATATACTGATGGACCGATGGTCATTATCTGTCTATATTGACTGTTTCTTTGTTCCTTATGTGGGACAGTTGAGTAGTACAGACAGAGGTGCTCTGATGAGTAAAATGAAGGATGTTAATATTTATGTAGGACAGTTAAGAAGAACACACACAAAGATTCTGGTTGGTAAAATGAGGGACACCTCTTCTAATATGGGACATTTAAGAGGTACTGACAGATGGTTCTGATGGGTAAAATAACGGATGTCACTCCTAATGTGGGACAGTAAAGAGGTACAGACAGAGGGGTTCTGAGTATAAAATGAGAGATGTTCCTTCTATTGTAGGACAGTTGAGAAGTATAGACAGAGGGGTTCTGAGTATAAAATGAGGGATGTTCCTCCTAATGTGGGACAGTTGAGAAGTATAGACAGAGGGGTTCTGAGTATAAAATGAAGGCTGCCCCTCCTAATGTGGGATAGTAAAAAAGGTACAGACAGACGTGGACTGGAGCATCCCAGCAGCAGCATCAACTAGGAGCAGATTTATCCTGGACTCCCTTCAGGGTGCCTTCCTCAAGCAACTGGTCATGGAACCAACTCGGCAGAAGGCAATACTGGACCTTGTGCTCACAAACAGGGACAGTGTGATGGGGGTAACAGTGGGGAGCACCTGGTAACAGTGACCACCAGTCATTGTGGTTTGAAATCACAGAAAGAGCAGAAGCAAACCACACAAAAACACGTATCCTGGATTTTAGGGGCAGACTTTGGGAAAATGGGAGATGCTTGAAAGAGGCATTAAGGAATGGGACAGGAATCAGGGATTGAGGAACAGTGGGCAGTATTTAAAATGGGGATTATAAGAACAACAGAATTATGCATTAAGCAGGTTAGCAAGAGAAAAAGAAAGAGGAGACCATTATGGTTTTCCAAAGAGGTAGCAAAGAAAGTGAAAGCCAAAAAGATTGCATTCAGGCAATACAAAAGACACAGGCAGAAGGGATAGGGAGAAGTACCAGGAGAAACAAAGGAGGCAGGAAGTCAGTAAGGGAAGCCAAAGCTCAGACAGAAGAACACATTGCAAAATCAGTGGTTAAAGGGGACAAAACCTTTACAGGTACATAAGGAAAAAGAAGGACAAAGGGAGGGATAGTGAGACTGAAGGGAGGATGGGATCCAGTGGAGGATGACAACAGTAAAGCTGACATATTGAACAGGTATTTCTGCTCAGTCTTTACTAAGGAAGAGGGGGTAATGGGTCTGAAGGGAGTACAAGGGTGAGAATGGTACAGAAATGGACACAAGTCCCTTTACACGAGAAAGGGTCCTGAAGGAACTGGAAGTAAGAGCTGATAAAGCATGGGGGCCAGATGGGTGCACCCCAGGGTCCTTAAAGAACTAAGAGAGGTGGTGGCTGAACCTCTGGCTATCCTGTTCAGCCAATCACTGGAAACAGGGAGGTACCCAAAGACTGGAGGACAGCAGATGTGGTCCCTTATACAAAAGTGGGAACAAAGAGGAAGCAGGGAACTACAGACCAGTCAGCCTCACCTGTAGTGGGAAAGATCATGGCAGCTACATTACTGAAGGAGAGATTGGTGGAACATCTGGTTGTCAATGGACTACAGGACCCAAGGCAGCATGGTTTCACCAGGGGAGGCATGTCAGACCAACCTCATTGAATTTTTGACTGGGTGACTAGGAGGTGGATCAGGGAGGGCAGTGGACATGGCCTATCTGGACTTCAGCAAGGCCTTGACACTGTGCCATAGAAGACTATTACACAAACTGGGGAATATGGGTGGGCAGGACAGTAGTGTGGTGGGTAGGTAACTGGCTGGGTGGCAGGACACAGAGGGTGGTAAATGGCTGTCACTCCACAGAGGGAAGAGTGACCAGTGGGTACCACAGGATCAGTGCTGGGACCGGTCCTATTCAACATCTTCATCAGTGACATTGCACAGGATATAGAAGGCAGAATTTCACTGTTCGCTGATGACACAAAGCTCTGTAACAGAGTAGACACACCAGAGGGTGTAGACAGAATGAGAAGGGACCTGCAGAAACTTGAAGAATGGTCAAGGGTTTGGCAGTTGAAATTCAATGCAAAAAGTGCAAGATAATGCATATGGGGCACAAAACCCTGGCACAATATATCAGTTGGGGGTGAGGATATAGCATGCACCAAGCAGGAAAGGGATCTTGGGGTTGTCTTCTGATGACCTCAAGGTAGGGAAACAGTGTGACAAGGCATCAGGTAAAGCAAATAGATGCTGGGATGGTAGGCAGGGCATCACCAGCAGGAAAAGGAGGTCATAATTCGCTTATACAAGACACTAGTGAGGCCCCACCTGGAGTACAGTGTACAGTTCTGAGACCATACCTAGTACATAGACAGGGTAGAGAAGGTTCAGAGGAGGGCAACAAAGATGGTGCATGGGTTGCATCACAAGTCCTATGAAGACAGGTTGAAGAAATGAACATGTACTCCTGGAGAGAGAGGAGGAGAGAGGGATATGATAGAGACATACAAGTATCTTCCAGGAGGAACTAGGGTGCAGGAAAACACTATTTTAAGCGAAAAGATGTTTCAGGACTAGAGGGCATGGGATGAAGTTGGGAGGAGGACGATTCAGAGGAAACATGAGAAAGAATTTCTTCTAGAACGGATGGTGGACAAGTGGAACACCCTGCCAGAGGAAGTGGTGGGCAGAAACAATCACGGGATTTAAGAATGCATGGGATAGACATAAAGGAATTCTAGAGGTCAGGGTAAGGGAAATAGACTTCTAGGAAAACAAACTGAACTTACAAGCTCAAATGGGCAGACTAGGTGGGCCATAGGCCCTTATCTGCCGACACTGTCTATGTATCTATGTATCTATGACAGAGGGGTTCTGAGTACAAAATGGGGGATGTTACTCCTAATGTGGGACACTTAAAAGGTACTGACAGAGGGGCTCTGAGAGGTATAATGAGTGATTTTCCTCCTAATGTAGGACCGTTAAAATATATAGATACAGGGGTTCTGGAAGGTAAAACAAATAATATCCCATCTAATGTGGGACAATTGAGAGTTGTGGACAGAGGGATTCTGTCAAGTAAAATGAGGACTCCCCTTCTTATGTGTTACAGTTGAGAGGGATGAACAGAGGGTGTCTGAGGTGTAAAATGAGGGATGTAGGCAGAGGGTGACAGTGAAAAAGCAGGGTACTGAACAAATATTTCTGCTCCGTATTCACAACGGATGAGGAAGGGGAGGTACCTAAACCAAACAAGGGAGAAACTCTGAATAGGGGGGTTGATACCAGTCCATTCACAGAAGAAAGGGTTTTGAAAGAACTCCTGAAACTGAGGGTGGACAAAGCAATGGGGCCTGAAGGATTCAACCAAGAATACTAAAAGAACTAAGGGTAGAACTAGTAACACCACTGACTACTATCTTTAACAAATCATGGAGGATGGAGGGTACCTGAGGACTGGAGGAGGGCAAATGATTCCACTCACAAAAGTGAGAGCAAGGCAGAGGCAGGAAACTACAGACCAGTTAGTTTGACTTGGTAGGAAAAGATGGAATCACTTGAAGAAAGAACTGTTGAGTACCTAGAGGCCAGTGGGGCACAGGACCCAAGGCAGCATGGTTTCACAGCAGGAATATCATGTCAGACGAATCTGATAAATTTCTTTGACTGGGTGACCAAAGTAGTAGACCAGGAAGGGGCTGTGGATATGGCCTACCTAGATTTTAGCAAGGTATTCGACACAGTCTCACACAAAAGATTAATATACGAGTTAGGCAGCCTTGGAGTGGGTCCCAAGGTGGTAGCCTGGATACAAAACTGGCTGGACAACAGGTCGCACAGGATAATAGTAAACAGAGTCCACAGTGAAGAAAGGAGGGTAACTTGCGGGGTACCGCAGGGTTCGGTACTGGGACCGGTCCTCTTTAATATCTTTATAAGTGACATTGGAGAGCACCTGGAAGGAAAGGTATGTCTCTTTGCAGATGACACAAAGATCTGCAACAGAGTTGATGCACAGGGTTGGGTAGAAAGAATGAAAAGGGACTTGGCAAGGTTGGAGGAATGGTCAAATATGTGGCAGCTCAGCTTCAGTGCAAAGAAGTGCAAGGTAATGCATCTGGGAAACAAAAACCCAGAAGAAGAGTACACAATGGGGGGTGAGTTAATAACAACAAACAAAAATTGAAAGAGACCTAGGAGTAATTATATCAGATGACCTAAAGGTGGACAAGCAATGTGAGAAGGCAGTAAGGAGGGCTGGGGGATACTGGGATGCATAGGGAGAGGCATCAACAGTAGAAAACAGGAAGTTGTTATCCCTCTCTACAGACAGTTAGTGAGACCCCATCTGGAGTACTGCGTGCAATTCTGGAGACCCCATCTCCGCAAAGACATAGAGTGGAGGCTGTTCTGAGGAAGGCAACCAAAATGGTGCTAGGTCTGCGCCAGAAGACACACAAGGAGAGACTAAAGCAGCTTAACATGTATACCCTTGAGGAAAGGAGGGGGGGGGACATGATAGAAACTTTCAAGTATCTCAAGGGAATTAACAAGGTACAAGAGGGTAGTAACTTTCAGAAGAGGAGATATGCAAGAACAAGGGGGCACAATTTGAAGATAGAGGGGCGGCTCAGAGGTAATGTTAGAAAGTATTTTTTCACACAGAGAGTTGTGGTTGCATGGAACAGCCTTCCTGAGGAGGTTGTGGAGTCAGGAACAGTGGGAGAATTCAAGAACGCATGGGACAGGCATAAGGCAAGTCTAGTGGGGGTAGGAGGAAGTAAGCTGTTGATTAACTAGAATCTGCAACTTATCCATCAGGTAGGGAAATGGGCAGACTGGGAGGGCCAAGTGGTCCTTATCTGCCATCAGATTCTATGTTTCTAGGTTTCTATGATGTCCCACCTAATCTCAGACAGTTGAGAGGCATAGACAGAGGCTACTAAGGGGTTAAATGAGGGGTGTCCCTTCCAATACGGGATAGTTGAGAGGTATGAAAAGGGTTCTGAGTGGTAAAACAGGATAGGGTAGCATATTAATTTTATTTATATAACACTTTTCCAGAGCTCAAAGCACTTTACAATAAAAGTAAATTTAAATTACAGGTAATATATCGTAGCAGTAACAAATCTCAAATTATACTATAATCATGTTCATACAATAGAAGTGAGCTGATACCTAGTGAGATAAAAACATGTATGTTCACCCCAGTTGAATAAACAGGTTGATGATGTATCTACTATATGTATAAATGTAAAATCTTACATTTATACACATAGTAGGTACGCTACCATGCCGTTTATTATCACGGTGCACGTCATTGCGCCCCAAGCCGATACATCTTACAGACTGCTGCAACTATCCTCCAAAAGCGAGTGTGTCTGAATGAAGATTTACTTAAAATAAAGTTGCAGATACCTCTTTGTGTTGTATGCTGTGAAGAACAAATCCTGCAAAACAGCCAACATAAGAAAGTATTCTAACAAAGAAACCTGACACCAAGCTCCGATGATGATAACCGGAAAAATGTTGCATAAGCAATGTAAAATACATGACTCTGTCCCTCAAAAAAAAAAAAAAAAAGATATGTGAGATGTCACTGCTTTAGATGTATTATATTTGGTTGATAGGTGAGATGTGACTGCTGTATATGTACTATATTTAGTTGATATGTGAGATGTGACCGCTGTATATGTACTATATTTAGTTGATGTGTGAGATGTGACTGCTGTATGTGTACTATATTTAGTTGATATGTGAGATGTGACCACTGTATATGTACTATATTTAGTTGATATGTGAGATGTGATCGCTTTATATGTACTATATTTAGTTGATACGTGAGATGTGATCGCTTTATATGTACTATATTTAGTTGATATGTGAGCTGTGACTGCTGTATATGTACTATATTTAGTTGATATGTGAGATGTGACCGCTGTATATGTACTATATTTAGTTGATACGTGAGATGTGATCGCTTTATATGTACTATATTTAGTTGATATGTGAGCTGTGACTGCTGTATATGTACTATATTTAGTTGATATGTGTGATATGACTGCTGTATGTGTACTATATTTAGTTGATATGTGAGATGTGACTGCTGTATATGTACTATATTTAGTTGATATGTGAGATGTGACCGCTGTATATGTACTATATTTAGTTGATAGGTGAGATGTGACTGCTGTAGATGTACTATATTTAGTTGAGATGTGACTGTTGTATACGTACAGTACTATATTTAGTTGGTATGTGAGCTGTGACTGCTGTATGTGTACTATATTTAGTTATGTGAGATGTGACTGCTGGATATGTACTATATTTAGTTGATATGTGAGATGTGACTGCTGTATATGTACTATATTTAGTTGATAGGTGAGATGTGACTGCTGTATATGTACTATATTTAGTTGATATGTGAGATGTGACCGCTGTATATGTACTATATTTAGTTGATATGTGAGCTGTGACTGCTGTAGATGTACTATATTTAGTTGATATGTGAGCTGTGACTGCTGTATATGTACTATATTTAGTTGATATGTGAGATGTGACCACTGTACATGTACTATATTTAGTTGATATGTGAGATGTGACCGCTGTATATGTACTATAGTTGATATGTGAGCTGTGACTGCTGTATGTATACTATATTTAGTTGATATGTGAGCTGTGACTGCTGTATGTGTACTATATTTAGTTGATGTGAGCTGTGACTGCTGTATATGTACTATATTTAGTTGATATGCGAGATGTGACCACCGTATATGAACTATATTTAGTTGATATGCGAGATGTGACCGCTGTATATGTACTATATTTAGTTATGTGAGATATGACTGCTGTATATGTAATCTATTTAGTTGACATAACTGTTATATGGTTGGTTGTGCTTTGCCTGAATAAGCTAATGGGGGGCCCCAGCCAGATCCCGTGTACCTCTACAGTTGTGAATTACTGGCGATCCGTCAGGAGGATCATCGGGATACCAGAGTTCTTTGCTCCGATTCCCAAGGGCTTTCATCAGTCCCTGTATCAAGATTAAAGTTTGCTGGGGACCGAGCATTTTCTGTAGCTGCACCAAAACTCTGGAGACTGGTTTTCTACATATAATCAGAATTAAGGCAAAATATTGTAATTTCTCTGTCGCTTCTACTGTTTCTTATCATTTTAATGTATTTAAGTTAAGGTATTATAATTTTCTGTAACATTTAGTGGAAAGTTAGAAAATATTTTTTCTGCTATAAAGTCAGGACGTAGTATTTTTTCATGTTTTTTTGCAGGACACAGTTGCCCAAATCAGGACTGTCCTACGGAACATCAGAACAGGCGGTAACCCTAAATGTGTGAGGCTGGTATATGTGTATTGCCTCTTTGGGGGGGGAGAGACACTAATGGTTAAATGACTTATTCACTGTTACCAGGTCAGAGAGCGGAAGTGGTGGGATTCAAACCTGGCATAGCCAGTTTTAGGCACCAGTGAACCCTACAGTTCCTGGGGGCTCCATGCTAATGGGGATCCCCAGCCAGATCCAGTATACCACTTTAATTTTGTTTATTATTACTTCTCAGGTTTAAAGTAAACAGCACTCAAAGTGTGTCACTGGACCCATGGACTCTTCTCCCATGTGACATCATAACACCATAACATTACTCCTCTGTTGTGCCAGCCAATCAGAGGCTGATGAACAGACACAGATTGGATATG
This sequence comes from Neoceratodus forsteri, assembly GCA_016271365.2. Classification (NCBI taxonomy): domain Eukaryota; kingdom Metazoa; phylum Chordata; order Ceratodontiformes; family Ceratodontidae; genus Neoceratodus; species Neoceratodus forsteri. The sequence continues at coordinate 219,640,365 of JADMNL010000029.1, forward strand.
CAGTGGGACACTAAACTAACATTGCTACCGCCCCCAAAAAACATAAATATGTAACTGGTTGTATTGAAAATAAAAGGTTGTGCATTTTGGACAAGGTCAGTTTGGGTTGGGTAAGGGCCCCATGACTTATATCACTGGGGGCCCAAAAAAATCTAAACCTGGCTCTGAACCTGGGTCCCTAAGTTCACAGCTCTATACTTATAGGTTATAACTCTTGGTGCTTTTTAGAACTTCTGCTTACTGTACATAGGTAATTCTTCAGTTGAGTCATTGTCTAAAACTACTAACTCTCAATTTATTCACTACATCTGACAGATTCCAGATTTTTGTCTACCGCTATGTTCTGTCAATGATTTTTATGCATTGAGGAGATTAACAGAGATCCCAAATTATTACCAAATGTCTCTTTGGGATTCCAGATTTTGACTCGTGCTATTCTAGAGAACAAGCACTTGGGCACCCTATCATTTTTAACAGGAAAACAGGTTCTGGTTCCAAACTACCAATGTGGAAGCAGTCTCTATACTACCTGCTGTAATTGGAGATGCACCCTCAACATCATCTCTGATCATGGCTATGATACTGGGACTCTACAGGTATCCTCAGGTAAGGAGGCACTTTATGGTATCTGTATAAGGTCTCCACAGGTATCCGCAGGTAAGGAGGCACTTTATGGTTTCTGTATTAGGTCTCTACTGGTATTCTCATGTGAGAGGAATCAATGTATGGTTTTGGTGAATGGATGGGGAAATCACGGAGGAAAGGGTGCTGGAGGGCCTTAGGTCCCTGAGGGAGGACAAGGCACCTGGGCCAGACGGAGTTCATCCCAGGGTGCTGAGGGAGCTGGCAGACATCCTGGCAGGGCCATTGGTGGTAACACCTCTCTAAATACAGGGCGTGTGCCGAAGGATTGGAGAAGGGCACATGTAGTACCTTTCTATAACAGTGGGCCCAAGGATGAGCTGGGGAACTACAGACCAGTGAGCCTTAACGCAATTGTAGGAAAACTGATGGAGGCTACTCTCAAAGAAAGGCTGGTGCAATTTCTTGAGGATAAAGATCTACGGAACAACAGGCAGCACTGTTTTGTCTTGGGAAGATCCTGCCAGACAATCTTGGTTGACTTTTTCAACTGGGTTACGAGGGCACTGGACAGGGGCTGTGTGGTAGATGTACTCTACCTAGATTGCAGCGAGGCCTTCAATCCAATACCACAAGGTAGGTTCACCTGCAAGTTGAAGAGTCTAGGAGTATGGAGGAAACTAGCCAGAGAGGTTGAAAACTGGCTGTGGGAGAGACAGCAGAAGGTAGTGGCCAGGGACGAGGCATCGGAGCCCAGGGCAATGACAAGTGATGTCCCACAGGGCTCGGTACTGGGTCCAGTTCTGTTTAACATTTTCATCACTTACATAGCAGTAGGAATCAATAATATCAGTCTCTTCACAGACGACACCAAGATCTGTGCTGAGGTGGATGGGTGTGAAGGGGCAAGATCTTCCACGAGGATTTTGCAAAACTAGAGGAATGGCCACAATCCATGCAGCTTGGGTTCAATGCCAAGTAGTGCAAAGTGATGAATCCGGGAGCCAGGAACCTAGGATAGAGTTACTGGCTAGAGGGTGGCCAATTATTCACATCCAAGGAGAAGGAGGATCTGGGGGTGCTTGTGACCAGGGAAATGAACCACTCGGCACAGTGCAGGAAGGCAGCAGCAAAGGCAAACAGGATGCTAGGTTGCATAGCATGGGGGATTACATCTAGGAGTAGAGAGGTCATATTGCCCCTGTACAGGTCCCTGGTGAGGCCACATGTGGACTACTGCATGCAGTTCTGGCACCCCCTACTTAAAAAGGGACATCAAACTGCAAGAGGTGGTGCAGCACAGAGCAATAAAGATTATTCTGGGGTTGGGGGATAGACTATGTGAAGAAAGATTGAGGGACTGCAATATGTATACCCTGGGGGATAGAAGAGAGAGAGAGAGAGAGAGGATATGATTGAGACCTTCAAGTACCTGAAGAGGATAAACAGGGTGGGCACCAGGTGTGGGCTCACTCTTAAGGCTGAAAGGGAAACCAGAGGGCACTCTCTGAAGTTGGAGAGGGGCAGAGTAAGGATGGAAATGAGGAGACACTATTTCTCTGAAAGGGTTGTAGCAGGGTGGAATGCACTGCCAGAAGAAATCGTGTCAGTGCAGACAGTGGGGAGCTTCAAGAGGGGTGAGGCAGATTCAAAGGGGAGAGTACAAACTGGGAGGGGGCAGGAAGAGGGGCGGAAGGAAATTTGGGGTGGGGCAGCTGCAGTCTAATGGACTGATGTGCTGCACATGCGAGCAGACTAGATAGACCAAAGGGCCTGTATCTGCTAGCAACTTTGTATGCTTGTATGTTCATGGCCTGTAGTAAACTGGATTGCCCATTATATGAAAAACAGAAGACAAAAGAATAGAACAAATGGGAGTCCCCTTGTATTTGTGAAATATTGATCCTTGGGTCCCACAAGGCTCCACACTTGGATGCCTACTGTTTTCATTATTTATTAATGATCTTCGTGGTGTACACAGAGCAAACACCATCCTTTATGCAGATGATGCTGTGTTGTAATTGAACAGGTTACTACCTTTAAATACCTGGAATTATTCCAAGACAACACCCTTTCTTTCAACACCCATATTGACCATGTCGTGAAAACAGCCAACATCAGACTTGGAATCCTTTACCTACATAGAAATGCTATGACCACTGAGGCGCTCAGCCTTGTCACCAAAAGCTCAATACTGTCCATCATAGACTATGGACTGACTGACTGTCTACAGTGTGGCCACTGAAACTGCTCTCAAAAGGGTTGAACTCCTGCTCAACAAAGCCTGCTGACTTGTTCTAGGAGCTAATTGGTATTCCCACTCATGCAGTCTCTACTCCACAACTGACTGGCTCTCATTACCTCTAAGGTACCAGTACCAGGCATATATCATAAGAAAAAAAGGCCTCCTAGGACTCGTCCCAGAATCAACTTCAAAGCTTTTCCAACATAACCCCAACACTAAAACTTCCCAAAGCTCTATTAGATGGGTACTGCATGTACCTTAAAAAAAAGGCTCTCCTATTGAGGTCTTCTCTGGATGAACGACCTCCCACCCCTCCCTTTTTCACCTTAAGAAACTCAGCCAGTTCAAAAAAGAACTCCATTCCCTCCTGGTAGAATCCCAAGAGTGCAACTGCTGTGCATAACGATAGGAGTGCCATCCCCTGCCCTAGACTTCCAACCCTTAGCCCCTCGCCTTCTTACCCCTTTTGCCCCATGAATCCTCACCCCCTCCCCTCCACCTGGTTTACACCTCCCCTAGGCTGCCCCCATGCATACAGCACTTATCAGCTTGTTCTCCCTCATCACCGTACCCCCTCCTCCTATCCTCTAATAACATTATACGATAAGCCTCCTCCGTGCCCATGCCAATACTCTCCGTATCTCCTCCCCTTTTCTTTGACAAAGACGATTTTGGCTGCCACCTACAAGCAGTCTGCACTTAGTAACTAGACCTAAAGACTAGAGCTATTTCTATAATAAAAGTATTTGTATTTGAGGTTATACTCCACATTTATCTTGCTTGTAAAATAGTCTTGTCACTTGGCTATTGCATGTTCTCGTCCTATGATGTTAATTGTACTGTTTTGTCTGTTCTTCTACTGACTTAGAGCCTTTGTAAAAGAGCCAGTTTGGCTCAAAGGTTGTAATTCCGAAACTGAAATACATAAATAAATAAACAGAAATGCCAGTATTTGCCTTTATGCAGACTATGCAGTAGTGATCTTCACAAATGGGTCCAATCTTCCTGATTTATGGGAGACAATATAATAGGATTTTGATTATTTTCAAAACTGGTTTCTGTTTAAATAAATTGGTGCTGAATGCCTCAAAACCAAATCTATGGTTTTCCACAATGCCAGAAGGAGGATGCCATTACATACCACAGTAGAATTAAAAGTGCTTCAGGGAACTGTCATAGAAGAGGTGACACATTTCAAATATTTAGGCCTCTCCCTAGAGAGCACACTCTGCTGCCAATGCAAAATCTCTATTATATTTAAAACGGTACATCAGAGACTGGGTGCTCTATATAGAATGAATTCTTTTATTTTACAGATTTGTTGACCAGGAAAGAGACACTGAGCCAAGGCTTGTTTCCAGGTGCATTCTGGGAGTGCACGGAAGTTAAATAATTTGCTCATGGTCCCACAGTATGCAAGTGGTGGCTGTGGGATTCAAACCCAGTTCTCCAGCTTCGTGGCTCAGTGCTCTTAACCACTGCACTCTATTGTCTGCTTTCAATTTCCTTCAGCCAGATTATTTCTTTCTCAGTTTTATTTTTTTTGCTTCCTATTTTTGATCACAGCATTTTATTATATTACTTAGCTGGGGAGGGTCTGCTGTCTGGGGTCATGATCCTTCACAATCTGATTGCCAGGTTGGCTACCCCACTACCTATTTCTACCCACATCTTCATTTTGCACAGCACTCTTCATTGGCCTTCATTAGATCAAAGATACCAGGAGCAAGCCGGCCCGGTGGCTCTGAGGGTTGAGGCACTGGATGCCACACCTCGCACCACACCAGCGACCGGGTTCAGGAATGAGCTCGGGTCGGCGGGTCGGAGCTGGGGTGGAGAAGGATAGAGCGCCCAACTGCAGCTCTCCTTCTCCAGGGAGGGGTTCTGAAGGCTCCCGCCGCAACGCTGCCACCTAGGGAAGCCCGGGTGGATAGCGCGGCAAGGGGACAAGCAGCCAGCGGACTGGGTGGCGATTGGCAGAGGGGCAGAGCAGGAGGCACATCTCAGCTTGCCTCTGAGCTCATAGCCCCTCGCTGCACGCCAACATCAGGACAAAAAAAGGAGGAAACACCTCACTCCCTCCTAGGCGAAGACGCCTCCGTGGAGCTCCTCCGGGACCCATCGGACAGACCCCGCTGTGCCATCCACATGAACAGAGACTAGGTTTGGAGAAGGATACTGGGCCGGCCTCTCCACCTCATTCCTCGGGGGGGGGTATACCGGGGCGTGATTCAAGGTAGTGTGGATGAGGTACTTTAGGGGCAGATCACGATGGGGGTCCAGGGAGATCCGGAACTAGAGGTTGTCGGAGAGAGTGGGGGGGAGGAGGCAAGATCAGGAGTACAAATACAATAGTTAAAAAAAAATAAAAAAAAGATACCAGGTGCAAACTAGAACTCAGGTCAGAAAAGTTGCCTCGAGTAAATTACCAAAACTATTTCATTGTATTTTTCAAAGTTAAAATTCCTCTGTTTTTCCACATTCAACATTTCATTATTTTTCTGTATTCCCACTATGACAGCAGGTCTAGGTCAGAGATCTCTAGTATATCAGTTGCCTCATTTCTATAATTCTTTACCGTCTAAAATACTCAGTACCATGAGTAGCATTCCCTCAAGTTTTAACTCAAGAAATATTTGGTGGATAATAAGAGATGCAGTCATCCTTGAGTTATTTGCATCATATTTATATTTTTAACGCATGTATTTACTTTTACTTATGTGTTTTGTACTGTGTATTTATTGTTGTTTTTTATGTATCTGGTCACTTACGAAAACAGGCTTTTTACTCATGGATTTACTAGATTTTAATAAATCAAATCAAATTCTTCTCGATGGCTTCATGTTCCAGAATTGGCCAGTTTACATATGGACATATGAAGGAGCCAGCAGAATAAGGCCATTAGGTGGTCTGCTCGTATTGCAGGGTCCACAGCTTGAGTTACTGACCCTGCCCGCCTCAATCCTCCCATCCTTTTCATCCACCCCTCCCATGACATTTCCTGTCCCCTTGTGTCTATCCCACCCTTTCTTGAAGCTGAACACAACTGCCAATCAGTCCATCTCATCCGGCAGTGCATTCCAACTGTCCACCGCCCTCTCAGTAATGAAATGTTTTCTAGATTCCCTTCTAAACCTTCCTCATCCAATTTTAAACAGTACCCCCTCATGCTATGGTTGCCACTTAGCTCAAAGAGATCCTCCTTATCCTCCCACTTATCCCGTTCAAGAATCTCAATCATGCCCACCCTCTCTCCCTCCTCTCCTTCATGAAGTACATGTTCAGGAGTTTCAACTTCTCTCAGGTTTTCCTTGCTGACCTGCAGTCATCATAGTTGCCTTCCTCTGTGCCTTCTCCAGTAGGGTAATAGTTTTTTTTTTAAGGTTTTAAGATTTAGCTTCACAGTAGGGGTAATCAGACATCTTAAAAAGATGGAAACCACAGGAGTAGTGTGCATCAGGGCGGCACTCTGCTATAGGAAAATGTGGGGTCTCAGCTACATGTGTCAGGAGCATGAGTTGGGATTGGATGGGGCCAAAAGAAAGCCAGACCCTTGAAGAATATAGGAAATAATGAAAATAAAATACGCAGTAAGGAAACAGAAAATGTGTAATTTTAGAAGAAAGGTTAAAGTAAATGACTTCCGCATGTGAATGGGTTCTCTACAGTACTTTAGAGAACTGGTGTGACTCAAGAAGGTGAAAGAGTCACCAGCTCAGTGGTGCTGAGGGTTGAGGTGCTGGACACCACACCTCGCACCACTCTGGCGACCCAGGTTTGGGAGCGAGCTCGGCCATTGGGGCTTGGTGGGGTAGGAGAGGACTGAGCATCCAGAGGACAGCTCAGCTCTCCTCTCCTGGGGAGGGTGGGTGGATGACTCCTCAGTGTGAGTGGCTCCCACTGGAGTCTGGGAGCACCGCAGTCCAGGGATCAAGCTGATGCAGGGGAGGAGCCTCGGCAGGCTTGGTGTGGGAGCGTGCCCAGCTGCAGTGGACACCATTGCACAACCAGGTTCCTAGGGGGAGCTCACTAGAACAGGAGAAAACACCTGCTGGCTGTGTGATAGACATCACCTGCCCCCACCTCCAGAGCTGGATCCTGCCCAGGAAGTTCATTCCAACAATCACAATCTGGTCTTGGGGTCACCTCTGCCCATGAAAGCACCGAGGAGCAGAAGGTGGACCCACTCCGGGGGGTGTATTCTGGAGAGATGGATCCATGCAACGTGTTGCAGGTGTGCCAAGGACCGAGGTACAGATGGGAGGATCTCTGCCAGGAGGTGATAAGGTAGGACAACTGAAGGGGCCTCAGCCAGCAGCGATGGGAGGGAAATAAAGTTGGAAAAACAAAAAGAAGGTGAGAGAGTAACTACACAATAGATAGGAGAAATCCTGAAGGTTAATTTAATTGATTTATATCTTATCTTGTTTAACGGACAATGTTCTTCGTCAGATGGAAAATCCCCCTCTTTATTCACTATTGCGCTTTAAAAATAATGCCACCTGAAAAACAGTGAAGTTATTAGGTTTACTGTTCCTAACACAAAAACTAAAATGGGAGAACGTTCTTTTTCTACAGGGTAGCTAAAAGTTGGAATGAGCTTCCTGGTTCAGTTCATGGTGTCATTAGTCATCAAACTTTTAAAATTAAACTAAGAAACATCTTAGTCAACTATGATGTAATTGTTTTTAATTTGACTGTGTCAATTGTAGCTATGTATTTTTGTGTCTTATTATATGTAACATCTATGACTGTATACTTATGGTCTCAGGTCACGCATAAAAAAAGGCCTTTGGCTCATTGCTTTTACCTGGTAAACAAAAGCTAAAATAAATAAATAATAAATAATTTGCTGATGCAATATCAAGCCCATGATAACGTCTCAGAACGAGTTGTGTAAGCAGGAACATTTGTCAAGGTGCATGATATGGGATATTATCCCACCTTAGGTGTGTTGTAAGGCACAAGGCCATAGGTCGAGTGGCTTCAACCACCTCAGAAGAGATTTTAGCCCATGATATCATACACCTGGGAGTGTATTATTATGATTATGAAATGTATCCATATGTAATTTTTGACTGATAGTATGACCCGCTTTTAGACCAGGATTATGTCCTGAGATATCCCAGCTGCAAGTCATAGAATCATAGAAGCTTGATGGCAGAAAAGGACCACACCGGCCCCTCTAATCTGTCCTATTTCAGCCCTACACCCCCCCATTGCCAGCCCCACCCTCCCCCCTACTCAGCTCCTTTTGTCTGGTCCATGCCCTCTTGTATCCCTCCACCAGCTTAGTCCCCACCTTTTTTTGGTAGTCTGCTCCAGGGCTCCACAACCCATTCTGTGAAGAATCTCCCTCTCACATTGCTTCAGTATCTATTTCCCTACAGTCTGAGGCTATGTCGTCTAATTATGGCCCCCTCCTTCTACATAAGGAAACACCATTCCCTTACTTTTTTGGGCCCCTTTACATATTTAAAAGTTTCAGTCATGTTCCCCTCTCCATTCTAGCCTCCAGCATGTACAGATCCAACTCCTGCAAGTAGTGGTGGGTGAAGTGGGCTCAATCCACTCCGCGAAGTGATTCGCAGAGCAAAGGCGGATTCACAGAGTGCTCCGCAATGCAAAGCAGAGTACTTTGCGTTATAATGAGGAACGTGAAGTGCATTGAAAACAGCTACTTCGCGTTACTCCGCCTCCACCGGTCACTTCTCTTTCAATTTTTAAGGCGAAGTACATTGGTGGCAGTTCACTTTGCCTTGTTTTTGGGCTCCGAAGAGGATTTTGCAGTGATTCATGGGAGTTCAGGTCACATGGGCTCTATATTGACCTGCACAGCCTCAGTTCAAGGTAGTATGAGTAGAAAGGAGTAGGAGACAGTGTGCTCTGATAGCTGTCTGTAGGAATCTTTTAAAAGCTGTTCAAAAAAGCATTTTTGCTTTTTTTGGGGGATCCAGCTGTAGTTCATCGATTGTAGGAAACCCTCCTGTGCTCACATCATCGAGCGTTTTTGTTTGTGTGTGGATTTTGAATGTAAATTTACAACACTGAGTGTGTGTGGTGAAAGACAGTGAAGTGTGCTGTGTGGGGGAGGGGTGTATCTGTGTGTAGGTAGATTTAAGTTGGAGAACTAGTGATTTCTTTGTGTTTTGGCAATATTTTTGTTATATAACTGACTGTTACTGTACACATGGTAAAACTGTCAGTGATAGTACACATTTTCTTGCTGCTTGTTGTGTGAATGTGGTGCAGCATTTCATAAGGTCAGGTTGTGTGCATCAAATATATTACACCTTTTAAAATTTGTGACACAGATCAGTGTAAGTGCAACTAAGTGCAGCAGTGTGAACCTGTATCCACTGCAGCTGCCTGATTTTGTACTGCGATCGTGTTCTCTGTTCTTAGTGTTGCTGCTTGTAGTGCTGTAAAAATCAGCACTGTCTGTATTCAGTGCCCCCCACGTTGAAAAGATATTTTTTACCAGACTGGATTGTTTTTGTGACCCCATCAGCACCACTGGTTACTGAAGTTGTTTTAATTCTGTGACAGTGTCACAACACAGTAGTCCCCTTATCTGTTGCTGAAGCCACAGTTGTTTATTTTGCTTCACATCCAGCTAGCGATAGTAGCAAGTAGCGAACCTCCAGTCAGAAAGTGAATGTATCAAAATCTGAATTTGGTAATAATATTTGTGGTTGATCCCCCAAAATGCCTGCACAGAGATATGCAAGTAAAGCTGTTTCTGGCCATGGCAATGTTGGCAGTAAGAGGGTCTGTGGGCGCGGTAGTAGTACGCGGACGGAGAAGTGCATTTGTGTTGTGAGGAAAGGTATTTCTCCTGCAATGTTTTTTACAGCCCAATCAGTAGCTTCACTGATAGTTGGAGGAGATGATGTTTTCCCAGCCGGTGGTGTTAGTGGTGGTGGAGGTAGTTTTAGCATTGTTGCGTCAAGTTCTAATTCCGACCAGTGTACCGTGTCCAAACATATTGAGTGTGAAGCAGTGCAAGTGAGCGACAGCATAGATGATGTCATACTTCCCAGTAACATCCCATTAACTGAACCTGATTCGGATGATCATGTCAACGATAGCATACAATTTGATATTCCATCCACCGTGGCACTTAACGTCACGCATTTTCCATGCAACAGTGATTCACAGTGTGGTGAAAGAATATCAGGTGATGGTGGTGCTGCTGCTGATGAAGTTGCTGTTGTTGCAACATGCAGTCCACATGTTAGCATCCAAGCAGAAGATGTGGATGTGTGTGACAGTGATGTTGATGAATATGATGATGATTTAATAGACCCCAGTTGGGAACCAGAGAAAAAGAAACTAAAAGTGGCTGTGTCTGAAATTTCTGAATCTGTTTGCAGGAACCCCACCCCCCATAAAAACTTGTGACGTACCGGTTTTAATGGATGATGATGATGACGACCCAGTACTCAATATGATAGGTAGTCGTGGTGGTCAGTTGCAGTCCAGGCATGCAGTGCCAGACACATCACATGCCCCCTCACTTCAGTGCTTAAAATAAAAGACTTAAATAAGCCACATCATCATGGACATGTTAAAAGCAGAGCATCGCAGTCCCTTGTTTGGGATTTGTTTGTTCAAGATGCAAATGATGATTCAGTTGCAATCTGCCAGGTTTGCCATGTGCGTGTGAGGCGATGTAAAAAGGGGCGCCATCTTGGGACAGGAGGACAGCATACGCATCTTAAGAATAGGCACTTGGCTCTGTGGACCCAGCACAAGCTGGCAGCTAATACCAGACTTGGGCGTTCACCCACATCACTGGCGGCAACCATAGCCAGCATGTTATCCCCTTCCATGACTGTTAAGCCTGGAAATTACAAATTATAAAATAGGAAATTAAATGTGTGCAGTAGCGCAGTAATAAGAGCAGAGGATTACTACAGGCATGATGATGATGAGGTGGAGGACCATAATGACTTTGAAATGTTGTCCAGTGCTGGTGAGAGTAGCAGTTTTTGTGGTGGCGGTGGTGAATGCTGTATGTCTAGTGCAAGTGGTACATCAACCCCGGTTGGCAAATCCAGAAAAATAACAATTTCTGAGTTTGTCATCATCACCTGTGCAACCGTCTTCATCAAATGTCCACACTCCACCCCCTGCCAATGCCATTCATCACAGAACACAACCATTTGTGACCAACACACACCCTGTAAAACGTTTAAGTCAGCCCATGTTACAGTGTGTTTTTGCGCATAAGCTGAAGTACCCCCCCAATCATACAGTGTCACGTGAACTTAATGTTGCTGTAGCAGAAATGCTGGCAATCGATCTTTTGCCCTTCTGCTTTGTGGAGAATTCTGGGTTCCGGTGGTTTGCTGCCCATGCCTGTCCAAAATGGAAAGTCCCATCCAGCACATACTTTTCTACCCGTGCTGTTCCTGAGTTGTTCCGCACTGTCTCAGACTCAGTAAGACATGCCCTTCAACATTCCTCCTCTCCATTCATCCATTTAAGTATGGATATGTTTACAAGTGGCAAAATAGTGGGAAGTTCATATCTGTGTATAACTGCACACTGGGCGTAAGTGCCGGGGGTTGTTTGTGATACTGGTAGTGCGAATAATCAGTGCAGAAAGGTGGATTGTCATGGTAGCAATCTTCCTGGAATTCGCCAGCATGCAACAATTGCTATGCACAGTGTGACCTGTTCACACACTGGTGAGAACATGTTGGACATGGTACTGACTGAAACTGACAGATGGCTAAACCCTCTGTCCCTGAGAGCTGGGTTCATAGTAAGTGACAATAGGTCAAATGTGGTGAAATGCATCACGAATGGTAGTTTTTTTCATGTTCCATGCATGGCCCACTGTTTATATCTTGTGGTGCAGGAGTTTCTGCAGCACTCTGATGTAAAGGAAATGCTGACCATTGCACGATGCATCTGCTCTCACTTTTCAAGATCTGGAAAGGCCCGTGACCAACTGCGGCAGTTGCAGATACAAACAGCCTGCCTCAGCACCGCTTGAAGCTGAAGTTGTCACCTGATGGAACTCCACGTTATACATGGCAGAGAGGTTGTATGAACAATACAAAGCCATCACAGAATATCTTGTTATGCACACTAGCCGTAACAGTTCTGGGGCCTCCATGTCTGTAATGAATGAACAGTGGCGCCTCATGGACTCTGTAATAACAGTTTTGCAGCCTTTTGAACATGCCACACAGGCAGTGAGTGGTGAGTCTGCCTCCATTAGCCAATCAATTCCACTGCTGCGGGTGCTGAGGCAGACATTGGTGAATGTACAGCATAGCCTTGATGTTGCCGGAGACTGTGGTAGCAATATGTTGCAGCAACACATGCTGACAGTATTCAACCAGAATCATCACATTGTGAGCATTCAGCATAGTGACAGCTTTGTCATGGCAACACTACTGGACCCACGACACAAACATGGAATTGCATCAGTACTGGAGGGAAACCTGAACAGGTAAAAAATATCAGTGGTCAGCTGGTTCGCTTGATTCATGGGGCACAGAAGTCACGTGCCAAGGTTTGCAAACCTCAGCAGCATAATCCAGCTGAAGGTGTAGCTGGAGGACCAGCAAGCATATCATGCAAAGGTAAAGGGACTGTAGTTCCTGGTGGTCTGTCATCCAAAGTGGTTGGCGTCAACCCGCTTTGGGAGGCTTTGTCTGAAGTGAGTATTTGTGACATCAATGATTCCGGGGAACAGGCTGATGTATCAACAATCAGACTTAGTGCAGCACAGAGAATGGTTGAGTCATATTTGTCTGAAAACAGGCATCTGACAATAAGTGAAGCTTTTCTCTTGTGCTGGAGTAGAAAGGTCAGTGAATGGCCAGAGCTGACTGCAGTGGCACTAAAGTACCTCACATGCCCACCCTCTAGTGTAAGTGTTGAGAAGGTATTCAGCTCAGCAGGTGCAATAGTCAGGGATCGGACAAACCTGTCTCCTGCAAATGTTAGTTTGTTAACATTCATTAAAATGAATGAGAGGCACATACCAGCACAGACTGCAACCTCGGTATTCATACCCAGGCCTAGTCATGGTGGTCTTGCTGATGTGGAAATGGGGCATCCTGGTGGCACTGGCAGTGGCTGCCTGAAACGGCCCACCACTGATGTAGATGATGACACAATGGAGAAAGAATTTCCCAGTGGTCAGACTTCAGACATCGATGACTGTGAGGGTGTTTTCTTTATGAGGATGATGATATGATTAATGTTGGCAGGTTTTAACTACAGTATTTAAAAGGTGGTGTGCCCCCCCCACCCCAGACCATCACCACCGGGACTGATGTTATCCAAGTCTGCTGCCACTATGAGTCTGTCTGCCCCCCATAGACCACCACCACCACTGGGACTGATGTTATCCAAGTCTGCTGCCCCCATGAGTCTGTCTGCCCACCCCGGACCTCCACCACTGGGACTGATTCAAAAAAGTTTGTCAACATGATCAGGCACACCTCTCCCCGACCCGAGCTTGGGCACACATGCAACACACAGAAGTTTCATTTCATGACCATCATTAAGAACCGGACTCCAGAAGAATGCTGATGAAATCTGTATAGAAATAAAAAAATGACAAACCATTACAGACAAAACTAAAAATTTGATTCTCCCCCCCAAAAAAGAAATACTTACCTTCATGTGCTTGAGAATTATCCAGTTCCATTTAAGTGCAAAAATTTCTCATTGAGCACTGGATGGTGCACAGCAACAGTTCGGAGACAGAGTCACCTGTGTGTGATGCAGAACAATAGCATGAGTACATGTCCATGTCAAGTTCGACCCCCCTCATCATCACCTACAAAATACACAACCATATATATACTGTATATATATATATATGTGTGTGTATCTACTCACCAAGGCTACTATTACTGTACATCCAAAGGGCACCTTGCAATCCAGTTTAGATGATCACTTTTCACTTCTCTGCACACAAGGACGACGCATTCTGGGCCTGCAGAAAAAACCTGGGGACTCTGTGCCACTGTTGTGTGCATGACTGAGTGTGCCATAAATTCTGGGGGACTTTGTATGTGCTGAAACACTCATTTCACTGTGTTACCACTTGTAAATTTTCTGGACACAAGACAGATGCCTTTTGTGGATGCAGAAAAATGAGGCACCAAAACAGCGCACATACACAAAACACACAGACACTTAACAGAAGGAAGGGGCCCCAGAATACAAAGTGTAATGCATACTGAAGACAACAAAAAAAGGGCATAATTACATACATGGGCCAGGGATGGTGGAGGAAGTAAGCAATAAGACACGACAGGGTGTGTGTTAGACACTTTAACACACGGCTAGGAGGCGTAGTGAGGCACGAGGCCATCGGCCAAATGCGTCCAGCCTCCTAGCCGTGCGTTAAAGTATCTAACGCACAGACCCTGGAGTGGCTTATTGTGCTTATGAAATGGCTATCAAAAATACAGATGTATGTGATAGCTAAAATGTATAGTATTTAAAAGGGAAAAAGTTTAATGTTTGTCTTGGTTTTAAATAAAATAGTTCCTCCGCCTACTGTTTTTTTGACTTAAGAAATTTTGTCCTACAAAGGCTTCTGTAGTTTCATATGGTTGTCATGACAGTATTCACCCCCACCTCCCCTTGTCATGGAGTTTTGCAGTCAGTTGCACAATATGGTGCTGTTTCTTTATTTAAAGAAAGCACGACATAGATAGAGAGACATGAGAGAGAGTGCACCGTGTGGGCATTTTTCTGAGTAAGTAGCTAGCCATGATGTAAGCGACAGTGCAGTACTGAGCATGACGGAGCACTTTTCAATTTGAGGGACAGCGAGTGAGCATGGGCTGTAAGCTGTAATTGGAGTGGGCGGGCTGGGAGTGGGAGTGGTTTCAATTCAGATGGAGACCGAGATTAAAAGTTTAAACTTGAAGAGCGAGCGGGAGGCTGGTACAGAGACAGAGTGAGCGGGTGGGCAGGTAGAGACATAGAGTGAGCGCTCGCGGGTGGGCCGGTAGAGAGATTGCGGTTGTTCCATTTTTTTTTTTTTTAAATAGATGAACGAGCAGGCAGGCTATCATTACCGAGCAGGTGGGCTGTGACTGACAGAGAGTGCAGCTTTTCCCTTCATGCTACATCCAGGGATTTCTACAGACTGAGGCAATGTGAATAGAAGGACAGATGTATTTAGTTGGCATACTGAAAATACAGCCTGGCATGTCACTTCGCAGTTGGTGAAAAGAAGATGGCTGATTTTCAGTTTGCCAACGTTCTAAGTGGCATTTTACTAGGATCAGTGCCCACAGGGCACTGCTGGTCCTTTTTCCTGTGCGTTAGACATAATATAACACAGGTATGGTCCAATCAGCATGTCTAAATTCTGATGCCCATTTCATAATACATTTTATGGCACAGCAAGGAAGGTGGTGGGGGAACATGGCATGAGAAAACAAAACTAGTGTGGGATCCTATGGTGATCCAGCAGCAGTTCCAGCATGGGCATAATTTGAAGCTGATGCCCCTCTATGTCATCCAGCCACTGCTCCACAGCACTCATCCTCTCGCTGTTCTCCTCAACAGCATTCCAGAGAACTGCCAAGTCAGACAGTGTTACATGCACTTCTCAGACGTCCACTCCTTCAACAGGCTGACCTGCTGGTGGTGGTGGAGCAACAAGTGCCGCTGTGGCCCTCCTCTTCTTAGGGATGCCATGCCCGCTATGCACAGCGGCACCCTCTGCCACGGAACGGCCAGCAGGTGCAGACATGGTCCGTTCTGTGGCAGCCTGCCATTCCAACTTGTGGTGATTAAGCATATGAGTGCGCTGGCCCCCAGTCCCTAGGTGACTCCCCCGGGGGCCACGGCGCACATCCACTGCACATAGGTGACACTTAACCACACTGCTGACCCCCCCAACAGAGTCAAAAAACTGCCAAACAACGGAGGTGCGGGGAGGACCAGGCACAGGAAGGGGAGGGCCAGATGAACTGGCAGTAGGCTGCTCACACTGCTCAACAGTTCTGATGGTGGGATCCACACCTGGGCCTGGGGGAACAGGCACATCCTGCTCCAAAGGACCTTGTGCTGGACTTGGTGGTGGTGGTGGTTGAACTGCCTCAGAGTCAGGAGGTGGTGCTGGTCCTGCTTCCGGGGGTTGGACACTCAGAAGTTTAGAGCGGTCCAACACAAATGGGCACCCATGCCCCCCACGCATACGCACGGTAAGACGACACGTACTACCATGCTCTCTCAGAGCTGCCCCTGCCCCAGACATTCCCTCACAGTGCTCCATCTCAAGACACAAGCACAACACACACAGTCACACACACACAGACAAACTAAGCAGGTAAGAAAAATAAAATTTACAGAAAGAACAAATTAAGTAAAAAACAGTACAGAAGAGACAAAAAATGTAGCTTTTAAAAAAGCTGTTGGTTTAAGTATTAAATTTTAACTCTCTCTCTGCAATCGAAAAAACACTCCTCTCTAGTACACATACACACACTCCTCTGTCTGCACAGGAGAAAGTGAAACTGTCTGTGTGACTCATTTCCTTTCTGCCTGGCTAGAGAGCATGTGACTTACAGTACTGTAAGCCATGTGAACTGTAGGAGGGCTGCCAAGTCTGAAACACCAAGTGGATCACTTAGAATCATAATGAGGAACGCGAAGTCCATTAAAAACAATGACTTTGCCTTACTTCACATTCTCATTATGCCAACGCGAAGTGGTAATGACAAGTTGAAGTGAGCACTTTGCATTGCCCACTCCACATAGCGGAGTGGCAACGCGAAGTGCCCACTTTGTGTGCACTTCGCCAGCAAATTTTAAATTCGCTGCATCTCTACCTGCAAGCGGCCTCTGCTTGCAAGTCTTCTCTTGCATACCCTGCACCATCTTGGTTGCCCCTTTCTGTACCCTGTCCATCACATCTATGTCCTTGCAGTTGTGTGATCTCCAGAACTGGACCCCGTACTCCAGGTGCGGCCTCACCATGGCTTTGTAGAAGGGCACTGTTACCTCCCTTCTTCTACTAGTAATGCCCCTGCCAATGCATTTCAACATTCCATTGGCCTTTCCAACTGCAATGCTACATTGTTTTCCTGCCTTAAGATTGGATGAAGCTATGATCCCCAGACCCCTCTCCTGTTCTGTTACTTTAATTGCCTCCCCTCTCTGCTTGTGCATTCCTACTCCCCACTTGCATCACAGTGCAATTTTTGGCATTAAATTTCAGCTCCCATATCTCTGGCCGCTCCTTGAGTGTCTTCAAGTCCTGCCTCATGTCCTCCACCCCCCGGGGTGTCCACCCTATTGCAGATCTTTGTATCATCAGCATAGAGGCACACCCAGCCCCTCCACTATATCACTGATGTAAATGTTAAAAAGTAGAGGTCCCAAGACTGACCCATGGGGCACCCAACTCTTCACCCCCCATCCTGAAGTACCCCATTTAGCACCACCCTCTGGGTTCTTCCCTCTAACCTGGCCTCCACCCACCTTGTTACTTTCTCACCCACTCTGAGACTTTCCTGTTTGCTCCCCAGCTTTCTGTGGGGGAATGGTGTTAGAAGCCTTACAGAATTCCAGATAGGCCATGTCCACCGCCCGTCCCTGGTCGATCACCTGAGTCACCCAACTGAAGAACTTGATCAGGTTCATCTGGCATGACCTTCCCTTGGTGAAGCCATGTTGTCTGCTGTCCTGCAAGCCACTCTCCTCCAGGTAGTCCACCACCCTCTCCTCGATTAGCGCTACCATTACCTTCCCCACCACTGAGGTGAGGCTGACAGGTTGATAGTTCTCTGTCACCTCCCTGCTTCCTCCCTTGTGTAAAGCATCATGTCTGCCCTCTTCCAGTCCTCTGGCACCCTCCCACTACCCAGTGAGAAGTTGAATAGCCTTGTCAATGGGGTGGCCAACTCCTCCCTCATTTCCCTGATCACCCTGGGGTGTGACATGTCCTGCCTCATTGCCTTGTCCACCCTCAATCTTTCTAGCTCCTCCCTAACCCAATCCACAGAGAACAAGCTCTGATCCACCCATTTGTCCACATTCCCCCTCCTCTTTAGCTCAGGTCCCCTTCCATCTTCCTCTTACGTAAATACTGAGCAAAAGTTCTTATTTAATACCTCTGCTTTTTCACAGTCCTCTTCCAATTTTACCTCTCCCTCTCCCTCCCCCCTTCAGCAATGCAGTCCCCTGCCTTGCCCTCCTCCTCTCCCTCACATGTCCGAAAAAAGTTTTGTCCCCCGTTTGGCTTTTTTTTAGCTATTTTCTCCTCAGTATCCACTTTTGCCCTCCTGATTTTCTGCTTTGCCAGTCTCCTCTTCTCCCTATAAGCTTCCCTATTTTAATCATTGAGTGTCCTCATAAATTTTTTGAAACCCTTCCTCCTTTCCCTGACTGCCCTCGCTGTCTCCTTAGTAAACCAAAGTAGTCTCTTCCCCAGGTTTCAATCCCACAGCTGTCAAGGTGCATACTGTGTGATCCTGAGCAACTTCCTTGTGCTCCCATGTCACATCTGGAAACGAGCTTAAGCACAGTGTGCTACCCCTGGTTAAGCAATGTTCCCTTCCTCCTTTCCTTCACTCCTGTTTGCTCTTCTTAACCTTTTTTATACACATTTCCATGGCTTTCAGTATCCCTCCTTTAACAGATTCCCACAACTCCTCCACTGCCCCTATATTCTTTGTTCCCTCCAATGCTTCCCTTGCTAGCCTTTTCATCCTGTCGAAGTCTGCACGTTTGAAGTCCATAACTGTAGTACTGGTTTGATTTGTCTCCCTCCCTGCCCTCATCCTGAACCTTACAGTCCTGTGATCGCTGGTGTCCATGACTTCTCCGACCTGCACTTCCTCCATACTCTTCCCATTTGTCAGGACCATGTCTAGCAGGTTGTTGCCCAATGTTGGCTCCCTGTCTAGCTGTTGTAGGAATGCCCCCTGCAGCGCAGCTAGGATCTCCCTGTTCCTAGTCAACACTGCATCTGGGATTCCCCAGTCTGTATCTGGGAGGTTTAGGTCCAGTACCAGTAGTAATTCTCCTTTTAGGGCCAACTGCGTGACTGCCTGAATAAGCTGTTTGTCCCCCCTTCCTCCCCCTGCATAAGTGATCTGTATACCACCCCTAGCTGCAAGGATTCCCCAGTCCCCATTCCTAGTGTTACCCACAGTAGCTCATCCTCCCCATCTTCCTCTTGTTCCTTGATTACTCTCATGTCATCCCTGATGTATAAAGCAACTCCCACTCCCCCCTTGCCCTCCCTGTCCCTTTTAAACAGTCTGTAGCCCAAATTAGTCATCTCCCAGGTATGATGCTCTGTCCACCAAGTCTCGCTTATTGCTACTATATCCAGTCTGTTGTCCCCCATGACAGCCTCTAAGTCCACCATTTCTTCCCTTAGTGCCTGGTGTTGGCAGCCAAGCCCTTCCACCAATAATCCCCCCATCCCCCTTTCAAGTGGTACCCTGTTTCACAACATTCTATCTCTATCTTTGGGGGAGGCTGATAGCCCCCCATGTTTCCTGTCCTATGGTGCGGATCCCCCCAATTTGGTCTCCAGCAATCTGATTTGACAGTTTTGACCATCCATTTCAAAATTAAGCAGTAAGGTATGACAGTGGGTATGTTACAGTAGGATAATGGCCCACCTCAGGCAGGTTGACGCATAAGGTGAAGGCAAAGCTAAGTGCTTCTGCCACCCACAAAGGGCTGTTAACCCACTATAATTCACCCCCTGGAGTGCATTATTGTGATTATGAAATGGCCCATTTTTGGTCATTTCAATGTAGTTTTTCAATATATTTTTATTGAGTTACTTTCAGCTGGGCGGTGGTGCTAGGGATAATGTCCCGACTGAAAATATTTATTGGTCAATAAGGAGCCAGTATTCTTCTGCCCATTTTATAATTAAGGTTATTCACTGCTGAGAAATGTGGTGCAGTCATGCTTGGTATTTGGCTTGCTTATGTAATAATTTACTATGGTTCTCTCTCAATATCTCATTGTGGGTTAGACCCAGTTATCAGTATCAGCCATACCCATACACCTGGACCATTCTGTGTTCTCAGTATTATACTCCAGGGCATAGAACATCATGTGAGTTTGTCACTTCTCAGAGTGGATTAAGACACCTAGGTTTGGTGTGTCTCACAATGCTCCCAAACATCTAATTGGTGACCCTTGATATACAGTACCACTTCCTGTTATGTAGTATTGCTTTATGTTATATATGAAATATTTTCTTTCCAGATCAGCTATGGTTCTTCAGTTTCCCTGTTAAGTGATAAGTCAAAATTCCCTTCATTTATGCGGACTGTTCCAAATGACATATTCCAAGCTCTTGGTCTGGCTCAGCTGCTAATTTATTTTGGTTGGACATGGGTAGGAATTCTGGCCTCTGACAATGATTACGGTATGCTGGGCAGCCAGACTCTCAAACAAGAAATCGCCAAGGCTGGAGGCTGCATTGAGTTTTTAGAAATGGTCACCAAGTATAAAGAGAAGATCCCCTCCACAATTGATGTGATTCAGCAGTCATCAGCAAACGTCATTGTGGTCTACTCCACTGCTGAGAATCTGGTTCCATTGCTGGAGGCCATTTCTATGCAAAATGTAACAGGTAGAGTTTGGATCAGCTCTGCAGGTTGGCAGGTGTCCTTGGATGTTCTCAGGATGGAGGTTGTGAAAACCTTGAATGGTAGCATAGGGTTCTTCATCCACAAAGGCAAGATCCCCGGGCTCAAGGACTTCTTGTACAGTATCCACCCTTCAACCTCTCCAGATGACATCTTTATAAGAACATTCTGGGAGGTGGCCTTTGACTGCCAGTGGCCAAAAACTGACAGAAATGACACACTAACAAACTGGGCACTAAGCACAGTAACGTCACCTTGCACAGGGCATGAAGATTTAAGAAATCTTGACGTTTCTAAATATGACGCGTATAATTACACACACATGTTTAGCATTTACAATGCAGTGTATGCAGTGGCACATTCCATTCATAGTCTGCTTTCATGTAGAGATGGAGAAGGTCCATTTTATAATGGACAGTGTGGGAGCGTTCATGATTTCCAGCCTTGGAAGGTAAGAAAACCAAGTAGTCTATTTTCATGTGTAAAAACTGGTGTGTATGTTAATACTACTGCTGAGTCCACTCTTACGATTGTAAGAGCGGTCTCATGCATTCTTAGGGTACAAGAACTGCAAGGCAACAGTGAATGGTTCTGATACCCTAACAATGTGAGTGAGACTACTCTTGCAACAGTAAGAGTGGTCTTGGTGGCAGTACTGGTGTATTATTGATCGAGTTCGATCAATAATATAATCCCTCAATAATTTGTAGAAAAAAGTTCCCTAACATTCCCATTTCCAGGGCAGCTGTGGAAGAAATACTTTTCAGAGAATAAGAGTGTCTCATGCACAGAGCAAAGGAGAGTTCTGATTGGTCAAAACTCGGAAGTGCTCCCTTGCTTTATAATGGGTTATAGAAGAAATATGAATTCCTTCAAATGTGCTGCCTGCCACCATTAAATTCGGAGCTGTGTTGAACATGGAATTCTGCTGGCAGAATTTGTGCAGAATGGCAATTCTGCTTCTGAAGTCCTTTCCAGTATTTCTTTTTCTTAATTTATTGTTTCTTCATGATCTCCCCCCCCCGCCTTCTCAGGTCCTGCCCCTCCAGCAGCATCTCTGGCACTTACCCTCAGGTTTCCAATCCCATGGGTTTACCCACTGTGGAGTGGGCTGTTGTGCTGGTTCCAACCCCCCCACTGTATCTTGGCCATAGGTGCAGGAGTTCCCTGGGTTCCTGAAGGCAGACAGTCGCTGGAGTCTGGGCTTGAGTATACTGGGATCATGTACTGGGCAGACATTGTCACTTTTTACAGTCCTATCTCCTGGGATTCCTGGTGCTTGAGGAGATCTAATCAGAGGCACACAAGCATGCCTCTTGTGAATCTTGTCCAACATTCCCCTTCCCACTCCTACTGTCTGCTGAACTACCAGCTGTGGTCACCCAGGGGGCAGTATAGCTGTGGCAGCGGAAGTCAGAATCCTCTGGGATGCCTGATGTTCCTCCCCCTGGCCAGTGCCTGGTGGTCTGATCTTACTCCCAAACTCAGTTGTTGGCTTAATGAGTGTTGGCACTGCTGCAGTGCAGACAGGTCAGCTCTGGAATTCACTGTTTAATTCTGCAAGGCAATTCTATATGTAACCCTATTCTGTGGTTTGCATAAATTCAGTTGGCATTTTACGTAACTGCAGAATGCTATTATGAGGTTTATGTAAATTGTAGTTTAGTAAGCCCCAGTTTAAAGAAATAGATTCATTGCCGTATTGGTCCTTGTAAGAAAACATCCAGAAGCAAATGGTTTGATACCTTTTAATGGACCAACACAAAAGTCACAAAACATAGATGTTACAAAAGAAAACAGTGTCTAAGCTTTCGGACCAACCACGTCCTTCCTCAGAGACTTATGTCCCAGTTTAAAGAAAAATTCTGCTTTCAATGGAATTCTGTAGAATTATTGTGAATTTCCAAATTCCACAGACTTTCTTCAGAAGAGGAATTTAATAAATCAGCACTGCTCTAATCAAGCTAGAGTTTAACATTCTTCTATGATTTTGCCCGTCGGCATCCTGACTAAAGTTTCTCTGTGTGTCTGCAGACACCATAACATCATTACTGTTCATCCTCTTCCTTCAATGTTAATAGCTAATTCAAACTTTCACACTATCCCATAATCCCATCTGAACTCTTAACAAGCATTTTGCAAATTTTAATACCCTTTTTTGGGACAAAGAAACTCAAATGGGTGTCATGTATTGAAATAAAATCTGAAGTGAAAAAGGCTTTGAAAGTTGTTTCTAAATTTTAATTTATTTATTGGAATGTTTCACCAGGAAGGCACACTGAGTGACAAGTCGCTCATCTCCCAGTGCAACCTGGGGGGAAGGGGTAGATTAAGAATGAGACAGTAAACATTCAAGTTATAAGTTCAACATTAACATACAGTTGTAAGGTAGACGTTACAGTGTTACAAAAGTGTTGCATACGATAGGGAAAAACAGTGGACAATAATAAGCACTGGGTTAATAAGTAACAAGTGCTTACATGAAAGAAAAGGGGAAAAGAGGCGGTGGTGAGGGACAAGATTCGTGTCCCTAGAGACCACTTCAGGATGTGAGAACCCTGCACTGCACTCAGCAGAGAGAAGGGGAATAAGGAAGTGTCCCACAGAGACCCCATCAGGATGGTGGGGGAAGGAGTAGATGAGAAATACAAGCTCCTTTGGGGGGTAGGAGAGGGACCCATGGATACCATTTGAGGCCCCTTTTATTCTGTGAGAGATCAAGGCAGACTAGTAAAGTGGAGCAAGTTGGGGAAGGAGAAGAAAGCTAGGAATCTGGGAGGTGTCCACAAGTTAAAATAAAGGTGATGGTAGAGGAGTAGGGTTTGTCCAGGGCTTAGAGAAGGGAGTTAGGGAGGGACATAGCAGAAGCAGCTAGGAGCAAGGTAATTGTTGAGGGCAGAGCTGATGGAGTAGGTGGAGGATGAGTGCCAGATTTGAGGGAGAAGAGAATTCCAAATTTTTGGGAGGTGGTGAGGTTAACTGGATTGGCCAATTTGGGTGGATCTGCGGGGGATTATCAGGGTGTGAGAGGCAGTTGATCTAAGGGAATGAGAGGGTGAGGGGGTGTTATAAAGTAGGAGGAGGTAGAAATGGAGCCTCACCCAACCAGTGCTTGAGGAATTTAACACAGTGGGAGAGCCACCTATTTGCAAGAGAGGGAAGGATAGGACACCATAAAGATGCAGTGAAGTGGAGGGGCATCCAAGGCAAAAGCAGCAGAAGGAATTGAAGAGTGTGTCCAATCCGGCCAAGGATGACCTAGGGGCAACACCATAGACTATGTCACAGTAGTCAAAAGTGGGCAGTATCATCTTCTGGACAAGTTCACGCCAGCAGTAGAAGGGATGCAACTACAGTTCCTGAACAGGGCACCAAGCTTCTTGCACAGTTTTTTTCTGGATGGTGTCAATATGCCCAGAAAAGTTTAGGAGTTGGTCCAACCAAACACCTAAGTACCTGAAGGAGGATGTGTCCTCAAGTAAAGTTCCATCAAGGGTGTGGAAAATGGGTAGGGAGGGAAGCATTGAGAGTCTCTGCCTTGTGCCAAAGGTCATGGAGACTGTCTTCTTGGTGTTGAGGAAAAGTTGATAATTAGCAAACCGGAGCTGAACCTTGTCAAAGTCTTGCCATAAGCTGGTTGTAACCCCATCAGGACAGGAGCCGGATGCATACAGAACTGTATCATCGGCATACATGTGTATAGCAGAGGATGGGGAGCAAACAGAGGGAAGGTCATTTAAGAAGATGGAGAATAGGAGGGGCCCTAATATAGAGCCTGGGGACTCCAATGCTAATCAGAAGGGAGGGAAGTAGCATCCAAGATCTTAACTGGCTGGGTTCTGCCGATAAGGTAAGAAATTGGCTTTGCTTGCTGTACTCTTTCTCACTGAATTTCTTCAGCTGAGGTGAAGTTCTTTGGTTGTGACCAGGTTGACTGGCACTGAGGAGTTTTAGCCTAATTTAAAAGTTGCATTAATTTTAAGTAGTGAGTTGCAAAGAAGGAAAATGACTGTATGCCGATCCCACGGTAAAACCTTTATAGTGATTGCGTTAATGCCAACAACATTGACTGATTACTGTAAAGTCCACCCAAAACCCCGGCACTGTTTCCCCCAGTCCTGTACCCCTTCCCTGAATCAGCTCCAACTCAGAGCTAATAATCCCTAAGTCCAGGGTGTGGGGGGCAGAGACCCCCGAAACGCACACAGACAGATCTCCAGATGGATTTATGCTGACCGCAATCTGCAGTCGACATAAATCTGTCACTGTAATGTCGGTCGACAACATTTTTGTTCCCTTATGGGTGGCCTGAGAAGTGAAAGCTGAACCACAGGAAGGGAAAACAGAGAAGTCACTGATAAGGGGTGATTTTACAGCATAGCAGAGGTTAAAAAACAGAAAATCAAAAACAATGTTCACCAGAGTCTTGGTGTCAAAACACTGCAGGTGGAAATGCCCTGTGATCTTCCTCCCTTCCTCAATGGGGCTGTCATCAGGGATTCTGATTCATGAGCTGTAGTTGGAGATGGGGGCTAGGACTGTAGGGTCATCATTCATGACTGCAATTATTCCCTTGAGCATCCTTGCCCATTCTTTGCCAGTAAATCTATTGTCCTGGTCCTTCATTGACCTCTTGGATATCTATGGGATGCACAATGGCTTGTCTCAGAATATGCCATTTATCTTCATAAGTGAGGGGGCAGGACAGTAACTCACTAATGGCAAAGCTATGAGTGAGTTATGAAAGTCCTGCCTCCTCACAAGTGATAAAGGTCATATTCTAATTTAGGCCATTGTGTGCCTAATTTATACATTGTATTTTAACCTGCAAAGTTTTTTAAACTATTTCTTTAAATTAAACTTTAACTGTTTCTGTTGGATTTCACTGCTCTGCTTTGAGTGCAGCAGAGACCCCTGTGATGTCATCTGATATTGTGCTAGCTGCACTCCTATTGGTTACGTGTTCCTTTGTTACCCTTCAAAGTAGAGATAAAGGCCGATGATGGATCCATACTGAAATATATGACTTATCTTCATTTAAAATGCTTCAGCTGCTACAATAAATCATGTATCGGTAAGGTTTGATTTTCACCTACATTATATAAATGTTTCTTTGCCATATACACATCGTATTGTGTGGAAACAAGTACTTTGCCCTTTTGAACTTCATCTGTTCCTGCTACTTGTCAAAACATGATGGCAGAATCTGCTGCTTGTGACATCATTTCCATAGCAACCAGCTGTGATATAATAACTGCGTTATGTTTTTTCCCATTGCTAGAAGCCGGAAGTCATTTGCCATTATTGGCAGCTGGTTGTAACTGCACTTATGAGCCAGCATTCCTTCAAAGAGCACACGCACAATGTTGCTGCTCAGCGGAATTGTGTCAGGTTCAACTCCCAGCCTTTAAGGATCTCGGGGTAGCTGTGGTCTGCTCTGTGCAGGTGGGAGAAGGGGCATGGCACAAGTGTTGGGTGGCGTAGGAGGCTGTGGATAGAGTGCCTCCCTCCACCAACATGGTTTGCCCATCTTGTGGCTAAGTTTAACTTGTGGGTTTGCTTGTTGGGCAGAAGAGCAAGTGCTGCTGGAAACACAAACCTGAAGCCACAGTGTGGCTGTCCTGTGAACATCTGACAGGGGCTAATTATAATTTAAATAAATAAGAGAATACAGGGTCATTGGCATGGGTGGCTCTTACAGAAGAATATTTGTTAAACTAAATAATAAAAACACAAAATATAACATAATTCATAAGAAATAATAAACATAAAAAAAAAACCTGGGGTGGGGGACTTCTGGAGCCAAAAAACATCCCATCAATTATATATAACAAAAATATGGGGTGGTGTGTAAAACTTGAATTTTATATCATTATCTATAGCTTGTTACATCATAATCATTCTCATGGCAATAAACTGTGATTTATAAATTGAAGATTATGGGCCCCACATTCAAAAGCGGCTGTGTGCGCCATGCAGAGGAATGTGCCACACATTGACTTGCACCAACACAAAAGAATGGGATATTCAGCAAGTGCACCAAGTAATGCAATATTGCAAACACATCTGAATATCCTGATTGTACGTGATCACACAGTGGGAGATGAGCAGCACGGCAGGTGACCTGTGACCAGCGTGGAGCATACGGAACTGTGTGACGTGAAGCCACTTGTGTGGCACACAGAGTTACAATATTCAGCCAGGATATGCAAATAGCCTCATTGCACAGTCGGTACCCAATCAGCACATTAGCATCTCATTACTGGAATGTATTCAGGCCATTGGCATGTGCAGTTCCAGATCTGCAGGGCAGCACCACCACTCCACAAAGGTGACCAGGTGGTACTGCAGCTTAGCAGGCAGGTGAGTAGTCATGTTTGTATGTGGGTGGAATGCATTGGCCTGAGTACAATGCTAATACCCATGGTGGCCACACATGCAACAACAGAAGGGTCCAGTGTACATGAGGCATACCTATGATGCCTCCAGACCACAGGTGGTGCCACCACTGCCCCACGCTGCCTACAGTTGTGCAATATCCACAACCACAACACCACACTGATCCACTGCAGAGCCCCTGCGGCATTGTCACAATGCATAGATAGCATCGGTGACATGTATATTGTTCCTGGTGGTGTGTATCTGGCAAGGGTGTGGTGTATGCACCTATGGCATACCACCGTGGGTGTGTGCCAGTGGTCTGTCCCTGACCCATGCCATGCTGCCACCAGTACCATCATGCATCCTGATTACCATTGTCCCAGAAGTTGCCATGGGTGCATGCCACCACCAGGTGATGCTCTGATGGCCACACGGGTGCAGGCACAGCAGCTGGGACATGGCCTACATTATAGCTGTCTGCTCCGCTGGTGTGCTGGGTGACTGACCACACTAGTATGTGGCAGCTGGGTGTCTTTGACCTGGGTGAGGTGAGGGAGGGAGGAGGAAGTGGCTGACTGGGACGTGCCAGTGGTGTCACACACCCGTATTTGGCAGGTGCCTGGTGAGCAGACACAGTGCAGCTGTGGCTTTGGGTACTACCATCCTGGCATGGCTGCTGTGTGTGGGTGCCTGGAGCTCATCCTGGTGCTGCTCACAGAGCTGCCTCAGGATGTCTTGCCTGCAGTTCAGCAGCCTGCCTAAGGGTGGTTGGCAGATTTAGGGCAGCCCCTGTCTTGCCTAACTTTGCGTGACACAAATGTAAGATGTGTGGCACATGCGCTGTGCAGTTCCATTGACTATACACATGCACAGCATATGTAGGTGTCCACCCCATTTTTCTGTGTGGCATACATTATATGTGCACGATTGCACAATCAGATATGCACGACATATTTCCCCCTTTTGAACATCGTGCCACAGTGCATTTCCCAGGATGTGCCACGCATCTCTATTTTGTGCCATGCAAGACCTTTGAATATGGGGGTGCAATGCATGTTGAATAAACAGGAAGGAGGAGCAGATGAAATCTGTGGGATGAGGATCCTATTTTCAAATAGCCGTCCATAAAAATAAAGGAAAACAAACACAGAAATATCTGACATAAAACAAGATTTACAGAAATATAGAAACACAGGCAGTGACAGTACATCAAGACCAAAGGTTCATCTAGTCTGCCCAGAGACATTTTGATTTGTGTGTAAATATTAAGTTTTTCAAGGTTTTACTTGAGAGCACTGCACAGCACTGGCTCAGCCACACTGTGGCCTGTATTTTCAAAGTGTTGAGACGGATGCAACAGCAAGTCGTGTCACATTTGCATATCAATTTGCAGCTGCAGCTGCCTCTGAAGGGTGCACTAGCATTAGAAGATGAATGAACCACAATCTGCTGTGCCTGTACTTGGTGCCAGATTAGAACCACAAACGTGCGCAACTATGACGCAGCCTGCATTTGGGCCACACATGTTTTTTCTTAAACCAGGAGAGATGCAGTAAGCTGAAAGCTTGTTTACAGGTATGACCCAGGAGCACAAGGAAATTAAGTGACCTATTCAGGGTCACACAAGATGCAAGTGGGGGGCCATGGGATTCAAACCCAGGTCTTCAGATTTGCAACTCAGAGCCTTAAACCACTGTGCTACACTGCCCAATGTACCTCCTAAATGTGCCACATATGTGACTGTACTTATCTCTGGAAGAAGAGTGAAAACAGCATACATCTTATCTGAGCTAACTAAAGCTCTATCAGACACTGCAGGTTATTGAATCTCTCCCTGGTATGGCCCTCTGATGTCACCTGAAGGTGATTCTGGGATTTCTGGTTACAGAAAATGCCAGGGTGGAAGTCTACAGAATCAGCATGATTACAGTCTAACACACTGCAGTAAACAGCAAGCAAAACAAATGTTTTTCCATGCAAAGTGCAAACTGGGTCTGGCCCCACACTTGGATGTATGACTCTTCATGCTGACTGTTCCTTTTACAGGTTATGATTATAGAAAAATGGCTGGATTGCTACTGTGGGAGTCTTTTTGCTTCATAGTGCAGAATTTGCCTTTTCATTATTATTAAACCATGTTTTCAATAAAAGCTCAAAACACTGGCAGAAAACCTCAAGATACTGCAGTACACTGAGGCACAAAGGAAGTAAGGGCTGTACATCCCATGTTCTCTGGACACTCACCTGGTAAAATAACATTCAGATAAACAACAAACTACTAGGTCTAAGGTGCTGAGCTGCAAATCTGGTGACATCCAGTAGACCAGACCTGGGTTTGAATCCCACAGCTTCCACTTGCATACTGTGTGACCCTGAACAAGTCTCACTTAACCTCCTTGTGCTCCCAGGTCGCTCCTGTAAAAAAGTTTTCAGCTTATTGTGCTATACCTGGTTAAAAAACAACTAAATAAAATAAAAAATAAAATGTATATTTGTATATTATGCTGGTGGTCCCCTCTATTTGGGGTTGTTTGGGCACTTCAGTGTTAAACCCCAAAATCTGTACTTTAATTACTTTGGAGCTATTCAGCGGATTTGCATGAAATGTTACATGCACAGTCTCAGGAGTAGATCTCTTGACAGAGCAAGTGTTGTTCCAGTCAGATGTGTGGCTTCTGAGAGCAGATAGTGCAAACAATGAATTTTTCAGAATTTTTCTCCATTGGTTTGAATGTGTTTTCTATCAACATGGCTAGCACCCATATGGTTTTAAATATTGGCCTGAAATGTTCTGGGTACAAAGGGGCCAGCCCACAGATCTGCTTATTGTTTATTTTGTAAACAAATATTTATCCGTTCCAAAGTTATATGGGGTCAGTTTTTTTCATGAGGGGAAAAACATTGTTTTGTTTGCTGCCATCTTGTTTTACCTCTTTCCATAAAATTACATTTGAAAACCCACAAAATAACATTCGTGAAAGCAACCAAATGATGTAGCTTGCTTATCGGCACCCCCTTAGCTGGATTCTGCATGTAACTGTTGGCCTCTTGCAGAAATGCTCTTAAAATGTTGTTTTTTTAATTATAAATCTTGCTTTGTGACTCATGATACAAAGCAAGATTTTTGTTTCGTATGACGACACAAAAAAAATCTTTTATCATATGGGGAATCAATGTATTTCAATGGGGTTTTCTACTTTGGTGCATAACGTCATTTTTAAAGATTTTGACACTAAATTTTCAACATACCCTTTTTGACACCCCACCTCTTAAACATTATTGGGGTCATTTTACAAATCAATCCTGAAAGGTTATTTTGCGGTCGGTTGGTGAAATCATCTTTGTGTTCATGAGATGGGGTCATAAGAAGAGTATGTTGAAAATACGGGGTCAAAATATGCAAAAGCAGCAGAGTTGTGCACATCTGTTGACATTTCTCTATGCTCGCTCATAACTTTCTTAATTTTCAATATTCTAACCCCAAATTATCAACATAGCCTATTCTTTACACCATCCCCATGAATATGCCAGCTACCATTTTTCAAATCAGGCCCACAACATCTTTTCATGCCTCTGCCATGGAATTATGCTGTGGTGGCACGGAATGCCATTTTGGTGGGGGATTAGATACGTTTTACTACCAGGTTGATGAGGTGGGGTAATAGGAGGGCTACGTTGTCAGTTTGGTTGCTGTTCTACAAATGGAAGCTCAGGCGTGGAGGGCCCTGTGCTTCCCCATAAACACATATATGCATCTATGGAGGAATGGGGGCACAGATAAATAAGGATACCATTACACTATCTCAAAACGTATGGTTGCATGGGACTATCTTAACAAGCATTTGTCAATGCCGAATGTTGGTTGCGTCGGTGTGTTGAGCTCGCTCACTGCCCCTGTCACTCGCTCAGTCTGTGTCTCCCGGTGCTGCAGGCTGCTGTTTTGTACTGGGCTCCTGCCTGCGTTGGCACCTTGTTCTGCCCACTAAGAAATCTGCAGCTGTCCCAACAGAGCTCCTTTGAGGTGGCTCACTCCCCCCTCTCAGTCATTCATTCTGGTTCTCCTAGAGCTGCAGGCTGCCCTTTCGTACTGGGCTCCTGCCTCTGTTGGTGGCTTTTTCTGCCCACAAAGAAATCTGCAGCAGTCCTGACACAGGTCTGTTGAGCCTGCTGACTCCCCCTCTCTCACTCGCTCATTCAGTTTCTGCCAGTGCTGCAGGCTGGCCTTTTCTATTGGGCTCCTGCCTGCGTTGCCGCTTTCGTCTGCCACAAAGAAATTTGCAGCAGTTACAATAGACCTCCATTGAGCTCGCTCACTCCCCCTCTCTTACTGCAGGCTGCCCTTTTGTATTGGGCCCCTGTGTGCATTGCTGCCTTTTTCTTTTTTTTTTTGAAATTCTACATCTTTATTAGATTTTATCAAACACATAAGACGTACAAGAATAAGGATGAACAGGATTACACTGACATTCAGAATCCAGTAATTGATAACATAGGATCAGACTCACACAAAGTCAGATACTAGAAAAAGATAACCTACTAAAATATCCAACCCCCACTAACCTACCATCCCTCCCCACCCCTGGAGTGTGCCTTCTGAAAAGAAAATAATGTGACAAGGAAATATCAAAAATGAAACCACATCACCAATGATAAAACATCAGCATATAATGATACATACCACAACCGACAGAGGCATGCAGTGCCTAAGCCTTAATTCAGATATAAAGCATGTAGTTTACCCCATTTCTGGTTGAAGGAGGCTATACAATTTCGGGAGCTAGCAATTAACCTTTCAGTATTAAAACAAAGTGACATTTCTTTCACTCATTCAGCATATGATATTACCAATTGGTCCATCCAATGGTTGAGAACCAGCCTTTTTACTACTATAGAAATTAAAGCTATATGATACCTATGATCCCGAACCCTAATATTAGACAACCTCCCTAAGATGCATATTTCAATAGTGAACAGCTCTCTCAACCCCAGAATGGGGTCCAAATTGGTTTGAATTGTGTTCCATAATGGAGCCACTTTGTCACAATGCCATAGAATGTGTATCAGGTTCTCATCAGCTGCGCCACACCGTGTACAATTAGTCGAGGGTAATCTGCCTAATTTGGCTAATTTAACCGGAGTGTAGTACAAAGTATTTAGGATATGATACTGTATAAGCCTGTGCCTATCTTAAGTGAGATATCTATGCAAATCCTCCCAAACCTGACCCCAAATCGATGAGGAATCTGGCAGAAGCGGAGCCCAGATTTTTGAACCAATAAGAGCATTGGGAAATTTAATGCCCAGTAGGAAGGAATAAATCTTAGAAATTCCATGAGATCCATATGAGAAGTCCTGTATCTGGTCTAAAAAGGGCCTAACTCGGGACGGCGTGAATGTGGTGCCAAAAATAGAGACCAAAAGATGTCTCAACTGAAAAACCTTAAATATATATTTCTGAGGAATATTCAATTTAACTATTATATCAGTTGAGGAGAGGAGAGAACCTGAGAAAACAAGTTTTCCACCAGAGTATCCCGAAGTTGAGGAAGCCAGTCTGGAGAAAGCGGGAAGCCTCCTATTTTAATGTTAGGGTTAGAAATGAGAGGTTGTGCCGTATGTTTTTTGATTGAAATACCAAAGAAGTTCAAGCACGGAGTCAGAACCCTTATGGAGACCCCTATCACTGAGTTTAATAAAAGAGAAGGTAATGCAGAAGTGGAATAGTAAAAAATTCTAGGTGAGTAAAGCTTGTGCACATCCAAGAGCTTCTTCTCCAGTTGGAGCCATATGGGAAGATAAGTATCTGGACTGGCCTCAAACCATCTCCCAGTTTTAGACAAATGACTTGCCCAATAATATGGCATGAAATTCGGGAGGCATAAGCCACCTTTCTCTTTAGATAAGTTAAGTTTTAAGAAGGCTCTTCTAGGATGTTTACCTAGCCAGATGAATTTCAAGAGAGAAGAGTGAAGCTGCTGAAAATAGGATTCTGGAAGCCAGATATTCAGTAAATTAAGGGGATAAAAAATACGGGGCAGAACATTCATCTTAATGATACTAATACGTCCCCATAAAGACAATGGGAGGTTGACCCATCTTTGAAGGTCCTGCTGAATCCTCAACACTAGAGCATCCAGATTCAGTTTCCTGAAATCATCAGGGTCTCTGCTAAGATGTACGCCCAAGTATTTGAGAGAGGAAGGAGACCATTTCATGTCAAAATGGATGAAATTGGCATGAAGCGTGAGAGCATTTAATGGGAATATAAGGGATTTGGATAAATTGAGCTTATAGTTGGATACCTGACCAAACCGATCAGTAATTTGTAGTGCATGTGTTAGAGAGAATTCTGGATTAGTCAGATGTAAAAGAATATCATCAGCGTAAACTGAAAGAGTCAACGACTGCTGGTGAACTAGACAACTGGTGACCTGTGGTGAACTCTTGATGCTGATTAGCAGGGGTTCCAAGTATAGGTTAAACAAGAAGGGAGGCAGGGGACAACCTTGCCAAGTTCTGGTAAATAGGGGAAATCGAGAAGAGAAAACCCCACTGGAATAAATTCTGGCAGTAGGGGACTTGTATACAGTCCAAATCCATTGAATAAAAATATCCGGAAAACCCATTCTTCTCAAGGTAGCCCAGAGAAAATCCGAGTATACTCTGTCAAAAGCTTTTTCCGTGTCTAATGAGATTAGGGCCATGGGAATCCAGGAGTCCTGAGCGACCTGAAAAATATGCGAGAGGGTTCGTAAGTGATCAGCCGAGGATCTGCCTTGAACAAACCCCACCTGTTTGAGACTCAGCAGGTCGGACCAAACCAGTTTGATTCTGAGAGATAAGATTTTAGTTAAAATTTTAATATCATAATTTAATAATGAAATCGGACGGTAACTGGTGGGATCTTTCTGGGGTTTATCTGGTTTCAAAATCAAGACAATCATGGCCTCCAGTAAAGCAGAATTCAGAAGGTCTGAAGTGAGCATATAATCAAATAGTTTCAGAAGGGGAGCAATCTCCTTACTAAAAACTTTATAGAAATTGGAGGGAAAACCATCAGGACCAGGGGATTTATCTGATGCTAACCCTTTAATCGCTGCTTCCACTTTGGCCAGAGTGATAGGAGAGGATAGGATCATGCGCTGGTGGGCCTGTGGGGAAGGGAGTTTAAGGCCATCCAGGAATTGTTCAATGTCAGAATAGGAGGGCTGAGAAGGACCCTTATTATATAGATTCCTATAAAAGGATTCAAAGACCTGAGAGATGTCCCAGGGAGAAGTTTTAATAGTGCCATCTGGGGAACACAATGAGGGGATCAATCTTGAGCTTTCAACTTCCCGCAGTTGAAGAGCTAGCAGTCTACCTGGTTTCTCCCCTTTATCAAAATAATGGGTTTTGGTTTTAAGGATGGCATATTCTGCCCTATCCTTTAATAAATCTGCATATTCATTCCTGAGCTTCAGTAGAGCTTCTAAATCTGATTGGGATGCAGAAGAGGCTAACCTGTTTTCCGCCGTCCTTATTTGATTCAACAAAATAACTGTAGCCTCTCTCTGCTTTTTCCTTTTGGAGGCAAGCTTAATAAATTCTCCCCTAAGGAAACATTTGAAAGAACACCAGAACAAGTCCTCCTTGCTTGTAGAGCCCGTGTTGGACTCAATAAAGAGAGAGATTATCGATCTAATATGAGAAATAATGCGCTCCTCTTTTACAAGTTGTGTATTTAATTTCCATGAGGTGTCTCTCTGAACATGCGGATCGGGAGTAATTGAAATCCAAGCCATGGAATGATCAGATATAACAATTGGCTCTATTCTTGTCTGGTGGATACCTGGCAGAAGAGTCTTGCTAACTAGAATAAAATCAATTCTGGACCAAGACCTGTGAACTTGAGAGAAAAAGGAAAAAAGCCAACTAGAGGGATTAAATAAACGCCATGGATCACATAACCCCAATGTGTCCATAAAGTCCCTTAGAGCGAGTTACAAAGGGGAAAGGGGTTTTAGTGGCCTATAGGTTTTATCTAGGTCTTGAGATGGAGCAATGTTCCAGTCACCCCCTAGAATTATCGAGGAGGGTAGAAGTCCACTTAATTTATCAGCCAACCTCATGAGAAAGTCCGGATCCCCTCCTACTGGGCCATAAATCACTCCCAACACCACCCTGACATTATTAAGTATACCTATTTAACCAGGATAAATCTCCCCTCCTGATCTATTAGAAACTGAATATGTGTGAACGTATATAGATTCTGGACGTATATATACGTTCACAGTCTTCTAAGGGTTAAGCATTCTTCTGCTACAAATGAAATGTGTCTTTTCATCAGTACAGCCACCCCTCTACTAGAAGATGACCCGCAGGACACAAAATATTGAGAGAAACCCTGTCGACGTAGCCCATTGGCTTCCGAGGCTATGAGATGGGTTTCTTGCATCAAGAGGATATCAATGTTTAGTAGGGCGCAATTTTTGAGAACCTGATATCTTTTGGATAAATCTCTGACACCTCTGACATTCCACGTTGCAATTTTAATTGGCATCATATTCATGTATCATTAACTTTAATAAAAAAGGAACCAATATCTCCCAACAATTAAACCAACCCACAAGGCACACTCCAATCCCACCCTCCTTCCCCAACAACCCCTGAAAAAAACAAAATAGTATAAACCAATTTCTCTTCCTGAAGGAATACATAGAATAATCGAATTATATAAAAGATAAATACTATTAACCTTTCAGTAGTAAAATCAAACCGAATAGTCCTAAGAGAAAAGGTCAGAATAGAAGCCCAAAACCCCCTCCCTCCCAAATTCTCCCATACGTTAAGCCTATCCCAAATTAACAAAAGGAGCAATACCCTTATGCCCCCCCACCATCAACCTCTGTGAAAAGGACTGAGTGATAAAAAACAACCCTCCCCAAAAAGTTATATAAACTTTGTACAGTGATGAGAACACCAGAGATAATGGAAGTCCTATTATAATCACAGATGGACCCTCCTGTTGGAAAGGCATAAGAACCATAACACCCCCCTTCCCTAACCCGATCAAACTATGTACATAAGATCCCCCCAAAAAAGAAAAAGCAATAGCACAAGCAATCCAGAAAGTAGAATGAGCCAGATGTATAACGAAAGAACCCCCCCAGCATAGTATCCCCACCCATATAATTTAGGCCTGATAGGATTCTATATACAAGACCCTATAGACAAGACCACTATATAAAGCTATCTCAATAATCATCTCAACACAGAGTCCGGCTTTAAACTTAACCCCGATATGAGATCCACCCAATAAGACCCTTTCAAATACACCCTGTACATTTAAGATCCAACCCTGAAGGGTGAAAAATAGTTGAATGCTAAGACATTGAGGGTAAAGGACCGCATTCCAGGAGAACAAAACCAAAAAGAATGGGAGTATTATAGGGTCAACCCCCCCAAAAAACTAACCCGCTATGCAGCCCAACCTAAGCTCACACCAATTCGAGCAGCCCCCCTCCTCTCTTCCTGATATAAGAAAGCCATCTCTTTATTGTGATTACTCGCACTCAGAGCCGCTTATCCTCAAAACCGCCCAGCACTTCAACGAAAAGAGAAAAACGCAGTCAAACTCAGACTGCTTTACACAAGTTACCCAAACCACATGAAGGATCGCACAGAGGGCGATCAAAAAGAGACCTGAGCGCTGTGATAAACCCACTTGAGACTTTTAATCCTGAAGCCAGCGGGGGAAAAAAAAAGATTGAGATTTACAAAATCGCCAGCTTACCCACACAGCAATATCCAATTTAAGAAGAAAAAACTAAAACCCCGTGCCCTGTAGGAAGTCAACACGGGGGGCTGGTTAGGAGATGCACACAAATTGTCCTACCAAATAGATGGCCCCCTGAAAAGGCGTCAACCCACACATGTTTCACTCGAGAGTCTCCAAACCGGACACTGAGTCGGCGCCTCCCCCTGAGATCAAACCCCCCAGAAAGGACAACCCGAAACCACATTGGTCCTGGAGCAGAAACCCCATCCCCTACGTTCCACCGGATCGAGATCCACCCGGTGAGCATCTTAACAATAATATGAAAAGTAATATAGCAGGGTTAGCCATAAGCTGAGACCACCATTCCTCTAACAGATGAAATAAAAAAAGAAAAGGGGATAAATGAATTAAAAGAAACCAATGTATGTCAATCTAAATAAGTCCAACTGTATCTGTGGGTTGTTCATCCAGGTTTGAACAGTTCTGGCAGCTTGCTCGCAAGATCTGTGTTGGCTTGATGTGGTGAGTCACATGTGCTCCAGCTGCCCGATAGAGACACATGTAATTTGGCTGAGTATGCCATCCTAAAAAGAATGCTTGCCGCCACCAACTTTGTAACTATGGGATGGAAAGCTGCACGTTTTTGCCTCACTTCATAAGGCAGGTCTTGCATGATGCGCAATTTAGATCCTTCCCACATTACTGCCTTCAACTCCTTAACTTTAGAAAAAACATGCTGGTGCTCTATATAGCTCAGGAATTTCAGGATGATGGGTCTGGGTGGCTCTCCTGGCTGGGGTCTATGTCAGAGGGAATGATGGGCCCTTTCAATTTGGTATGCCGAGTGCAGTGGCGATGGGCCTACCACCTTTTCTAGAAACTTCTGAGTAAAGGAGATTGTATTATTTCCTTCTTTTTCCGGTAAACCCAGAATTAGAATGTTGTTTCTTCTACTGCGCCCTTCCAGATCTTCTGTTTTCAGTTGCAACTTCTGAACTTGTTTCTTTAATAACATCAGCTCAGACTCTTGCTTATCCTTCCAGATTTCCACCGAACATAGCCGGGCCTCCACATCGCCCACCTGCCTTGATAACTCAATCATATCTCCCTGCATGGATTTAAGGTCCGCTGCAATGTCCTTCAAAGTCTGTTTAAAGGGTTCCAGCTCCTGCAGGAATCTATCTTCGGTAAGCGGGATCGATTGGTTCAGTGGGGAATCCCCCTTTTCCCTATGCGCTTTAGATTTTTTTGATTGCTGCTTATTTGGTGAAGCGGGTGGGGTATGTCGCAGCTGGTTTTGCTTCATCATAACATCCATAATGGGACGGCTGTCCCGGACTTTAGACATCCAGACATGCTCAAAACCACTCTGAGATCCGGTCTACAATATCCAGTAACGCTTTCAGTAACAAGGTGTTAAAAAAATAAAATGAAACACCACCAAAAAGAGGTAGAGGAGCAGGAGCCCGAAAACAGTGCTGCCTCTAGCTAGCCTGCATCACGTGATCCTTTTGCTGCTGCCTTTTTCTGCCCACAAATAAATCTGCAGCAGTCCCAACAGAGCTCCGTTGAGCTCACTCACTCCCCCTCCCTCACTGGCTCATTCTGTGTCTTCTGCCACTGCAGGCTGCCCTTTTGTACTGGCTCCAGCCTGCATTGGCGGCGGCTTGTTGTTCTGGCCAGAAAGAAATCTGAAGCAGTCCCGACACAGCTCCATTGAGAGCTTCGCTCCTCCCCACTCTCACTCACTCCGTTTCTGCCCGTGCTGCAAGCTAGCCTTTTGTACTGGGCTCCTGCCTGCATTGCCGCATTTTCTGCCCACAAAGAAATCCGCAGCAGTCACAATACAGCTCTGTTGAGCTTGCTCACTACCGCGCTGTCACTCACTCATTATGTTTCTCTTGGTGCTGCAGGCTGCACTTGTGTACAGGGCTCCTGGCTGCGTTGGCACCTTTGTCTGTCCACAAAGAAATCCGCAACTGTCCCGACAGAGCTCAGTTGAGGTCACTCAGTCTCCCTCTGTCATGCGCTCATTCTGTTTGTCCTGGCACTGCAAGTGTCCCTTTTGTATGCAGCTCCTGCCTGCATTGGAGCCTTTTTCTGCCCACAAAGAAATCCACAGCAGTCCTGATAGAGCTCCGTTGAGCTCACTCAGTCCCCCTGTCTCACTCACTCATACTGTTTCTCCCACTGCTGCAAGCTGGCCTTTTCTACTGGGAACCTGCCTGCTTTGATGCCTTTTTCTGCCCACAAAGAAATCTGCAGCAGTCCTGACAACGCTCCAGTGAGTTCGCTCACTCCCCCTCCCTCACTCGCTCTCTCGTTCTGTTTCTCCCAGTGCTGCAGGCTTCCCTTTTGTACTGGGCTCTTGCATTGGGGCCTTTTTCTGCCCACAAATCAATCTGCAGCAGTCCCAACAGAGCTCAGTTGAGCTTGGTCACTCCCCCCTCTCACTCACTCGATCTTAATCTGCCCCAAACACGGATTTCCCACAGTGACCATGCTATTCTCCGTCAGGAGTGCAAAAACATGTTTTAGCCAGGATGTGAAAAATGACAGCTGTACTGTTCATAAGGAGGTGTGAAAAACTGCTGCTGTTGAAAATGTGGCGTGAAAATATTACAAATTTGCGAAGTTATAAGGGTGCATGGAAACAGTTCAACACACACACTTGTAACACAGTCATGTTATGGAGTTTCTTCACCAAATTTTCAACACAGGGCTTTTAGGACCTCTGCTCATGAACAGTGCCACTGTCATTTTCTTAACCTGTCCCGATCACTGATTTCCGACAGCAACTGCGTTATTCTGTGCCGCAACTGTGAAACCACATTTCAATCAGGATGTGAAAAATGACAGCTGTACTTGCTCATAATGAGGTGTGAAAAAATGCCACTGTTGAAAATCTGGCATGACAATATTACAAATTTGTGAAGTTACAAGGGTGTGTGGAAAGTGTGCAATGCACACTTGTAACAGTCATTTGATGGGCTATCATCACCAAATTTCAACATAGGCATTTTAGGACCTCTGTCATTTTCTTAATCTGTCCCGGACAGTGATTTCCCAAAGCGGCCGCTCTATTTTGCACCAGAAGTGCGAAAACACATTTCAGCCAGGATCTGAAAAATGACAGCTGCACTGTTCATAAGTAGGTGTGGGAAAATGGCTATGCTTGAAAATCTGGAGTGAAAATATGAATTTGCGAAGTTACGAGCGTGCGTGCAAACTGCGCAACGCACGCTCATAACACAGTCACTTTATGGAGTATCATTACCATATTTCCAACATAGCCATTTCAGGACTTCTACTCATGAACAGTGTCATTTTCATTTTCTTAATCTATCCTGAACACTGATTTTCCACAGTGACCACGCTATTCTGCGCCGGAAGTGCGAAAACACATTTACGCCAGGATGTGAATGATGACAGCTCTACTGTTCACAAGGAGGTGTGACAAAATGCCAATATTGAAAATCT
Source organism: Neoceratodus forsteri (assembly GCA_016271365.2). NCBI lineage: Eukaryota > Metazoa > Chordata > Ceratodontiformes > Ceratodontidae > Neoceratodus > Neoceratodus forsteri. The sequence continues at coordinate 219,680,434 of JADMNL010000029.1, forward strand.
GGCATGAAAATATTACAAATTCATGAAGTTACGCGCGCGCGTAGCAACTGTGCACACTCGAAAAACAGCCATTTTTTGGATTTTTTCCACCAAATTTGCAACATGGGCTTTTTTTGAGAGCCCACCTCATGAACACTGGCACTGTCATTTATTAATCATCCCCAAAGGTGATTCCATGCAGTGAGCTGCAAAATCACCTTTTGGGGCCGATTAATGCCATGACGGTTCATGAATTCATGAGGAGGGGTCCCAAAAACCCCATGTTGAAAATCTGGTGCAAAAATTCCCCAAAATGCCAGAGATATGCACTAAAGTTGAAAAATCCCTATTTATTCCATTATACAGCTTACCAGCATTTCCTCAGTTCAAGGTCGTCTTTGAAGAGTGCATACGTGTTCCCGGCCCGCTGAAGATCATTGTGCCCAGCTCCGGAGGTAAGCATGGGGTGAGGGGGGTGTGGGGAGGCAGGGTGCGCAGTGGGTGGATGCGGCTACGGGTGGGGGCAGGGAGACTACGAGGGACCATTTCATTTTTGCAGGGGAAAAAAAAAAAAGACGTCGAAGGACCATTTTTCCCTTTACAGGGGCATGTGGCATGCTGGAGTGGGCTCCCAGCATGCCACCAGAGGCTTTCTTTTGGGGGTGCCAGCAGTAGCCGATGGGGATTGGGCACCCCCATCGGCACACCAGAGGGAGTTATTATGCCGACGGGACTGGGCAACCCATTGGCAGAAATAAAAGTGGGGGGATGTTACAGAATGCCGACGGGGATTGGGGCCCCCATCGGAAATAAACATGGCGAGGGAGGGTTACATTGTTTGTGAACATGGCGGCAAGCTGCTGCCATGTTCACAAACAATATCTGTCTTTCTAGATCCCGCCCTGCAATGACAGGTCGCTCCCTCATTGCAGCAGATGGCTGACGCTGCAATGATGAGGTGGCCCCTGGTTGCAGTGGTGAAATTGTCAAAAGTTGGTGCCAAGGTTCCAAACTTGTGTCACCAGCAGCATGCAAGGGTACTGGGGACACAGGACAAGCCTTTGCAGGCTGTGGGGGCATTGGTTACAACAGTGCTGCACCTCCACAGCCTGCTTCTGAGAAAGCTGCCGTAATATGTTTCTTGTGCTGTGCGTAATCAACATAAAAAGTAAGACAATTCCTTGCAAAAAAACTGTGTTAATGCAACATTCAGGGTTCAGGCTAATGCAACAAAAGTGGGGAATCATGGCTTTAGGGTTCCCCTCCTAAACCCCCAGTGCCACCCCATTAGGCATGTATGTTTCTGGAGTGTATAGAATGGGGTGAGCTTTAGGGTTGGCAACACCTAGAAAGACTTTACCCCTGATTTGGTTTAGGGGGTTGGAAAACCTAAAGCCACATTTCCCTATTTTTGTTGCTTTAGCAGGAACTTTAAATGTTGCAAACTGATTTTTATGCAAAGAATATACAGATAGAAAGATAGAGAGATAGAGAGATAGCGAGAGAGAGAGAGAGAGAGAGATAGCGAGAGAAAGAGATAGCAAGAGAGATAGAGAGATAGATAGATATTATATATACTGTTCATTGTACTTTGTTTACTGCCTTTTATGACCGTCAACTAAGGATTTCCTTTATCTTGTCTTCTCATTAGCTGCTTCATTATGCCAAGAATGTTCATTTTAAAAACAGTGCTGGTGAAGAGATGTATTTTGATGTGAACGGTGACCCACCTGCAAGGTATGACATCCTTAACTTCCACTTGTCCCCTGATGGAACCAGCAGGTACATCAGAGTTGGTGACTTTGAGAACAAAGCCCCTGGAGGACCAGAGCTCACCATCAACGAGAGTGACATTTTGTGGAATGAAAGGTTCAGTCAGGTATTTCACAGCACAGATCTTGCTTTTATTCTTCAGACTTTCACAAATACAGTGTAGCAGTTTCTTTCTTTCTCTTCCTTCCTGTTCCCCATCTGGAGTGAATATCAACCTGTCTGTCAGGCTATCAGTCTATCGATCGATCTATCTGTCTACAGTATCTACAGACAGTATCTATCTAGCTATCTACAGACATTATCTATCTATCTATCCATCTATCTATCGTCTATCTGTCATCTTTGTCTGTCTCAGATGTCTATCTATCTGTCTGCTTTCAATGAGTGCTAATTAAGTCCACCAGGTTGAAGCTATGCACAGATATGTAGGACATTGTGACTACAAAGTCACCAAACACAAAAACACAAATGTGTTTGAAGACACACACATAGACATACACACACACCACACACACAGACACAAACACAGACACACACACACACACACACTTATCTTTGTTTATTAAACTAATAGTTTTGGACCCAGTTGGACAGGTCTGTAAATTCAACCATAGCCTAATGTACAGATATCATCCCCCCCCACGTGTTGCAGAAAGCGTACTTGCTGTTAAAAATGTTCTGAAATGGCCATCTGCTACCCACAGCATAAGAATAAGGATGGCCCCCTTTTGCCTGACACCCCGACGGTGAAACATGGAAAATTACCACTTCAGTGACAGTCGCTGTAATGGTCTGTTTCCATTTTTCACTTTCCTGCCGTGTCCTGCCCCCTTCCTGGACCAACTCCTACCTGGAGTTGAGAATCCTAAAGTCCGGGGGATGTGGGGGGCACAGACCCCCACAGAAAACACTGGGGACTTGGGCGGCATAATACCTGCCTCGGTATTGTGCTGTCGCTGTGTGGGAGGTTTATTGTAGACCGAACCTTCCGACTATAAAACTGTATATATATATATATATATATATATATATATATACACATACACACACACAACAGATTTTTTATTAAAGTTCTAGGGCCTGATTTTCAGCATCTGGTGCACAGATCACAAATGCCTGGATATTCTGTCAATTTTTGCCCAACACCTTCCACTGTCCACATCACAAACTGTCTGAAGAGAGGGGATTTCCTGGGGTGTGCTTTATAAATGAGGAGAGGGGGTATTGGACACAGAATGGTAGCAGTGACTCATAAATGAAATGTAAGTAGTGCAGGATTCTCACTATGAATAATGTGTATACTGAAGGAAACAGTCCAAGTTTGGTCATAAAATTCTTGTCAGACCTCATCTGAGCATCTGTGCAATAGTGGGGAGGTTGGGTGCACAGAGGATGGGTGTGGGTTGGAGGAGGGGACCTGACAGTGAGGGACTGTTTTCTTTGTTTCAGGTTATAATAAAAAAAAAAAAACACCACTGCGGACCATTTTCTTTTTTCACAGAGTGTAAAGAAAATGTTGGACACACTGGGGTGGGCTACAGTGTGTCCCCTGAGTTTAGGGGCTGATGTTAGCTGCATTGGGGTGGTCTCCCAGTGTGGCACCCGATGGGGGTGGGTGGGGCAGGAAAATACCAATGCAATCCGCTTTTGAATACGGAGGCACACTGGGGTGGATTCCCAGTGTGCCAAGCAATCTTGGGGGGTAACCATGCTGACAGGAGGATGGGGCACCCCCAAAGTCGGCTTGATGGTGATTGTGAGAGGTGGATGATGACAGCCGCTGCCATGTTTATGGAAATGTTACACCAGGCAAGGTACATAGAAACATAGAAGTTGCCGGCAGATAAGGACCGCAAGGCCCAGCCAGTCTGCCCATTTTTTCTACCTTATGAATGTGCTATCGGCCTTTGCTCTGTCAATGGCCTATCTATTCATACTCATCTGTATTGCTCCCTTATGCCTATCCCATGCCTGTTTGAAGCCCTGCACTGTATTCTTAACCACCACTTCCTGAGGTAGGCAGTTCCATGCATCCACCACCCTTTCTGTGAAAAATAACTTCCTCACATTACCCATTAATCGGCCTCCCTCTGATCTCATGCTGTTTCCTCTTGTCCTGCTATTTTTCTTATATTGAAACATGTTAGACTCTTCCATCTTGTTAATGCCCTTAAGATGTTTGAATGTTTCGATCATATCACCTCTCTCCCCCCCCCTTTGCTCTAGGGTATACATATTGAGCTCCATTAATCTGTCCTCATATGTCTTCTGATGCAGTCCCTGGACCATTTTAGTTGCCCTTCTCTGAACTGCATCAATTTGGTTAATGTCCTTGTGAAGGTGTGGCCTACAGTACTGCATGCAGTACTCCAGATGGGACCTAACCAGTGTCTTGTAAAGAGAGACAATTACCTCCCTCTCAGACTTGTGATACCCCTACTAATACACCCCAACATCATACTAACTTACTAAAATGCCAGCAGAATAGCCCTAATGGTCTTTCGTGTCTGTTTGTTTGGTCAGCACCCCCCCCACCCTGGGAGCCGACCTTGCTGCCCCCTCCCGCTCTCTGACTTCTCCCTTCCCAGTCCTGGATATTCTCACTGCACTGGACTTTGCTTCCAGAACCCTTCCCCTGTATCTGTCCAACCCCCTTTTGAACCCCTCCACCATCTCTGCCTCCACCAGCCCCCTGGGCAGTGCATTCCATGGCTTCACCACCCTCTCAGTGAAGTAGCACCTCCTCCTTTCTCCCCTGAATCTCCCACCCTCCAGTTTCCACCCATGCCCTCTAGTTGCCCCCTTCCTTCCTTTGGAGCACCCTGACTGCTCCTCCCTCATTAACCCCCTTCATGTACCTGAAGACCTCTATCATGTCCTCCCGGTCCCTTCTCTCTTCCAATGTGTACATATTTAGCTCTTCGAGCCTCTCCCCATAGGTTCTGTCCTCCAAGCCCCAGATCATTTTTGTTGCCCTCCTCTGGACCCTCTCCAAGAGTTCAATGTCCCTCTTCAAGTGTGGCCTCCAAAACTGCATGCAGTATTCTAGGGGCGGCCTCACCAATCAATTATACAGAGGGAGTATCACTTCCCTCCTTCTGGAGGTGATCCCCCTAGCAATGCATCCCAGCATCCTGTTGGCCTTTGCCGCTGCCCTCCTACAAGTCTCTGAGTTGGTCATCTTGACATCCACCACCACCCCCAGGTACCTCTCAGCCATCGAGACTTGTAACATTCCCACCCAGGGTGTATACTTGGCCTGGGTTTCTGTCTCCCAGGAGCAGTACCTTGCATTTCCCTGCATTGAACCTCAGCTGCCACTTTATAGACCACCTTTACAGAGCCTCCAGGTCCCCCTGTAGGGCCACCCTCCCCTCCTCCCCATCCACCACCACCCCTAGTTTTGAGTCATCCGCAAAGAGACTCACCTCACTCCTGATACCTTTCCTTATGTCAGAGATGTAGGCATTGAACAGGAGGGGCCCAAGGACTGATCCATGAGGGATCCCACTAATGACCTTCCTTGGGGATGAGACTAACCCACCAACCACGACCCTCTGGGTCCGGTCCTGGAGCCAATTGCCTATTCATCTGATCATTTGGTTCCCCACCCCACTGGTCTACCCAGGTCCAAGGCACTCATCACCCAGTCATAGAACGCCACAAGGTTTGTCTGACATGATTTCCCTGGGACAAATCCATGCTGTCTATTGTCCAGGCACCCCAACTTTTCCAGGTCCCCCCCATCCTCTCCTTGACAATGCCCTCCATCACCTTGCCCACCACCAATGTCAGGCCAATGGGCCTGTAGTTCCCTGCCACCTCCCTTGATCCCCCATTGTTGATAGGCACTATATGTGCCACCTTCCAGTCCTGGGGGACCAACCTGGACCTCAAAGAGATGCTGAAAAGCTCCGCGAGGGGTTTCGCCAGGACATCCGCCAGTTCCTTCAGCACTCTGGGATGTAATTTATCTGGCCCCGGTGCCTTCTTCATCTTAAGGGACCTGAGGGCTTCCCTCACTCTCTCTGCCATGATTTCCTATTCTGCTACCTCGTCCCCCTGCTTTGTCTTCCCCACCTCCTGTCCCTAGCCTTACCTACTGTTTCAGTGGTCTGCTTGGATGATTTCAGGTCATCATTGATGATGATGCCCAAGTCTCTTTCTTCCTTTGTGACTGCCAGCAACTCCCCTCCCAGCCTATAGGTGGCTTCAGGGTTTCTCTTCCCTATGTGCATGATCTTGCACTTCTTTGCATTAAACCCCAGCTGCCACTCTTTCAACCATTTTGCTAGTTTATCCAGACCTCTTCTCATTCTGCTCACCCCATCTGGATCATCTACTGTGTTGCAGATCTTGGTGTCATCTGCAAACAGACAAACCTTATCCTCCAGTCCATCTGCAATGACAGGGAACTCCCTCATTGCAGCAGCGAAACTGTTCCAAGTCGGTGGCACATTTTTGCAGTGCTGTCATTGACAGTGTGTTATTTCATTCGTGCCACAGAGCCCAGCCCAAAAAAGCAGTGATGCCACTGGCCACAAAATGACTGCACCTCCAAAACCTGCTACTCCACTCCAAGCTACCACAATATGTTGTCTGTGCTGCATGTGCAAGACAACATAAAAATGGCTGGCAGAAATCCTATAATTAAATTCGCTAATAGGGTCCGGCCAGGTGGCACTGAGGGTTGAGGCATTGGACGCCACACCACGCACTACGCCTATGACCCGAGTTCAGGAATGAGCTCGGGGAACTGGGGGTCAGTGGGGGACTGGGATTGAGCATCTGAGGACAGCTCTCCTGGTCCTGGGGAGGGTTCGGGGATTTCCCATTGCCCTGGCATCCCCTGGCAGAGGCTGGGGGCACTGCAGAGCATGGTGGCAGATGCCTGGGGATTGTAGCATGGCAGGGACATCTTCCGAGTGCATGTGGGAGTGCACACATGCTGGGCAGGATGTTGTTGCACATCCACGTTTCAGGGGAAAAAACTACAGAAATACCCCCTTCCTTTGGGTTAGGCGACGGCGATCAGAAACAGTCTGATTGACCTCACGCCCAACACCAGCCATCTCTCCAGTTTTCCTTGGGGTCTGGGGCTGCTCCCAAGGGCCGGTGGAGTGCCCAGTCCCCGCATACCCAACGTAGCCCAGAGTAGTCAGTTCAGGTGGCCAAACATGAGATTACACACTCCTTTTGCAGTCGAGTAGCTACAAATTCAACTTGGGTTACCCCAGGTTGTGCTTTTTTAATGATGTCATTTTATACTGGTGTTGTTTTGAGTTTGTGTTTCTGGAAAGCATTACTTACTGTGAATGTGGTTTTGTAACACATTTATTTACTCAGGAAAGCATACCTCTCAACTTCTCAGCATTATACTGGCAGCCTATACTGGCAGGATGGTCTGCATCTGTCCAGGTAGGGAACAAGTCTTTTGAGCAATAAGTTTAAATGCTTCATTGGCAAGCTTTTAAACTAGTCAAAGGGGGAGGCACTGATAAGCAGCAGGAAAATCCCAGCCTCTCCCTACAAAACAGGGTACTAAATGAGAAAAAGACCGAGGTAGAAAGGTCACTGGGGGATGCTGCAACAGAAGGTAAAGCCATCAAAAATGGAGAGCAATGAGTACCAATGCCCGTAGGGCTGGGTAACAAGCTTCCTGAATTAGTGACCTTGATGGAGGAGGAACATCTGGATATCGTGGCAGTCACAGAAACATGGTACACAAAAACCATGACTGGGATGTAAACATACCAGGATACACTATCTACAGGAGGGACAGGGAGGGTAAAGAGAGGAGGAGTAGCTTTACATAAGGGAAGGAATAAAAGCAACAGAACAAAAGGGTAAACAGGGAGGAGAAGAAGCACTGTAGGTAAATTTGGAGACAGGCAATGGCACCACAATCTGCACAGGGGTTGTATACAGACCCCCTTCTCAGGGGGAGGAAATGGACAAGGAAATGATAGAAAGTATACTTAGAATGGCAGAAAAAGGGGAGATATACCTGATGGGTGATCTGAATATGCCAGATGTTAACTGGAGTGCAGTTGCAGCAGCCACTTCGAAGAGTGGGGTTATTCTAGATGCCCTACAGGGGGCATGCCTTAGACAACTAGTATTGGAGCCCACTCGAGAGGGAGCAATCTTAGACCTGGTTCTCTCAAATGGAGATGGAGAGAGGATCACAGATGTAGAAGTGGGTAGCCATGTGGAACTAGCGACCATTGAACAGTATGGTTCACAATAAACACAGCAATAGAGTCAAGCCATACAAAGGCAAAAGTACTGGACTTTAGGAGGACTGACTTTGCTAAAATGGGTGAGTGCCTAAGGAATGCACTAGCAAATGGGCAGGAAGGAGGGTGGAAGAACAATGGGGAATAATAAAACTGCCATCACAGAGGTAACGAGCCTTGTGTGAAGCAATAAACAAAACAAAACGATGTAAGAAACCACTATGGTTCTCAAAGGAAGTGGCAGTGAAGGTTCAAGAGAAAAGAAAGCATTCAGGAAGTACAAGGAATCGCAGAAGGAGCAGGACAGGAACTGTATCAGTTAAAGCAAAAGGAGGCTGGGAAGGCAGTCAGAACAGCACAGGCCCAAACCGAGGAAAAGATAGCCAACTCAGTTAAGAAGGGGGATAAAACCTTTTATAGGTACATCAGGGAGTGAAGGAAGACCAAAGGAGGGATAGTGAGGCTTAATAAAGGGAGGAGGATGGGCAGAGGAGACTGTGAAAAGGCAGAGATACTAAACAAATATTTTTGCTCAGTATTTACAAATGAAGAGGGGAGGTACCTAAAACAAACAGTAGAAACACTCTGGATACAGAAGTTGATATCGCCCATTTACAGAAGAAAGGGTTCTGAAAGACTCTTAAAACTGAAGGTGGACAAAGCAATGGGGCCTGATGGGATTCATCCCAGAATTCTAAAAGAACTAAGGGTAGAACTAGTGACACCACTGAGCTACCCTTTTAACAAATCATGGGAGGATGGGGTGGTACCTGAGGACTGGAGGAGGGCAGATGTGATTCCCCTTCACAAAAGTGGGAGCAAGGCAGAAGCAGGAAACTACAGACCTGTTAGTTTAACTCTCAGTGATAGGGAAATGATGGAATCACTTCTGAAGGAAAGAATTGTCGAGTATCTAGAGGCCAGAGGGGCACAGGACCCAAGGCAGCATGGATTCACAGCAGGAAGGTCATGCCAGAAGAATCTGATAGATTTCTTTGACTGGGTGACCAAAGTAGTAGATCAGGGAGGGCTGTGGACATGGTCTACCTAGACTTTAGCAAGGCATTTGACACAGTCCCACACAAAAGATTATATACAAGTTAGCCAGCCTGGGAGTGGGTCCCAAGATGACAGCCTGGGTAAAGAATTGTCTGGAGAATGGACACAGAGAGTAATAGAAAATGGAGTCACTCAGAAGAAATGAGGGTTACTAGTGGGTACCTAGGGTTCGTTATTAGGACCGGTCCTCTTCAATGTCTTTATAAGCGACATTGCAGAGGGACTGGAAGGAAAAGTATGTCTCTTTGCAGATGACACAAAGATCTGCAACAGAGTTGATGCACAGGGTGGGGTGGAAAGGATGAGAAGGGACTTGGCAAGGTTAGAGGAATGGTCAAATGTATGGCAGCTTAGATTCAATGCTAAGAAGTGCAAGGTAATGCACCTGGGAAACAAAAACCAGGGAAGAGTACACAATGGGGGGTGAGATACTAACAACAACAAAAATGGAAAGGGACCTGGGGGTAGTCATATCAGATGACCTAAAGGTGGGCAAGCAATGTGAGAGGGCAGCAAGGAGGGCTGGGGGGATACTGGGATGCATAGGCAGAGGCATCAATAGTAGAAAACAGGAAGTTGTTATTCTTCTGTACAGACAGTTGGTGAGTCCCCATCTGGAGTACTGTGTGCAGTTCTGGAGACCCAATCACCGCAAAGACAGACAGGATGGAAGCTGTCCAGAGGAGGGCAACTAAAATGGTGCAGGGTCTGCACCAAAAGACATATGAAGAGAGACGAAAGGAGCTTAATATGTATAGCCTCGAGGAAAGGAGGGAGAGGGGGGACATGATAGAAACATTCATGTACCTCAAAGGAATCAACAAAGTCCAAGAGGGTAGCATCTTTCAACAAAAGAGGTGTGAAAGAACAAGGGGGCACAATTTGAAGATGGGGGGTGGCTCAGAGGTAATTTAAGGAAGTATTTTTTCACAGAGAGGGTTGTGGATGCATGGAACGGCCTTCCGGAGGAGGTTGTGGGTCAAAAACAGTGGTTGAATTCAAGCATGCATGGAACAGCCATAAGGCCATTCTAGGGGGTGGGGGTAGGAAGAAGTAGGCTGCTGGTTAACTAGGATCAGCAGCTTATCCAGTAGGTAGGGAAATGGGCAGACTGGGTGGGCCAAGCGGTCCTTATCTGCCATCAATTTCTATGTTTCTATTAAAAATCATAGCACTGGTCATAAAAAATCATAACAAAGGGCCAGAATGTGTAGCACTTTCTCATTTAAACAATGGTATGTCTGTAACCCCCAAGGGCGCTATCCTAGGCTATTGTCCCACCTGCCCTAACTGTAGCAGGGTGAGGGGCCTAGATCCTAGCATGGGTGCCTCCACCCAGAGGTCAGGGTTAGAACAGTCAAGGTTGATTTGGTCACAGCCCTCTGGGTTGCTGCAACCCCCCTTTCTTCCCACTAGTGGCCCACGCAGTTCACTGTCAGTGTCCTTACCATATACACGTGTCTCCTGGTCCTAACCAGTCAGCTTACTCCGGGACCCCCTGGAAAGTAAGGTACAGTTATGCCACATTCACTGTGCAGTATTCCACTAGTAATACACAGGCTAGCCAGAGTACTTTTGCAAACAAGCAATCTGATTTATTTGAGAGGGAGGGTAGAACAAGGACCGGGGGAGAACAGGTTGATTAGCTTACCACTACAGTATATAGAAATCTACCTAGGGCTCTGTGCACAGGCCTAACCTACTAGTTACTGTCTATGGGTACCCAAGCCCTAATGGCTAGTTCCTCAATGCAGCTGGTAGGGGCCCTGACACAATGAGCATTTAATTCCTGAGCAGATCAGATGGAGCCAGAAAGCTCAATTAGTGCAGTCAGCAATATAACAAAATGATTTTTCCTTCGTTTGTAAGCTTTAACAGGGAGCTACCCTGATCCAGTACTCACAACTCCAGCAGATAACCACTCCTTCACCACTTGCAGGACTGAGCCTGAGCTTCAAAGGCCTCCTCACACATTTATATGGAAAACAACAGAGGGGTACCATACCAGGCAGTTGCTTCCAGGTCCCGGCCGAACTCACAGCAAATGCGGGCGTTTCACTGCAGCCTCAATGTCCTGACAGACCGAGCGCGATTCAGCAGATTCTCCAGTCCTCTTCAGGTGAAGCCTGGTAGGTAGCTGTGCTTATACACAGCCTCCTCTGACCACAAGCCTGCGGATTTAATTTGTGGGTGGCTGGCAATATAAATGGCTGCCTCAGGCCTTTCACGCGCTTCCGGCACGAACACTCAATGGCTCAGAAGCTCAGAGCTCCCTTCTTCTTCACAGTCACAATGCCTCTGACCCTAACATCATGGGGGGCAATCCTCACAGCTCGGGCGCTCCCCAACCTCATTGGCTGGTCACACATGCCAGTCACTTATTCTAGCCCTCAGTGGTGCGAAAAGACCCATAATGCCACGTCCAGGAATTGCAAGCTGTGTCCCATTGGTCATCTGGCTCCTTCCAGAGTCCTGATTCCAGGTTGGTCACCTCCACTCCACTTCCAGTGCCCCTTTAGCTGCTATTGGACCCTCCCCACAGTCCGGGTCCAATATGGAGGGGACCGACACAAAGTCCCAGCTGCAACAAGAAGAGTTGATACTGCAATTGTACTAATACCATATATGTTCTTAAGGGAACAACCACATCTTTCAGATGGACTCCTCAGCATTCCTAGTGACTGCAGAAATGGAGGATCAGGCAGGATTCCAGGGCGGGATTCGAGCAGGGAAACCCAGTCCCCTAATTTGTACCACTAAAGCCTGTGAGCAGGCAGCTCTTAAAGAGGCAGTACTGGGGCTTTAAAGCACTCAACGCCTGCATTTATGACTTTTGTGAACACCAGCCAGGCATGGAGAATTTAAGTAAGCTCGGAAAGACTTCAAGGAACCTCTATTAATTAGGGGGTTACACCTTCTGGCTTGGAAAGAACTTAAGTCTGCGGCTATGGTCATCCTTAAATCACTTTAAGGCAAACAATTTAATTAACATTATATCACACTTTTAGATTACATGCCTGGATACTATATTCAGTTTACAGGTTTATGCAACATTACATACACACATAACATTTTCTTTTTGAATCAGGTCATTACCTCTGCCCATGACACCTGAAAAGAGGGGGCCCTTCCTATCAGCTACTGGCAGGCTAACTGGGTAGGGGTACCACACTCGAGGGTATACTAACAGGCTGGAGTCATCCCCAAAGCTAGCTTAGGCAAGGAGCTCAGGGACACATACACCCTTTATGGACCACATTTAGGCAGATCCACAGGCTGACCCAGTGACTTCTAACTCAACTTACTACAGGTCGTATTTCGGCTGGAGCGCCTAGGGGTCTCAGAAAACCCTGCCACAGGCCCCACTCTGTTTCAGCCTCATTGAGGTTAGTGGGGAACCTCCACAGGGGAAAAGGACCCAGTGTCCATAGTACTTTTGGGGCATGACCCTATATCAGGACCCACACTACTTAGCTCAGCTGGGACTGTACAGGCAATAGTAAGAAACCCTCAGGCATTCAAAGTATTCTACAGGTCCAGCATATCACTGGTTTGTTCCTCCACATCACTTCCTTCTTCTGAAAAGTCAGATAGTTCAGCCAGACCAGACAGTTCAGCCAGGCTCAAAGACCCCACCCCTTGGGCTTTGCTGCTACCCAATTCATCCTCTGGAAGCATTGGTTCCGGAGACAAAGCTGGGGGCTCAGACAGTCCAGAAAGCCCAACCTCATCTCCAGAGTTAACGAGGGGGTTGCCCTGAAACAGTTGGTTCAGTTCATAAGAGGGATAATATTCAATATTATTTTAATTGTCTTCACACACAGATTGGTGATCATCATCATCAGAGGGTTTGGACAAGGCCCTCTTATTTGGCTTTGTTGAAGAATCAAGTGGTCTGGGTTTCTTCTTGGCAAGATCTAGTCATAGGCCTAGAGGGATGGGAGGTTCAGCTTCAATCAAGATTTGCCCGATTGGCAGCAGATGATTTCTGTGTATAGTTTTCACATCTTTGAATTGTTTCAGGCTGCACTTTATATACAGGTAAATCTGCCAGTTTTCCATGACAATATGAGGAGGTGATGCCATCTATCAGCAATCTTATGTTTGCCATGCAGTCCCAAATTCCTCAATACACTCTATCCCTCTCTAGTTCCATTGCTTTCACTTTCTTCTCATACTCTCCTTGTTGGCCAGGTTTCGTTTAGCAGCCATAGTCTGGGCCAGTTGGTAGGCATGGTTCAATTGGCTTCAACTTCTGTACATACTGTAGATGATTTTCTGCTCGCACCTCATCAAGGGAAACTCGAACACACATCCACTGGCAGTCTAGCCTCTCTCCCAAACATTAGCCTGTACGGGAAAATCCAGTGGCATCATTTTTGGTGCAGTTATAAGCATGAACCAGGGTGCTAATCTGCTGGCTCCATCTACGCTTATCTTTGGGTTGCAGTGTGCCCAACATGTCGAGCAATGTGCGGTTAAACCTTTCAGGTTGGGGATCTCCCTTGGGATGGTATGGGGTGGTTCTTGATTTTCGTACCCCCCACAAAGATAGCATCTCTTTAATCAGGTGGCTCTCAAAGTCCCTCCCCTGGTCAGAATGGATTCTCTGAGGGGCTCCGTAGTGGATAAAGAAGTTCTCAACTAGTACTTTAGCCACCGTAGTTGCTTTCTGATCTTTGGTAGAAAAAGCCTGAGCATACCGGGTAAAATAATCAGTGACTACCAATACGTTACTGAAGTTTTTTTGATCTGGTTCTAAACTCAGGAAATCAATGCAGACCAGTTCCATAGGGGCACTGGTAGTAATATTGACCATGGGGGTGGCTCTCTGAGGTAGGGCTTTTCTTTGCAAACAGCAGCCACAGGTCTTAACATACTGCTCCACATCTGCACTCATTTTTGGCCAGTAGAATCGGGTCCATACCAGGTCAAGAGTTTGGTCTATGCCTAGATGCCCCATGTGATTATGCAGGGACCTCAAAACCAGTTCTCTAAAAGCAGTGGGCAGTACCAGTTGTTGTTTGTCTACCTGGCCCTCTTTGTCCACAGTTTCTCTGTATAGTAGTTGGTTAATCAGTTTTAACTTTGACCCTTCTTTGTATAACAAGGCAGTTCTCCGATCAGTGGAACGCAACTTGGACACGTCCCTCCCATACTGCAAATCCTCCACAGCCGTCTTTATCATAGGGTCTCGGGACTGAGCCCATTGAAGACTATCATTGTCGAATTGGGGCAATGAACTACTGTCTAAAGCAGAAAAATGACAGTAAGCAGCAGGTATGCAGTTCTTGGATGGCCCCAAGCAATCCACCATGCAGTCTACAGCATCAGGAGACACCTGTTCCTCCTTGTCAAATTTTTGGCAAAGGGCTCTTATGTCAGGTTCTGACAGCCTGACCCAGTCAGTTTGTGGAACAGGCCTCTGAGAGAGAGCATCCGCATCTATATGGTTTAGGCCTGCTCTGTACTCAACAGCATAGTCGTAGGTGGCCAATGCAGAGAGCCACCTATGGCCAGTGGCATCTAACTTGGCTGAGGTCTGCAGATAGGTCAGAGGATTGTTATCAGTCTTTACTAATATCTTGGCACCATACAAATAGTCATGAAATTGATCAACAATGGCCCACTTCAGAGCCAGAAACTCTAATTTGTGCACTGGATAATTTTTTTCTGAAGGAGTCAGACTTCTGCTGGCAAAAGCTAAAAGTCTCAGCCCACTCGAGTGCTCCTGATATAACACAGCCCTCAATCCTTGTAGACTGGCATCAGCATGGAGAACGTACAGCCTGGCCGGGTCAGCATAGGCCAGCACTGGGGCATGGGTAAGCTGATAGATGATGTCATAGAAAGCTTCCTCATACTCAGTAGTCCAGCGGCTTCCAAACACATCATTCGGTCGAAAACACTTCTTTTCTGTCTCACAGTGCACACTTTTCTTATACTTCTTGTGCGTGGGAGGGTACCCCTGAGTAAGGTTGAGGAGGGGGGCGGATCACTCTAGAATAATCTTTGACAAACCGCCTATAATATCCACAAAACCCCAGGAACCGTTGCAGCTTTTCCAAATTCTTTGGCTGGGGCCAGGTAGTCAAAGCCTCCACTTTGCTGGGGTCAGTCTCTATGCCTTCAGTGGATACTATGTGGCCCACATACTTTACAGAAGTTTAGAAGAAGTGGCACTTGTCTATAGATAGCTTGAGACCGAAATCCTCCAGCCGATCCAGGACCTTGAACAATCAATGTTCATGTTCTTCCAACGAGCGGCCAAACACTATGACATCATATAAGTAGACCAAACACTCGAGCAAATTCATGTCCCCCACAGCACATTCCATCAGGCTCTGAAAAGTAGCTAGGGCACCTGAAATCCCTTGAGGCATCCGGATGAACTCATAGAAACCCAGAGGACAAATTAATGCAGTCTTCTCTCGGTCCTCATGGGCCATTGGGATCTGATAGTACCCACTGCGGAGGTCTAACACAGAGAACCACTTACTGCCATTTAAACAATCCAAGGCGTCCTGTATGTGTGGCATGGTATACTGGTCTGGGATGGTCCGCCAATTCAAAGTACGGTAATCTACACACATCCAAACTGCCCCATTCTATTTCCTCACCACTACAATGGGGGAAGCATAAGGGCTCCTGGACTCTTGTATCACACCAGCAGTGAGCATCTCTTCCAAATGCCGCCTCACATAGTCTATGTCAGCCGGGGCCAGGTGCCGAAATATCTCTCTAAAAGGCCTTTCATCATGCAGCCGGATGTGGTGCTCAGCCCCTTGCACACATCCCACTTCCCATTCTTTTAGGGAAAATACTTGGTCTCTGGTGGCTAGCTTCACTGATTCTCACTTTCCATTCAGCAGGCAATGGGAGCACCAAAATCAACAAGTCGGGTGTTACTCTGTCATCTTTCATGAACTCGCCCTTATTAGGCAGCACTGCAGTATCTGCACAATGTACACTTGCCAAGGTGCACCCTCTTCTTATTCGAATCTCCTTGTTGGACACATTATGAACTTGAACCACCACCCTCTTGACGTAAGCATGGGCTCTAGCCGGCAAAATACTGGGTTTGACCAGCAGTCCTTCAGGCAATATATTCCCTTCCCCAGTGCATCCAACATCAATAACTTATTCTTAACATCTGTTCTCAGTCAGACTTCCCCTTGCAAAACATACTGGGCATTCGCGGTAAGTATCACCGGTACCGGGTCCTTCTTCCATACTACGCCCACCAGGCCTTCAGGTTCCTCCTGACTAACCTTCTTCCTGAGTTTCTGAGAACTTTTGGATCACAGCGGGTATTCTTAGGGCTTGCCCGGTCCTAAACGCTTGCTTTTCTGAACACAATTGGGCTAATCGACCAAACAAAAAAGCATTGGTCCCAATCAACAGGGGTACTCTATCATACAGTCCAGTGGGGGGGGCTAACTAAAGCCAAGGTTTCCACCTATTCATCCACTCCAACCACAGAGGTAGGAAATGACAACCAGATCTGGATGTACCCCAGATACGGATAAGCCTTGTCACTTAGGCCCCATACATGTAGGCCATCCAAGGGTTGTAGTGACACCTCGGGTAGATGGGTCTGATACCAGTCCTAGAACATGATGGTTACCTGAGAGCCACTATCTAATACAGCTCAGGTGGGAATCCCATTTACTCACACTGGGGCCTCCATTGAGGGCCCGATCACATCAGACCATTCAGGAGGCACAGTCTTGACAGTTGCTTGGGCATTGGCCCAGGTCGCAAAACCCTTCCTGGGGGTTCGACGTGGGCCCTCATGTCAAGTGACCAGTCTACTGTTGACCTCTCCTTAAATTCTCCGGCAGCTGGCACTCAGGCTGAAAGTGTCCATCCTCCCACAATGGTAGCAAAACTTGGGGTCCCGGGTCTCTATTGGAGGAGTACTTTGTCTGCTGGGGCCCTCTGGAGGTGAGGGGTTCCCTGGGCTAGAACATTGGTTTCTAAATGACTCAGGTTCCTCAGACCTAACAGGGTGGGTAGTGGACCGCCTCAAACCTCACCAATTCTCCAAGTTTCTAACTCGGCCTCAACTTGCTTTCTACTTGGGGTCAGAGGAAATGGCACGCACCCCCACATCACCTTGGAATTCTGGGGACGATCAGGCCTCCCTGAAAGGTGGGTCTCACAGGGCACTAGACTCAGGGGTTTGGCTCGGTTCACAGCTCCCACATAGGGTTCCCACCCCTCCTCATCAGTCTCCACTTCTCTAATCTCCCTCATCAATTGATTGTATTCAGCGGGCAGCCTGCCTATCATGTAACTTAAATTTTAACAATATCACACTAGAAAATCTAGCAGACTTCAAAACATGTTCCAACCTGACCTGGTTCAAGGCCATGGCTGTGATCCCCTTCCGATAGGCTTTTGCAAGACCGGTCCCACCCTAGTAACAAAAAGTGACAGTTTCTCATTTCTCCATTGCTTGGCAGACTGAACTCATAATAAGTCTTCCCAGTCTCTGTACTCCCAAACACTCCTCCAAAGCAGCAAGATACTCGGCTGCGGTGGCTTTGCTAGTGGACCGTAAGAACCTAATGGCTTCTAAAGCGGGCCCTGCAGATTCCATCAATCGCTTTTCTCCCTCAGAGCATTGCCACCCTGAACTAAGGGGTGGCATAATCCATCCATGCCTCCAAGTCATCCTCCCCTGAAGGCACCGGCACTGTGCCAGAAAAGTTTCAGCCTTTGTAAGAATCAAACTGTAGGGGGAACCACTAGGGCAGTGGAGCCAAATAGAACTCTTGGGGGACAGGAGGTACCTGGGAAACCTGGGGGTGGTGTGCACTAGAGGTCCAATGCTTGCAGCAACTCCTCGGTAGTCCTCCTACAGCCAGCAATTTAAGCAGTTTATCTTTGAAACTATTAGTCTGAGGGGACCCCCTAGGAGTGACTGACCCACTCCGAATGTGAACAAGCCTCCACCTCTGTGGAGCACCCTCCAGGTAAATCACTGAGGGTACCCTCTCGGGGTCGATGGCCACACTACACAAAAGTAACACCTGCAGGGTCTGATCGAGCAGGTCAGCCATACGCCCCTTCACCTCCGCCTTGCCTAAACATTTAACATGCTCCGCTGTAGAAATACTGTCAGCGGTCGGTGTCCGCAGAGGCACATCTAGTAGTAACACAATTCTCTGGGAGTCCAGCTCTTCGGCTTCACCCCACCCCATCAGTTTGTGTACCATAGTCTTAATAGGGTCCAGCTTAATTTTTTCCATAATATCCCCCTCCAGTTTTCCCATCAGATTTTCCATTTTTATGCACCTCACCCACTTGGCCACTAGGGGACGCTAATTCCAGCAGTGCCTCCACTTTGTAACCCCGAGGAGCACTATCCTAAGGGCTACTGTCCCGCCTTACTCTAACTGTAGCAGAGTGAGGGGCCCAGATCTGGATGGTGCCTCCACCCAGAGGTCTAGGAACAGTCAAGGTTGACTCAGTCACAGCCTCTGGGTTGCTGCAACTCTTTCTTCCCACTAGTGGCCCACGCAGTTCACTGTCAGTGTCCTTACCATATACACATGTCCCCTGGTCCCAACCAGTCAACGCTTGTTCCAATCCTGGAAAGTAAGGTACAGAGGAACCACATTCATCAGCAGTATTCCACCAGTATTACACAGGCTAGCCGAGGCCCTTTTGCAAACAAGCGATCTGATTTATTTGAGGGGGTAGAAAAGGACTGGGGAGATCAGGTTGATTAGCTTACCACTACAGTATATTGAAATCTAACTAGGGCTCTGTGCACAGCCTAACCTACTTAGTTACTGTCTATGGGTACCCAAGCCCCATGGCTAGTTCCTCGATGCAGCTGGTTGGGGCCCTGACATAACGAGCATTTAATTCTGAGCAGATCAGATGGAGCCAGAAAGCTCAATTAGTAGTCAGCAATATAACAAAATGTTTTTCCTTTGTTTGTAAGCTTTAACGGGAGCTACCCTGATCCAGTACTCACAACTCCAGCAGATATCCACCTTCACCACTTGCAGGACCGAGCCTGAGCTTCAAAGTACCCTCACACATTTATATGGAAACAACAGAGGGGTACCATACCAGGCAGCTGCTTCCAGGACCCGACCGAACTCACAGCAAATGCGGGCATTTCACTGCAGCCTCAACGTCCTGACAGACCGAGCGCGATTCAGCAGATTCTCCAGTCCTCTTCAGGTGAAGCCTGGTAGGTAGCTGTACTTATACACAGCCTCCTCTGACCGCAAGTCTGCGGATTTAATTTGTGGGTTGCTGGCAATATAAACGGCTGCCTCAGGCCTTTCACGCGCTTCCCTCACGAACACTCAACGCGAGAAGCTCAGAGCTCCTCTTCTTCACAGTCACAACGCCTGACCCTAACAGCATGGGGCAATCCTCACAGCTCGGGCGCTCCCCAACCTCATTGGCTGTTCACACATGCCAGTCACTTATTCTAGCCGTCAGTGGTGCAAAAAGGTGCCATGACCCATAATGCCACGTCCAGGAATTACAAGCTGTTTCCCCATTGGTCATCTAGCTCCTTCCACAGTCCTGATTCCAGGTTGGTCACCTCCACTCCACTTCCAGTGCCCCTTTAGCTGCTATTGGACACCCTCCCTCACAGTCCAGGTCCAATATGGAGGGGCACGACACAAAGTCCCAGCTGCATCACAAAAGAGTTAGACAAGCTGCAATTGTACTAGTACCATATATGTTCTTAAGGGAACAACCACATCTTTCAGATGGGCTCCCTCAGCACTCCTAGCGGCTGCAGAAATGGAGCGATCAGGCAGAGTCCAGGGCAGGATTCGAGCAGAAACCCCAGTCCCCTTATTTGTACCACTAAAGCCTGCGACAGGCAGCTCTTAAGAGGCAGTACTGGAGGCTTTAAAAGCACTCACAACGCCCGCATTTAACGACTTTACGCCGAACACCAGCCAGGCATGGAGCCTTTAAGCAAGCTTCGGGAAAGGCTGCAAGGAATCCCCATTAATTTGGGGGTTACATGTCTACAGACAGTGGCCCCATATAGTTAGTGATAAGGAATGTTCCTATCAACCTAGTTCAATGATTTAATACTTTGTGTGTCCAGAAATAGCTCTAGCGTTATTAAGAAAATCAGTTAAACTTTGCTGAGAGGGATACATTTAAGACTGAAAATCATAGTGCTATGTGGAATTAATAGCAGTTGAGATGTATGCAGGAAAGCATACCTGACATGTGGCATCTCATTTTCTGTGGGTCCTACTTTATCCCTTTTTAAAGTACACTGGACTGACCTTAAGGGTTAAATAACTTGCTTAGGGTCACACAGTGAAATATGTGGCTAAGGTGGGATTTGAACCAAAAGGTTTGCATGCAGTTAGACGAGGATTGTTTAAGTCCCTTGACCTCTGGGTTATGGACCCAGCATCCTAGCCCTGAAAAACTCTGCTTCCCTTAATGTGATGTTGATGGAGCATTTTTTGATCAGGTTCAGTTTAGTGCTACTGTGCAAGAGATATCACGGGGCGGAGTCTGTGGATAAGGGACATCATCCCGAAGAGAGTTCTGAAATCTTCCTGTCTCTCCAGTTGGAATGGAAGTAGTACCTTTCTGTAGGATGCTTCAAGTTGTATCTGTCAAACAGAACCGCCAACTGTTTTGCTTCTTTTTCCTTTTCCAGGTGCCACGTTCCGTCTGCAGTGAAAGCTGTCCTCCTGGATACCGAAAGGTTTCTCGTCGAGGGCAACCCCTCTGTTGCTTTGACTGTACACCCTGTTCTAAGGGGGAAATCA
This sequence comes from Neoceratodus forsteri, assembly GCA_016271365.2. Classification (NCBI taxonomy): domain Eukaryota; kingdom Metazoa; phylum Chordata; order Ceratodontiformes; family Ceratodontidae; genus Neoceratodus; species Neoceratodus forsteri. The sequence continues at coordinate 219,701,267 of JADMNL010000029.1, forward strand.
CCAACAAAACTGGTAAATGATATAGATTGTTATACAACTGGTTTGAAAATAAATCTGAGATGATACACGTGTTCTTTTGGTCAATATAAGCAAGATAAATAACGCTGGTCACTGAGCTTGCTCTGAAATGTATCTTACTCACTTTGGTCACACTGAGCATGCTTAGAAATGTATTCTCACATGTGAAGATACATTTCTGAGCATGCTCAGTGAGCATCTTCTTGTATTTTCCCCCAGGATGCCTATGAAAATGAACTATGATGGCTCAGTAGGCCTTTCCTGCTAAAACTCTTTCAATAAATAAAATGTGAGATGCCATTTATTTTTTCATTGAATATACAGTATGCAGTTCACATTTTTTACTTTTCTACTTTTGTAACTTTTTGCCATTTCTATCACAAACCACCTAAACACACGTTGTATAAATCAAACATGCTATGGACTGACTCATTATGATATTTTGTTTATTTAAAGGGTATTGGTCTATTGCTGTCTATCTCATAGCTTCACCACTTGTGAGATATCAGCAGACAAATACCTTCTCATGAAGATACAAATTATATCTTCAGCCACCCCATGTCATATCCCCTCTGTAACACACCAACATAGGGCAGACTAAGATAAGGATATTTCCAGACTGTCGCCAGCTAGAGGTAAGACCAATACATTTTTAAGAGAGTTTTTCATGGGCTTGTAAACCATTCTGGGCATCGTTCATAAATGCTCCTCATCAATATACTGTACAGTAATTACTGGTTAAGGTTTTTATTAACCTAAAACTAGTTGCTTTCGTACTTCATAAAACATGCTTATGCTCTCACAAATGTGTATTATGGATCACAGACCCATGCACCACTCCACCATGCTTATCAGAATTTCTCTTTTCTCAAAGCCATAATTACACAAAATAAAGTTATGGACAGTGTTGTTCACAATTTTACTACACCGCCTTGGTGTGTAATGTAAGCAGTAACCCACAACAGGGTGTGTATTTAGTGGAGATTAATCAGCACCCTGGGTGCGTTGTGAGGCACGAGGCCACAGTTCGAGTGTCCTCACAGCACCCAGAGTGTTGATTAATCCCCAATAATCACACACCCTGGAGTGGGTTACTGCACTTATAACATGGGGTGACACCAGAGGTAAAAAAAAGAGAAAAGCATGATTACTTGATACAAACAGAGGAATTTTTATGTTGCTTGCAGGCATGTGCAAGAAACATAGTGCCATCATCAGAGTTTTCGGAGGTGTGGCACCCTGTCTTCCAATTCAGTCAGTGTGTTTGCAGGCACGGCCCCAGTTCCCCAATGACTGCTGCAGCTGTCTATGACAGCAGTTGAAAATGCAGTGGCATACATTTGAAAGGGAGAGCTCCGCTTCAGTGAGCAGCGTGCCTCACACACACACACACAAAACTTGGTCTGCTTATTCCGATCCATGAACAGGCTGAGTCATACCATAAGTAATTCTGAAAGAAAAATACAATTACTATTCATTACTTTTTCTCTTGCAGCTGGAATAAAAAATATGCTTGTTTTTAACAATGATTAAAGATAAAGGCATAATTAGGAATATAATCAAAGGAAATAAATTGACTGAGCACTCGACACTCAGCAATCAGAAAACCGCTGTTCTCGGGCTTAAACAATTAAGACAGCCAGCAAATTAATCACATGGCTAATTTAGCATTGCCTTTGCGCTTGACTTTAATTATTATTACATCGGTAGACACTCGGCGATGGGTCGAGAGAGATTGGCACTCTGAAGCATATGTTTTTCTAATCTGACATGCATATTTCTATACATATGAATCTGTATGCTTATCTTTACAAAACATTTCGCTGTGGCTGCAGTGAACAAAGTCTGAGAAGCTAAAACCGATAATGCTGACTAAGGAACAGGCGCCTTTGCCGATATCGATTTATTATGACACTAGAAGGGAAACGTGGTAGTCGGCCTGGCTGGAAGAAGAGCACACCAAGTTGTGTAAAATAATAATTAGCACTTAACACTCAGCACCCTTTGCAAAACGTAATGCTCTGCAAGAAATGTATATAGTGAATGGAACTGCTCAAAGATCAAACTGATTTTATGATTACTTAAAACCAAGGGGAAATTAACTTTTGTATTTTGCACAGAAAACCTAATACTTTTTTGCATGTATTTATAGTATTAATACACCATCCAAGGCGAATGGTTTCAGCTTTCTACTTCCTTTTTTTGTGTAATATGTAGAAGGCATTTCAGGTTGACAGAACCTTGTGTGCCTTTCACGAGGACAAATAATGCAATTTCCTCAAATTCTACTGTTGCTATCACATTTATAAGTGCAGTAATGGGTTGGCTTCACCGGATTTAAAATGAAAAGGTTGTGCGCCCCTGGGGATCGGGCAATGAAAGCAGACATATTTTATATTCATTCACTAAGATTACACACAGATATGAGACACATTTGTCTTTTCAGTATAAAATGAGTTATGTAATTATTTACTGGGAAGCTGCCTCATAGAACATTAGCGTTATCTGGCAGTCATTTTTGTCGAAAACAAACCAAACATGTTAATTAGAAACTCCAATTGAATATGATAATGCTCGTTTTGTACCTCATTAAGGGGCAAGGAATGTAAGAAGTTGAGAGAGAAAATGTAGAGATGTGGTGTGTGTGTGTGTGTGTGTGTGTGAGAGATACTAAGCCAGTGGGTTACTTATATCAACTCCATAAGTGAAGAAACCCACCCACTCTTACACCCCAGTGGACCAAGTCTTTATTATTTGCCTTACGTAAACATTAGGCTAACATGTTTTGAATGCCCAAAACAGAGGGTTGACATAGTGATGCAAAAAGAGGGTGTGACATCAGTTGCTGTGGCTCGAGAACAATCACACACATTATCTCTCTTGCCCTATATCAGTGTTGTGACTAATGTTTGGCAGCAGGGTTTATTTAATAAATATAAAAAAAAATATTTTCAGATAAAGAAGATCCACTATTCATCACAGTTCCTAGTATTCATGTGAACCTCTCGCTCCCACTGTTATCACATCACAGTCTTCTACAAAGTAAATTCATCTGAACAGGAGGACTTTCTTCTTGTAGTAAGGCAAGCTGAATTTTCATGGTGTGTTTTAGCATGTATTATGTGGGAGAGAATACTTGGAGACATACCAGGGAAGTGTAGTGCCGCACTATTCAGATCAGTGACTTGTAACAGCAAAAGAGTAACCAGCACCTGTGATCTGCTAAGACATCTCTTAGAATCACTTTTAAAAGTCATTGCTATGATATGCAAAAGAAGGGCGCATACCTTGTTTCCTGTCATTAGATGAGGCGTTGTTTTATTTATTTATTCCGGCATGTAAAAAGTGCTGCTTTTACAAACAAACAAAGGGACAGACAAGCATGGCATCCATTAAAATCTAGGAGCTTGCATCTTCCTGTTCTCCATTCACATAAACATAGTGGCAGCAGTTTTCAAGCATGGAATAAATAAAGTAAAGCATATCTGGTGACAAAAAATAAGGTATGCTCTCTTCTTTTGCATATCATAGCAATGACTTTTAAAAGTGATTCTAAGATATCTCTTAGTAGATCATAGGTGCCAGCTACCCTTTGTCTGTACATCTGTATTATGCAGTTAAATCAAGTCAGCCAGCACTGTTACATATTTTTAGTTTGTTTTCTTGTTTTTCTTTTTTGTGTGAGCAACTAATGACATTTTTAAAAATCAAAGAGACGGCTACTGAGGGCAAAATCTCCTCCACCCTCACGAAATAACATTCATTACTGTAGCGTGAGCCAGCTGAGCGCTGCAGCTGAGATCGGGCAGCTTGCACTACAGAAATAGCAAAACAATCAACCTTTGCCATTAATCTTTAAAGGAGATAGTAAATGATTTTCTGTTATTATTAACTGTTAAATAAATTATACTTTACAAACAACAGGCTCCACGTGTCCTTGTTATTAATGTATATATTTAAAGGCTCATTTATTTGTATGCCCCTTATGCTGAAACAACCATCCACACTTCAGTAGAGGGCCAGGGGAATGAAGGCACAGATGGCTGCCAGAATGACAAAAAAAAAAAAAAGATGAATTCAGTGATGGGGTGCTGGAGCTACTGGAGCCCCACAGAGCAGGAAGGGTAAACTAAGTACCATACCTTGGAAAGACTGGGGGCGGTGAGGTTGCACTAATGTGAGAGGGTAGGGTGGGGACCCACTGGACACCAGGGAATAAACAAATAACATTTCCTGCACAAATAACATGTTTGAATGATGAAGTATTTCCCCACAGTTTGTAAGGTAAATGGCACGGGGAGAGGGGTGCTGAGACACTCGCCATTTGCCAGTATGTGGTGTCATTTTCAATTGTCCTAAGTGACAGCAGCCTTTACTGTGGTAAAGTGTCATGCTGTATCTGGAGGGAGTCAGTGACGTAGCATTTCAAAGCTTGGCACACCCTGACTCCCGCTACAATGAAAAAAAAACAGACTGCCAAGCGGATAGTCATTTCTGCACAAGGGGCATACAAATAAATGATCATTAAAATATATGCAGTAATACCAAAGAGACACAGAGCATGTTGTTTGCAAAGTGTAATTTATCTGAACAACAGAAAAGTTTTTCCTATCTCCTTTAACTTAGATCTATCTATAAATCACAGATCGAAGTATGTTAACTTTGATCAATCTCGTAACAGCAGGACATCTTATTTACTTACTTGTGTTAGTTCTATTTTCAGCTCAGTCCAATTTTATTCACATTACAAAATAATCAAAAGAAAAAAAAATAATGGTTATATACTTCTTTGTAACTTCCCGACCAGCTAAATGTAAGACTGTAATGAGGACTGCAATACCCAGTTTATTGATCGCATCCATCAACTTAATTCAATAGCTTAATAGTAGTTTGTGATCTATAGTGCATATGTGGGTGTAACTGTCTGTGAGTTTGCATATTGACTTTGGAAAATTTGAAGCAGTATTGTTTTCATTTCATGAAGCACACGCTTTGGTTGTAGATGTATGAGGTAATACATTATTAAGAAGTAATAAATAAAGCACTGTATGTCACATATATGTGCTCATATTTAACATTTTTCAGCTATAGTTTTTTTTTTTATTTAGCAATGCATGTATTTGACTTAAGATAATACAAAAGGGATGCGTTATGCTTGCCAGGCATGAGTCAATACTATGAGCTGCAAGACTTAGTAAGTAAGTGATGGCAAAATGAAATGCCAAGATGTAATGGCAGCTCATCTGTGGTATTAGTTGACTTTTTCTGTGTGTGTGTGTGTGGGGGGTCCTGTACCTGTCAGCATCATCTCTGCATGATAGAAGTGTATCTGCATAGGAGATGTTGCACCCCCACCACCACCCTCACAACTCAGGCTGGAAACGGTGACTCAAGACTCTATTCTACGTCCTCCAACCAGCAAATAAAGGATCCAGCATTACCCAAGGCTAATGATGAAAAGTAGACCCAGGTTAGACAGAAAAGAACTCCTTTAAGAAAAAATAGTACTGCTTCCTTCAATTAAATATTGATGGAGAAATAGTCCAATGTTTGGACAAAGATAAAAAAATGGTTAATGTAATAATTTGACTCTATGCAAGTGGAAGTGGTAGAGAAAGTAAAAATAACACACCATCAGATACAGCTATGCAGTGGGGTGGGGTGGGGTGGGGTGCCATCAGAAACCAGGAAAAGGGTGGCACAAGCATCTTTATATACCACAGTTTGAACATTTGTTTTTTTGGGGGTCGAACTTTAACTTCAGTGCTAATGGTTCTTTGTTATGATTCTTTATTAATTGATCTGTTTCTGTAACACTTGATCTGTTTTTTATAAATCAATCTGTTTTCCTGACCACATTTTGACGTTATCACAAACAGCATTAGAATTACATAAATATCCAATATTTTTTTACCAAATCATCAAAAGGCACACCCTTGGCACAGACTCAATCATCCTTGAAAGTTTCATGGAAAAATTCCAGACTTTCTAGGCTGTAGATGAGAGCAAAAATCTCAATGTTAAGTGTAGAGGAAAAAAGTGTTTGGGGGGTTCACTTTTTTGACCCTCCATATCTCACAAAGCCTACAAGAAGTAATCACGAAACTTGCCACATCTTGAGATTCAGACATCTTGAACACACACGCCAAATCTTGTGAAAATTCTTCCCAAGATGGCAAAGTTATTAAGGTTCACAATTTGGGTTTAACATTAAACAGCTTACTCAACCCTAACTATAGTGGTGCTATTGCCACTATTATATATATATATATATATATATATATATATATATATATATATATAGATAGATAGATAAAAATGCAACAGGTGTTTAGAGATAAACTGCGTGAAGAAATTTTTAGCTGAAAAAATAATTGCTCAGTCTCAAAACTGGACATTAAAGCAGCAGTGCATCATAGCAGTGACTATTTTGACCTATACTGTTTTATTCTATTTTACATCACCCCTCATCTCTTGACTTGTATGAGTCCTCTCTTTCCCAATTTTGAGCCTGATTTAGCACTTGTTTTCATATTTAAAATAATAAAGCTCCTTTTAATATGACTTGAACCAAGTTTTCAACAGTATTCTCAGTTGTTTTCATCCATCTGTTACATAAAGTCAGGGAGAAGTGTCTGCTGTATACTTGTTCGTTATAGTGACATGAAAAGTGATCTTAAACTATTGGTGTTCAATAACCACAAATAATAATGAAGAACACCAGCTCCACAGTTTGCTTTAAAAACTCAGCCATAAAGTTTTCTCACCTAGTCTCCCCTGATCCATGGCATATACAAATGTGTCCAGATAGTTTCTTTCCCAGGTGAATCATCTTGGGGTCTGGGGAAAACATAGCAGGGATAAAAAGCTGTACAAACGTCTAAAACACAGAGGGAATGTTGTAGGAAATCGCTAAATAAATATGCTTCGGGTTAAATGTTTCTGTTAGTAGCGGCCAACTTTTATTTAGCAGATAAACTCAGTTATAAGATTCTGTTGGGTGGAGATAATGCCTTTACTGGGTTAACTCGAAACAGCAGCTCTGCACTTCAGCATGTATTTGCTTAAACAAAATGTTTCATCTTTTGCACTTCATTGGCTAATTCAGTTATGTTGCTTGCACGCATGTGCAAGAAACATAGTGCCATCATCCGAGTTTTCAGAGGTGTGGCACCCCTGTCTTCCAATTCAGTCAGTGTGTTTGCAGGTGCGGCTGCAATTCTCCAATGAATGCTGCAGCTGTCCATGACAGCAGTTGAAAATGCAGTGCCGTACAGTTGAAAGGGAGAGCTCCACTTCAGTGAGCAGCACGCCTCACTCACACACACACACAAGCACGCATATGTTATAAAAGCATCAAAGGTCATTTGTGAAGAATAGCATAGTGAATTAACATAATTATAGATTGAATCCTATTAAAACCTGCTCCATATCAGATCTTGAATCCTTTCAGCATTCTCTATGCACAGTGTTTATTAGACTAAATGGGCAATTAGGACATAACCCGTTGAACCTGGCAGATCTTTTGTCCTCTCACCGCATCAAGCGTACAATGTGCCTTCTGCGTTGTTCAAAATTCATATCACTTCCATTTTCATAACCTAGTTCTTATTAACGTACATTAGCCAACATTTTACTAAGTTGGGTTTCATGAATGATAACACACATACAAAATGACATTTAAAAGCACAGACACAGGAGGACACTTCATTGTTTCAGATTATACCCCCAAATCCAGGTCACAGCCTGTTGTCATAACCATCCAAGAGACTGTCCAGGATGAGTGTAAAATTTTCAGGATACAATTTCTCATCCTTTTTGATCCCTCCTGAAGGCTCTGCTATACTGCAAAAATGATTTAAGAGAAGAGACTTAATAATTCAAAGGAACACACAGAAAAGCTTTTTTTGTTTTTTTTTTGTTAATTGCTTCTCTGATTACGAAATACCGAAGCAGCAATCTAGTAAACTGGCACATACATTTTCCAAATAAAGGTGACAGGTACTGTACAACAGCAAGTAATTCTCCTGCTTGCGTAGCACTGCTGTACCAAGAATGTACTCTATTGTCACGCAGAGAAAGTAGAAGAGATTGGCTGCAATGGCAGCAGTAGAGGACATCACACGCGCTGTCTCCTTGGTGGTAGTAACCATCTTTGCTACTGCTGCTGCATGCCATGCTTCAAGCCCCTGGGCGCTCCCCGTCACCAAATGGCTTGTCCAGGGGAAAGACAGGGATCGGGAGTCCCTGCCACCATGCTTCACCTATCTCAGAGTAGGAATTAAAAAAATGGCAATACAGCCAGTGTGGAAGTGTGTTAATAAGTGCCCATCGCGAGCCCTTGACACCCTTGCAGAAACATACGCAGGCAGTCCTGTGCATATCATTATAGTTTACATACGTAACATTGAAAAAACCATTACAAATGCGCATTTTGCATCCTTAAACATCACTGTCTTAAATGTACTGTTGGTAGTCGAAATGTCACATTTTATAACTGTATATTTTTAAACATCATACAATGTTTTGAATATATTTAACTGTGCATTACAACCTATTCTTTTTATAATCCTTGTCTGGAAAACAAACAGTACACAGTCGATTGCAATGACAAAGATCAATAACACGATGGAATTCCAACAGTTGGTAGGAAGCTAGCAGGCTCTGGGCCAGGCTAGCTCTGCTTTGCATGCTGAAGAGTGTGTTACTGTGGCAGGTGCTGCAGTTTTAGGCTCAGTTAGCCTGATCCAAAACTGTCGGCTCATGATGAGCGCTGACACGAGGCCTACATGAAAATGAGGGGTGGTGGCAGTCATACATGGTACACTGGCATATTCCAATGTTTCTGTAAGTGCCAACAGGATGCTTGTGCAGGGTTAATTTACACTTCAAGCCCTACTTTTAACAACCTACACAGTGCAGGCACCTCCCCCCCATTCCTTTCTGTCCCCAATCAGTCATCCTTGGCTCTAGTGTCAACACCCTCCCACTCCTGCTCCTGGTACAAAAACCTTCCATAGCTGGCAGCCATTCCCCAATCCTGGTCTTGGTGTCACATTAAACAAGGTATGGCTGCACTCCCCCAGTCATGGTACAGGTGCCTGTCAGCAAAAAAAAATCCCTGTAATGGCATTCTGAGCTCTTTTCAACCAATCCATCTACCAATATCTCTGGTTGTCCAGTGGTACCCTCTGTGGCTCCCAAACCTAATATCTGAGTCCCTTGGTAGACTGATGGTACCCCCTGACCCTCCCCTAGCAAATAAAGCACCCATCCCACTCCCAAAATGATGGCCAGCATACTGTATGTCTATTGCTAACCTCCACAGCTGGCCATCCTCTGCCTCCTGTAAGTATTGTGCTGATATTCATATAGAATAAAGGACGTGGAAGTATGTGACATGAGAATTTAATGCACACCGCAGGTGTGGGATGCTACATAAACCCTGCGAGTGAAGCCCAAAGGGTTTATTAAAGCATCCCACACTGAAGGTGTGCATTAAATTTGAATTTCAGACACTTCCCCATCTTTTATTTTATATAATATCTGGTCATCAGTTTTGCTCCTGCTTAACTCCAGTCACACACACACACACACACACACATATTTCTCTTTCTCTCTCTCTCTCTCGGGAGGAAGGCATGGAACTATCACTTCCAAATACCTAAACAGCACATACAAGCAAGCAACATTCGGCATTGACAAATGCTTGTTTTATGTGTTCTGCCACCGCCAGAAGTACTGTGTTGCTAACAGTGCTGAACTTAGCTCAATATTCAGTGCTGCTGGTGCAGAACTTGACTCAATATGCACTGCTGAGCACTGACCGCAGAACACAAATAAGTGAATATGAATTTTTTGACACTACACAAGCTTTGCAGCACAATCACTGTTCTAAATATTAATAAACGGCAAGTCACTGTTCTGCTGGCTACACAGAACATGCTGCATGTGTCTCGCTCGCTCTCTCGCCATGTTAAAGCTGCCCTTCTCTCTCTGTCTACTTGGTGCCCATAACACTTGCTCCACATGCGCCATGTCATTTGTAGAACTGATTTCACACAAACAGACAGACGGTGAGAGAGAGAGTCAAAGAAATGTTTTTCATGACCGCATCGCGCTCTCTCTCTCTCTCTCTCTCTCTCTCATTCTGTGAAGTGCAGCACAGGATAGTGCACCTACAATGTGTGTGTCTCTCGCTCCGATTGCCAGCAGAGCAACAGTGAGGAAAGCCTTCTCTCTCTGTCTCCCCTGCATGTCCGTGTGTCTGCATCATCGCCTTTGCAGTGACAGGCACTTCTCAGGAACTACCCAGCGAATGAAAGTGCTCTGCTGCTGACTCACACCATCATCTACTGCCACATTATGCAGCAAACACACTGTCTCCTGACAGAGAGAGAGAGAGAGACATACACACAGCAAGCATCACACCATGATGTAGCGGAACTGATGCGCTCATTGACATTTGAACACATGGTCATTCCTGCAGCACCCCTTTCTCTCTCACTCCTCCCACGTTCATGATATCTGCAACTTTGGGGACAGTGTGGTCAGGGACTTTAATTACCAGACACTCAGACACTCTCTTGCTGCCACATATTTCCCACCCTGCTGCTAGATGACCACAGGAGGAGGAGCGCACATGAAAGGGACAAGGGAGGGTGGCTGTTTGTGAAAAAAGTGATAGAGACACACACACTGTACCTGTCTGCCTGCCTGCCTGTCTGTGTCTCCTAATGCTGACTCCTGAGACACTGCATATAATGACCAACAATCTCGGTTGACACTGCTGCTCTCTCATCAATCTCTGTGCTGCTGTTTCTGTATACATGTCCTGATCTGACAGTAACTTCTGTGGGGGGTTCCAGCTCCTGTCTTTCATTCTCAGCACCATGGCTTCTGGCCAGGGATACTACTGATTCAGGTACAAAGCAAAGGCACAATAATACCATAGCAATGGTGACTTGTCACTGTCACAGTGCAGGATGCACTGATCGCTTGGTTCACGGAGGTCCACGGGGCAAATGGGTGGGAAGGCACATAGTAGCCAGGGGACAATAATAATGTTTTATAACAGGGGCTAAGAGAATAGCACCAATCTGTTAGTATAACTACACACCCCAGCTACAGATCAGGAGGAGCTGGGAGGGCAAGGTATACTGCACATGCTGCTACTACAGCTGTCACTCAATTAGCAAGGAGACTAACGGCTGCCCCACAAACTGCAATTCTGGCACAATAATCAGACACAGAGTGCTGACTGATCTTTCGGGGGGGAGGGGAGGACAGTTCACTACTTGCTGTGCATATATTCTGGATTAATCAATGGTCACTTGATGGCTCTACCAATCAGGTACCTGTTTCTCTGACTCCCATGTTATAAACTTTTATAAACCACTCAAGCTTTGCTCTTGTGGTGTATATAGTATCACAGATCTCAAGGTTGTAAAAAAAACCTTGTAACACACCAATGTCTGTACATTAGTGTAGATATAATTTTATCTTTGTCTATAAAGCTTGTATATCTAAACCACTCCTTTAAAAAAAAAAAAAAGGTTGTGAAAATCCTGTAACCTCATTGGTTGAAACACAAGACATGACCACTAATTATTTTTCTGACAACTTCACACCTCACCTGAACCACTTATTTTTTTTAACAAATAAAAGAACATTTTATAAGTGGAATAACACTCCAGAATATATGGTCCCATAACAGAATAATGCACTTCCTGGATAGCTGCAGCACTCGACTACTCGTCATGGCTAACAATCACATGAAGTGTGTCATTCCTTACTTTGCATATGACAGACACCATCACTTGGGACACACATCCAGTTGTGTCGGTCATGTCCCCACATGACACCTCACCCTGAACTCTTTGCTCTGGCATGAATTTCCACCCAGCAGAATTTGTCCCCCAGATTAGTTTTCTAATATTTACACAGGAGGTGAACTGTCCGAGGATGAATTGTGTGGGGTGCTGATTCATCCCAGAGTGAAGAGTCTGGAGTAAGATGTTGCACGGTGACATGAACTGCACAAATTGTCATGTAGCCCATAACTTGCTATCTACAGTTATTTGTATACTTCATTTTCTTTGTTGGCTAATCATGGCATTCCCCTAAACACTCTCTAATAGATCATAGGCCAAATGAGCAGTGCTTTATTAAATGTTGTTGGTATCTAGAAATGATCTGGTCATGATTATGATACCTGCATCCTTGGTTTAAACTGAATTAATTTTCCATCAGATGCTGTGAACTGCCTGAAGTGCCCAGAGGATTACTGGTCCAATGACAAACGAGATAAGTGCATCCTGAAAATCCCAGACTACCTCTCCTATGAAGACCCTTTCGGAGGAGCGTCACTGACTTTCTGCACTAGTGTCTTCAGCTTACTGACAGTTTCCATCCTCTGCATTTTCATTAAGTTCAAGGACACTCCAATAGTCAAGGCCAACAACCGTGAGCTCACCTACCTTCTTCTGGTGGCCCTCATGCTCTGCTTCCTCTCTCCTTTGCTGTTCATTGGCCACCCCATGAAACTGAACTGCATGCTCCGTCAAGTTGTATTTGGCTTGACATTTTCCCTTTGTGTCTCATGCGTTCTAGCCAAAACTGTCATTGTGGTGATTGCCTTTAGTGCCACAAGGCCAGGCAGCAAGTTAAGGAGCTGGGTGAGATCTAAGATATCCAGTTCCATAGTCTTTGTTGGGTCACTGCTTCAGGTGATCACATGTGCTGCTTGGTTGTCCATATCTGCCCCATTCCCAGAATCCAATATGAAATCTGAAGATGGAAAAATAATAATTGGGTGCAATGATGGTTCGGCGCTTGCATTTTGGTGCATGCTGGGATACCTGGGCTTCTTGGCCAGTGTCTCCTTCTTGGTTGCCTTCCTGGCCAGGAACTTACCTGGTAGCTTCAATGAGGCCAAGTTCATTACCTTCAGCATGCTTGTGTTCGTCAGCGTGTGGCTGTCATTTATACCTGCATACCTGAGCACCAGAGGGAAATACATGGTGGTCGTGGAAATTTTTGCCATCTTGGCTTCTAGTGCTGGAATGCTCAGCTGTATATTCTTACCTAAGTGTTACATCATTATACTCAGGCCGGCCTTGAACACTAGGGGATATATGGTGGGGAAGTCTGACTCGCAAAACTCTACTAAATAATTCTTCCCCACCTTACTATAAAGAATAAAGAATGGGGAAATAAAATGAGTGAGGTAATTTACTAATAAAAGATTGGCACTCCAAGTTATTGGTAAAAGAGAACTGTTGGAAAGAATCTGGGCCCCCTTCCTAAAATATTTGGCCACTCCATGACATAAGAAATGTGATACAGTTCTGAACCAGTAACTAATGCCCATTCCCATCTTGTATCTGTTTCTCCTTTATTAAGGTAATAGTTATAAATTATTATACAATGGCATGAAAGAATACTGGCCTCTGATTGGTCAGTCTGGGACTAGACCAGGGATGTTATCCCACCATAGCATCCCAGCTGTAGTCTCAGCCCCACTGTGAACCCCTTGATTGTTTGCTCCATTGATTGTTTGTATCTTCTCTTATTTTTCCAGACTAGCAAAAACATTCTTTAAAATTAATTTTTGTATTCTTTATATAACAACAAGCCATTGTATAATAGGAATAATGCCCTCCAGGGTGTCCGTTATGCTGGGATAACATCCCTTCTCAGGTGCTGGATGTCCTCAGCCTGTGGCCTCAGGATGAGACGTTAAACCAAGGTCCCATCTGTCTGGATTGGTGGTAGTTCAGGTGGATGTTAAAGATCCCATGGCACTTCTCGAAAAGAGTAGGGGAATTTCCCAGGTGTCCTGGTCAAATTTCCCTCATTCACTAAAAAATACCACCAACAGCTTAATCTGGTTCAATGTCAGTTAGCATTCATCTTGTATCCCCCTTCCCCTGGTCGTACCTGAAAATAGGCAGGATTTGTCTAGTGCACTTACCCAGTCAACAAAAACTAAATAAACAAACATCCCTTCTCTGGTGTTGGATGCCCTCAGCCTACAGCCCCAGGCCCAACCCCCAGAGGCAGGATGTTTTCCCAGCATAACACCCACCCTGCCAGGCATTATTCCTTTAATGAACCTATGTTGTGAATGCACCACCTTAATTATTTATGTATGTATTTTTATGAGACCTAACAATCAGTTATGCATGTTAATAAACTAGTCTTACTGTTTAAAATATTTTACTATGAATTGTTTGATGTATCCCATATCACTGAAAATCAATAAAATCTTTAAAGCAAAAAATAAATAAAGATACAATGGGTTGCAATGCAATTTCATAGAACACAGCAAAGAAACTTAAGAAATTCAATTAAGTATTGGCTAACAGGTATACTCTGGTACAAAGATAAGAACAGCAGGAATACTGCTGAACAGAACTTATGGCAAGGACAATTTAAAACAGAATGCTACTACAAATACAGAAATTGCAACATGCAATAACTGTGAATTTACATGTTTTTGTTTTTCAGTGGCATTCACATTTATCAACACAGAACTGACCAAGAAGGACCTTAAAATAAGAGGGCTAGCAAGGGAATGCATCTTGAGGGAGTCTTGCAAAGCATTCCAAAAAGTAGGGGCCATCCAACTAAAATCCATTTTTCCAAATTTTGAATGATGCCTTGGGGACATCTAGCAGGATAATATTGTACATTCTTAGGTTATGTGACCCTGTACATTTTTGGCGTGGATTTAATAAATAAGACAGTAACAAATTCCACCTTGTCTTTAAGGACCACATATGAACGTTCCGTAGCCTTCTAATAGTAAATGAAGTCCAACCCACTACTGTGCCAGGATCACAGTGATGTGTTCCAGCATGCAGGCTGGAAATAAATCTAAGTACTCTGTGGTACAACTCATCTAATTTACATAGGAAAGAAACTGAGGCTCTCCTGTGTATGCTATCACTATAATCTAATAGTGGCAGAAAGGTCAACTGTAGTAACTGTGGCACTACTCTTGCTGTCTGTTGTGTCACGCTCACTCCCTACCGTTCCTGAATATACCCTTACTTAACTCAGGTCCACCTAGGGGTGGTTATCTTTGCTCTTGCCTGTACATGGTAATCTGCCTCTGTACTTAGTCATTTTGTACTATTATTATTGTTGTATTTCATTTTTTTCTAGCTTATTATGGAACCTTTGTATGATTCATACATTCTGTCTTTTGCTATCTCGTTCTGTGTATTGTTCTCCCGCTTTTGCAATTCTCACAGGTCGTGCCTGAAAACTGGCATTTTATTTGTCTAGTGCACTTACGTGGTCCACAATAAATACATAGATAGAAAAAGAAGAATCAGTATTCATATAGCGCTTTTAATACACAGTGTATCCCAAAGCGCTTTACAAGCAATGCTAGACTGGTAGTGAATTGACTGAATGTGGTGGTGGCAGCCATATCGCACATCATCACCCACACACAGCCTGGATAATTGCATGAACCAGTTTATGGGAAGGAGAATGTTGGCCAGAACACCAGAAATGTTCTCTATTCTTTGCAAAGAGTGCCCTGGGTTCTTTTACTTCCACCTGGACACCTACCAGGACAACACCAGGATGAGCAGAAGGGACCTCGGTTTAACATTTTATCCAAAGGATGGCACACCCCAGCAGTACAGCACCCCCCAATACTGCACAAGGATGCCAGCGATTTTAGGTGCAAGTCCAATCCCAGTGTGGGACGAGAACCCACAACCTTCTGGTCCAGAGGCTGATGTGCTACCAACTGAGCCACACTGATAAATAAATAACTAAATACATAAATAGATCAATAAATAGACAGACAAACAAACAAATGCTGGACAGTAAATTTGTGCAAATGTCATCCACATAATAATAATTGCAAACCAAAGAGTGAATAAACGTGGATTGCGTAAAGCTTCCATCGATATTACTTGGCCTAGGGTAAACAACAGATTCGGGGACCTAACTCTGGTTAGAAACCTACCAAGGACATGGAATGAGATTCCCAGTTTTATTAAAGGGTACTAAACGAGCAGTTTTTTAAAACTACAAACTCCAAAATCTGGCTTCATAGTGAGGTAAAGTAAAGGCTGCTGTTCACATTTATAGTAAAACTGCATCTATGCAAATAACATAAATGCAGTTGCATAGCTTTTGAAAAATGTAAACAGCCTTTCACTTTCAAACAACAGCCTTGGCGTCTCCCCAAGATGTCTGCCAAGTATGATAAGTGATGAGTCATGATGACATCATTGAAGCCAGAGACAGAGACCCACATAGCTCCCAATAGTGCTAACTAGTTCTTCTTTCCCTCTTTTGTTTTGAATTGTTGTGCCAGAATGATGAACACCATGTGTTAACTTGTGTATTATTTTGATCAGTACACGTTAGGTTATGATTTTGTTCATTTTAACTTGCTGAAAATGTTTTGCAGCCCAGCTGACTTTCTCTTTGGCATACTGCAGTACAGTACAACATTTGAAATACCTGATGATCTAGTGGTTATGTGATGCCCTGATTTTTTTTGTTAACCAGGAGAGCCACACTAAGCTGAAATTTTGTTTACAGGTGTGGCCTAGGAGCACAAGGAAGTTACGTGACTTGCTCAGGGTCACACAGCAAAGTACTGGTCCGGTCCAATTTCAAAGCTCATGCTTTCTTGTTAATCCACAAATAAGGTTTTCTTTTTCCACGTGAACCCACCGCACCTAGCCTGCCATCTGGTGTACACCCCACCATCCATGCCCTGTCCTTAGTACTGTCTGGGGCTGCATATGACTTTACGGTCTCATGAAGAGAATTGTCACACCTCAGATAGTAATCTTGTACCTCGGAGAGTTGTGCACACCTATACCGATACGCTTCATCAGCTGACACTGTTAAAAAATGCCTCCCAAATTACTCTTCAGTCCACTTTCTCAATGTTTGACTTCTGCTTCCACAGTAAACATTGAGTGGATCACTACCCTTCTGCACAGTGAAGGTAATATGTACAGTTCCACTGCTGTGTTTTTTTTCCCGCCCCATTAACCAACAACTAGGTCTCCCTGGATGGCCAGACAATAAGCATCATGACCCACCAGAAAAAAACGCTGTTCATGCCCTCATAATGGCTGCACTTACTATAGATAGCAATATTATTTGCAGGAGAGATATACTAATGCCTTGAGAGAATCCACCTGACTTCCAGTATCAGTCTACTCCTTTACCAGTGATCTGCAGAACCCCACAAGACAATTCCCAGCAATATTTTTCCAGTACTTTTCTGTGCTGTACTCCACAATGTGAGTTGGCTGGTTACCACCCTTCCAAATCTTGAATGAGCTATGCACAGCTTCCTCAGTACTGTCCTAACGAATGTCAACACCCCCCATCCAAGGGTAATCTCCCTACACTGAATTCAAGTAACAGTTTAGATGCAGTCCTGCCACTCTGATTATTTGTCATTGATGGCTTCTCTTATCCACAGTTAAGTAGTGATCACGATGCTGGCAGCCCCACATTTCAGATCTCACAGTGATCTGCTCAATGTCCTCCTTCCTGTCTTCCCCTAACCTAAATATAGCTTTCCTACCCATATATCATCAAATACATGGTCACGAAAAACATTACAAGTACAATAAGCAGTTTGTGACTGGGTGGAATAGGACCCTGTCCCATTTGTTAAGGAGATAGTGTTTAAAATGCAAGGATATGTCCTTTCCTGTCTGTTTGTCCAGTTGCACAACCATATTTTGCTGTAAGACCTTGGACTTGATCACCCCAACAATCTCACAATTCTTTGCCTCTTACTATCTCAGTTTTCCCTTGCTGTTTGCTTTCCCTCCTTTGCATAGCCGCTGATATAAAGATATATGGAAATCATTGTATGGAAATGTAACTGGTATTGGGATCCCCTTTGTTTGGAAAATGTATAGCGTTACTGTTGAAATGTGTATAATTGTAATTTGAGATGACTGCAAAAAGCTTTTGGAAGCTAGAGGTTACGTAAGTGCAAATGTTTGAGCCTTTTGCAAAAGCTGTGAAAAAGGGGCCTCAACAAGCACACTTTGTTCTAGCAACTCCTGAAACTTACAAGAACAGGATGTTTGCTAAGGATGGGGATTGAAAAGATTTATAAAAGAGCTAAGCTGCAACTGCAAGAGAGATTTCGAGAACAAGGGACACAGAGACTGAAAGAAAACTGCATTTGCTTTTCTCAGCACATTCATATGATTTTTGACTTTATGATTAGCACTCAATTTTTACACTTTGCTTAAAGTCACTAAGACCACGGTAGTTCTGCACAGGATTGCCTGTTTGTTGCTGTCGATTAACAACTTACAGTCTCTCACTTGCTTAGAAAATCATACTGATGCTGAATCCATAATACATGCTCACAGTCTATTGCTCAGAACTCATTTGTTTTGATTGCACTTTACAGTCCGTCTTTACAAAAACAATCTCACTGTTTACACACAGATCTGCTGGCTTTTGAAATCACTGACAGTTTGAGCTCAGTTTTGCTGAATGGTACTCACTGTATCAGTAGCTGGCTTGCTCCGTTGGAAATATTTCAGCCTAAAGCTGATCCTGGAAGGCTTCTGGGTTGAAACGAGCTGGTGATCCCACAGATTGTCATTACGAACACCACGCTTACTTCCCAGTTGGTCGGATAATGGGCTGAGCCTGATTTTGAACAGAAATAGTCTGTATTTACAGATTTAGAATGTTCACAGTCCCTGCGAAGGTTTCTCCTGGCTAACCAGTGCAGACACCACTCGCTCTCTCCCTCTTGAACACTGGGCTGCATTCTGAAGCTGGCTAGGGGGTGGGACTGATTGCAGTCTCACCAATCACTCAATGCCATGCAAATGAGCCTCTCTCTCTCTCCTCACGCTCTTCCTCCATGGTGATCATTGAGCAGGCAAAATTTTAAACTGCAAACTGAAGTTTTTTTCTTGACTGAAATTTCATGATGGGAATGCTATTTTTTACCATTTCTTTGCTTAGAGCTTGGCTTTTTCTTTAGCGACTCCCCCAATTCACACAGCAATCACTTGAAACTTTTAGGGCACACAGTTCTTTTGGTTTCCCAAAGTCCACAATACTTTGTCACTACAATTTGAGAATTAAAGCTTGTAAATGCTCTTTTGATGCAGGGCAAGGGCATACACATTTAGGCTTTACAGTCCCTTGGTAAAAGGTGGCACAATCACACAGTGTCACAACCACACTCAGCAGGTCAGGCCCTTTGCTCCCACAGTGCCAACCTCCGAGTGCAGTATTGTGAACAGGTAACAGATAGGGTAAGCCTCCTGTCTGCTTGTGGGTCTGAATCACCTTTAGTCTCAAGTTCTGGGGGGATTCAAACTGTGAACCTTATGCTAGCATACCCAAATGTACAGGCTCAGATAATCTGCTCATTGGGGGATGGCCAGATATCTTTTGCCTAAAGGCACCTAACCAGGTATGCAAAATGAACCCTTAAAATGCTATAAAAGACCTTAGGTATATTCTTCCATTTTCCCAGTTTAGTAACACCATCAAGCTCTGAATATTTTTTGTGAGTCTTAACCCTCTATACATCACATGCAAAAAGAACTTTGAAGACACACCCAGGCAGTCTTTCAAAATATTTTTACTAAAATGGATAAAAATATGTAAACTGTAAACACGGAACACTATATCAAAAAGCATACAATCACTTAAAAGAACAAGGTTAAAGTACAACACATAAACTCCTACCACAATACAATTAGACTTTTTCTATCTAATGTATTACCTCGTTAGTGCTTATAGTTAGATCTTGCTTCTTAAGAGCCCAAAAAGATATGTCACAAAGATCAGGCACAAGTCCTAGGTTAAACTGTGTCTCTCTCACACACCCCTTCCATGATGTCATCTAACTCCTCCTTTTAGAATATAAAAATTATACAAACAATGATCTTCCTGTCAGGAGATATTTTAAATACTGTGACTTCAGCAAAAACTAATTTCCCAAATTATGACAGTCTTTAATTAAGCCTTTCCTTTGATCTTGTGTGGTTTCCTGTTCCCAAGGCATCAAAGGTTTTTTCACAACTTTAGCACCATGGTGGTATAAAAATGTTTTTCCTCTAAGACGCCATAAAAGTATACGAGCTCTATATCCTGGTAGCTGGGTCAGTTCTAATAAAGAAAGAATAACAGGAGACCCTTAATTAAGTTACTCTCTAATCTTTTAATTACCTCCTGATTTCAGGTCACTTGACTGTAACTGAAACCTCGGGGGGGCACCCAGGAGCACAGGATGTCTCATGTGAGGCAATCACATGCCACATTCTATATTACAAATACCATAGAACAATCATAACCAGCTGGCCAAGCATCACACACAGCACCACATGAGCAGCAGGCACACAGTGGCACATACGGATGGCACTATCCTAGGTAAAGCCTTTTGCACAAAGCTTCCAGTTTTAGGCTACCAACTGCCAGACAGACAAAATGCTAGCCATAGCCTAAGCAAATTATCCAGTGTTTTCTCACAAATTCAAAACACATCAATGGACGAGCCCCCATTTTTGTAATTCCCCCACCGGTCCCCCTTGTTTAACTAGAAGGGCTTCTCCTCTTAGCACACCAAACACTCAGGCTCAAGGGGCTTGACAAAGAGAGAGGTGTGGGGGGTTTACGTTGTAAAAACACACAGACAAGCATTCTCTTCAACTACAATGACCACCATATACAAGGTGGACTAGACTGTTTTACTAGACAGCCATCCAAGTGTGGCAACTGCATGGCATGCACCTGGTAGGGACCAACTGCATGGCCAACACCCTGGGTCTCTGGGAGAAAATGTTTGCTTAGGACTATGTTAAGTTTGCAGTTCTGGACGGGGCACCCAAGTAACTCCAGACACAAGGAAGCAATAACATTACTGTCCAATCCAGACTGGGATTCTAGAGTATGGCTTTTATTCACATAACAAAGTAGGAATAATCACAAAGCGAAGATGGACCCCCATAGGGCTACACACACACTGGTAATGCAGATTACTGAGGTACAGACATTCCTGAATTCCCATTTATCAGATAATGAAGAAAACACATACTGGTGAACACACTGGTTCCTACTGGAAATTGCCACATCCAGCCAGGTACTGGTACATTTCCCATCAACTAGGCACATTTGGACAGTACTAGGGCACTTTACCATATTTCATAAGATAGAGGGTGTACACACGCCCACCACAGAGCACATACAGGCTAAGAACTCGCAGAACCCACTATGCTCGGGTAAACTGGAAGAAAAACAACCCACATACGGGGGTAAACACTTTTCTCAGGCATTGGCCAATTGCACTGAAGAAAAAGTAGTAGGTGCCCTTCAGAACATGTAGAGGTAAACTGGTTACTCCAGATGGGGGTCTCCCACCTTTTGTTTCCAAGCATGTACGTGGCCATTCATCTGGTTAATAACACTCCACAACTGTAGAAAACTGTAGATGTTGTCTCAAATGTATATCACACTTAACATATTATACACACCTCACTGGTGCCAGAATTAAAAGTTCTATATTTGGACGGTCACATTCTGGACTCCAGCAAAGGCAGACACTTTTAAACTGAGAAAGTCTCAAGTGACAGGATCCCTTTATAAGAGAAAACACCCTTCACATGAATTGCAGTTACTCCTGGATTTACACAGGAAAACAAGGTACTCACAGAGCAGTTGTCACAAGGCAGCGTCAAAAGTAAAGATGGACCAATGTATTGCAGCATCCTGGAGATCACCCCATCCCTCCTGGGATAGGGCACAGGGAAATCCTGTGGCACAGGTCTCCACCACTTCTGAAAAGCTGGAACAGTTGTCACACACTAGGGTGAGAACTTAAGCTTATAAACAAACAGGTAGCTCTCTGACAGAGCTGTCTGAGGAGCTGCACTACAAGCTGCAGCCTCCTCCACTTGACTCCAGATCACTCTGCCACAAACATTTTAAAGCTAGTTCTATCAGCTGCTAGCATTGTGGCTTATGCTGCTGCGACAGTTCTAAAGGACATCATTCCTCCAGAGCTCAGCAGAGACTGAGAACAGAGAGAGACAGAGTGAAACCCATTTAACTGGCATTTCATTAGCTGCATTCCCTGCCTAACACTGATTCTAACTGGGATTCTAGTAACCCCTAGGAGGAAGATGGTTACATTTGCTTATGTAACCCCCTTGCAAATGGGGATTCCTAAAAATGCCAGCCTGAGCTTACCTTAGCCCTGTCCTTCTGTTCTCCTCCTGCTGTCTCCCGAGCTTCTCCCTATTTGGCCTCCAATTTGCTTCTGGTCCCCCAGGTCTGCTTTGCCCTTCTGTGTGCACCAGCTGCAGCCCAAATGAAAATCCAGCTCCTCTGGGCTTAAGAAAAAGTTTTGCCTCCATGGCAGCGGGACTCGTGATAGCGTGAAAATTTCCTTCAATCGAACTGCTTGGTTTGCAGTCATCTTGGGGACTGTGCCGTGGGTCCCAGAACCCCTTCCACCTAATTGGGACCCGGTGACCATGGACAGCCTGCTGTGGGGCTGCTCCTGCAAGAAATTAAAGAGTATGACCGGGGCTCAGGGAAACATGCCTGAGAAGGGCCCTGGTCATCTATGTAATTCATAACTTGTGTCTTGCTGCCTCCACGGTAGCCCTAAAAGGCTTTGGCTGAAAAGTAAGGAAACAAAATGTTTTTTAAATTTAAACTTATTGCTGCATATTGGGGATGTATTGTACTGCAGGGGACAGCATTTTAAATTGAAATGAATGCTTTTTTCCCCTGGTATTACCAGTATTTGGGACTCTCTTGTGCCAGCCTGTCAGCTGCTGCAGAGGGAGCTTTACTAAGTGCAGTAGCAACAGGAGAACTAAAGGAGTCACATTCTTCATCTGTGCAGTGACTGTAAGTACAACCTCTGACCTGCAAGACTGTGGGGCATTAGGGCAAATCATTTTTTTCTGGCTGCACCAGGACATTTGTCAGGACTGTATCTGATCTGCTATAAGGGACAGTGGGTTAAGCAGCCATTGCAAGGAGTCACAGCCAATTGGGAGCCAGCACTAGAAGGCCAGGACTTGTGGGACATTCACTGGACCTTATGGGTAACCACCCAAGTGCTCATAGGGACTTACTGGGACATCATTTTAGGGACCAATTCTCCAATCCAATTGTGCCTCGAGTGTTCTGATTGACAGGTATATCGGCCATTTACAGACCTGTCACCCCATCTCTGCTGCCAATCAGGAGTTGAACTAGGAGCCCTATAAGAGACAGAGTTTGCCAGTTTTTTGTTCAGATCAGATCAGCCCAGACAGGGTGAGAAGAGGACAGCAGGCTCCAGCCTGCTGGGAGCCCCCCCCAAGGGGTGGGGGCTCAGGCCCCAGCCATGCCACCAGGCCTGGGCCACTTAGCTAAGCCCCTCCAGTCACCAGGGGGTGTTTGTTATTTTCTGTATCTAGTTTAAAAGTTAAAGTAAATTTTAGTTCTGCAACTGCTAGTCTGGAGGTTGCCAGGAATGTCCTCTGGAGCCTAACCCTCCCTCACACATTGGGGAAAGATGTGGAAAAGGAGGCCATCTACCATGCCTCAGTTGTGAGAGAGTGGAAGAGAATTCAGGAAGTCTTCGTCTGTGGATAAGACCCATGGAGGACCTGAGTGAGTACCCTCATACCCCCCGGTGTGAGGGAGAAGCTTCTACAAGTAATCTAGGGGGCCTCAAGCCATGGTCCAGATATTTCCCTGTGTGACGAAGTCTCTGAATTATTAGTCTGGGCTACTAACCCCTCCAGAGACTGTCTAGTTCAAAGTTAATATGGATGCATATTGTCTGAGGCACAAATGCCTAAATCACAGGTGCAGCAAGATGCCTCAATAGCGAATCATATAAATGTGTGGTAATTTGTTGTTACCCTATGGGTTTGATTCCTGCCTCCATGGAGCTGACTGCCAAGCTGTGTTTGCTACTTCATGGGACATGAGGCCCTAGAGCATATTATGTCTAAGTTATACTAGAGAGAATTTACCGTTGTCTTACCCGGATGTCATCTGAGAGTGCTTGCTATACGTGAAAAAATGTCTATACGAGCTGGATGAGACTTTGCCAAGGAGTGCTGTTGTTGGTATTTAAATGTACTGGATGTTACTTCAAGTAACTGAATATAGGACACTGGTTAAAAGTGTCGCTGACTGCTTATGCTGGATGGATGGCAATTTTGGTATGTAAATGTACTGGATGTGACCGTTTCAAAAAAATTTGGATGCTTGGCAAAAGTATCAATTTCTATCTATATTGGATGGGACTTTCAAATATTGTGCCAAATATTCAGGATGTTAAATCCAAGTAGCTGGTCCTAAAATGTTTGGAATTCTGTAAATGCTGGACAATCCCTGTCATTCAGTAATGTGCAGGATAATCCCTGTCATTCAGTAATGTGCAGAATAATCCCACTCATTCAGTAATGTGCAGGATAATCCCTGTTGTTCAGTAAAGTGCCGGGCGATCCCTGGCTCTTTGTGACCAGTAGGGTCAATTGCTGCTCATCTGCTAATTGCAGGGCAATCCCTGCCTTCAATGTATATCGTCTCTGCAGTCATTGCAGGAATCTTCTCCAAGTTGGCCCCCCTCAAATCAATACTCGACCAGCTGCAACGTCCACCAGGTCTGCAACATCTTGGACTTTGGTATCTGGGATTCCAGTATGGTATGAGATTGCAGGGTTTCATATTGTTCTGGGACTGATACCATTGTGGGTATAATGATAATTATGTACCATCTGATTATTCAGTAGCTTGATAGTCAGGGCTCTGGGTATCATAGGCCGAACTGAAATACATGATTGATTTTTGTCTAATAGTATGTAGCCACCCAGCTGGAGGGTTCACCAGTAAAACCAATCAATCTGTGTACATATGTAACTAGAAATCAAATAACCTGTACTCCACATCCCCATTCCCCAACTCTTATACCCGCTAAATAAATCTCTTGTTATTGTTGTTGAAATATTTGGTGTGAGCATTTTATTGGGGAGAGCCTTTAAATGCAAAATGTTAAAGTGTGGGGAAATGTTTATTGGGGCATGTGTGGGAAAGGTAAATGGTTATTGTGGGTGGCGTAGCAGCTCAGGGGGCTACACCTGTTACCAGCTCACCCATGTAAAGCATCCTAAGTGGAGGCACTATGCAAAGGTTTTAAAATATGTTTATCAGTTAGCAAACCCAAACTCCTTAGCCTATGTCCACGGTAGTAGGCAGGGGTGTAACGCTGGAGATAGCACCTGCCAGGGGGTTACACTTAAGACATGGGAAATGTTACATTAGAGGTTTACCGAAAGAAATAGTAAAATAAAGGCCAGTAAACATGCAACTGTGGGTATATCATGGATTAATCAATGGTCAGGTGACCAGTTTGGACGAATCAGTAGACAGTGAGTTTTTATTTGGCTGTGGAAGGAAACTGCCTGTGTGCTGACAGAGCAGTCTGTCAGCAAAAATCAGGAGCTAGGAGATGTTTTAGCACACTAAGAGGTATAGTACCTGTATGGAGGTGTTCCTGACCCCCCGCTCAACGAGGGGACAGGAACTGGACAGGCAATTGGATTTCTGGTGCTTTAGGGAAGCTGTTTAAGTCACCTTGAGTGTTGGCTAGGATTCTTTTTTAAAGGCAGCCTATATACACTGTTGTAAGTCTTGCAGGGAGGTAACTTCAGAGTGAGCGTTGCCATAGTAACAGGTGACGTGTGAAAAACACTCTATTTAATGCTCGGCTCCAGTGAGCAGAGTCGAGCAAGGATTGGAGGTGACACAGGCAGAGGCCAGCAGCATCTGACAGTGTCAGACGGGGAAGCAGGAGACGTTCACTTGCAGAAACTTGGAAAGTGTGTGGGGATTAGCAGCCATTATAAGGTTTAGAAAAGATTAAGGGATTTGTATTGAAACCAAAACAGGTGAGCATTATATTAACAAAGAGATAAATAGATTAGTAAAAGAACAAAGGATGGTTACTAACGTGGTAATACTGGAGGATGATATGTTAGGGTTGAGAAGTTTGGAATGTAGAAAGATTAGTACTGATGTAGCCAATGAATTATTGATACATAAGTGTGAACAATGTAATAAGATTAAAATGTTACAAAATGAGTTGGAAGCAATGGAGCAGAAACTAATAGTATATGAGCAGAAGTTGCTGACTGACAAATACAGGTGGATCAGACTTATGAAGATCTAAATGACAGAGAGTCAAGAAAAAAAGGGGAGAAAAAGATCAAGTAGAAATAAAAGAAAAAAGTAGCAAGGAGAAGAGAAATGACTTTTTCAATGGAGTGCTCAAATAGTTTTGAGCCCCTGATAACATTAGAAGATGAGGGTGAGAATAGAGACATTAGACATAGTTTGGAAATAAATAATGAAACAGCAAACAGAGAAGGAGATCAAGCTGAGGAAATAAATAGACTGGAAAACAGAGATCAGGAACCACAAAACACATACCCAGATGGGAGAATGAAAGAGTGTAGAAGGAAGAAAAGGGATGATAAAGAAGTAAAAGCAGATTTTGTGAATAAAGATAAAGAAGCACAAAGAGGAAATACTGTAGAGAAGATACAGGTTGATGTTGAACAGAATGAAAGAGAATGACAAAGGGATTCAATCAAGGAACAGGCTAATTTAAATAATGGTCATTAAGACCTTAATCAAGGGAGACAGACTATCGGAACTGAGGAAAATGGGGAACAAATGGAGTTGGAGAAGAGGGGAAAGAATATTTTCATATTAGGAGATTCAATATTGAAACATACAGATAGATATACATCAATGGATATAAAGAGATTGTCACCACAAGTTATTTCTCGGGGGCAAAGATAAGAGATGTGAAAGGAATGTTAGGAGACATTATTAAAGAAAAAGATGGATCAGCAGTTTTGATCTTGCACTTGGAACATTAGAAACCAAGGATTAGGAGACATACAGAAAGAATTTGAAGAAATACAGACGGAAGCAGAGAAATTGCAATGTAAAATATATTTTTCAGAGGTTTTACCAGTGTCAAAAGAAACTAGTATTAATAATAATAAAATAAAAAAAAACTAAATAATTGGCTTAGACAGTGGACATTATATAATAATTTGGCATGCATAAAACATTGGGAAAATTATATCGATCAACCATCATACTTTTGTAGAGATGAATTACACTTAAGTAAGAAAGAAAGTTAGGGATGGACATTAAATTGGTGGTAGACAGTAATTTAAACTAAGGAATAAGGGGAGGGGGATAAAAATGATTTCAAGGTAAAGAAGAAACATAGAAACACAGAATCTGATGGCAGATAAGGACCGCTTGGCCCACCCAGTCTACCCATTTCCCTACCTAATGGATAAGCTGCAGATCCTCGTTAACGAGCAGCCTACTTCTTCCTACCACCACCCTCTAGAAATGCCTTATGACTGTCCCATGCATGCTAGAATTCCACCATTGTTTTTGACTCCGGAAGGCCGTTCCATGCATCCACAACCCTCTCTGTGAAAAAATACTTCCTTACATTACCTCTGAGCCACCCCCTCTATCTTCAGATTGTGCCCCCTTGTTCTTGCACACCTATTTTTTTTGAAATATGCTACCCTCTTGGACTTTGTTGATTCCCTTCAGGTACTTGAAAGTTTTTATCCCCAGAGAAAAATTAAAACAGAAACAAAAAAAAAAAAAAAAAAGGGGGGAATGTCCATATGGTTACTTAAAGACAGAAGTCTAAATATTGAAAAGAATTCTGAATTAGAAGTAAAGCTGGTCAGTAAGAACATAGACATGTGTATGATAACCAAAACTTGGTGGGACCCAGAAGTGCAATGGAATAGGGCTATTGAGGGGTATAAAGTATATTCTACAGCTAGAAAGAATGGAAAGGGGGGGGAGTAGCCATTTATATTAAAGAAGAAATGGATAATAGTTTGTATAAAGAAAGTGAAAATGAAAAAATAGAATCATTATGGATTCAAGTAAAGGGGGGAGAATAAAAAAATCTATTTGGAATATATTACAGGCCACCAAATAGTAGTAAGGAAATTGATAAAATAATAAATGAGGAAATTGGACAGATGACAATGGAAGCAGATGTTATTATAGCAGGAGATTTTAACTATCCTGATATTTGTTGGGAAAAATTAAGAAGTAGGAATGCAAATAGTGTAACATTTTTACAACAGTTAGAAACAGTAGGGCTGGAACAGCTAGTTAATAAACCAACTAGAGGAGAAGTTGTCTTGGGCCTACTATTGACAAATATAATAGTTATAGTTAAAGAGATAAAGATAAGAGAACAGTTGGGAAATAGTGATCATGCTATGGTGACTTTTGGTATCAAACAGTTATAGGCACTAGGGGAAAAACTGTAGTAAAAACTATAATAAAGTGGATTTCAAAGAATAAAAAGACAGTTAAAAAAATTGAATTGGAAACAAAGTTTAAGAAATAAAACAGAAGGGCAAATGTGGGAAGAATTAAGAAACAAGCTATTAATACTGGAAAAGGAGTATGTGCCAGATAAGGAACTCTATAATAAGAGAGAAAAAAAAAACAATTGTGGTGTACTAGTAAGGTGATAAAATCCTGCCTAAAAAAAAGCATTTAAAAATAATGAAGCTTTTAGGAACAGCTGAAGCAAGACCGTATTATAAAAATTGTTTAAAAAAAGTGAAACAAAATATAAAGAAGGAAATTGGAGGACAAACTGGCCTAAAGAAAAGATAATGGGAAAAGTTTTTATACATATATAAATCAATAGAGGAGGGACAAACAAGGAGTAGGACCCTTAAATATTGACGGTAGAGAAATAAAGGATTCTAGTGAGATGCGAACACATTAAATGATTTCTTTGGATCAGTCTTTGAAGGAGGGAGGGAGGTAAATAATTTAAAAATAAATAACCATCAAACTCTGGAAATATTAACAACAAAGGAAGAAATGGAAAAATTAATAAATAAAGTAAAAGTGCATAAATCTGCTGGACCTGATTAGTTACATCCAAGATATATCAAGGAGGTACTACCTTTAATATCAGAAGCATTAGTGTGGATATTTAATGAGTCCTTTAGAACAGGTGTAGTATCAGAAGATTGGAGGCAAGCTTTTGTTGTGCCCTTGTTTGAAAAGGGTAAGAGATCATTAGTGTCAAATTATAGGCCAGTAAGCCTTACTGCAATCTTGGGAAAAGTCACTGAGAGTATACTGAAAATAAAAATATAGGAAGGTTTGAATTTATTGGGATATACTGATGAGAAATAGCATGGTTTTAAGAAAAATAGAGCATGTGGTACAAACTATTTATGCTTCTATGAAAATATAAATGAAAAACTAATTAATAACATAGCCATAGATATATTTTTTGATTTTCAAAAAGCCTTTGACAAGTTGCCACATGACAAGTTGATTGAAAAACTTGTAAAAATGGGATTGGATAGTCGTATTGTCCTAGGCATAAGAAATTGGTTGAGCGATAGGACTCAAAAAGTAAGAACAACAGGTGAACTATCTAAATCGATTAAAGTAGAAAATGGGGTCCCTCAAGGATCTGTATTGGGACCTGTCTTATGTTCACTATATATCAATGACTTGCATAAAGGGGTTATAAATCAGGTAGTGAAGTTTGCTGATGATATTAAGGTAGGGGGTCCAGTGGGAACAATGGAGCAACAGAAAAGGTTAAAAGGGGATTTAAAAACAATTAAAATCTGGGCTAGAAAGAATAAGATGAAATTCAGTACAAAGAAATCAGGGGTGATGTACGTAGTAAAAAGGAATAGGAGTAAAAATAGGTATATACTAGATGGAAAGGAATTGAAGGATGTTGATGAGAAAAAAAGACAGTGGGATAGTAACTGACAATAAATTGAATTATAACAGACAACTAATGGTAGGTATACAAAAAGCAAATAACATGCTGAGAAATATAAAAAGGAGCTTTATGAACAAGTCAGTGGGATGTATGGTGCCAGTATATAGGACCTATGTTAGGCCATATTTGGATTTTGGGTCCCAGTTATGGAGTCTGTACACTAAGAAGGAAATAAAGAGGGTTGAAGGAGTGCAGAGAAGATATACTAGGATGATTGGAACTTTAGGTAGCTATGAATATAGAGAAAGATTAAAAAGGACAGGACTTTTTTCTTTAGAACAAAGACGAGAAAGAAGAGATATGATGTTATTTAGAATAATAAATGACAAAGAACTGATGGGGGAAACGGGGTTGGAGATGCAGGAGAAGCCAAAGGGGCTGAGACAACATGAAAAACAGATTAAGTTAAAAACAGTAATAAAGAATGGTGAATACTATTCTTTTATAAACAGAACAGGGAGATTCTGAAATACTTTACCGGTAGAAGTGGTGAATATTAGAAATCTGATGGAATTTGAAGATAAAATCGATAAATATCTGTTGGGGAACAGATTGATGTCTATCCACTAAGGTGGAGAACAGTTTATATGGACAAATAGTCTTCTACTGTTCTAAACCAAGTATAAGCACCAAGTATAAAAGTATTTATATCATAGGAGTGATGAATAACACTGGTAAATAACATGGGTTATTTTGCCATGTTATCCATCTGCCATGGAAATAACATGTTATTTTTTACTGCAGCTGTTATTTCCACAACACCCCTTTCACAGTTGCTTTACTCAGCTAATCAGGACCAGTTAAATACACTTTGCCATAACCTAGCTATTGCAGGACAAAGCATGCTGCTTCCTCAACCCACCAATGGGGACAAGGTTTCCACTCTGATTCTGGTTAATATGGCAAACATTCAGCATCTGCAATGTTCGTGGTGGGTGAGCTCATGGCTTTATCATTTGGTTAGTCTCCTCAATGAGTTTTGTTCCTTGTATACCACACTTACCCAGCATTTATTCTCTAAATAAATTGCATTTTGGCCTGGTGGTGCTGAGGCGCTTTGCGTTACCTCGCACTACACCGACGACCCGGGTTTGGGAACGATGTCGGGTCATCGGAGTGCCAGCACTGGGGAAGGATGGAGCAGGATCAAGCCACCTTACAGTAGCTCTCCTCTCCTCTCTGGGAGTGGTTGTTGACCCTCCTCATAAATCCGGTGGTTTCGTAGGCAGGAGAGGTCAGCAACGGGGAGGGCATCTCGTACCACAGGGTGAGCGTGCCTCTGCACAAGCACATGTGTGCCTGAGAAGGGGCAGGGCAAAAAACTGGGGAAAAAGCACTAAAAATGTAAATAAAAAATAAATAAATTGCATTTTGTAAACACTTTTTTTTTTTTTTTTTTTTTTAAACACAGAAAGTATATTATCTTGGTGCAACTGGCACCCTCAAGAAGCCCATTGCTAGGGCACAGCGTTCAAGGCACTCTTATGGAAATCAGAGTGTCCCACATGCTATTCAAACAAGCTCTCTGATTGGGTGAGGGCATCACAAGATGCTCTTGTGAGCTATAATGTTTATAAGAGTACCAGGAACATTTTGAAATGAACAATCTTGAATGTCTAAAGATGGTGTGATGGATTTTTATCTGTGGTACGCACACCGCAGGACATACACACACACTTTTGGCTGCAGATAGAAATGCACACTACTCAAATCACAACACTACTTCTGTGTGCAGCAACGCATGCCCCTGCAGCCACAGATATAAATCCATGATACCCGAATTACAAGAGTTCTATCTGCAAAAAAGCAATGCTTTATGTGCTTCAGTAGCCACAGGTACTCATGTACACTGTGTAAGACATACACACAGTTCTGTCTTCACATGGGCAGGCCCCTGAGGGGGCTGTGCTTCTGCAGCAGCAGATGTAAGGCATTCTCACTGACCTCTGGCTGCAGAAGCACAGGCCCCATGAAATCCCTGAGTCAGTTTTTGCAGGAAGTCGCAAACTTCATCATTGATATGGTGTTGGAATTCCCCAGGTTGATGGTGCTGGGGGATTTCAACACCAGGATCGATGATGAACTCTCGCAGTTTGGACAATACTTCCTCCAACATATGAGTTCTTTGGGCTTCACACAGGTAGTTTCCTCTGCAACTCATAATCATGGTCATTCATTGGACCTGGTCTTTCTCCTGGGGTTGGAGGCCTCCAACTTACTGGTGGAATCAGTTGGATGGTCTGACCACCACATCATTAGGTTCAAATTCCTGGCTCCCCCATATAGGCCTGCTCCTGTGGAGATGGTCCAATACTGCCTGTTATGGGGCTTGACCCCCGATGACCTCCTGGTGGTGTTGTATCTATCAGGAATGCCAGAGGCAAGCAAGGGTCCAGAGAACCTACTCCAGGCTTTTAACTGAGCTGTGGTAGGAGCTCTGGATACTCTTACTCCTTTCTGTGTTCGTCCGCTTACTCTTCACTCTCAGTCTCCATGGTTTGATGGGACTTTGAGGGAAATGAAGCAGGTGGGTCGAAGATTAGAGTGTGCTTGGTGCAGATCCAGCTTAGATGCCAACAGGCTTAGACTGATGTAACATTATAGAGACCATCAGTCAACAATCTCTCATAGGAAGGCAGAGTTCCTGTCCAGGGAGATTGCTTCAGCACAGAACTGACCAGCTCAGCTGTTCTGAATGGTAGACAGACTATGCAATCCAGCCTATGAGTTCAGAAAGCCTTGTTGCAAGTAGAGTGCAACGAGTTTGCTCACTTCTTTGCTGATAAGGTTGCCAACATCAGGTCGGAGATTCAGTTATCATGTCCTATGGGGGTTACTGGTGGTCGGAATGAGGTTGCGACTCCTCTGTTTTGTTGGGCTGAGTTTGACCAACTGGCAATCAAAGATATCATGCAGCTTCTCCGGGTTATGAGGCCAACTAGCTGTAGTTTAGACCCAGGCCCTACCCACCTTTTAATACGTGTGTGGATGTGATCGGCCCAGTTCTAGTGGAGTTAATCTGGTGTTCATTGGAGTCAGGGGAGTTCCCCAGCTCCCTGAAGGAGGCTATGGTAACCCCCCCTTCTCAAGAAGCCATCTCTTGACCCAGATTCTCCTGCAAACTACAGACCGATCTCTAACCTTCCCTTTATAGGGAAGGTTATTGAGAAAGTTGTTGCACAACAGTTGGAGAACCATCTTACCATCCATGCTATCAATGATCCTCTCCAGTCTGGTTTCCTTCAGAGGCATAGTACTGAGACTGCTCTGGTTCAGGTACTCCGTGATCTCCTGATGGCTAGAGACCAGAAACACCATTCCATTTTGGTCCTTCTGGATCTCTCATCAGCTTTTGACACTGTGGACCATGGGGTACTTCTTGATCACCTGCAGGTCATCTATGACCTGTCTGGTATAGTCCTCAGATGGTTCTATTCTTTTCTCACTGGCAGGTCGAAGAGGGAAGTATCATGGATTTTCTTCCTCTGACTCTTTCTCCCTACCATGTGGGGTCCCACAGGGTTCAGTGTTGTCCCCCATGTTGTTTGCAGTGTACATGCTTCCATTAGGAGACATTGTAAGATGGTATTGGCTGAGTTTTCACTGTTATGCAAATGATACTCAGCTGTACCTGTCTTTTGTGCCCAACCAGGATAGTGCACTCACAGTCTTTTCCAATTGTCTCTCTGAAATTGAAGACTGGATGAATTCCAGTTGGTTAAGGTTAAACTCTGACAAGACGGAGGTGTTAGTTGTGGAACCGGGTCACCAAATAGAGAGGTCAGCTGCTGGGTGGCTTTCCAGGCTTTGGCTTGGGGCACCCAGCTCTTGACCTCTGAATATGTGCAAAATCTGGGGGTGAAATTTGATGATGGACTGACACTTCATTCGCAGGTGTCAGCTGTGGTCAAGTTCTCATTTTACCATCTGAGGAACATCGCCCGGATTAAGCACCTTGTTCCATCCGTCGATCTTCCAACCCTGGTCCACGCTTTTGTGACCTCGCACCTTGACTACTGTAAATCCCTTTACCTAGGGCTTCCAGGGGTTGATATATGCTGCTTGCAGCTAGTACAAAATGCTGAGGCCAGGTTATTGTCTGGGTCAACTCAATCCAGTCATATTTTGCCTGTGCTCCACACTCTGCACTGGCTGCCAGTTCAGTGGTGGATTACCTTTAAAGTTATTTTACTGACTTTTAGAGCCCAACATGGTTTGGATCTGAGTTACATACAAGAGCTTCTGAATCCCTACTGCCCCCTCTGACCACTCCGCTCTACCAACGAGGGATTGCTAGAGATTCCCAGAGTGTATTTGAAGACCTCGGGAGCTCAGACTTTTGTCTTTTCCACTCCCTCCCTGTGGAATTATGTACCTTGTCAGATACAAGAGTGCCAGACAGTGGAGAGTTTTAAAAATGCTCTAAAAACCTATTTATACTTATGCGCTTTCCCCGATTTTTAACTATGGATTTCAATCTCGATATATTTTAATATTTTATTAAGTTTTAAAATTTTATCTGTGATATGACTATTTTAGAGATCATGTGCTCCATACAGCGCTTTGATATTTGTTGAATTGCTCTTGGGAAATATAATGTATTATTATTAATATACCCAAATTACAACAGTATTTCTGTTAAAAGAAGCTAAGGGGCTTGCGCCTCTGCAGCCACAGGTGTGAGACAGGCACATTAACTTCTGTCTGCAGAAGTGCAGGCCCCTGTGCAGCCTGTATGGCCATAGCTGGATATAGAAATCCCTGATATCCAAACTGCAACAGTACTTCTGTCTGCAGAAGCACAGGTCCCTGTGGTGCCAGCACTTACACAGTCACAGGTACTAATGAACTCTGTAAGACATACCCACTGATAACAAATGTAACTCCAACCTCAGAAACACTTTTCTTTTAATACAACATGTTTTATTTATTAGGAAAATATTGTCTGTGCAAGAAAAAGAATATAGGCATCCCTGATAAGGAAAATTAACTTTGTTAAAAGATTTTTTAAATGTTAAAATACAGAAATTGCTGCTGTGATGTGACACTCAAATAAGTGTCAGTCTTAGTGTAACTGTACATTAGTCATTAATTACATACAACAGGGTTAATTACATTGCAGTTACATGTTTGCTGCATGTAACTACATTGCAGATGCAATGCAGTTACAGCATAGTTACACTGTAACTACAGTGTAGTTAAGGAAACTTAAAGTGTTAACAACAAAACAAACTGTACTGAACTGTTTCAACCAGTGCATTGTACTGCATTAACAGCCATCCCTTGGAGACTCATTGGCCAGTCAGATTGTTCCATTTTCCTAGGTATTTTTATAAACTTCATACACTACTAGGTTTTATACTAAGCATTTAGTGTAGGAGGTAAGCAGTAAGTCCATCTGAACCTTGTCTCCCCCCCCCACTTCTCTCAATGGTCATTTCTAGTTCACATCTCTCGCCTTAAAAACAACAGCTGAATCAGTTTTAAAGCAGTTTAAGAGTACTGGCCTAAAGCTGCACTTTTCCATAAGTCATCCCAGACTCCCACTATGCTTTGTATATAAGAGACCCTCCACATTTTGTTATGAATACTCTTCATTCTGATTGATATCTGTAACCTTTGGTAGTACAGGACATGCTCTGTTTTTAAAGGTGAGATTTAATTCTTGAAAATGTGATGGGTGATTTACCATTTTATACATCAATAACAGGTCGCCCCTAAACCACTTTGTTGTAGAGGGAATAAGTTTAATTTTTTTGTTCATTTGAAAACTGGTTAAGTGTATTAGACAATAAAATGCCTATTTTCAGTTATGACCCAAGACAGTACAGTCACAAGCACAATGGAGTACGGATACATTGACTAAGGTACAGAGAAATGAGTTGTGTTACAGCTCAACACAAACTATGGTAACAGGAGGTACAAAACATTAAATTAAATATAGTGTGGGTATATATGAAAGTGCAGCAGGTAATCAAGCAATTAACAAATAAATATAGTGCGCATAATAAAAGTTCTTCAGCCTCTCCTCGTCCATCATGTTTCTGAAGCTACTAACTATGTTGTTTGTTATTCCCGCTGGATGTTGCATGGCTGTTGAAGGTAGTTATGAGTTCAGTGCTGGTCTTCCTACTCGACCATCCACAAGTGATGCTGTGCTTCCTCATGGTGTTAGGTTAACAATCCCACAGTGAGATGGCTTGTAAAATATCATTATTATCAAAAACATTAATTACATCAGTTTAGAAAGGGCAAGTAGGGGGTCACTTTAAATAATTTTACTTCTATAAATATACCATCTAATATTTGGCATCCCTGAGTAAATTATGATCAACAACAGCACTGAAGTAACTCTATATAGATACCGATTGTTGCCATTGCTTGCAGAAGACTGTGCCTGAATATAGACAAACAGTTCAAACTAGAGAATTTGCTAGTTTTCTGTGACTTGCTGTTTTTATATAAATTTTTTTTAATTCTATTCTGGTTTGTGGTACATGTCAAGAGAGCAAAGCATGTTTAACTACAAGAAAGCAAGGTCCTCCAAAACGGAATGGTTGTTCGTGTTGGAGAAACCAAAGTTCTCACTGAGCTTCTTCAACAGACTGATCACATTATAAATGAACAGCATACCTCTCTACCATTTGCCACTGAAATGAGGGGCATAGACATTCAAAATGAGGGACAATGAAGGACACTGACCCTCCTAATGAAGAGGCATTCTCAAACATAGCGGTACAAGGAACAGAACACTGTGAAACCTTTTAGTTTACTTATACAAAGTTTATATGTGATTTAGCATCTTAGAATATTTCAAATTTCTAATTTAAAGTCTGAATTTATAGCACATTCTTTATGTGGGTAGTATGGGCAGAGCAACTCTGAGGGATAAAATGAGCGACATCCCTCGTAATCAGGGACAGCTCAGAGGTATGCCTATTGCTTCCCTTGTTTAGTATAAAACCAGAAATCCAATTATACTGCTTTTTCAGAAGAATTTATAAACTAAAATATGGTGTTGCATATTTTTGTTGCTGATGAGGCCCTTGAGTGCATCCAACAACAGCCAGAGTCATGGATGTAAGCTGGAGACTCCAGCAGTCAAATCCTACTTCAGAGGAGGTGATATTGTCATTGACACCATCGTTTCTGTTCACCTAAGTTATAGTTATCCAGAGGTCAACTTCAGGGAGCGACCCAAGCCAATTAACTGCAAAATGTATGTGCTGTCTTTCTTTTGGTTTTTGTTCATACTGTGTGTCTTTCTACCTTTCATTAGCCCCATTTGGAAAAATGATCCTAAGAATTGAAGAACAAGAGCCAAATGGGGGGTTAATTATCATATCTTAGACAGAAAGGCTCAGAACACTGTGGGAATCTATGCTTTCATGTACACAAAGTTTGCTGTTCATGGAACAATGCAGATTCATCATAGAATGCTGTGCAACACCCTCTCCATGTGGGACTGAGGGGTTCTGAGGGGTGAAATGAAGGACATCCCTCCTATTGTGGGACAGTGAAGAGATATGGATAGAGGGGGTTTGAGGAGAAAAATGAGGTACATCCCTCCTAATGTGGGAAAGTTGAGGAGGATGGTCAGAAGGGTCCTGAGTGGTAAAACGATGGACATCCTCTTAATGTGCCACAGTCTAGAGGAAGGGACTGAAAGGGTCTGAGTAATAAAATGATGTATGCCCCTCACACTTATTTTGTATTACTGTTTACCTATATAATGTTTAGGCATAGTAAGGCAGTATAGCACAATGATTAACAGCACTGAGCTGCAAACTGGAGAACTGGGTTTGAATCCCACAGCCACTACTTGCATACTATATGGCACCATGAGTAATTCACTGACTTCCTGGTGCTCCTAGGACACACTTGGAAACAAGTCTCAACTTACTGTGTATTTCCTGGTCAAAAATTGTTAAAAAAAAAAAAGTATTTTCTCACTTACCATTTCTCTGGGTTGCACATGGAAATGAGCCATGGCTCAGTGTGCCTTTCCAAGTTGACAATTTCTAAATAAATAGATCAGTTCATCAATAATGTGAAATAATTTAGAGGTGTAGACAAAGGGGGTCTGAGTGGTAAAATGAGGGCAGCCCTTCAAACGTGTGACAGTTGAGTGGTTCAAACAGAAAGGCTCTGTGGGGTAAATGAAGGAATCCCTCCAAGGTAGGGAGCGGACATACTGGATGGACCGATGGTCATTATCTGTCTATATTGACTGTTTCTTATGTTCCTCATGTGGGACAGTTGAGTAGTACAGACAGAGGTGCTCTAATGAGTAAAATGAAGGATGTCAATATTTATGTAGGACAGTTAAGAAGAACAGACAGAAAGATTCTGATTGGTAAAATGAGGGCTAACCCTTTTAATATGGGACAGTTTAGAAGTATGGACAGAGGGGCTCTGAAGGGTATAATGAGGGACATCCCTTCTAATATGGGACATTTAAGAGGTACTGACAGAGGGTTTCTGAGGGGTTAAATAACGGATGTCGCTCCTAATGTGGGACAGTTGAGAAATATAGATAGAGGGGTTCTGAATATAAAATGAGGGATGTTCCTCCTAATGTGAGACAGTTGAGAAGTTTAGACAAAGGGGTTCTGAATATAAAATGAAGGCTGCCCCTTCTAATGTGGGATAGTAAAAAGGTACAGACAGAGGGATTCTGAGTACAAAATGGGGGATGTTACTCCTAATGTGGGACACATAAAAGATACTGACAGAGGGGCTCTGAGGGGTATAATGAGTGATTTTACTCCTAATGTGAGACTGTTAAAATATATAGATAGAGGGGTTCTGGGAGGTAAAACAAAGGATATCCCATCTAATGTGGGACACTTGAGAGTTATGGACAGAGGGATTCTGTCAAGTAAAATGAGGACTCCCCTTCTTATGTTTTACAGTTGAGAGGAATGAACAGAGGGTGTCTGAGGTGTAAAATGAGGGATGTGGGCAGAGGGTGACAGTGAAAAAGCAGGGATACTGAATGAATATTTCTGCTCAGTATTCACAACTGATGAGAAGGGGGAGGTACCTAAACCAAACAAGGGAGAAACTCTGAATGAGGGGTCAATACCAGTCCATTCACAGAAGAAATGGTTTTGAAAGAACTCTTGAAACTGAGGGTGGACAAAGCAATGGGGCCTGATGGGATTCACCTAAGAACACTAAAAGAACTAAGGGTAGAACTAGTAACACCACTGACTACTATCTTTAACAAATCATGGGAAGATGGAGTGGTACCTGAGGACTGGAGGGCGGCAAATGTGATTCCACTTCACTAAAGTGGGGGCAGGGCAGAGGCAGGAAACTACAGACCAGTTAGTTTGACTTCAGTGGTAGGGAAAATGATGGAATCACTTCTGAAGGAAAGAATTGTTGAGTACCTAGAGGCCAGTGGGGCACAGGTCCCAAACCAGCATGGTTTCACAGCAGGAAGGTCATGTCAGATGAACCTAATAGATTTCTTTGACTGGGTGACCAAAGTAGTAGACTAGGGAGGGGCTGAGGATATCTCCTACCTAGATTTTAACAAGGCATTCGACTCAGTCTCACACAAAAGATTAATATATAAGTTAGCCAGCCTTGGAGTGGGTCCCAAGGTGGTAGCCTGGATAAAAAACTGTCTGGACAACAGGTTGCAAAAGGTAATAGTAAACGGAGTCCACAGTGAAGAAAGGAGGATAAGTAGCGGGGTACCACAGGGTTTGATACTGTGACCGGTCCACTTTAATATCTTTATAAGTGGCATTGGAGAGCACCTGGAAAGAAAGGTATGTCTCTTTGCAGATGACACAAAGATCTGCAACAGGGTTGATGTACAAGTTGGGGTGAATAGAATGAAAAGGGACCTGGCAAGGATGGAGGAATGGTCAAATATGTGGCAGCTCAGATTCAATGCAAAGAAGTGCAAGGTAATGCATCTGGGAAACAAAAACCCAGATGAAGAGTACACAATGGGGGGTGAGTTAATAACAACAACAAAAATTAAAAGAGAACTATGAGTAATTATATCAGATGACCTAAAGGTGGGCAAGCAATGTGAGAAGGCAGTAAGGAGGGCTGGGGGGATACTGGCCTGCATAGGGAGAGGCATCAACAGTAGAAAACAGGAAGTTGTTATCCCTCTCACAGACAGTTAGTGAGACCCCATCTGAGTATAAGTGATAATTCCTGAGACCCATCTCCGCAAAGACATAGACAGAGTGGAGGCTGTTCAGAGGAGGGCAACCAAAATGGTGCAAGGTCTGTACCAGAAGATATACGAGGAGAGACTAAAGCAGCTTAATATGTATACCCTTGAGGAAAGGAGGAAGAGGTGGTACATGATAGAAACTTTCAAGTATCTCAAGGGAATTAACAGGGTACAAGAGGGTAGTATCTTTCAGAAGAAGAGAAGTACAAGAACAAGGGAGCACAATTTGAAGATAGAGGGGGAACGGCTCAGAGGTAATGTTAGAAAGTATTTTTTCACAGAGAGAGTTGTGGCTGCATGGAACAAACTTCCTGAGGAGGTTGTGGAGTCAGGAACAGTGTGAGAATTCAAGAATGCATGGGACAGGCATAAGGCAATTCTAGTGGAGTGCAGGAGGAAGTAAGCTGTTGATTAACTAGAATCTACAGCTTATCCATCAGGTAGGGAAATGGGCAGACTGGGTGGGCCAAGTGGTCCTTATCTGCCATCAAATTCTATGTTTCCAAGTTTCTATGATGTCCCACCTAATCTCTGACAGTTGAGAGGCATAGACAGAGGCTACTAAGGGGTTAAATGAGGGGTGTCCCTCCCAATGCTGGATAGTTGAGAGGTATGAAAAGGGTTCTGAGGGGTAAAGCAGGATAGGGTAGCATATTCATTTTATTTATATAACACTTTTCCAGACCTCAAAGCACTTTACAATAAAAGTAAATTTAAATTACAGGTAATATATCATAGCAGTAAAATATCTCAAATTATACTATAATCATGTTTATACAATAGGAGTGAGCTGATACCTAGTGAGATAAAAACATGTATTTTCACCCCAGTTGAATAAACAGGCTGATGACGTATCTACTATGTGTATAAATGTAAAATCTTACATTTACACACACAGTAGGTATGCTACCATGCCATTTATTATCACAGTGCACATCATTGCCCCCAAGCTGATACGTCTTACAGACTGTCGAAACTATCCTCCAAAAGTGAGTGTGTCTGAATGAAGATTTACTTAAAATAAAGTTGCAGATACCTCTTTGTGTTGTGTGCTGTGAAGAACAAATCCTGCAGAACAGCCAGCAGAAGAACGTAATTCTAACAAAGAAACCTGAAACCAAGTTCCGATGATAACCAGAAAAATGTTGCATAAGCACTGTAAAATACATAACTCTGTACCTCAAAAATTAAAAAGATATGTGAGATGTGACTGCTCTATATGTACTATATTTAGTTGATATGTGAGATGTGACCGCTGTATGTGTACTATATTTAGTTGATATGTGAACTGTGACCGCTGTATGTGTACTATATTTAGTTGATATGTGAGCTGTGACTGCTGTATATGTACTATATTTAGTTGATATGTGAGCTGTGACCGCTGTATATGTACTATATTTCATTGATATGTGAGCTGTGACCACTGTATATGTACTATATTTAGTTGATATGTGGGCTGTGACTGCTGTATATGTACTATATTTCGTTGATATGTGAGATGTGACCACTGTATATGTACTATATTTCGTTGATATGAGAGATGTGACCACTATATATATACTATAT
This sequence comes from Neoceratodus forsteri, assembly GCA_016271365.2. Classification (NCBI taxonomy): domain Eukaryota; kingdom Metazoa; phylum Chordata; order Ceratodontiformes; family Ceratodontidae; genus Neoceratodus; species Neoceratodus forsteri. The sequence continues at coordinate 219,742,942 of JADMNL010000029.1, forward strand.
TTAGTTATGTCAGATATGACTGCTGTATATGTACTATATTTAGTTGATATGTGTACTATATTTAGTTGATATGTGAGATGTGACCGCTGTACATGTACTATATTTAGTTGATATGTGAGATGTGACTGCTGTATATGTACTATATTTAGTTAACAAAACTGTTATATGTTTGTTTGTGTTTTGCCTGAATAAGCTAATGGGGGCCCCAGTCAGATCCTGTGTACCTCTACAGTTGTGAATTACTGGCAACCCATCAGTAGGATCATTGGGGTACCAGAGTTTTCTACTCTGATTCCCAAGGGCTTTCATCAGTCCCAGTATCAAGATTAAAGTTTGCTGGGGACCGAGCATTTCCTGTAGCTGCACCAAAACTCTGGAGACTTGTTTTCTCCATATAATCAGAATTAAGGCAAAATATTGTAATTTCTCTGTCACTTCTACTGTTTATCATTTTAAGGTATTTTAGTTAAGGTATTATAATTTTCTGTAACATTTAGTAGAAAGTTGGAAAATATTTTTTCTGCTATAAAGTCAGGATGTAGTATTTTTTCATGTTTTTTTGCAGAACACAGTTGCCCAAATCAGGACTGTCCTGCGGAACATCAGGACAGGCGGTAACCTTATATGTGTGAGGCTGGTATATGTGTATTGTCTCTTTGGGGGAGAGAGAGAGACAGCTGGTTAAATGACTTATTCACTGTCACCATGTCAGAGAGTTGAAGTGGTGGGATTCAAACCTGGTATAGCCAGTTTTAGGCACCAGTGAACCCTACAGTTCCTGGGGGCCCCATTCTAATGGGGATCCCCAGCCAGATCCAGTATACCACTTTAATTTTGTTTATTATTACTTCTCAGGTTTAAAGTAAAACAGCACTAAAGTGTGCCACTGGGCTCTATGGAGTCTTCTCCCACGTGACATCATAACACCATAACATTACTCCCTCTGTTGTCCCAGCCAATCAGAGGCTGATGAACAGACACGGATTGGATATGCAGTGGGGACACTAAAACTAACATTGCTACCGCCCCCTAAAAACATAAATATGTAACTGGTTGTATTGAAAATAAAAGGTTGTGCATTTTGGACAAAGTAAAAGACAAGGTCAGTTTGGGTTGGGTAAGGGCCCCATGACATATCACTTGGGGCCCAAAAAACTCTAAACCTGGCCCTGAACCTGGGTCCCTAGGTTCACAGCTCTTTCTTATAGGTTATAACTCTTGGTGCTTTTTAGAACTTCTGCTTACTGTACATAGGTAATTCTTCAGTTGAGTCATTGTCTAAAACTACTAACTCACAATTTATTCACTAAATCTGACAGATTCCACATTTTGACTACCGCTATGTTCTGTCAATGATTTTTGTGATTGAGGAGATTAAAAGAGATCCCAAGTTATTACCAAATGTCTCTTTGGGATTCCGGAATTTTGACTTGTGCTATTCTAGAGAACAAGCACTTCTGGGCACCCTATCATTTTTAACAGGAAAACTGGTTCTGGTTCCAAACTACCAATGTGAAGCAGTCTCTATACTACCTGCTGTAATTGGAGATGCACCCTCAACATCCTCTCTGATCATGGCTATGATACTGGGACTCTACAGGTATCCTCAGGTAAGGAGGCACTTTATGGTTTCTGTATTAGGTCTCTACTGGTATCCTCAGGTAAGAGGAATCAATGTATGGTTTTGGTGATTGGATGGGGAAATCACAGAGGAAAGGGTGCTGGAGGGCCTTATGTCCCTGAGGGAGGACAAGGCACCTGGGCCAGACAGAGTTCATCCCAGGGTGCTGAGGGAGCTGGCTGACATCCTGGCAGGGCCATTGATGGACCTGTTCAACACCTCTCTAAACACGGGGTGTGTGCCCAGGGATTGGAGGGAGGCACATGTAGTACCTCTCCATAAGAGTGGGCCCAAGGATGAGCTGGGGAACTACAGACCGGTGAGCTTTAACGCAATTGTAGGAAAACTGATGGAGGCTATCCTCAAAGAAAGGCTGATGCAATTTCTTGAGGATAAAGATCTACAGAACAACGGGTAGCATGGGTTTGTCTCGGGAAGATCCTGTCAGACAATCTTGGTTGACTTTTTCAACTGGGTTACAAGGGCACTGGACAGGGGCATTGTGGTGGATGTACTCTACCTGGATTTCAGCAAGGCCTTCAATCCAATACCACATGGTAGGTTGACATGCAAGTTGAAGAGTTTGGAAGTAGGGAGGAAACTAGCCAGAAAGGTTGAAAACTGGCCATGGGAAAGACAGCAGAAAGTAGTGGTCAGGGATGAGGCATTGGAGCCCAGGGCAGTGACAAGTGGTGTCCCACAGGGCTCGGTACTGGATCCAGTCCTGTTTAACATTTTCATCCCTTACATAGCAGTAGGGATCAATAATAAGATCAGTCTCTTTGCAGATGACACCAACATTTGTGCTGAGGTGGATGGGGGTGAAGGGACAAGGTCCTCCATGAGGATTTTGCAAAACTAGTGGAATGGCCACAAACCATGCGGCTTGGGTTCAATGCTAAGTAGTGCAAAGTGATGCATCTGGGAGCCAGTAACCTAGAATAGAGTTACTGGTTGGAGGGTGTCCAATTATCCACATCCAAGGAGAAGAAGGATCTGGGGGTGCTTGTGACCAGGGAAATGAACCACTCGGCACAGTGCAGGAAGGCAGCAGCAAAGGCAAACAGGATGCTAGGGTGCATAGCATGGGGGATTACATCTAGGAGTAGAGAGGTCAAATTGCCCCTGTACAGGTCTCTGGTGAGGCCACACTTGGACTGCTGCATGCAGTTCCAGCACCCCATACTTAAAAAGGGACATCAAACTGCAAGAGGTGGTGCAGCACAGAGCAATAAAGATTATCCTGGGGTTGGGGATAGACTATGTGAAGAAATATTGAGGGACCGCAATATGTATACCCTGGGGGACAGAAGAGAGAGAGAGAGAGAGAGAAGGGATATGATTGAGACCTTCAAGTACCTGAAGAGGATAAACAGGGTGGGCACCAGGTGTGGGCTCACTCTTAAGGCTGGAAGGGAAACCAGAGGGCACTCTCTGAAGTTGGAGAGGGGCAGAGTCAGGAGGGAAATGAGGAGACACTATTTCACTGAAAGGGTTGTAGCAGGGTAGAATGCACTGCCAGAGGAAATCCTGTCAGTGCAGACAGTGGGGAGTTTCAAGAGGGGGTGGGACAGATTCAAAGGGGGGAGTACAAACCAGGAAGGGGCAGGAAGAGGGGAAGGAGGAAGGAAACTGGGGGGGCAGCTGCAGTCTAATGGACTGATGTGCTGCACACGCGAGCAGACTAGATAGACCAAAGGGCCTGTATCTGCTAGCAATCTCGTATGCTTGTATGTTCGTAGCCTGTAGTAAATTGGATTGCCCATTATTTGAAAAACAGAAGACAAAAGATTTGAACAAGTGGGAGTCCCCTTGTATTTGTGAAATATGGATCCTTGGGTCCCACAAGGCTCCACACTTGGATGCCTACTGTTTTCATTATTTATTAATGATCTTTGGTGGGTGTACCGCACAGCAAACACCATCCTTTATGCAGATGCTGCTGTGTTGTAATTGAACAGGTTACTACCTTTAAATACCTGGAATTATTCCAAGACAACACCCTTTCTTTCAACACCCATATTGACCATGTCATGAAAACAACCAACATCAGACTCGGACTCCTTTACCAACATAAAAACGCTATGACCACTGAGGCCCTCAGCCTTGTCACCAAAAGCTCAATACTGTCCATCATTGACTCTGGACTGACTGACTGTCTATAGTGCGGCCACTAAAACTGCTCTCAAAAGGGTTGAACTTCCTGCTCAACAAAGCCTGCTGACTTGTTCTAGGAGCTAACTGGTATTCCCACTCTTGCAGTCTCTATTCCACAACTGGCTGGCTCCCATTACCACTAAGGTCCCAGTACCAGGCATATATCATAAGAAAAACGCCCTTCTGGGACTGGTCCCAGAATCAACTTCAAAGCTTTTCCAACATAACCCCAACATTAAAACATCCCAAAGCTCTACTAGATGGGTACTGCACGTACCTTAAAAAAGAACCTCCTTCACCCAGAGGTCCCTCTCCTATCGAGGCCCTCTCTGGATGAACGACCTCCCGCCCCCTTCCTTTTTCACCTTAAGAAACTCCACCAATTCAAAAAAGAACTCCACTCCCTTCTGGTAGAATCCCAAGAGTGCAACTGCTGTGCATAATGATAGGAGTGCCATCCCCTGCCCTAGACTTCCAACCCTTACCTCCTCGCCTTCTTACCCCTTTCGCCCCATGAATCCTCACCCCCTCCCCTCCACTTCTCCTAGGCTACCCCAATGCATACAGCACTTATTAGCTTGTTCTTCCTCATCATCATACCCCCATCTCCTATCCTCCTAATAACATTATATGATATGCCTCCTCTGTACCCATGCCAATACTCTCCGTACCTCCTTCCCTTTTCTTTGACAAAGCTGATTTTGGCTGCCACCTACAAGCAACCAGCACTTAGACTAGAGCGATTTCTGTAATAAAAGTGCAACCCCTCACCCCTGCCTTTTTACTAAAACAACAGGTGGCATGCTGTTGGCGTTGGCAGCAATACCTGGTGGGGACCTGGGTTCGGGGAAGATGAGTTTACCTGGCACAAGGGGACCTAGGTTTGGCTACTCTGCACAGGGGCACCCAAGTAAATCCGACTACAGGAAGCAATAACTGTAATGTCCAGAACCAGGATTGGGATTTTTCAGTGTGGCTTTTATTCATAACTAGCTGAACATAACAAAGCATAGATGGACCCCCAAGGGGCTACGGTTACTGATATTGCAGATTAGAGACTACCAGGCGGTCCACTTAAAGAATGAACCCATTTCTACTGTTTTCTGGCTCTGGACCCACCAGGCACTCAGCCCGGACTTGCATGCACTTTGGATGCACAGCCCGACTGGCCCTGCTCCCCTGCCGGCCACTTGACTGACGGTCCATTTAAAGAATGAACCCAAATTTTACTTGTTGTGGCTCCCATCAAACAAGGAGAATTATTTTCCCACATTGTGGCTCCCCACACCACTTAGAGTCTGTGACTCCTAGAGAGATTTTCCAATTTGCCACCCACATCTGGGTACCTACCTTATCACTGGCCAGACACATGAGGCAAGTAGCAATCACAGTAGAAATCCGTAGAGGTGGACCTGGTTACTAAAGATGGGGGGTGTTCCCACCTCCAGCTCCCACAGCACATACCCGGCCATTTCTCTGGACAAACAGTAACTAAAACTTCGCAATGTAGATTAAATGGTGGATGACCTGTAGCACCCCCTCTACAACATTACTTGAATCCATAAAGACTTTAAATTTTGAACCTACTCCATTTGCTTATCCTAGTACAATAGACCTCCCAAATAGTAGTTCACATCCCAGCTTTCTTCACATTTTCCAAACTGAAGAAACATATTGTTTGCCCGCTCAAATTAGAGCAAAACACTCACCCTTTGTTGCAGGTGCCCCTACAGGCGTAGTACAACTTCTTTCACTGTTATCAGACCAAAACAGAAACTGTAGAAAAGGCAGCTTTCTTCTGTAGTGGAAATTAGGGGATTGCCCCTGGAACCCACAGAGGGATACTTTGCTTCCACCCCCCGGAGGGAGGGGGCACTGAGACCTGGACAGCGGTCTCCACCACTTAAAACTGGACACTGATCTTCTCCCAAGGAGGTAAACAGAAAACACTTCCTTCCTGCTTGACAATAAACAGAAGAATGACTTTAAAAACTCCCAATGTTCTATCTCACTCCCTGTGCTGCAGATTCCAATGTGGCTTATGCAGCTGCGACAGTTCTATGGTGATGTCATCTCTCAGTCTCAGCTGTGACTGAGAACAGAGTGAGAGTGTTAAACTCATTTAACTGGAGTTTCACAAGCTGCCTTCCCTGTCTACCACTAGGTCTTACTGGGATTCTAGTAACCCCGGGTAACAAGGGGTTTACACTCACCCTTGACCAGGAAAATGACTGTCCCCAGTCATTATGCACCCGGCCTTAGGCCATCCCATCCTATGTGCTACCTGCGGAGGGGGGTGATCAGACCCCCTTCTACCATGTGCAAGCACAGGCAGGCAACACTAAGGGCCTAGAGGCCTGTAGCTGACATCTCAGCCTCTACTCTATCCACTTACTATGGACACCTAGTGGCTCTGGTAAAACCATCCAGAGCATAGCCCTGATAGATCAGTTGTGCAGTCCCTATGGTCACTGAGGACCACAGCCTGTCTATCCCCCCTAACCCTCTAGGGAAAACCTATCTGCCTCCAACATAACATCCCAAAACCAAAACAAAACCCGGGGACCTCCCCGACCTTGGGCAACCTGCAACTACACCATTAAAATACCAAATGACTGCCTCCTCCCTACCCCCACAACCACACCTGTGGAAGGAAAAGGGTTAATACAGTAACAACTATAACAATAACAACACAGTACTTTAGATTCTACACAATAAAACACTAACGAGGAACTCCGATGAGCCCTCCTCCTCTTCTTGTCTTCTCTTCTGTCTTCCCAGGAACACCTGTAAGAAAAAGAAAGACAAAACACACTCCTAATCTGCATACACAGCCTACCTAAAACCCTACCATACAAAAACACCGAACGATCCCAAAAAGATTTTTTTTTTTTTTCAGAAAAGGTGGAAAAAACAGTATTTACATTAGACTACAATAATTACATTATTTACAATGCATATTTGGGGGGATGGAGTGTCCTAAAAGTCCCGACTAGTGACCACAAGGCCCGAAGGCTAGTCCAATAAAGAGTCTCTCCTGGGCCAGAGCCCCATGAAACACAGTTCTAAAAGGCCAAAGTCCCGAAGGGGAAAGTCTTTGAGGACAGTTCACACATTTTTGAAGTCTGTAGTGTAAGGTGTGTACTGCAATGTCATAAAGATAGAAAAGGGTTTTGGACTTACCAGCCATTTGTAGTATACGAACTGCACAAACCTGGTCCACTGCCTAAGACTCTCCCTGGCAGCATTTCTTCTGATACAGCTGGGCGGACATCTTCCGGGAACCACAGGAGGGCACATCTGGAAACAGCTGGGCTGATGTCATCTCTAGAGAAGGAACCTTAGAACAGGAACAAAAAGAAAAACAGCTGGTCCGACGTCATCCAATTACCAGGCAATGAACAGGAAACAGCTGGGCTGGTGTCCTCTCTGGATCTGAAGTCATCTGGTGGGCCAGTAGATGGTTGCTGAACAGGATAGTACACTGTAGACTGATGAATGTGGAGCACCTGAGTCCTTGGTTATTCATATTGGCGGATCAATAAGGGCACTTCACAGTCTGGTGTGGCAGTATTGACTACCACTGCTCGGCTCTCCATTTTGTAGGCACGGGCTTAATTACTGGGAGGTCCTTGCACTGAGGCCAATAGTACTGGGGATCAGGGGCTTGAATTTTTACCCCATCTGGGTGCACATAACTCACACAGTGGGAGACTTCACGTCCCTCTCTGTCCACTATTCTCACTCTGTCCATAAACAGTGTCCTGCCTCTCTTCCACTGCGTATACTTTTCGTGGAACAGTCTATTTTTTACATGCTGGTTGGCCCCAGGATGCACATGTTTCATTGCTTCATCCCAGATCCAGGATTTCCTGCAGTCCTCAATCTCCTCCCAGACTCTCCGAAGAAAGGTAGGAAAGGTCATACCATAGATTTCATTTGCCTTTCTATGAACCAGTCTCTCCTCTTTACTTGCTTTGGTCAATCTAAGACCGCTGGCCTGGCTTGGGGGTGGCCAGTCCTGGTTCTGCCAGCTTTGCATCCTCAAAGAAATTAAAAACGGATCCCTGACTACTTCTTCTTGTAAAGCCAGGGCAGTGGCATCACCACCTTCTTCAACACATTCCTCCGAGGCAAGATCTTGAGGCTGTGTACCCGTTCCTTTCTCACAAGGCCACATAGGTTCCCCTCATCTTCCTCTTCACTGAGGATCTGAGCCCAGGAGTGAGCAGTCGTTTTCACCCCCGTGACTAACCATTCATCACTAGGCGCGGAGGTCGACACCTTCCATTCAAAGGCCTCCCGCATCTCATCTTCACCTAAGAGACTTGGGCTAGGCCCCCCACCCAGGGGTCTATTGATGCTTTATCCGAACTTTCTTTCTGAGATTCAGCATCCAAAACTTCAACTTCAGGTTCACTCTCTAACTCTGCACCCTCTAGCTTTGTGCCACACTCCCCTGAGGGACCTTCTTCCACAGGCTCCGCCTGGTGCTGTGTGCTACCAACTGCAGATTCCTGAATTTTTGTCCATGTGGGAGTGAAACGAATCTGAGGCGCTTTATACAAGCCATATTTTTGTAGACATCCAGCACAGTGAGGAATCATAAAGACATCCCTTCCAGCACTTAAGCATATCTGGCATACACGCACTGGATAATTAGGAATTGCCACATCAGGAGGCAGTTGCCCTCCATAGCACCACTTTTCAATATCTCTCAGTCTATTTACTGCTGTTATTACTGCAACCCGGGCATGATCCGGGTAACGAGCTGGTCCTGAGGCCATAACTGCAGAAAAATAAACAAAAGTTCACTGTAACTGAAAGTCCCACTTTAATGAACACACTCTGTAGCTTTAAAATGGCTCCTCTGCTGCTGTGTTTACTTTACTACCCACCCTGTAATGGCGGTGCGGCAGCACTCCTGTGCATCAACATTTAGAATCTGGGTCAAGCTTACAGCGCACCTGATTTACAAGCTACTGATAACTTTTACTCAAACTGCACAACTTGCTCTTATCTGGCTTCCACACATTTATAGGATTTTCGTTGGACTTTCTACAAGTTGGTAACATTTACTTAATTCACAGTCCCTCTAAAAGCTTCAGGTTCAGCACAGGATTGCTCTGTTTCTACTAGTGTTGCATTTTGCTACAACCCACAGTCTCTCTCTGGCTGCAAACTTTAAACTGAGGCTATTTTACTTCCATGCACACATTTAATGGCTTTACAGACTTGCACTTGCTGGCAGGACTTCACACAGTCGTTACTTGCAAAGCGACTATACTGCTGCACACACATTTTATATGACATTACTGAAAATCACTGATTGAGCAGTTTTTGAATTGTTTACTCACTGTTATTGTAGCAACTTGCTGCCATGGGGTAAAACGGCCTGCAGCCAGTTCTTTAAGGCCTCTGTACACAAATGGGCGGGCAGTCTCAGCGATCGTCGTTTTATACACCAAACTCGCTATTTCCACAATCGCTTTGTGGGTTGAGCCCAATTTGAAACTCAAAAGTCACTTTTTTGAATGTTTACAGTGCTTTGAATACCTTCACGATGCTCCTCCACTGTCAGTACATGCACTACTCTCTGTCTCCCTCTCGAATGCAGAGGCAGTCTCAGAAGAGCTGGCTGAGGGGCGGGACTAATGGCAAACTGACCAACCACACGACGCCATGCAAATGAGCCTTTTCTTCCTCGCGAGGGCTCCTCTCCTCCCGGCGACCATCGAGCAGGCAAATTTAAACTGTAAAATGCACTTTTTTTTTTTCCTTCAACTGACTCCACGGCGGGAGCCCCATTTCAACCATGTAACATTGCCATTAACTCTGCAGTCTCTCCATTTACACAGAAAGCATTTCCAACATCCAGGGCATCATTTCTCTGTTGCTACCCCTAGTTTTCCACACTTTCCTTCACAGAATTTACTTTAAAAGCATTTCAAACATCCAGGGCATAATTTCTCTGTTGCTACCCCTAATTTTCCACACTTTCCTTCACAGAATTCACTTTAAAGCTGACAAAAATGCTCTAAACAATTTTTAATGATGCAGGACAAGGGCACACTCTTTGGCTTTACAGCTCCTTGGTAAACAGTTGGCATTTTTTAAACAGCAGCACAAGATTCACAGCACACAGCAACACACTAGGGAAATTGCTTCAGCTTTTGGGCTACCCACTGCCAGATAGCCAAAACACTAGCCACCTTGCCCAAGCACCTTCCTTCCTGAACAAATCCAAAGTGGCGCCTCCATTTTTGTAACCCCTCACCCCTGCCTTTTTACTAAAACAACAGGTGGCATGCTGTTGGCGTTGGCAGCAATACCTGGTGGGGACCTGGGTTCAGGGAGGATGAGGTTACCTGGCACAAGGGGACCTAGGTTTGGCTACTCTGCACAGGGGCACCCAAGTAAATCCAACTACAGGAAGCAATAACTGTAATGTCCAGAACCAGGATTGGGATTTTTCAGTGTGGCTTTTATTCATAACTAGCTGAACATAGCAAAGCATAGATGGACCCCCAAGGGGCTACGGTTACTGATATTGCAGATTAGAGACTACCAGGTGGTCCACTTAAAGAATGAACCCATTTCTACTGTTTTCTGGCTCTGGACCCACCAGGCACTCAGCCCGGACTTGCATGCACTTTGGATGCACAGCCCGACTGGCCCTGCTCCCCTGCCGGCCACTTGACTGACAGTCCATTTAAAGAATGAACCCAAATTTTACTTGTTGTGGCTCCCATCAAACAAAGAGAATTATTTTCCCACGTTGTGGCTCCCCACACCACTTAGAGTCTGTGACTCCTAGAGAGATTTTCCAATTTGCGACCCACATCTGGGTACCTACCTCATCACTGGCCAGGCGCATGAGGCAAGTAGCAATCACAGTAGAAATCCGTAGAGGTGGACCTGGTTACTAAAGATGGGGGGTGTTCCCACGTCCAGCTCCCACAGCCCATACCCGGCCATTTCTCTGGACAAACAGAAACTAAAATTTTGAAATGTAGATTAAACGGTGGATGACCTGTAGCACCCCCTCTATAACATTACTTGAATCCACAAAGACTTTAAATTTTGAACCTATTCCATTTGTTTGTCCTAGTACAATAGGCCTCCCAAATAGTAGTTCACATCCCAGCTTTCTTCACATTTTCCAAACTGAAGAAACATATTGTTTGCCTGCTCAAATTAGAGCAAAACACTCACCCTTTCGTTGCAGGTGCCCCCCACGGGCGAAGTACAACTTCTTTCACTGTTATCAGACCAAAACAGAAACTGTAGAAAAGGCAGCTTTCTTCTGTAGTGGAAATTAGGGGATTGCCCCTGGAACCCACAGAGGGATACTTTACTCCCCCCCCCGGAGGGAGGGGGCACTGAGACCTGGACAGCGGTTTCCACCACTTAAAACTGGACACTGATCTTCTCCCAAGGAGGTAAACAGAAAACACTTTCTTCCTGCTTGACAATAAACAGAAGAATGACTTTGAAAACTCCCAACGTTCTATCTCACTCCCTGTGCTGCAGATTCCAATGTGGCTTATGCAGCTGCGACACAGTTCTATGGTGATGTCATCTCTTAGTCTCAGCTGTGACTGAGAACAGAGTGAGACAGTGTGAAACCCATTTAACTGGAGTTTCACAAGCTGCCTTCCCTGTCTACCACTAGGTCTTACTGGGATTCTAGTAACCCCGGGTAACAAGGGGGTTGCAAAAGTATTCATATTTGAGGATATACTCCACATTTATCTTTCTTGCAAAATAGTCTCGTCACTTGGCTATTGCATGTTCTCGTCATATGATGTAAATTGTACTGTTTTGTCTGTTCTTCTACTGACTTGGAGCTTTTGTAAAAGAGCCAGTTTGGCTCAAGGGTTGTAATTCCGAAACTGAAATACATAAATAAACAGAAATACCAGTATTTGCCTTTATGCAGACTACGTGGTAGTGATCTTCATGAATGGGTCCAATCTTCTTGATTTATGGGAGATAATAAAATACGATTTTGATTATTTTCTGTTTAAATAAATTGGTGCTGAATACCTCCAAAACCAAATCTATGGTTTTCCACAATGCCAGAAGGAGGATGCCATTACCTATCACAATAGAATTGAAAGCGCTTCAGGGAACTATCATGGAACAGGTGACAAATTTCAAATATTTAGGCCTCTCCCAAGAGAGCACACACTGCTGCCAATGCAAAATCTCTATTATATTTAAAACAGTACCTCAGGGACTGGGTGCTCTATATAGAATGAATTCTTTTATTTTACAAATTTGTTGACCAGGAAAGAGACACTGAGCCAGGGTTTGTTTCCAGGTGCATCCTGGGAGTGCAGGGAAGTTAAATAATTTGATTATGGTCCCACAGTGTGCAAATGGTGGCTGTGGGATTCAAACCCAGTTCTCCAGCTTCGTGGCTCAGTGCTCTTAACCACTGCACTCTATTGTCTGCTTTCAATTTCCTTCAGCCAGATTACTTCTTTCTCAGAGGTTTTTTTTTTTTGCTTCCTATTTTTGATCACTGCATTTTATTATATTACTTAGCTGGGGAGGGTCTGCTGTCCTAATCAAAGGTAGCCTAGATCTTTTACGTCTAGGAAAGCCCATCTTTCTCCTTGTTCCCTGCTGCTATCTGCCTGACTTACTGGAAAGATTTGTTTATTTTTGATATGTCAAAAAAAACAGGGGACTGTACTACCTGCATTCATGATTCAGAAGGGTGATGAGCTCACCAGTTTTTGGTGTGGGGAGAAGGATTGAAGAAGGAATACCCGGGGGGGACTAAGAAGGCCACTCCTGCAAGGTGCTGCTATATTCAGGGAATGGGGAAGACAGAAGAGGAGAAATATAAGATCACTGTGAAATATAAGATATGGGGCTGCCAGCACCGTGATCACTACCTGACCCCATTGTCCTGGCCAACATTCCAATTCCCATAAAACTAGTTCATGTAATTGTCCAAGACAGTATGTGGGTATTAATGTGTGCAATGGTTGTCACTACAAGCTCAGTTACCTCACTATCAGTCTAGCATTGCTTGTATAGCACTTTGGGATACAATGTGTATGAAAAGCACTGTATAAATGTTAATTCTTTTTCTTATTATTATTTCCCATGGAAAAAGAAGAAGAGAAGACAAGACAAGCATATGTTTGATTTCCAAGAAAGTATGAACTCTGGCATTGGACTACACAAGAACTTAGCTACAAACAAGTGGTGGATTTAGGGGGTGGTGAAGGGTGCAGCCGCAACCCCCGCCACATTGTAACTTGCTTGCTGCTGTTGCATTTCACTTTGTTGAAGAACTATGATGATTTATTGATTGTACAAATATTTATATTCAAAACTATGGATTACATTTGTAGGTTCTGTCAAATACATACTAGAAAAGAATAATAGCAGAAAATATAAAGGTTTAATAAAAATGTTGAAAAGTGCATATCAAGTATGCACACTACCCCAGCACCCCCCATTGTAACATCCTGGATCCACCATAACTGCTAGACTACCAGGTTATTTAAGATTTGTACCTCACTGTGGTTTGCCAAAGAGAAATTCAGTTGGATTAAAACACAATTTTAGCATCTTAAAGTAAATAAAATGAACAGAACCATAGCCTAACATATGTATTGATCAAAATAATGCACATGGTTTTGACCATTTTTGTGCAACAATTCTATACAAAGAGGAAAAAAAGAACAAATCAGCGCTATATAGCTCTCTGACTTTGGCTCCTATGATATCATCACATAACACATTTGACGGCCATTTTAAGAAGCAGATAAGGCAGGTTTTTTTTTAAATTTGAAGGCTGATTTTACATTTTTTTTACATGCTTTGGAGCTGCATTTAGGGAAATTATATAAATGTAGTTTTAGCATTAATGAATACAGCAGCCTTTCCTTTAGTCCTCTATGAAGTCAGATTTTTGAATAGTTTGTTGTCAAAATGTTGTTTAGGTATCCTTTAAACCATATTAGGGGTAACATCCTGTTCGGCATATTTAAAGGGTATAGGACTCTGGGAAGAATGCTCATTTTGATAATACTTATTCTCCCTGTTAGTGACAGGGGGAAGAGTTGTCCATCCAAGTCCAGATTTATTACTTCTACCAGTGCATCCAGATTATTGTTTTTCAGAATTTTCCTGTCTCTGGTTATATCGATGCCTAGGTATCTTAAAATTGTTGATGCCCATTGAAAACCCAGCTAATCTGCTACTGCTTTTCTGCTCCAGCATTTAATGACATGACAATAGTCTTGGATATATTTAGTTTATATGCAGATATGGCTTCAAATTCCTTTGTCACTCTTAATGTTTCTGGAAGGGATGTTTCTGGTTCCCTGATGTGCAGGAGAATGTAGTCTCCATACAAGGACAGTTTGTACTGTTTGCCTCCTATCTGGATTCCCTGAATGACTGGAGAATTATTGAGTTTGTGGGTCAGGGGCTCCATTTAGAGATTAATCAGGAGCAGGGATGGGGCATCCCTGCATTGTGCCTCTCTAACACTCCATTAAGCAGTATCCTGGCTGTAGCGAACCTGGACCCATTTAATAAATTCTTCTGGCAGGTTATATAGTTTAAGAATTATAAATAAGTATTGCCAAGACACTCTATCAAATGCTTTTTCTGAGTCCCATGAGACCAGGACTACAGGGGTCCCAGGCTCACTAGATGCAGAAATCAGGTGCTCTAGTTTTCTGATGTGGTCACTGGAATTCCTACCCTGCATAAAGCCAACCTGTTCGTTCCCTATCAGGTCATCCCGTACCCTTCCCAGCCTGGTTGCTAAGATCTTTGCCAGTATTTTGATATCCAGATTAATGAGGGAGATAGGCCTATAATTAGTTACTGACGGCCCTTACCCAGTTTTGGTATAAGGGATATCACAGCTTGTGTCAGGCATAGAGTCATGGTCCCCTTTTCATGTATGTGGGAGGAGACCTTAGCTAAGTATGGACTTCAAACTTTTCAAAATATTTTGTAGAAGTTAGGTGTGTAACCATCCGGTCAAGGGGCCTTAGACTTTAGATGTTTGAGTGATCCAAGGATCTCTTCAAATACTATGGTTCCCTTCAGGAGTCCCTGTTGTTCTTCACTTAGCTGTGGTAGGTTTATACCTTTAATAAAAGCCCTTACTTTGTTTTCTAAGTCAGGTGTTTCCTCTGCTATGTATTACTCTTGATAGAATCTCTGAAAAGTTTGGGCTCTGTCTCGCACCCCAGTTATTAATTCTAGCTCTTTTCATCTCTTTATCCCCACTATGGTTCTCACAGCTTCTTGCGTCTGAGGGCCACTAGTCTACCTGCTCTATCTCCATACTCTATATATTTTGCTTTTGTTCAAAATATGGACCTCTCCAGTGTCCGGCCCAGTGGCACTCAGGTGCTGGCCACCACACCTCGCTCCACACCGGTGACCGATGTTCAGGAATGAGCACAGGTCACCGGGGGTTGGCTGGGGGGAGGAGAAGGATTGAGTGTCCGAAGGACTGCTCTCCTTCTCTGGGTAGGGAGGTCCATGGCAGTCGGGTGTGGTTACCTCCTGGCAGAGGCTGGGAGACTGCATGCTGGTAGCACTCAGAGGTGGAGCTGAGGGCAGACATCTGGAAGGGAGCACATGCGGATGCTTGCACGCCCCCTTCTGGTGACATCATTGCACATCCTCAGTTCTGAGGGGGTGAAAAATGGGTACCCAGTTGAGTGGCTTGATGGCCGTCCATGAGCTTTGCCCGGTGGCCGGGCACCCAGGCTGGATCTGTGGTCTGGGGGGCTCCCTGCGGCCCTGCTGAGGAGGGTACAATGGGTGCCTGGGACCAACCAGGTAGAGGCGGATGGTGGCTAGAATCCCTGATCAGATGTGGGGACAAGGGGAGCAGACTGAAGATGGCCAGCAAAAAGTAGAAAAAAGCAGTAGCCAAAAATATGGTCCTCTCAGCGTTATCTCTGATAAGTTGATGGCACTTGTCTGTTAGCTTGTTAAGTTTTATTCTGTTTCTGGAGTGTTGGGGTGTAATGATTTTTCCAGGGTGCGGATTTCTCTGAGGGTATCTTGTAAGTCCTTTTCCCTTTCTTTTTAGTTGCTATTCTCAGGAGCCCCCCCCCCCCAACGTGGCATTTTACTGCCCCTAATCCTACATTTAAGTTAGTTAGTTGAGAGTTTATTTTTTGGCCATTTGACCATTACAAAAAGTGAAAAATTACAAAAACACTATGTATAAACAGTTAAATAGAAACAAACATTAAAAAGTGAATCAGTAGTTAAATAGCTCTTAGTTAAAAACAAGAATAACACCTTTGTACGGGTCCTGTGTATACACAAGTTAATGAAGCTTATAGGTGACCGATTAAATCTTTTTCAAAAATAATGATCTTACTTCACATGTTTGGGTCCGATTCTTAAAACAGCATCTAAAGACCCAGCCATTTTTTTAATAATAAATTCTTCATTTGTTGTGAATGAATAAGTGCTGATCCTTCGTTTGAATAGGTTCCCAGAGGGGTATCAGCCATTTGTTTCTGGGAATATTGTACCAACGACAGTCAAAAATGACATGAAACAGACTTCCTCCTGAGTAACGGCAGCCTAGAGAGCGCCCGCACCTACCCCAGTTTGATAATCCTCTCCGGCTGCAACGTATTGCTTCTTTTGAAATAAAATTTTGCTTCGTGGAATCAGCGGAGTGTATCTAATATTGGAGAGTGAGAAAGGACAGGATGGAAGAGATAGCAGACAGATTTGAATCGGGAGGCCTCAGTCGCTCCAGACCACAGCCATCCCTCTGATACGAAGCGTGGGCCTGCTACAACTTTGTGCAAATAACCGAAAACCAAACCAAAGAAGGCCAGATTAGACCTAATCTACCAAGAGATTCTTACCTTTTGGGCCGAAATTAAAGTGATGTATAGTGAATTACGCAGAGATGTTATGCAGCTCGAACAATGTATGGACAATCAAGAGAGACTGGGGACTGCCACAGAGAACAGGGTCGATGAGTTAGAACAGGCCGTACAACAGCTCAGAGAAGCATAAGAGCAAATAGTAGATAGACAAGAAGATTTTGAGAATCGAGCATGCCGCAAGAACATTAGGATTTATTGCCTACCTGAAAATTCTGTGGGGGCTAACATTAAGGACTTTATGGAGGCCTTACTGCACACAGCTTTGGAATTAACACAGAATTTTAATTTACAGCTTGAGAGAGTGCATCGCGCCTTGGCGCCAAAGCCTTCCTCCCCTAATATTCCTCCTAGGGGAGTAATCCTCCACTTCAACAGTTATGCCACTAAAGAACATATCTTGCTCACTGCTTGGAAATGCCAAAATGTTTTCTATGGCCAAACTCTAATATATTTCGATCATGACTATGCGCCTAAAATGATGTGACTGAAGCGTGCTTACCTTCCCCTGTTCCCAGTCCTTAAAGCCGCAGGACATAAATTTACAACCCCCTTACCCGGCACAAATGATTGTGCCTTTACCTTCAGGAAAACAGGAATTCTCCACTGCTCAGGAGGAACTTACTAAACTGGGCCTGCATTCCCCAGAGAGAAGTTCTGGTACATCAAGCTTGGAGCAATGTCCAGTAGGCTGGCAGACTATAGTAAGCAGGCAGAGAGGGGAAACAACAGGACCTAGAAGCAGTTAAAAATGCCTTAGCAATGTATCGGAGAAATTTGGACAATGGGAAAACCTGAAGGCATCTTTCTGGAAGGTTGAGTACATTTATTCAAGTTGGTGGGGTGCACTTCTGATTGGAGTGACATGAGTCTCTCTCCATGCTGATCTGACTCTAGGCCTGAGGTGGGTCCTGTATTTAAATGGGCTACCCCGAGCTGTGGTCAGACTGATTGTGGAGTGGAGCGACATCCCCACCCACCAAAAGAACTTGGTCACAACAGACATTAAAGCTGAACATTAAATGCTGGCCAAAGGATACTTGTCTGGCCATAGTTACTGATAATAAGATACACTATCCAGGGTTATAATCCAGTTTTCCCCTTCATATTGATTTATAATCTGTTGAAATGTAAGATCAGTGTAACTGGGGAGGAGGGGAGAAGTAATGTTTCTGGCTGATGGGGAGCTTCCCCCTAATTTCCTTCTTGAGTTTTTTATTTTTACCCCTAACTCAGTTATGATTACTTAATGGGGACCAGAATGTTGATTCCTCGAAGGCCTCTGACATGTTTGTTAAGGGATTCCCTTCATCTTTAGGAAGAGTTCAGATACACCAGGAGAACATTCTTTTGGGGTTCTGGAGTTTTTGGTTTCTCTCCCCATATTTGGAAGTCCTTAGTTTTAGAAGATGTAAACTTTTAATACAAGAGGTAAGATTATATAAATATTTTAAGTGTTTGTTACTGTTTATGACTGGGAAGGTTTTTACCCAGATAGTTTATCTTGTTCCAGGCACCTGGGTTAGAAGGTGCAGTTTATTAGTTTTGTATAAAATAATAAGATACATCTCCAATTTCTTGGAAAGCAGTGATATATATGCTATGTTAAGGGGCAATAGACCTGTGATAGGATATAATTCTTTTAATGGAAATTCTTTGCCCATCAATACTCCATACAAGTCTTTGACACAGTTTAATCTTTCACTAATGTCGGTTATTCCCATTTTGGAGGGGAAGGGCTGCGGTGGTCAGGGTTGCCTTACTCAGTAGATATTTAATACGGCAGTAGAGCTGATGAACATATTATCATTAAACATTAATGGTATTAATCATCCTATAAAGAGGACCAGGCTGCAACAGTATCCTCGTTGGCAGAAAGTTGATTGTGTCTATTTGCAGGAGACACACCTAACACAGAGCTAACATGATAAGCTTTCTGCAGGGGGCCGCTACATGGTCTTTCCCTCTTCGAGTAAAACTGGGAAGAGATGAGGAGTGGCGATCTTGATTCCTGCTACCACCCCGTTCACTAAAGAAAGGAAATACTTGGATCAAAATGGACGTCAGAGTGAGGTTACATTGGCTAGTGTATACCTACCACCTGATGCCACCCCTCTGCTACTCAGGCACTTTCTAAATAAGTTGTTAGAGCTGCAAAAGGGATTCATGCTGATTGGAGGGGATTTAAATTGATTATGTCCTCGCAGAAAGATTTTCACTCCCACTCAAAAGCTTTTTAAGACTCAGATTCCTAAGCTGGGCCTAATGGAATCTGGTGACATTTTTTCCCTCCCTAGAAGGCCACATGCTTTTCTCTCATAGATACTATACTTCCTCTAGGATTGTTTACTTTTTTTTCTCCATGAATACCTGGATAGCATACAGGATATTTCTTTGGAGACTCGACTCCTCTCTGACCATGTACCCCTCTTAATCAAGGTAGACTTAAGCAAATCTTGGAAAACATCTCTCTGGAGGTTGAATCTTTCTTTATTGAAAGATACAGAATTTAAGTCTAAAATGGCTGATCATATTACTCAAATTCTTGATGAGAATTCTGGCCCTACTGTTTTGGCCACTCTTCTCTGAGATACCATGAAGGTGGTGATGTGATGTGATATGTCTTCTAGACAGCATAAACAAAGAAAGCCCAGATACAAATTGCTTCAGACTACTCTACAGGAAAGATGGGCCTGAGGGGAGCAGACCTCTCAAGCCAAGTTTAGACCGGGTCAATCAGAAATACAATCTATTGTTGACCATAAGATACAGTTGTCCCTCCTATACCTTAAACATTTTTTTACTATGAGGGTGGTCCCAAAGGCACTAGAAATTTACCTAAAAGAACTAGAGGTTTTAAGTAGTCAGCAGCAACTACACAAATCCGAGACCCTCAGTTGGGGACTATCCTTCATCAGGCACCTAATATTATGAGAATGCTTCAGCAGTATTACATAACACTATATTCAGGTCCTACCCCTTCACCTCCAGAATCTGTTCATAGATTTCTGTCACCTCTTAACTTCCCTCAGCTGACCAGGTCACAACAGACATCCTTATTGAGCCCTGTCTCCTCTAAAGAAATTCAGACAGTTATTAGTCATTCTAAAACTTTAAAAAGTCTAGATCCAGATGGTTTTGGGGCTGAATGGTACAAAATATTCCTCCCTAAGCTGCTCCAACCTATGAGACAGGCCTTCTGGGAAGTACAGGGGGAGAGTCCCCCACCCCGCCTTGTGGTTCTATGTGGCAATATCTGCCATTTTGAAGCCGGGAAAAGTCACGTGACTCCTATCTCAGTACTAAATAGTGATTATAAGTTTTATATGGCAGACTGGCGTGAATAGAAAATTTGATGCCAAACCTGATTCATTCAGATCAGGCTGGCTTCCTTTGGATGCAACAGACTGCAGACAACTCATTAAATGGACTATGATTAAATCAGCCTCTCCCTCAGCCCTCTTAAGTTTGGATGCATACAAGGCCTTTGATATGATCTCTTGGAGGTTCTGGCTTCCCCAGAGAGTTTGTTAAATGGTTGTTGCAGCTTTACTCCTCCATGAAGGCATATATTAAAATTAACAGAGGCATTACATCCCCCATTACATTGGAGAGAGGCACCAGGCAGAGATGTCCCCTATCTCCATTGTTATTTGCCATTTATATTGAGCCCTTAGCTATGATGCCAAGGAACTCCATTAGAGTATCAGGAATTCAAGTGGGTAACCAGGTTTGGAAATTAGCTTTATATGCCGACAATATACTACTGTCGGTAACCGACCCTGAATCTTCCATGCCAGCAGTCTGGGAGGTTTTGGAACAATTTGCCCAAATCTCGGGATGCAAAATAAACTCTTCTAAAATGGAGGTCCTAACATTTACTTTTACCCCCCACAGGCCTTAAAGAAAAGGTTGCCTCTGTGCTGTAATAGTACCAAAGTGAAATATTTAGGCATATATCCACCATGGCAATTATTAAACCTTACCTTGGTATACTACGAACCTCTTACACAAAAAATAGAAACTGATCTGCATCAGTGGTCCCAGCTTCACTCACTATTATACTCCAGGGTTGACCGTATCTGGATGAATATCCTCCCTCGCCTGTTATGCCCATTTCAAACAATACCAATTCTTCCAGACCCGATATACTTCCCATCCTGGAATAAATCTCTAGCTAGATTTGTTTGGGCTGGTAAAAAAGCACTAATTAAATTGTCCGTGTTGATGCTCCCTAAGGATAAGAGAGGTCTGAATTTGCCAGACCTTCTGAAATAGGCATATGCTACTGTCTGAACAAGAATCCTTAACTGGAGTAATCCAGCCTATACTATACCCTGGAAGAGCTTGGCGTTTGCGTTGAATAAGGTACAGGATCACCCAGACCTCTTATACTCAACTTACCTCTCCACCAAGAGGAAACCTGTTTACTCTCAAAGTACTCAATCTAACTTAGAGGCTTGGCGCAGACTTAGTCACTCTGCAGAGCTGGAACCAATTTGTTTTTATCTTAACCTGTTAAGCTCGGTTGCTCCATCCCCCTCTCCAAAGATGGAACAAACCTTGGCTCACTGGAGGCAAAGAGGCCTATCCTTTATTAATACAATAGATGCTACAGGAGTCCTCTCTTTTCATAAACTCCAGGAGATCTTTAACATTCCACAGCATGATTTCCCAGTGTACACACAACTTAGGGAATTTATAGAGCAGAAGCGAGAGAGACGTAGTTTGTTGCCTAACCCCCACCTCTATTGATGAATTTAGCTATGACTACTAGGAGAGGACAAGTATGGCTCCCTTTATTGGATTACTATATAAGAGTCATCTAGACATTTGACTAGAGGAATTTTAGCAGCTTGGAATAGGGAGCTCCCGATCCAAATTTCAGAGGAGAATTGGGGCAAAATATACTAAATTCTCGATGGGAATCCTGGGCGCCCCCTATTGGTGGGAATTTGCATGGAAGATGAGGAGTAGATTCTTCCATACCCCAGCAAAATTGGCCAAGTTCTCACCTAGAGCATCAGGGTGTTGTTGGAGAGACTGTGAGGAGCCCTTGGCTGACCATGCTCATATTTTCGGGGCATCCCCCCGATTGGGTGGGTTCTGGAGGGATATCTCTGGGGCCTGAATAGAACTGGTGGGGACAGAGGCAGTTCTGACACCTGAATTAGTCCATGTGTCAGCCTCACCAGAAGATCTTCATTAACTAATTATATTTTGGTGGCTAAAAAACTATTGTTAGACATTGGGGCCGACAAGCTCCCCCTACTATTCAGTCTTGGTATGCAATTATAGGAGAAATTTATACACTGGAAAGGCTTATAGTGAGATGCTCAGACAGATGGCCATTGTTTGAACTTAGATGGTGGAAATGGATTCTTTATATTTCACCTTTAGACCCTAATTTCATACCCTGACTTTGGCCATTTGTTTTGATCTTAAGATTAAAGCTTCTGAACAGAAGGATGAATAAAGTATAATGCCCCTTTCAGGGGCCTCCTTATACTCCCTGATTTCTGCTTAGATTATAGGGCAGGGGATGTCCCTTTCTCCTTTTTTTATGTTTGCTTGCGTGCTGTGGCAGCTTAGGAGAAAAGTGGGTTGTTCAAGTGCGGCACTCTGGCAGCCAACGGGAGCACAGCATTTGGGGACCAATGCAGGCCCAGTGTCTTGATGACACTGGTTCTGCAGAAGTGCCACCAAATTAAAACATTTTCACCGCTGCAATCAGGGACCACTTCATCTCTGCAGTGTCAGTCATTTTGCTGCAATGAGGGAGCGACCCGTCATTGCAGGGTAGTACCTTGCTGTCCGTATGCCGCCCTGACCCAGTACATTTGCCAATGGGGAGCCCACTCCCTGTTGGCACACTGTAACCTTACTCTCCCCATTTATTGTGTGCCAAGGGGTGCCTCGGCATGCACTCTAATAGTCTTTCTTGCTCACGGGGACACCAATCCCTGTCGGCTTCAGTTCTCCTAGTTCAATTTGCCGATGGGGAGCTCACTTCCATCAGCATAATGTCTCCCCCCCAGTTTGCTGTGTGCCGAGGGGGTACCCAATCCCCCTTGGCTCCCCCCCCACACTGGTATGTGCTGACGGAGGGTGCCCAATCCCCCATTGGCTACAGCCCCCCTAAAACACTCAGGTGGCATGCTGGGAGCCCACCAGAGCTTGCCAAATGTCCCTGAAAAAAGAAAAGCATGCCTGCAATTTATTATTTTATTTATTTATTTTTTTACACCTGTAAAACAGAAAACGGTCCCTTGTAGAGTTCGGTGACCCCTCCTCCAACCCGTGCCAACCCTCTACACACCCCACACCCCACCTCACCCCATACTTACCTCTGGAGCCCAGAGTGAGTGTCTTTGATGGACCAGGAACACGTCTGCACTCTTCAAAGCTGACTGCGAACTGAAGAAATGCAGGTAAGCTGTATAATGGCATAAATAGGGTTTTTTCAACTTTGGTACATATCTCGGGCATTTTTGGCACCCAATTTTCAACAAGGGGTTCTTGGGACTCCTACTCGTGAATTCAGTCACTGTCATTGCGCTATTCAGTCCCGAAAGGTGATTTCATGGTCACTGCATGGAATCACCTTTTGGGACTGATTAACATTAATGACAGTGCCACTGTTCATGAGGTGGGCTCTCAAAAGACCTATGTTGCAAATTTGGTGAAAAGAAATTAAAAAAAATGACTTTTACGAGCGTGCATTGCGCAGTTTCCACGCACGCTCGTAACTTCATGAATTTGTAATATTTTCAGTCCAGATTTTCAACATTGGCATTTTTCCACACCTCCTTATGAACAGTACAGCTGTCATTTTACACATCCTGGCCGAAATGCATTTTCGCACTTCATAGTGCAGAATAGCGCGGTCACTGTGGAAAATCAGTTTTCGAGATAGGGTGAGAAAATGACAGTGACACTTTTCATAAGCAGAGGTCCTCAAATACCCATGTTGAAAATTTAGTGATGAAAGTCCATAAAAAGACATTGCTACAAGTATGCATTGCGCAGTTTCCACACACACTTGTAACTTCGTAAATTTGTAATATTTTCACACCTCCTTATGAACAGTACAGCTGTCATTTTTCACACCCTGGCTGAAATGTGTTTTTGCACTTCTGGTGCAGAATAGCACAGTCACTGTGGGAAATCTGTGTTTGGGACATATTAAGATCGAGTGAGTGACAGAGGGGGAGTGAACAAGCATAACTGAGCTCTGTTGGGACTGCTGCAGATTTCTTTGTGGGCAGAAAAAGGCACCAATGCAGGCAGGAGACCAGTATAAAAGGGCAGCCTGCAGCACTGAGAGAAATAGAAGGAGTGAGCGAGAGAGAGGGGGAGTGAGCGAGTTTAAAGGAGCTCTGTCGGGACAGCTGTGAACTTTTTTGTGGGCAGATAAAGGTGCCAGCGCAGGCAGGAGCCCAGTACAAAAGGGCAGCCTATAGTGCTGGGAGAAACAGAATGAGCGAGTGAGAGAGGGGGAGTGAGAGAGCTCAACAGAGCTCTGTCGGGACTGCTGCGGATTTCTTTGTGGACAAAAAAAAGGCACCAATGTAGGCAGGAGCCCAGTACAAAAGGGCAGCCTGCAGCGCAGGGAGAAACAAAACAAGTGAGTGAGAGATGGGGGGAGTGAGCGAGCTCAACGAAGCCTGCCGGACTTTAGAGTTGCCCACCCTCCCGCCCTGGGTCCTCTGTGGTCCTATATTACAGCAGGGTCTCTGGGGTGGAGACAAAGCAATGACTGAATACTTTGAGGATTGCTGTAATAATACACATTTGGTTCTGTTTATTTCTCTAACTGAGCTGAGTAATACTTGGAGTGCAGTAGGATGTCTAACTGGGCTAAGTGAAACTATATGAGAGCTGAGAACAAAAAGCATCGTAGCTGAGGGGTGAAAAATGGACAAGGAGGCTTTAGGATTGCTACAGTAATACAGTATCTAACGGATGAGATTTGGGACTGAATTACCCCAGTTGGCAAGGGGCCAGTAGGGGGACAAATGGGGGGGGAACAGGAATTTGAGTAAATAGGAGCATAAGAGTTGTAGTAGGGTACAGAACCTGGGAGTAAGAGCCTGTAACATAAGATGGGGGCCAAAATGGGGCAGGTGCCACATTTCAATAGGGTGGGCATCTTTTAAAGGATGGGGGTGTACAGGGTGTGGGTCCACCATGATCCTGGACTGGGCTTGGAGGATGGGAGGTGTAGGGTCTGTAGACAACTGGCTAGTTTGAGGGAGGAACTGTGGAGGAGTCTAAGTGGCAGGGCAGATGAGTATGGTAGGCATCCTGGCTGGGGGGGGTGGAGGAAGAATAACTAGGGACTGAAACTGACCCCAGTATCAGAGGCACTAACAGAAAAGAGAGGACAAGGGAGGGTGGTGCCCAAGGTGAGGGGGGCCTCCTGTTGGGGGAGGAAGAGACCACAAGGGGTACCAGGGGAGAGAGCAGATGGCTGCAGGTAGGGTGGGACCAGGGGTGGCATGGAGGAGGGAACCGATAGGGGGAAGAGATGTAGGAGGCATATCAAGAAGAAATAGATTTGAGCTTCTGCTATTGGGCAGAGAGAGGGGAAGCAGGAACATACTGAAGGGGGGTAGGACAAGCAGGGCAAGAGAGTGATGGCCACAGCTAGGGGAAGAGATAGCAAGGACAGAAGGGTAGAAGGCGGGGGTGGTAACTGGAGGAGAGAAGGCCAAAGGATGGGAGGGGCATCTGGACCTATTTACCCGGGCCTTCAATAATATATGTGACCTCTATGCACCTTTCACGAAAAGAATGGTTAAAGGCAATCACGTACCCTGGTTCACCGAGCGGCTCAAGACTTTAATGCGAACCAGAGACTCACTATGGCAGCTCTCCATTGAATCCAGCCTCCCCCTTGATAGACAGAATTATAGAATGGCTCAGAACAAGTGCACTTGGGCCATTCTCAGGGCAAATGCGGATTACTATAAATCCGCCCTAACCTCATCCTGGGGTTCAGGCCGCAAGTTTTGGAACAACATCAAGGAACTTTGTGGTAAGGTCCCCAACCTGGTCCCCTCCCAAGTCATGTCAAATGGGTCCTTGACCTCTGACCCTACATACATTGCTGCAGTCTTTGGTGATGCCTTCTCCAACCTTAGCCATGTTCTCCCCCCTAACTTTTATGATCCACCAGCTCCTAGCACACCCGCACCTCATCTCTGTGCCCATTTTACTTCCACCACATCTCTCCAAAGTCAGCTGAACCATACCTTACCGCTGCCCTTAGTCATGCCTCTCCCAACGCTGATTCCCTTGATGTCAGAATTCTTCGGCTGTCCCTTAAGGAAGTCCTTGTTCCTCTCACCCACATTCTAAACCTCTCCCTATCACTAGGTAAATTCCCTACCATTTGGAAATCTGCCTCTATCACGCCTATATTTAAAGGGAGTGACCGCTCCTCTGCTAACAATTACCACCCTATCTCCATACTCCCCACCCTCTCCAAGGCATTAGAGAGGATAGTTTCAGATCAGCTCACCGACCACCTCAATAAATATGACCTACTCTGCCTTATTATTAACTACAAAAAACTAAAGGTATGCTCTTTGCACATCCACAGAACTCCAGGAAAGGGCTTTTTCCCCAAATACTATCAGTGTCCTTGCCCCCCCTGTAATTTGTGCACACCTTTAAATACCTGGGCATCACTTTGGACACTGGTCTCACCTATCATGAGCATATACATCAATTATCCAAGGCCCTAAACATCAGGCTAGGGTTCTTGCACCACTATAAACATTGCCTTACCCCAGAGGCCCTTAAACTTGCTATCTCCTCCTCGGTTCTCTCCCTACTTGACTATGGCCTTCTGACTTTTAAAGGGCAAGCCCCTCAGCCCTTGATAGTCTTAGACTCGTGCTAAACAAGGCCTGTCATCTGATATTAGGGTGTGACAGACTCACCCATACCTGTGTGCTATATAAGGACACAAATTGGCTTAACCTTGATAACAGAATCAAATTCCACACTTGTGTCTTAGCTAAAAATTACCTTGGCCTCTCCCCACATCCCCACCTCCTTAATCACCTTGGACTCTAAAGTTAAACATACCTGTAGCTCTGATACCCTTTGTTTCTCCATCCCTCCCTGTCGCACTACTCAATTTCAAAGATCCTTTTGCTACAGGGCACACTTGTGGATGAATAACCTACCCTCCTCCTTGCATCTAGATCAAAGAATTGGTCATTTCAAAACGCACCTCAGGGCCCATCTTTGCTTCTCAAGTGACTGCGACTGCATATGAACTAGTGCTCCTGTCCCTCTATTACTGACAGTGGCCTCTGCACACTCCTCTCTGCTCCACTTACTCAGGGATGTTAAGTTTCCGGTCTCTTTTAACTGCCTCAAACTGCGCTAAGATCCTGAATACTAGCCTAGCATTCCTGCTGTAACTTAACCTTACTCTGTAATAATCACTGTATCTGTATCTGTACTAACTGTATTTGTGTAACTGATTTGTTATATGTGACGTGGAACCTTTGTAAAGTAGTCTATGACTCAAAGGTATTTCCGATTCTTCTAAAATAAATAAAAATAAACTATTGGGGTAGAAGAGAATAGGGGGTTGGAAATCAGCAGGGGAGGAGGGGACGTAGACATGGGAAGCCCAGTAGGAAGTAGTCAGGCTGGGAAGAATAAGACAGAGAAAAGGGGTGAGGCAGAAGTAGGGGGTACAGATACAGAAGTCACAGAGGGTACCAGCTGGTGGGGGTAAGGGGCAGGGAAAGCGGCATTAGAAGGGTAAGGGATGGGGGTACTCATCCTTGGCTATTGCATGCTGAAAGGGGTGAGATGGGGTTGAAGGGGGAAGGCACAGCCATATTTGGGTTGAAGCTATCCCAGGTTGACTGCAGGAGGGGCAGGACAAGCACTGCTCAATTGTGCAGCAAGGGGGAGGAAGAAACCTCATTTACTGTTGAATGTGGGTACAAATGACTTGACGGGGGAGACTGTGGAAGTACTGAGGGGGGTTCTCATAGTTGGGCAAGCAGTGTGAGGGGGTGGGGGAGTCGGTGGCATTCTTGGAGTTACTCCGAGTATCCTGTGCAAGCATGGGTATGATTGAGGAGTTCAACTAGGGGCAGAGGGATTGGTGCCACACCAAAAATTATGGGATAGTGACTAACTGGGGTAGGGTCTGGGGAAATAGTGACCTCAATGTGGGGGACAGGCTACACTTGAACAGGGAAGGGAGTATTAAAGGCAGGATTAGAGGGGTACATCTCTACTAAGGTGAGTTTAAACTAGTGGGGGGGGCCAAAAGACTAAGGTTGGTAGCAGGGGTGTCGGCAGACATACACACTGTACTCAGTAGAGTACAGTAAAAAAAAAAAAATCAGGTGGGCAACAAAAAGAGGAAAGCAAAGACATTGCGAGTCACATTGTATCTGTGTTGCTTGAGCCATTCTGCCTTTGCTGTTCACTACGGGGCACTGATACCACCAGCCAAATACACAAATAAGAACAAGTTACCATGCAGGCAGAAAAACAAACAACGGAATGCAGGAAGAAACTGATTACTTGAACTCAGACATGGCAAATGGGGGGGGTCCTATCGGAGTGACGTGGCAGCGCATGTTTTGGTTTATGTTTACATAATGGGGGGCAACAGTGTATCAGTTCTGAGTACAAGTTTAAAATTCCTGGCTACACCCCTGGTTGGTAGACATGTCCGGACAGGGGAGTCTAATGAGCTCACCCCCTAGATACAGGTAAAGGCAGAGGTATAGTAATCCTGGAAGGGGGCAGGCAGAGTGGTCTGAGTGTAATACAAAAGGTACCACCACCCAGTAAGAATAAGGAGGAGAAAGGGTGCGGACTACCGGGAGGAGGGACACAGGCCATGGAGGAGAAGTAGGGGTGCGGGTGGAAGGTGGTGTCTCTCAATGCAAGAAGCCTGGGTAACAAAACTGCAGAGCTTCAGGCACTCCTTTCAGAGGGGAAGGTGGACATTGCTGCAGAGACTTGGGCCACAGATTACCATGATTGGGGCTTGGCAATCCCAGAATACAGGAGGGACCGGGGGTTGCACTGTATGTGAGGGAAGGGATTAAATGCATAAGGGATGAGGGGGAAGAGGAGAAGACAGAGGCACTTTGGGTGCAGCTCCTGGACTCCAAGGACAGAAAGCTGAGGCTGGGAGTGGTGTGTAGACCACCAGCCCAATCTGGGTAACTGGATGGGGAGTTGGCAGAGCAGATAAGGAGGGTGGGTAGAAGGGGGAGTGTGGTGATAGTGGGGGATTTTAACCTACCAGGGGTGACTGGAGCACCCCGCCCACTAGCAGTACCAGGGAGCAGGTGCTCCTTGATGCATTCCAGGATGGCCTTCTCACGCAATTGGTAAATGGGCCTACAAGGCTTGTTAGCACTCTGGACCTAGTACTGGTAAATGGGGAGGTGGTGAGGGAGGTAAGGGTGGAGGACCCACTAGCAGGTAGCGACCACCAAACAGTGCGGCTTGTTGTCACACTGGGCAGGGAGACAGAAGGCACGGGCACTAAGGTGGTGCACTTTATTAGGGTAGACTTTGTGGGGATGGGAGCAATACTGCAAGGGAGACTCCAGGATATAAGGCCGGGGATGGATGCAGAACAAAAGTGGGGAGTCATAAAGACTGAGCTAACAGAGGCCACAGTAGCCTGCACCAGGGCCAGGAGTAAGAAGAGCAGAGGCAAGAAACCATGCTGGCTGAACAAGGAAGTGCTGCAAGGGGTGAGGGCAAAGATGGCTACATACCAGAAGTACAGAAAAACAGGGAAGGCAGAGGATAAGGAGGCTTTCGGGAGTTGGTCAAGGGAGGTTGCCAGGAGGGTGAAAAAAGCTAAGGCCTCCAGGCAATTAAGTGCCACACAGGGCATAAAGGGAGGGGAAAAGGACTTTTTTTAGGTATGTCAGGGAAAAGAGGACGTGCAGGGAACATATTGTGAGAATATAGCGGGGAGGAGATTGAGTGGAAAAGGGGGAGGAGCAAGTAGAAATTATAAATGAGTACTTCCGCTCCATTTTCACTAAGGACAGGGATGGCCCACTACCAGAATGGGCTAGGGCGGTGGGGAAAGGGGGAGAGGAGGTGATGGACAAAGTGATCACGGGAAGTAGGGTGCTAGAGGGGCTGAGGGCAGTAAGGGGTGACAAGGCACCAAGTCCCAATGCCATCCACCCCATTGTGCTGAGGGAGATGGTAGAGCTGTTGTCTGAGCCACTGGCAGATCTGTTCAACACATCCCTGGAAATGGAGTGTGTGTCCCAGGACTGGAGGGTGGCCATATACAAGAGTGGGCCAAGGGAGGAGCCAGGAAATTATTGGCCAGTAAATCTCACGTCCATAGGGGGTAAGCTTATGGTGCCAATACTGAAGGAGAGGCTGGTGGCATTCCTAGACTGTAATGGCCTCCAAGATGGGTGGCAACATGGGTTCATCTCAGGGAGGTCTTGTCAAACCAACCTAACGGAGTATTCTGACTGAGTGACAAGGGAGTTGGACAGGGGCCATGCGGTACATGTCCTGTATTTGGACTTCGGTAAGGCCTTTGATACAGTGCCTCATGGGAGACTGGGGGGAAGCTGATGACAAAGGGGGTGGGGAAAAAGCTGACTAAATCGATAGAGAACTGGTTACAGGGGAGGGTGGTGGTGGTGGGGGAGCTCTCAGCACCCAGAGCAGTGACAAGTGGGGTGCCACAGGGGTCAGTGCTGGTCCTTTTATCTCTGATATAGCACATGGAGTGGGGAGCAAGGTTAGTCTGTTTGCACATACCAACTTGGGGGTGGTGGTGGATGAAGAGGACGGATGGGGAAAACTGCAGGGGGACCTAACCAAACTCGAGACATGGTTGGTGGAGTGGCAGCTAGAATTCAGTGCAAAGTGTAAGGTGATGCACTAAAGGGCTAAGAACCAGAAGAGGGACTATTGGTAGGGGATCAGAGTAGAGGAGAAGGACCTGGGGGGTGTTTGTAATTGGGAGCATGAACAACTCAGCCCACTGCATGAGAGCAGCAGCAAAGGCAAACAGGATGCTGGGATGCATCGCAAGGTGGTTCTCATCCAGACACAGGGATGTGATCCTACCTCTCTACAGATCATTGGTCTGACCGCACCTAGAGTACTGTGTGTAATACTGGAGGCCATACCTGAGGAGAGATAGAAAGTTACTGGAGGGGGTGCAAAGGAGGGCAACAAAAATGTTAAAGGGGGATGTTAAGAAAGAAATATGAAGTTAGGCTGATGGAGCTGAACATGTACACACTGGAGGAGAGCAGGGATGGGGGATATGATTGAAGCGTTTAAATACCTGAGGGGGTAACTAAACCTAGCACTGAGGGGGTGTTTAAACTGAGGAGTGGAAGAGGGATGAGCGGGCATGGACTAAGGTTGAAAGGGGGACGTTTCAAGAGGGAAATGAGGAGGCACTACTTTTCTGAGAGAGTGGTGTCTAGTTGGAATGCGCTGCCAGATGGTGTGGTAACATGTAGGACAGTCAATAGCTTTAAGGAGGAGTGGGATAAAGCAAAAGAAGTCTCAGGGGCAGGGGCTGGGACAAGCGGGGGGAGGCTGGGGCAGCTGCAAGCTAGGGTGCTAGCTGCACACTCAGGCAGACTTACATAGACTGATTGGTGTGTTCTGCTGGCTGATTCATATGTTCGTATGTAAAATCAGTGACTCTGGTGACAAATGTCCATAAAATGACTGTGTTACAGTTTCCATGCACCCTTGTAACTTTGCAAATTTGTAGTATTTTCACTCCAGATTTTCAACATTGCCATTTTTTAAGGCCTCCTTATGAACAGTACAACTGTCATTTTTCACATCCTACCCAAAACATGCATTTATACATCTGGAGCAGAATACCATGGTTGCTGTGAGAAATCAATGTTTGGGACATATTAAGAAAATCATAGTGACAGTATTCATGAGCAGAGGTCACAAAATGCTTACGTAGATAATTTGGTGAAGTAATTCCACTAAATGCCTGTGTTACATGCATGCATTGCACAGTTTCCACGTACTCTCGGAGGTTTGAGCATTCTTAATACTTTCACTACAGATTTTCAACATTGCCATTTCTTCACACCTCCCTACGAATGGTACATCTGTCATTCTTCACATCCTGCCCGATCTGTGTTTTCGTACATCTGGAGCACAATGGCACGGTCGCTGTGGAAACTCAAATTTCGGGACACACTGACAAAATCAGAGTGCCACTATTCATGAGAAGAGGTCCCAAATGCTTTCATGAGGTGGAGGCCACAAAATGCCCACATTGAAAATTTGTACTGCAAATACCAATACATGCCCAGGGCATTATGGTTTCTAACCATAACATCCCACCCTGTACAGACTGACAAGCATCAGGGGTGTGCCTCTGGATTGCTGACTATAATGCTCATGCCGTTCCCCCCCCACCCTGCAGCCACTGACAGTCATC
The DNA here is from genome assembly GCA_016271365.2 of Neoceratodus forsteri. Taxonomy (NCBI): domain Eukaryota; kingdom Metazoa; phylum Chordata; order Ceratodontiformes; family Ceratodontidae; genus Neoceratodus; species Neoceratodus forsteri. Next base: position 219,775,106 of record JADMNL010000029.1, read on the forward strand.
GAGCTGTGCCTTGGACTCTTCAGCCCCAGAGTTCACCCCATTCTATATTATATCCATTTCAGCATATGTCCATATGGAGTGGGGTGACTGTAAAGCCGAACACCCCAAGGCACACCTCAACACTTGTCAGTGTCTGCAGGATAGGGTGAGGTGAAATGGCATGAACGTTATGGACAACAACCCAAACACATGCCCCAATGCCTGTCCATCTCTGCAGGGTGGAGGTGGGGTTGGCGTGAAGTTTAATACTTCACTACCATTCCTACTCTATATCTGTCTAACTCCTGCACTTCCAATGCTAATACCAGCAAGCAAACATTCGGCATTGACAAATGCTTGTTATTTAAAGCCCCAATAAATTGAGTTCAAGAATGTACTATATTTCTGTATTACCACTGCTGGTATAGGATGTAATCTTATTTGTCCTGAATGCATTATGGAATTTGTAAACCAGACTATCTGATTGATGTATCTTTATATAGTCTTGAATTGATGTATATATCTTTTTATGATAATGTACAATAAATAATATAAAAAAATGACATGAAACAAGTTCTCTACAGTTTGCAATCCTGATACTGTTCCTGTAGTAATCAGAGTTGAGATCTTATTATATCTTGCATAGATGACTTTACTAGGAAACATCTCCCTCCTAAATTTAGTACAGTATAAACCGCTTATAATGGGCGCAGCATCTGTGTAATCAGATTCTGCCCGTTAAGTGCAGCGGTCGATTTTACCAAGTGCTATGTTTTTCTTTAAGTGTTCCATTACAGATCGTAATTCAAGTGGTCCTCAGTACACTAAATGAAGAGCAGGATAGAAGATCTCAAACAAGCGCTTTAAACCCATAAAATGTGCAGCTTTCATTTATGAGGAATTTAAATAGCATTTTAAGTGCTCCATTACCGATTGTAATTTGAGTGGTCCTCAGTACACTAAGAAGAGAAGGATGACAAGGATGACAGCAGACTTTGTTGCTTTGTGGCACAGCTGGGACATGCATCGATGCTCTGGAGCCGGTTGTGGTACATACTATGACAGCAGACTTTGTTCCTTTGTGGCACAGCTGGGACATGCATCGATGCTCTGGAGCCGGCTGTGGTACATACTATGACAGCAGACTCTGTTGCTTTGTGGCACAGCTGGGACATGCATCGATGCTCTGGAGCCGGTTGTGGTTCATACTACATACTATGGGCAGCAGAAACAAGGGGGAGTGCGTGGAAGGCGTTGGCACATAGTGCCCTGACGCCATTGCACGTCCAGCTCTTGGGAAACACAAACATCAGGCAGAAAATGGCGGAGCATGATCTGTGACTGATGGCCACACCCGGTGTCCTCCTGTACCCGAGAGGATCCTGCATACAGGGTGCATGAGTGATTGAAGGCCAGCTCTGTGGGGGTGCGGGTGTCAGCAGCCGGAGATCACGAGGGATCCACTCCGCAGGAAGGTGCATAAATAGAGCTGTGATAAAAAAGAAGAGTTAAGGGGCATAAACATTCAAAATCAGAGGCAACCCATTGATGGCTGGCAATCCAATCACCTCAGCTGCTCATCGATGGTGGACCTGCAGCTTGGCTTTAGCATCTCGTAGATAGTGAGCGCTACAGCGCAGGAGGAGTGCTATTCAGGAGCCTTTGCCCAGCGTTCTGCCCCTCCCAAAAAAAACATCAAGAAGTGATGCCCAGAGGGTTATCCAGATCCCTGCATAGTATAGGAGTAAAATAAAAGTATGGATTACACAGGACAGCTCAGTATTTGGCCCTTACAGGACCGGTACAATTCTTAAAGGACCAGCACATTTAATTTCTGCTTCAGCAGCATGGCATCAGGAAGCTACGGGGGAGGAGTACACTGAATTGAAGGGAAGGAGGACCTTTTTGGTTTTATGGCCTCACACAAGCCTTCCAGGGACAGAAAAGGCCAACGCCTCACACAAGCCTTCCAGGGGCAGAAAAGACCAGCACTGCTAGTCCCCAGCTGCTAATTCACCTTGGCTGGGTCGTTCACCTAAAACGTCCACACGGCAACGTCTGCAAATGGGCAAGACGTTATGGAGGCAGAACCTCCTTCGCTCAATCCGATAGCCCATAGCTCAGAATAAGCAGCAGCCACAGTCCGCAGCCCCCCTCTGACACCTGACAAAATCAAACAGTTAAACAGAGCCTCACTCTGGATCCAGTATGCTTCTGCAGACAACCTGGGATCACCAGATATGAGACCTCACTAGAAGGTACAAGAAATAGGACCATCCATATTCTCACTCCTGAGAGGCAGTTGTCCTAGGAGGATCAACATTCCTCACATCACAGGAGAAAGACAAGATATAGAAGGAAATCTAAAGTGTTGCAGGGTGTGTTTCTTGGACTCCTAAGACTCCCAGTTTATCTTCTTCTGGAGGGGGAGCTAGTGGGCGAAACCTTGACGAAAAAGGGGTCACAGTCGAGATTTCCCTTGAATCTCACCAGGCGGGCTCCCATCCAAAAGAAACCGGTTTCTCACCTGACATCTACTTCCAAACCAGCAACAGCCTTTCCTATTCCTCCTACCAAGGGAAATGACTGAAGGAGGAGCGGCAGATCTCTAAGCTTTCTCCCTTATCCAGTGCCCCAGTAGATCTTAAGTTTTTCAGGATTGGCAAGAAGCAGCCAGAAACATGGCTAAACTGCAGCAGAAGCTAACCTCTGATTTCAAACTGAACAAACAGATGGCATTGGACAGGAATGTGGATGCCTTGCGAGGCTGTCCGGGGCGATGCTCAAATCTTGGCTAACCTCAACCGCTGGCCTTTGCCCAAGCAGGCAGGGATCTCTTCAAAAAGAGGTTTGGTAATGCATGCCACAGTCAAGGGTAGGGGCAATTCAGGGTCCTGAGACCCCAGTTGCAAAGTTTCATGACCGAGCTTATAACTAGGATCAAACTCTTAACTTCTCAAAAAGAGAAAAAAAAAAAAGTATGGTTTCCCTTACATAGCTAATATAACCGTAGAAGAGGCAAATCCAGTGGAGAGGTTGGCACCACAGACACAGAGATAAACAACAAGTAGTCACAAGCTATCTGGGCCCATCCTTGAATAAGGGGTAGACCTTCATATTTCTCGAGAAATGGGTCCAAACCAACTTTGTCAGACGGGTCCTACACATCACCAGCAAGCCCCCGCTACCTCATGTCATGCCCTCCTTTCTCTCTGGTAACCCATAAAAAAACACAAACCTTCTACAGACAGGGAATACTGAGCAAGGTTCCCCCACAGAGATCAACTAGGGGGTTACTCCCTATTCTTCATGGTGCAGAAACGCACAGGAGGTTTCAGGCTCCTCCTACATCTCAAAGTCCTTAACAATTTTCCTACTCCGTAGATCCTACAAGGTGGAAATCTGGTCATCAAACACTGGGGAACTGCAAAAAGGGACTCTTCATGGCATCCATTGATTTACAAGATGCCCATCGGCAGATTCCTATTCAGGAACTACACAAGCACTAGCTCAAATTCAAGGTGGGGGAGCAGTTCAATTCAAAACTCGGCCATTTGGGGATCCCTCAGACCCACTGACATTATTAAAGTTGCCAGTAGCGGACATAGTCCACATAAAGCCCCACAGCTCAACCAAAACAGTACATGCAGGGGCAGAGGTAGTTGCGGGCACGTTGGCACATGGATTCTCATTTATTGGAGAAAGAGTTCTCCAACTTCATGCCAGAGCTAAATCCTCCGGGATTAAGTAGAGAAAGAGTTCCCTAACCCCACACCAGACCAAAAAATCCTCCTGGGGCAAGACATCAGGTCACCAAAAGGGTTTTTCCCCTGGAAGCTAAGTGAAAGGATCGACTAAAGCCCATCGAGCACTTTCACACAGCCCCTCAGCTGCCTGCTTATGTTTTCACGCAGCTATTTGGGTCAGATTAAACCCTTCTTCCAGTGACCATCTTGGAGGACAATGGTTATGATGGGCCATAAGTTGGGCCATCCTCACCAAACCCGAATCACTTCCAATGCACACCTCAGGAGCTGGGGAACTCACTTGCATTAGCTGTCTGTAAAGGGCAGGCGGTCGCTGTTAAATACAAGGTACAGCATAAACATTCTCATGGTGAGCGCCAGTATGACTTGCCCGTGAAGCACTATGAACAGCAATTCCTCAATCAGGATAGACTGATTTCAATGGACAACAGGCCAAGGTTGGCATACATCACCCATCAGGGGAGTACAGGAAGAGCACAGAGGCTAAGGAATTCCCTCCTTCTCTTTCAGTGGACTGAGCACTACATAACATCGGACCGGCTCAGGTGCAAGGTTGTTCTACCAGGGGATTGGGAGATGAAGGACAGTGCCTCCCACATCCCAATAGAGCAGTGGGGCATTCCTCAGTTAGATCTTTTCGCTGGATAGCGGACCCACAGGGTACAGCAATTCTGCTCCCTGGCGAAGGATGAACCAGCGGTGGCTCAGGACACCTTTTCCCTGAGACGGGGGTCGGTTCAGTCTCCTGTGTGCCTTATCTCCATTGCCGCTTCTATCAAAAGCCCTCCACAAAGCAGCACTGATCAGGGCAGACATGATGGTAGTCTGTCCCTTACGGCTTTTCCACATATGGTCCCCGCTCATCATTCATATGTCAAGGTGACCACCTCTTAACCTTCAAGTTCAGCATGGACCTTAGCCATCAAGGTCTGGTTCGGCATCACAATTGGACAACCTGTCACTCTAGCCTGGGGACGGAGCTAGAAAACCCTAGGAGCTAGGCTACACAGCTCTTGTTATGGAAATGATGGGGAACTCAGGTAGCCTTTCTTTATCTAAGGGGTATAGTGGAATCTGGAGAAAATTCCAGTTCGGGCCTCATTCCATTCGAATACAGAACCATCCAGTATAATCACCTGTACTACTGCAGATCCTTTAAGAATGGTTGGAAAAAGGACTACAGCTGGCCACCTTAACAGTGCAGGTTTCTGCGTGAGGGGCACTCTTGTTGGTTTCAGGAAAACCGTTAGGCTTACATCTTCATGTCTGGAAGTTTCTAGAGGAAGCAACATTAGAACACCCTCCATTCAACCAACACTCCATCTCGGAGTCTTAGTCTAAAAGGCTGTGGCCAAATCTCCTTACAGCCTCTCCAGCAGGCATCATCAGGCATCTCAGAAGGAAGGTCACTTTTTTTTGACAGAGGTTACTTCAGCCAGGAGATTCAATGACCTAGGAGCATTGTTCACCCAAGGGCCTTGCACTGTTTTATCATGCTCGGTTATACTCAGAACAGATCTTGATCTTTTCTTTTTTAATCACAAGTTAGAGCTACCTTCGATTATAATTAAAGGTTCATTTGTTCTTCCTTCTGCCCACTTCCAAAAACCTATATGAAAAGGGAATTTTTATTCACTAGACCCGAGATGAGTGTTGAGAGAGTAGATTAAGAGGAAGGAGGATTTCGAAAAACTTCAAGTTGTCCATTTCAACTACTGGCCAGAATTAAGAGTAACATGGTTTCAAAGGCTCTATAGCCAGACTGATTCTATCAGTCACCTCCCAAGGCTTATGATCAGACCATAATAACCTTGCTTGGAGCAGTGAGAGCCCATGCCATCTGAGCTATGACCCCTCTATGGGGGTACTTCACATAATCATCTACAGCAGGCTTATAGAGCAGACGACTGTTCATTAATTCCCATGATTACAACATTTCATAAGCTGGATGCGATGGCCTTGGTGGAGGCATCCTTGTGCTTCAGTCAGTGGTGGACACTTGGGGTCACTCGACATTCTTCCCACCCAGGACATTTGAGGATGCACTGCTCTTGGATATCTCGGGCATAAGGAAGCCCAGAGACCAGCTTAGGAGAGAGAAATCAAAAATTTAAATACCTTTCAATTTTCTTTCTCCGGGCTTCGGATTCCCTCCCAGAATAAATAAATTATATATATCACATTATGCCTTAACTTTGTTGTGTTTTTTGTTTCCAAGTTTTCATTGTATTGCCTCAGGAATGACTGGAGACAACAGGATGTGGTGGACTTCGTACCCCCCCATTGCAGAGCTTTAGTCCTGCCTACCACCAGCATCAGGAGGTACAGCCCAGGCATAAGGAAGCCCCGAGACCAGCCGTCAGAGAAAGAAAATGTACAAGTATTTAAATTTTGATATAACATTAGATTCCAGTCTCCCCCTATCAGTATTGGTGGTCCCACTAACTGGGTAAGGGTGCTCAGCATGTCCGCAAAATATTGTGGTGAATCAGCATTTGGCCCATATAGATTTCCTCATACCACTTTTTTTTATTACCCAGAAGACCTTGTAGGAACACATATCTACCTTTCGGATCTTTTATTTCTCTTTCTACTACAAACTTCACAGATCTGGCTATTAGGATGATAAGTTCTTTTTGTTTGCGTCTCTCCCCGCTCCATATACTTGTCCCACCCATTGCCTACTGAAAAGGCTAATTCTATTCTCTGGTAAATGAGTCTCTTGTAGAATAATAATACTAATCCTTATTTATATAGCACTCTTCACTGAGTACCAGAGCGCTGTACAACTAACCACAATTAAAACCGTGAAATACATTTCCAGTATATAGAAACCATTCAATAAAAGTCCAGTTACAGGATGGCACTAAAAACACATTCAGATAAATAAGTTTGTAACGCAGTCTTAAAGCTCTCCACTGTCGGGCACTCATGTATTCAGTGAGGCAGAGAATTCCACAGGGTTGGGGCTGCAGATGAAAATGCCAGCGAGCCAGATGTTTTTAGTTGTATCCTGGGAATCTCCAGCAATACCTCGGTCGAGCGGAGTAGTCGGAGGGGGCAATAAGGATGCAGGAGCTCTTGCAGGTAGCTCAGTTCCTGTCCATGCAGGGCTTTAAAGGTCAGTAAACCAATCTTGAAGGTGATCTGCCACTAAACTGGCAGCCAATGGAGTTCACACAGCTCACGCGTAATATGACTGGAACCAGCTGCAAGTGGCAGATATCAATTGCTGGAAGCCCTAGGTAAAGGAAATTACAGTAGTCCAGGCGCAAAGTCACAAAAGCATGGATCAGAGTTGAAAGGTCACCAGACGGAACTAGATGTTTAATCCGGGTGATATTCCTCAGATGGTAAAAGGAACACTTGACCATGGCTGACACTTGGGAATGAAGTGTCAGACCGTCGTCAAGTAATATCCCCAGATTTCGCGCCTGTCCAGAAGTCGGTAATTGGGACGCTCCTAGCCAAAGCCCTGAGGGACAACCCGACCCCTCTATCCAGCAACCAGGATCCACCACCAATACCTCAGTCTTATCAGAATTCAGCTTCAACCAGCTGGTGTTCATCCTGACCTGGATTTCTGCCAGGCAGTTAAACACCGTAAGCGCACTATCCTGGTCGAGTGCGAAGGACAGGTAGAGCTGTGTATCATCTGCATAACTATGAAACCTCAGACCACACTGCCTCACAATGTTTCCTAACAGCAGCATGTACACCGTGAACAACATGGGAGACAGCACAGAGCCCTTCAGCACCTCACATGGCAGAGAGAATGCCTCAGAGAAATAAATCCCTGAGACCACTCTCTGTGATCTGCTGGTGAGGAAGGAATGGAATCATCTGAAGGCCATGCCAGACAGGCTACAGATGACACACAGGCATTCCAGCAGCACTCCATGGTGTCAAAAGCTGAGGAGAGATCCAGAAATACCAAGATTATGAGAGATTTCTGGTTTCTCGCAATCAGGAGATCACTGAGCACCTGAACCAGAGCGGTCTTGGTGCCATGCCTCTTAAAATAAATGTATTGGAGAGGATCATAGATGTCATGGATGGTAAGATGACTCTCCAATTGTATTGCCACGACCTTCTCAGTAACCTTCCCCACAAAGGGAAGATTAAAGATCAGTCGGTAGTTAGAGGGGCAGTCTGGGTGAAGTGAAGATTTCTTGAGAAGGGGAGTTAACACTGCTTCCTTCAGACAGCAAGGAAACTCTCCCATCTCCAGTGAACACCAGACTATCTCCACGAGGACTGAGCTGATGACATCAATTCAGCCTAATAAAAGGTGAGTAGGACCAGGATCCAAACAGCAGCAGGTCAGGCGCATATCCCTGAGAATCCACATTACATACTCGATCCCCAGCCAGCCAAACCAAGGTGTAGCAACATTCCACTGACCAAAGTACCCCCAATAGAATGAGCTGAGCGGATCCCAGACCGGATGTTGGCAACCTTATTGGCAAAAAAAGTGAGCAAACTCCTCACACTTTTCATGAGAAAATGCTCTCCGAACTTGCAGACAGGCTGGATTGCAGTCTGTCCACAGTTTGAAAAAGCTGAGCTGCAGCAATCTCCCTGGACAGGAATTATGCCTTCTTATGGGAGCTTACTGACTGGTAGTCTCTAAAATGTTCCATCAGTCTAAGTCTGTCGGCATCCAGGCTGGTTCTCTGCCAGATGCATTCTAACCTTCACCCCTCTCGCCTAAACTCCCTCAAGGCCCCATCAAACCAGGGGGACAGAGGGTGAGAGGGCAAACCTGGAGAGGAGCCAAGGCATCCAGAGCCCCCATCGCAGCCTGATTATAGGCTTGTAGAAGGTTCCTGGGACCCTCTCTTGCACCCAGTAATCCCGATAGATCCAGTTCCTCCAAAAGACCAGCTGGTGTCACACCCCACAAAGGGCAGTACTGAACCATCTCCACAGGGGCAGGTCTATAAGAGGGCAGCAAAGGAGCTGAACCTTATGATGTGATGATCAGACCATCCGATCAGTTCCACCACCAAATCAGAGGTTTCTATCCCCAGGAGGAAAATCAGATCTGAGTGGCCTTTAATGCGAGTTGCAGAGGCAACTGCCTATGTGAAGCCTGATGAAGACATAAGTCAGAGGAAGTATTGACAAAATAGTGAGAGTTTGTTGTCGACCCAGGCATTGAAGTCACCCAGCACCATCAATTTGGGGGACTCCAATATCATGTCAACAACGAAATCCATAGCTTCCTGCAGGAACAACTTCTCAGCGCTGGGTGGATGGTAAAAGAGCATGATCCTGCAGCCCACACCTGTGACTACAACACACTCGAAGGATCTGACTCCATCTACTGGCACATCAACAAGGTTCAGTTCTGATTTAAAACAAATTACTACACCCCTGCGATGCAATCTCACATGGTGCATCACCGAGAAACTAGCTGGAATTGCTGCTGCCAAAATGGGGCCAGCATTCTCATCCAGCCAGGTCTCGGTGATGCAAGCCAGATCTGTGACCCAACAAGATCAGCTATTATAGCCATCTTGTTTTTAATAGACCTGGCATTGCACAACACCGTGCGAGTTGGATGAGATACTGGGACTGGCCGAGGTACCGGCTCACTTAACGTGGAGCCCTTGGGTATGGGCACCAGACAAGGCGAACCTCAATCAGGATTCCATTTTTCCCCAAGACGTCTCCTGGTCCTCACTACCCCAATCCAGCCACCCCACTCTCCCCCGGTCCAGGGCCACCACCCCTCTGCTTTCTACCCACTATCCCCAATGCCCTGCAGTGCACATAGACTGCCACAGACAGTGGGGGGCACCTAAAAGGACAGAGGTCCCAGAACTCAAAAAGGGAGTAGCACCTAGCAGGAAGAGCAAGCTGCAACACGTGCCAAGAGGAGACTAAACTCCAGCCAGCTATTACGTGCCCAACTGTCAAACCCCACCCTAAATAAAATGACACAACCCCCACTATACATAAATCACAGAATTAGCATACTAATGTAATTTTATATAAATATAAACAGAGATATATATAATAATAATGAGAATTTTTGGATGAAAAGTCCAGACCAAAAAGTTCTTATAATAAAATTAGTTCATAGGGCTCTCACCATCTAGGACCAATTAATGTCCCACTCCAGGCCTTCGAACTCCCACTTCCAAGGTCAAGAGATTCAGAAGTTTAAATGAAATTGAACAAACACATCCAAGAGCTCCTACCTTCTAGAAACCACAGTGTCACAAAATAAGTTCTCCTGTGGGATCTCACTACTATAAAAGAACCAGAAATATTCATTGACACTGTCCCAATATTTGAATAATTTAGTCTAAAGTCTCAATGCTGCAGTTTAACAAGAATATGGAAACTCTCACACAGTGGGTCCATAGCCTTCTCTACCAGCCAGTTTTCTCAAAGCAGGGCTGTTCTCTTTTCAATCAGACAGTTGGAAAAAGAAAACAGACAGGATAACCAGATGAAAACTGTCCCACTCGTCCCTGCACATCCCTGCTTCCAGAAAAACACAGAAAAATCATGCCGATTGCTCTGGATGACACTACCCCCAGTGCCTGGCCTCCATGGCTCTCCGTTGTTCTGCCCACTGACTCAGTTACAGCTCCACTGGTGACACTGCAGGTCTTGAACCCCACCCTTGGGGGAGCCAGGGAGGCAATGTCAGCTTTGCCGACACCTTTCCTGTTGTAGATGGGCAGGTAGTGGTGCCATGGCCCGGCCTTGGGGGGGTAAGCCAGGGAGTATCGGTGGTGGAAGATGGTCATTGGGGAGTGAGGAAGGTGTACGGAATAAGGTTAAAGGCAGGAGTGACTGAGGGGAAAAAGCATATTGAATAAAAAAGAAAACTGTCCCATTCAAACCAGGGACACCAAGAACACTGGGGACAATTTTCCACTCAGACTAAGGCTGGAAATATCAGACACCTATTCAGTCCTTGTTATCCAAAGCCAAAGAAAACCCACCTGAACCACTAACCTCTCCCTGGACCCTACCGCTACCCACCGGCTGCCTTGCAATGGAACAGAAGCGTTGCAAGTGTAGCCACACTTTGGCAACGTCACCCTGGCATACCACCAGGCCAAGACCAGGAACAAGGACGGGGCTGCTCCCCTGACACTCCACCACCAATCACAGCAAGATCATCTCAGTGCTTTTCCTCTTTACAACTCCTTCAGATACTGCCCTAGGTTCCGGTTTCAAAACCTCTGTTTCACTGTCTGCAAGGATCCTTGCACCACTCTCCTAAGCCACCAACACTGGACAGATACAGGTAGTTCTCAGACTCCCACAGCAGATTATGAGTCGAGACAGTAAGATGATAAAACAGGAGACAATGATGTTAGAAGACGCTAGTATTGTTCAGCACGTTTCCATCTCTATTTTGGACTATTAACCAAAAATCCAAGATAAACAGAACAGACAGAGCACACTATAACACAAAACAAATGAAATAAAACACAACTTAATAACAAAACAAAATAAATCCTAACTGCTGCTCTCTCACTGCAACACTAGATGGTCAGCCCAACACAGCCGCCATATTCTAGTCAGGTACCCCACCCCAATTGCTTCAGATGCCTCAGCGCGCCTGGTACCTCTTAAGTGCAGTCTGATCACCTTTAATGTTCCAAGAAAAATACTTAACTTCCACAGCCGTTCCCTTTTGTGGTAGTTTTGTAGCCTAGTTGAGATTTCCCAGATTTGTTATCCAGCAGCTGGGACATCTTTCTAGTTTTCTTTTGCAAATGCATCCTGTTTGTGCCCCCCCCCCCCATCATTATTGCTTCCTAGCATTACATACAACATATAAATCATAGATAAAACAAACAAGTAACTTTTGAAATTGATATTTATGGTTTCTAGTATGGGCCTACTACCCCTTTAATGTCAAACTTGTTCCTGAAAACTTTCACTAAGGTGAGCAAGATTTCTATGCTGCTAGCACTCTGTGTCAAGCTTTGGTTTCCTTCTTCCATCTTCATTGTTTTGGGCAGATTTTGATATCCTTGTGTGCTGCAGAGTTTTATCTTTGTTTTGATGTTTTTATCCTTAAGTTCCAAGTTTTTAGTTTAAACTGATGCTTTACAAGTTTGGGTTGATCGGAGCTTTCCCTTCCCACTGCTCTCAGTCAGAAGGCGACACATGACCTCCCAGGTGTGGATTAATTCTGTAGTAGACCCACACTCTGGAGTGGGTTAATTCACTTGTAGCATGGGGAAGAAAAAGGGTTCAACTCTTGTGTTAGAATGCTTTTTTCCCCTCAAGTTACAGATTTAAAGCGGTAACTTTCCCAGTAATATCTAGCATTCATAAACTTCCTGTTTGAGTTTCTGTGCAAGGGACATTTGTAGGTGGATGAGTTGATTGTACAACACGATAATATCTACAGACACAATATTTTGATTTTTACCTGTCGTTTGTTTATGTGGTGAATTAATCCATGCTGGTCTACTCTTGCAGGTTGATCTTTTTTGGAACATTGGCCCTGTTTTCATAGTTCCATTAATTTCTTGCAGAACATGTTGCAGTTGAAAAATGGGGCGTGGCTACATATGAGGAAAAGATACCTGAGCGTGCATGTGGGGATTACATTAGCAAAAGTGACGTTGCCTGCCCAAATCATCTTTTTTAAAATCTTTAAGGTGAATAACACTAGTTCTGTTATGCTACGTTTCCTGCTCACTTCTATAATTTTTCTAGTTATTACTAAACGCCACTGAATATGTCATTGTGGTGTGCGTAGGGTCATCACCTCAGTGCTTGCTCCCTGTGAGATTCTGGGGAATAGTGAACAGAGATGTGGCGGGACAACAATGGTAATTGCAGAAAACATGGTTTCTTTCTACTGCAATGTACATATTGTGGAACATTTTACCAACACACAGAGAAGATGAAACGGGTGATGGGGGGGTTACATTGCAGAGGATTGCCTTGTACATATTTTGGAACATTTTAACAAGATACAAGGATGCAGAAACATGGGGGTGGGGTTGCAGAACATTGCTTTTACCTAGATAAAGAACTAAGATATTTCTAAAGCCTGGATATAACTAGTTTCACCCAGGTAGTAGAGCAAGAAGTAAGTAACCATTAACCTGCATGCAACTACTATCAGCTAAGTGCAGTGTTGCTAGCGAATCAACCCAGGAGTCAGTTGAAAAATCAATTATGAGTGATGGACCACACATTGTGACAGACTTTTCCAGCTAGTTTGAAATTTGTGACTTCAACTAAGGAAAATCCAAACAATAAGCGGGGTGGGTCAGAAGTTGGTCAACTGGGTGGCAAACTGGTCGATGGGCAGAAAACAGAGAGTGGTGGTAAACGGTATACAGTCAGAAGAGATGCAAGTCACAAGTGGGGTACCTCAGGGATCAGTCCTAGGGCCAGTCCTCTTCAATATCTTCATCAGTGTCATTGCGGATGGACTGGAGGGTAAGGTTTGTCTGCTGCAGATGACACCAAGATCTGCAACAGAGTAGATGATCCAGATGGGGTGGGAAGAATGATAAGAGATCTGGATAAACTAGCAAAATGGTCGGAACAGTGGCAACTGGGATTTAATGCAAAGTGATGCAAGATCATGCACATAGGGAAGAGAAACCCTGAAGCCACCTATAGGCTGGGAGGGGAGTTGCTGGCAGTCACAAGAGAAGAAAGAGACTTGGGCATCTTCATCACCGATGACCTGAAATCATCCAAGCAGACCACTAAAGCACTAAGGCTAGGGGGATGTTTGGGTGTATTAGTAGGGGTATCACAAGTCGGAAGAGGGAGGTAATAATCCCTCTTTACAAGACACTGGTTAGGCCCCATCTGGAGTACTGCATGCAGTACTGGAGGCCACACCTTTACAAGGTTATTAACCAAATTGAGGCAGTCCAGAGAATGGCAACCAAAATGGTGCAGGGACTGCATCAGAAAACATATGAGGACAGATTAACGGAGCTCAATATGTATACCCTAGAGCAAAGGAGGGAGAGAGGTGATATGATCAAAACATTCAAACACCTTAAGGCATTAACAAGGTGAAAAAGTCCAACATGTTTCAGTATAAGAAAAATAGCAGGACAAGAAGACACAGCATGAGATTAGAGGGAGGCTGATTAAGGGGTAATGTGAGGAAGTTACTTTTCACAGAAAGGGTGGTGGATACATGGAACGACCTACCTCAGGAAGTGGTAGATATGAATACAGTGCAGGGATTCACAACAGGCATGGGATAGGCATAAGGGAACAATACAGATGAGTATGAATAGATTAGCCATTGACAGAGCAAAGGTCGATGGCACATTTATAAGGTAGAAAAACAAATGAGCAGACTGGATGGGACTTGCGGTCCTTATCTGCCATCAACTTCTAGGTTTCAATTTTTTTCAACTTTCACCACCGTTGAATTTTATTATTTAATAGTTTGTCATACTTAAACCTTTTATCTTTTAATAAATGATTACACGTATTTGGCATATGCTGCATAAGAGAGATATTGACATGACAGGCAGGCTTAGAGAACCTGCAATCACCTCACCAGCAAAATGTATAAAAACATAGTAATAATAGTGAGAGGTTCCAAAGACAGTGTCCTGTTAATGATACAGTGAAGTCCCACCACATTAGCAATAGCACATACATATATAAGCCTGCAAGAAATAAGTTCACATTCTTTAAAGATTATTTATTGAAGGTGAACTGTCAGTAATAAAATAAATCAATGCACAGTACGCAAACTGCGCATGCCCACCCCCCACCACATTAGTAAACTGTTGCTCTTAATTATAAGCTGTTTGATCTAGGTAGCTAGCTTTTAAGAAGCCATTTGACACTGGCCAACTTCCAAGAAGGCGGCATATCTGCAGGAACCTCTCAGGTTGTAGTCTAACCAGAGTAGTAACAGGTATAGTGTTTTACCAGGGCATGGTGATCAAGCACAAGACAAGTAGTTGATGAGAGACTATTGGCAGCAGCCAGAATAACTTTTGTAGAGTCTTACTGGAGCAGACAGGTCACCCCCCTCCCCAAAAAGAGCATCTGATGGGCTTAGTTTTTTTTATTTGGCAATGGGAAAAAGAGTGGATACTCATTGTGAATAAATGACATATAGTTCAGACAGTATAACATACTAAAAGCCAGCAGAATAGGCCTAATTATCTGTTATGTCTGCTCAGTAGCCAGCCACCTAGTGATTGCTCCCTATTCTGCACCCCCAGCCCCCGAGAGGGTCTTCATTGGATTTAGAATTCTCTTGTACATGTCCCACCTCTTCTTGAAGCCCTCCACTGTTCCTTCCTCCACCAACCACTTGGGCAGTGCATTCCATGGATCCACCACCCTCTCAGTGAAATAATGCCTCCTACATTCCCCCCTATAATTTCCCCATCAAGTTTCCACTCATGGGGCAATGCTCGATCATTTACCATTCAGCAATAACCCGGTAACCGAGAACATGCATTCCACTGGTACACTGGATGCTGTAATGCCAAGGCAAATGTTTGCAAGCTGAGCCATAGTAGGGTATCTACGTTCAGTATTCTTCCAAAATTTAAGTGGGAAATCTTCTTCCTCACTTGTAAGAGTCACTGTCAAATATCAGTTGATTTCGTCTTCCACAGCTGAGCTGTGTTAGCCGAGTTGCAAACTTTGTTTCAGCTTCTGATGCATTTTGCTTTTCTTACTCATAGGAAGGCATCTATCATCATCCTCATGAAATTTGGATTGTCTTCTGCCTCTTCATCACTGACAGATTCTTGCAACTGACGTCATCATTGACGGTGTGCTGCTGGCTCTTGAACTTGCTAAAAAAGCTGTTGACATAGTTTCAAACTCCGTCAGTTCCTGAACTGCATGTTTCAGTACCACTACTTGTTCCTCCCTAGTCAGCTGCAAAGCTTCTTTTGTGGATGGATCCAGTGAGCGTGCCGGTTTGGCTGTGTCACTGTCTGGAAAGCACTTTTCTACATTTTTCAGCACAAGCCGTTTCACCTGCTGCACAGCTAGATGATCTCGTTTACTGATCTGCGATTTTTCCATCATCTCATTTTTTGTGAGTGGTATTAGTGCCAGGTGCAGTTGATTGCTGCTGACCAGTTCAGTGAGCTCCTTATATGGGAGAAGAAAATGTCTGAATTCTTCAACAATATCAGACTCCTCAGTTGCGAGGCACAACTCCTTGTGTCATGAGGGTTTCAAAGCTTGCTCAGCCTCCCGGTGAAGATCTATGATGCTTTCAAACATAACAAGCACTGAATTCCATCGTGTCATGACCTATTGTTTTAAAGTTAGGTGCGAATGCTTTTTGTGTTGCACAACTCTGGAAGATGTTGCTCCTCGACCGTTTCTTTCCTGTGTGCCTCTGATGGCACTGAGAATGGTTTCTGGTGTTGCATCATCATCACTGAGAAAGAGACCAAACTCTGAATGCATATCTTCCTCATCTGTTCTACTTCCACCATCTTCAATGGGGTAATCAGAATGTTTTGCACATTTGCAATCTTTTCCAGGAGGCTGTCCATCTCTGTTGACAACTTCCTTTTCAATGAGGTACCCATTGAAATATAATGTCAGTACTGATTTGCATTTCTCCATCAGATCTTGTACATCACTGACACTATTCATGGAGTCAGTTATCAGCAACAGGTGCAACGCATGCGCATCACAGTGATTACACTGTTTCACCCATAACATGCGGATGGCCTTTTTCATGTTCTCCACTCCCTCATGTGTCGAGGAAAGTTTCACTGTTCTGTTGATGGCAAAATACTCAAGCTCTTTGTGGACATGCTGTGCCACAGCTTCCCCAGTGTGGTTAGGCAACACTTTATATGACAGTGTAATAATGTGAAAGTCCCAGCCTGCATTAATGTAGGCGTATATCAAGGTAAGGACGACATTTGTATTTGTCAGTCCATCCATCAAACATAATGCAAATGGAATGCAGTGTGCTGAGGTCGGCCTTCACTTTGTTTTTTAATAAGCTGTATACATCATGCAGAGCTTTACCATGTAAACTTCTCTCATTAGGTATTTTTATGCTCTGGAAATTTTTGGAGAAGAATAGTTGGAAACCATTTTTGTTGACTGACTCGAAAGGCATCATATCCAAAGAAAACCAGACCAAGACATCGCAAACAAGTTCAAAATCAGATGCAGCTGGCTGAACACTACCACTGGCACATTCATATTAATTGTAAGTTGCTTAAGTTTCTGTACTTTGTTAATCTCATGCACATCTACATTATGAATGTGGATTAAATGTTCCTTAAAGGATGTAGTAGCTGTTTGCAGGGCATATCTTTTAACTCTGCTAATGTGTGCAGAAGACTGTCCTTTTACATACAGTGCTTGCTGTGCATATAAGCAAACGGAACAGAAATATTTACCGTCATCAAGCAAAACAGGAGAAACTGAACCTGGGTCACCTGAAGAGGTAACTGGACCTGCGTTTTAACATACAGTGAGACAAAGTATTTCCAAACAGTGGACTTACTATTACCATGAGACCGCAATTTGGGGGCAACAAACAGGTTGCATATTTCAGAGTTTTCACTTCATGACAGTAGTGATGTACTTACATACTTGTTAGTTTTACAACAGGGAGCTGCACCAGCCATACTGACAATCACAAAACTACCTTTCTACTACTAAGTACTGGCTTTTTTGTATACACTGGTAAGAAATTAATACGGAAGACGCAAAGTCAAGTCAAGACTTGGAGGCAATGTCCAGCACAGGCAAGAAGAAAACAGGTATGGATTAGTTCTGAAAAAGTCTATTTATTTATGTTGAAGACTCCTGGCTTGTCTTTGCCACTTCCTCACTATAAAGTGTCTGACCAGTTCAATAAGATGAGCCTTGCTTGCTTCCGCTCAATTAGTTCTCAGGCGATCTACCTTATCCTACAATACAAAAAAGTTATTTCAAGGGCCAGGTATGGCTACTGTATGTTGCTATACTACATTAGCAAATTTAATAGCTAGAAACAAATGCTGTATTTGCATTGAAATGTGACCGACAACTGTTATGCACATTTAGTCAGATCACTAAGGTACAGAAAATGGTATAGCGGTGCAACTGCTTATCTCCCATAATTTGGGTCTGTTCCCATCTATGGAAGGCTGCATGAGTAACAAGATGGCAAAGCTGGACCGCATCATCATCACTGGCATTTCTAGCCCATAAGGAATAAGTAAGCAATAAGACACGACAGGGTGTGCGCAAACACTTTAACACACGGCTAGGAGGTGTAGTGAGGCACAAGGCCACCGGCCGAGTATATCCATCCTCCTAGCTGTGTGTTAAAGTGTCTAACACACATCCTGGAGTGTCTTATTGTGCTTATGAAATAGTTATCTAAAATACAGATGTATCTGATAACTAAAATGCATAATATTTAATATTAAAAAAATTGACGTTTGTCCTAATTTTTCATAAAATAGTACCCCCACTTTTTTTTTTTTTTACTTGAGGACTTTTGAGCTGTTAAGGCATCCTTACTTGTATTTCTGTAATCATGGCCCTTCAGCAGTAGTCATACTTCATTTAGTTTGGACAAGAAATTCTGTTGTCTCTTTTTATATATATTTTGTATGTTATGGTAATGGTTGGCGCTAGGGAGAACAAGCTACTTTTGTTTAGAGCACACAGGAGAAAGTCGTTACACGATGCGGAAGCCAAGTATGAAACTGGAAGAGTTCTGTAACGGATGCATTAAGCTGTCGTCTTATGTACAGGTTATGTTGGTTTTATTTTTATTTTTCTGTGCTGCTATGGGAGTGAAGTACAGAGTGCTCACTTGCTTATTTACTTAGAGACAGAGAGCACAGGCAGGGGAGTTGTGAGAAAGCTGTTGAGCCCTACAGTGAGGATGTACAGTGATTGTTATCCTGGCACTTTTTATTTTTAAATGATGCAGGTCTTGAATTTCGTTTACAGATATGCTGACAGATTGAAAATAGAGCCTGGTATTTCACCCACAGTCGGTGAAAACAAGATGGCTGATTTTCAATGTGCCAACATTCTAACTGGCATCTTTACTAGGATCAGTGCCCAGAGGGCACTGCTGGTCCTTTTTCCTGTGCGTAAGAAGGAATATCACACAGATATGGATCCATCAGGATGCCTAAATTCTGATGCCCATTTCATAAGTATCACTAAGAACACAGTCTTATAAATACTGTTATCTGAAACACACAATCCACAGATGAACCATACCCATCACTACTGCTGATTCACTTGGAACCAAAAATACAGATCTGAGTGTAATGGTGAAAGCTAAGATGACATATGAAATAAAATAGATTAGTATAATATATGGCCTTTGGTTAATAACCACACCGTAAGTGGTTCGAGAGGATGCCGTGACATCATTGTAAACCTCAAGAGCATAGCTAAAGAGGTTTACAGTTGGCATGGCAACCTCATGTGTTCTCAAAGCAGTTATTAATGTAACCACATACATTAGACTTCATAGTGTATGGGCTAGCAATAAAAATTAATCACAGACTGATTTACTTTTCTGATTGCTTCTTATGTAAAGCATTCTTAAAACAAACGGGAAGACTGATTCATCAACAATGTTTGAGTCAGTTTTCTTAGTTTCACATTCTTCAAACAGGAAGATTGATTCATCAATGTTTATCAAGTTTGTCTACTGTAGAGCATTTATACATCAAACAGGAAGACTGATTCAACAATGTTTATTGAGGTCATCTTATCTTAAAGAGTAGGTGTGTACTGTAATTCTCCCAGCCCCTCACAAACATACAGGGTAGCTGACCTGCTCCAATGTTGAGGGGTATTAAAAAATTACCATGCACTTCAGTCCAGTAAAAAAGTTACAGGACTGCTGATGTGTACCCCCAGGAAAAACAGAGCTGCTTCCTGAACTGTCTGACATGCCCCAGGCAGTCACTGGAACACATATATAGCCATCACTTTCTGACATCACAAAAGGGGGCTGTGGGTGTGTCAGCAGGTTCAGGAAGTGGCTCTGTATTTCCTGGGGAACACATTAGGGGTCCTGTATCTTTTTTACTGGACTGAAGTGCATGATATTTTTTAATATCTCTCAACACTGGAGCAGGTCACCTACCTTGAGGGGCTGGGAAAATTACAGTGCGCAGCTGCTCTTTAAAGAGCAGCTGACACCTTCAGGAGAGATTTAACTAAACACAATATTTAGAAGTTCAGCATGTATTTCACATTAATTTTATGTCCCCCTTCCACTTTTAATTACTAAGGTAATTTGCATGAAACAAGATCTTTGCTCCTGAAGAGCTCATCTATTTCCACTGCCTTCTCCCTACCAGAGGTCATAATGCACTGCTTGTGATTGTGACAGTTACTCCCATAGCAACAGACTGGTGCCACAAATCACAATCAGGGTTCATTTTTGGGGTGGGGGATTGGAAATTGACCATATCATGTATTCATACAAATTTACTCATTATTAAACAATGGGGGAAGAAAAATATACATAGAATACAAGCTGAACTGTACCCAATTATGTTTTTCCAAAGTTTTCGCTGAGGTGTCAGTAGCTCTTTAGACATTATTAAACAGGAAGATTGATTCATCAGCAGTGTTTGAGCTTGTCTTCTTATATTAAACATTCTGAAATCAAACAGGAAGACTGATTCATCAGCAGTGTCTGAGCTTGTCTTCTTATATTAAACATTCTGAAATCTAACAGGAAGACTGATTCATCAAAAGCGCAATAAGAAACGACAGGCCATGCATTACAGAGGTCTAACACATGGCTAGGGGGCATGTTGAGGAATGAGGTGATGGGTTGAACCCCCCTAGCTGTGCATTAGAACTGTCCAACACACATTTCTGTAGTGGCTTATTGTGCTTATAAAATGGGCAGAGTTGTTCAAATCAAGAAACTCATTACTTAAACAGCCATGATTTTAGATGAAATTTCACTTGCTCCTATTCTTTACAATGACATTAGCTCTGTTTTAGTTCTTGCCCAGGACAGGTGGCAATGGGAATTTGCACACCACTGAAAATAGAGCTGTATTCTAAATGGGGCCTCAGGTTAACAGCCAAATCTTTAGCCTATTTTATAACAATGTATATCAAGTTCCTCGCCACACTATTCATACAGCTTGGTACAAATCAATGTAATACCAACACATTAAACATTTTTCACAAAGCTGTGACCATTGTGAGCATTCTGTTTTGTTACACTATTGATATGACATACTAAGGGTTAACAGAGTAGTGTCATATTGATTGCATAACAAGGTTGGAAGGAAACTGCTTGATTTTGCTTAGTAAGGGCCACCCATACATTCTCATTCTTATACAGCTAATAGGTTAAGCTAACTTTTCATTGAAGCTGCTGCCAAACCACTACTTCACAGTAGTGTGCATAGAAATAAAATGCTTAACTTCATTGTGGTCTTACTTTCTAGTGTGGATGTGTTAGACGACTACCATGACTCCCCCAAAACAGAAACTGAGAAAGGGATGATTAAGACATTTACTTAACTGTTGATGACTCCATCGAGGTCCAGAAGGAGGTAGGTCACTGAAGTCCAGCTGCTGTCCAGCCTCTCTCCACTCCAACTCTAATAAATATGATATTAAATAAAACATGTTATGTTTGATATTGGTGTCTTTTTCCAGATGTGTCACTTTCCATTTGATCATTTTATCGTGAGTCCTAAACTCTAAAGTCACAATTAAATTGCTAACAGTACACATTAAACACATTACAATGGGCAAGAAAATACTGGCTTCTTAGTAATGCACCTGGGTGCAGGGAACCCTGGGGAGAGGGGCCAAGTGTCACCAAGGAGGAAAGAGACTGAGGGGTTCTCTCTGATCTTATCAAAGCAGTGCACAAAGTCAATATTGAAGACGGCAACCAAGAGAAAAAATGTAACACTGGCTTCATGGTGGGGGGCAGTTGGTGCATTGCATTTCGTTTACATAGAGTGACAGAGAGGCAGAGCAGCATCAAAACCTTTAGACCTGTTCAACCACAACATGCAGAAGACAAACTGACAATATTTATTTGTATTTAAACAATGTCCACAGGGGAGGGCTTTGATGTAACAGCACTGCTTTTCACCAACGCTCCTGTACCCCAACGTTTACAGGGGTGGGCCTGACTCCTGAGTGAGAGTTTCTTCCTCTACTCTAGGTAGACATACTACATCTAAAGAGAGATGCTGTACAGCAGAGTTATGAATATACAAAATTGCCAGCAGAAAAAGGCCCACAGTTCTATCAAGTCTGCCTGATTGTGCAGCTCTTACTTTAAAATCACTACCGCTGCCCCACCACCACCCAAACCTCTCTCTTCCTCCTCTTTTCTGGAGTTATCATGCTTAAGGAAAGATTGCGTACACACACAGACACACACACACTATTTCTTTAAGTCGGATAATTGTGCAGGTACAGCATCTTGTTTTAGATGTAATATGTGGAAATATTTACAAATTGTTTAAAATACACACAGTGGCAATGCCACTATATTAAAATGGAATGGCTGCATTAATTAAATTATCCCCTCCAAACGTGGTTGCTAATCCTACTATGAACAGGAAAAGTCTTTGGATTACTCTATTGCAAAACCTCTCATTAAGTACAAGGAAATGTAAATCTGAGGCTTAGGCCATAAACAGACTGTTCTATAACATCATGTGTGGCAGTGTCTTGGGGGCAACAAAAACTTTCATCAGTCACATCTGCATAGAATTATACAATGGCAAAAAAAATTCTAGGAAACTGATTGGCTGCTGATGCCTTGACACAGTGATGTTATTAAACAATAATATCACTGTATCTAGGGCACGCATGGAGATGACCACAGAACATGAATGAAATCCCTCCCTCCCTGTTAAGCCACCACTGACCCGACATGGCTTCACACACTACCTAAACTGTCAGGACACCCCTCCTCCCATAACGCTAGTCTCATCCCTCACTCCTCCAGTGAAGCACAACAGCATATGTAAAAACTCCAGAACACAAAATTCTAGTTGAATAAACCACTGCTGTGTGCGAGTGGCTTCATTGTCCCTGCCTGCAGCTCGTGCTCTTACAAGCAAAATGGCAGTCCCCACTAGCCACAAAGATCAGGGAAGTCCTCAGAGATTCACCTCCTCTCCAGACTCCCTCGGTCCTGCAATAAAGAGAATAGCCACATTTTGTGTAATTAAAGCAAAAAAATAAAACCTTTTTCTCCTGAGCACCACTGCTTGTGGCTATAGGCTTTCACTAACAGCACGTGCCTGATCAGCGAAAAGCCGCAGGCAGTGGCTGTAAGTAAACTAAAATAAAATTCCTTTTTTTCTGTCTCCCACAAGTAATCATCTGCAATACAACTCTAGAACACTAAATGCTAATTGAAGAAACCGCCATTGGGTGCGAGTGGCTTCATTGTCCCTGCCTGCAGCTCATGCTCATACAAGCAGAACAGCAGTCCCCACTAGCTGCAATGAGCAGGGAAGTCCTCAGAGATTCACCTCCTCCCCAGACTCCCTCAGTCCTGCAATGAAGAGAGTAGCCTTACTTTGTGTAATTAAAGAAAAAAAAATAAAACCTTTTTCTCCTGAGCACCACTCTTTGTGGCTACAGGCTTTCACTAACAGCATGTGCCCCACCCCCGTCATTTCGACGAAAAGCCGCAGGCACTGGCTGTAAGTAAACTAAAAGGAAATTCCTTTTTTTCTGTCTCCTACAAGTAATCATCTGCAATACAATTCACTTCTGCAGGGTAATATCCTCTATTTCCACTGCACTGTTCCACACTGTGATCATGTAAAGGGATGCACACTCCACACGCTGCCCATCCCCTACAAAGTAATGGCTACAGTATCCAAAATAAAAACACTAGTTTCTCCCAGTACACAATGGGCCCAGCTGACATGGGGATGGAGGGCCAGACAGAAAGACAGAACTCAACCATGACCAGAAAATTCCATTGCTAAGATGGAGAAGGACAATATTAGTACAGTTACATAAGGGCTTACACAGGTCACAGCCCCACCTACTGGACAAACACAAAAATTAACTTTTTTTTTTAGTTAAATACACATCCACACAAAATATACATAAGTTGTTTTAAAAGTGAATTTATTTTCCTTTTTTATTATAATATAAATGAGCCATTGTATAATAGCAATAAGGCACTCCAGGGATATGTGTGTTATTGTGTAATAATGTCACTACTGGGGTATGGCTTTTCGACTTCACGTCGTCAGCCAGCCCACCGAGCAATGTTATTTAAGCAACAAGGCACGACCAGGGGTTATATTATTTTTGCAGTGATTTTCGGTGGTTTATTTGGTTTGCATACTACATACAGCCTCGACCCACAAGTGCATATTGTTGTCTGGGAGTGCAGCAGTAAGAGACAGAGTCATACTCAGAGGGTGGTGGTTGAAGGGCTCATCCCCAAGGTGGGTTACTAGTGGGGTGCCCCAGGGGTCAGTTCTGAGGCCACTCCTGTTCAACGCCTATGTCTCAGACATAAGGAAGGGGGTCAGGAGTGAAATGAGTCTCTTTGCAGATGACTCAAGGCTGGGTGCAGTGGTGGATGATGAGGAGGAGGGGAGGATATCCTTGCAGGAGGATCTGGAGGTGTTGCAAAGGTGGTCAGGAAAATGGAAACTGAAATTCAATGTGGGGAAGTGCAAGGTTCTGCACCTGGGAGTCAGAAATCCAGGCCAGGGGGTATACCCTGGGAGGAGACAAAATTCAAGTCATGGAGGGTGAGAGGGACCTGGGGGTAGAGGTAGAGGTAGATGTTGAAATGAACAACTCAGGGACCTGTAGGAGGGCAGCACCAAGAACAAATAGGATGCTGGGATGCATTGCCAGGAGGATTACCTCCAGAAAGGCAGAAGTGATTCTATCCCTGTACAACTGCTTGGTAAGGCCATGCCTCAAATATTGTATGCAGTTTTGGGAGACCACATCTAAAGAAGGATGTTACACTCAGAGAGGGTCCAAAGGAGGGCAACCAAAATGATCCAGGACCTGGGGGAGAGGGCCTATGAGGAGAGGCTCAGGGAGCTTGACACGTACACCCTGAGGAGAGGAGGGACATGAGAGACATGATAGAGGTCTTTAAGTACATAACAGGGATCAATAAGGGGGGCCCAGTCAGGGTTCTCCAAAGAAAGGAGGAGGGGACACTGAGAAGAAATGGGTGTAAGCTGGAAGGGGGCAGGCTCAGAGGGGAGAGAAGGAGGTGTTATTTCACTGAAAGGGTAGCGGAGCCATGGAATGCACTGCCCAGGGAGCTGGTGACTGTGGACGGGTTTAAGAGGAGATGGGACAGGTACAGGGAGAGGGTAAATCTGACCAGGTCCAATGCAGGTGGCACATCTGGGACTGGGGACAGTATAACCCAAGGGGGAGGGGAGGAAACAAAAATCGGTCATCGGGTGCAGGTGCTGAAAATCTATTCTGCTGGCATTTTAGTATGCTAGAGTTAATGCTGTGACTGTTCCAAATTCAGTTTATTTTCTACTGCCTTGCAGAGTCTGTAACTAAAAGAATTTAAAAGGAACATGTGAAACTGAAACCTGAGCAGAACATAGACAAGGCAGTAGAAAAGAAACTGGATTTGGAACACACACACACAGTGAGACTCTTACTGCTGCAGTCCCAGACAATGGAATATTATCATCTTGTGCTAAACTCAGATATTAATTAAAAAATATTAGGTTCATTGTACAAGACCTTCCTTTAGTGAAGCCATGCTGCTGTTTTTTGTTATTCCCACTTCAGTAGTTTGATGACAGATCATGTCTGTACTACACAACAAACTGTCCATTACTTTACCAAGCATACTAGTTAGCAATTAGCGTTGTTGCCATTACACAGGATGACAGGACAGACGGGACAAGGGCTGTCCATAGCTGGGCAGGTCCCTCTCTGATACACACACGTCATTCTCACTCAGGCAGTCCTAGGAATTTTAATTATATTTAACCAACTTGCAAATGCATGTCACAGAATGACAGGACAGACACTACAGGGTGGATGTGACTGTTCGCAACTGGACAGCCCCCCCCCCCACAATGATATATACAGACGTTGTATGCAACGGTCAAAGAAGGGTTGTGCTGCCGACGGATCTTTCTCAGTGCTGAATCCCGCAGTACACAGATTGAGTTGTATACCTAGAGTCTCCCAATTGAATCTGATAAGACAATTATACATTACCATGACGACATATCTAAAATAAAAACAATATATAAAAGGAAGCTGACTGACTGAATGCACAATGATGTTAACCTAGCACAGGTTAAACACAATAAGATGCACTACGGTAAGCAGGTCTAACTATTTAGGGATGTCTCCTCTGCAGCTGAATACATTGAGAATCCAAAATCATTTCAGATAAATGTAATGATTGCACCGACGTTTTCAGAATTGTATGTAAAAAGTATACTACATCAAATTATCAAAATAGAAACCTACATAATTAAAAAAATACACTCTCAATAACCACATTATTTTCATCTTTAACACTTGATTAGGAACAGCAACCAACCTGTATTTCCAGAAATATAAATTTGATTCTAAACGCATTAAATAATAACTCATTATTACTCAGTCATGCGCAACTTTGAGCTTTCCCTTTGTCCCAACATTATCCTGTGCAGGACGTGGGTTTGTCAGAACGTTGCCAGACAGTAAGAGTAGCATCAAAATTTACTGCCTCCTTGTGTGAGCCCTGTTCAGATGAATCCAGTCACCATACACAACAGCAGCAGACTTCACTGAATGTACCCCACCCTCACAGTGTCTATGTATCCCCTCCATAATGCATTTAGGACTGCTATCACTATAACAGTACTCTTTATAAAAACAAACATTCATTTTGCAGAGATATTCTGATTGAACTGCACATCTCCCAATTCTCATATTAACATCTTACTACCTTCCCCAGGGCATTATCAACTACCCCCAGACAAAACCCAGAGCACATTAAAATCTCACACACATTATTTTTAATACATCAGAAAGGCAAAACAAAAATACTAAAATAACTCCCCACCAAAAAAAAGCAACCATTAAGTAGACACGTGGAGTCTGCCACCCATCACTCTTCTGAACTAAAGGTGAACTCTCCAGCATGTTTAACAGCAGAGTGCCAGGAGGAAGACACTGCAGGAAGATTGTTCCCATAAAACTGGTCCCAAACCAGTCATCACAGGAACAATCCTCCTCCACAGAGGGAAAATCTCTTACATCTCTGCACAATGCCGCCCTATCTTGGCAAACTACAGCACAAACACCAGAATTTATAATAGTGTAGTACTGGAAGGGAGACCTCCTCCATCCCTTGGACAGTGGGTGCAGCCCCATACTAACTAATGGCATAATCACCTGTATGTGCAACAGCAGAGTACCAGAGGGAAGACCCCCTGCATCTCTGCACAGTGCAACCCACTCTTGTCAAACTAGGGCAGAAACACGAGAACCTATAATAGCAGAATCCAAGAGGGGAGGCCTCCTCCATCCCTGCATAGGGCTGCCCCAGACTCAAAGATGGACTAACATGTACATGTCAAAGCATAATACCAGAGAGGAGACCTCCTCCTTCCCTTTAGACTGCAGCTACTATCCAAACTAAAGGTGGACAGTACATTACCAAAGAGGTGAAAACACTGAAAATAAAAACAGTCTCAAGTATCTATTCTAATTTTGGGACTCTGTCCCTTTCAACCCTCTGTAAAACCCCCATCCTCCCTGCCCAAGGCTGTCCAATTTTCTAACTCTGTCTCTGTCAGCCCATCCATCCTGCCCAAGGCTGTTAAATTGTGGGACTCTGTCCGTGTCAGCCCTCCGCACATCCCTGTCTGCCCTTTTATGCACTTTTCCCAATTGCCTGTCCCTCTCAGTCTCCTCTACTCCCCCATTTACCCCCTTAGCACTATTTCTAGGTGCCTGTCCCTGTTAGTACTCCCTCCCATCTGCCCCTTTACACACTATTCCCTGGTGTGGGTCCCTGTCAGTTCTCCCTGCTCTCCCATATGCCCCTTTACACACTATTCCCTGGTGTAGGTCCCTGTCTCTATACTCCTTTCATCTGCCCATTTATACACTATTCCCTGGTGTAGGTCCCTGTCTCTGTACTCCTTCCATCTGCCCCTTTATGCACTATTCCCTGGTGTACGTCTGTCTCTATACTCCTTCCATCTGCCCCTTTATGCACTATTCCCAATTGTCTGTCCCTCTACTCCTCCTGTCTGCCACTTTATGCACTATTCCCTGGTGTAGGTCCCTGTCTCTGTACTCCTTCCATCTGCCCCTTTACACACTATTCCCAGGTGTAGGTCCCTGTCTCTGTACTCCTTCCATCTGCCCCTTTACACACTATTCCCAGGCGTAGGTCCCTGTCTCTGTACTCCTTCTATCTGCCCCTTTACACACTATTCCCTGGTGTAGGTCCCTGTCAGCTTGAGGAGCACCTCGTGGCCTTTGACCTTTACGAGCCCCTCCAGTTGGGGTTTTGGGTGAGGCATAGCATGGAAACCACATTAGTTCAGGTGTATAATGACCTCCTCAGCTCTGGAGATCAAGAAGCAAAGACAATTCTTGTTCTCCTCGACCTCTCTTCAGCATTTTCCATGTTAGACCATTGTATGTTGCTCGACCGTGTGAGGGGATTATTTGGACTTGCCAGCATTGTCATCTGCTGGTTTGAGTCCTATGTCATGAATAGGAGGCAACGGGTAGTGATGGGGAATTTCTCCTCCTCCCCTAGCCTTCTGTTGTGTAGAGTACCTCAGGGTTCAGGTCTGTCACCAATGTTGTTTGATGTGTACATACTGCCCCTGGGAGAGCTCATTAGAAAATACAGTTTGGGTTCTTATTGCTATGCTGATGATACCCAACTGTATTTTTCCTTTGCGTCTGGGACATCCAATGCGGTGGAAGTGCTGAACAGCTGCCTTGAGAGATCAAGGACTGGATGGCCTCCAGCTGATTGTGACTGAACCCTGATAAGGTGGAGGTACTGGTGGTGGAGTCAAACAGAGGATGGGATAGGATGGCCTTTGGCACAGCAACAGGGTTGTTCCTGGGATCTGTGCCATTGAAGGCTTCCCCTAGGGTGTGTGATCTTGGTGTGACCTTTGACAGTGGGTTGACATTTGAAGCTCACGTGTCATCTGTTGTCCGGACCAGCTTTTACCATCTTAGGAACATTGGCAGGATCAAGCCCCTAGTTCCACCCATGGACCTCCCCACCTTGGTACATGCCTTCATAAAATCTAGGCTTGATTACTTTAATGTGGTCTACCTCAGGGTTTTGAGAGGTACCCTCTGCTGGCTGTAGCTAGTGGAGAACGCACCTGCCAGTTTGTTGACGGGGCAGTCTAAACACTGCCACATCACCCCGGTGCTGTGTGAACTGCACTGGCTGCCAGTCAGGTGGAGGATCCTCTTCAAGGTGGGCTTTCTCACCTTTAAGGCCCAACATGGGCTGGGCCCTGGATACTTTTCTGTCCTTCTGATACCCGCTATCTTGGTCCGCTCCCTCCATTCTTCCTCTTGGGGCCTCCTTGCGATTCCCAGGACAAGGCTAAAAACTGTCAGCGACAGAGCATTTAGTGTTGCTGGCCCCATCCAGTGGAATTCCCTTTTTCCATCTGTAAGGGAGGCCCCTTCAGATGAAGTGTTCAAGGCCCACCTCAAGACCTTCCTGTTCAGTCAGGCCTTCCCAGGCACTGCCTACTAGCATAAAGTAAAATGTCATTGTTTAGGGCCTTAGGGCAAAGGTTACAAAAGGGATGTAGTTTTAATATGAGGACTGCTTGTTGTGTACTATACTTCAAAATACTGATTTAAATAGATGTGGATAACTCGATTCCATGTGATGTCCTGTTTCAACTATGTTCATTTCATTCATTTAGCCCAAAGTGTATGTATGTTTGTTGTAATCATTATTTTATATTGTGCATTTTAAAATACTTCACATTTTGCATATACATCACTTTTGATACCTATACTAGATATGCGATAACCCTTTAAGTAATTAGCTAAATGTGTTTGGCAGCGTTTTTTATGAACGTTTGCTAAGCTTTGTTACCATTTTTATGTTGTCTTGCACATGCGCAAGCAACATATTGTGGTAGCTTGGAATAGCAAGTTTTGGAGGTGTAGTTGTGTCTGGCTAGTGGGGCCACTGCTTTTTTGGGCTGCATTCTGGCATGAATTAGATCACACGTTGTCTATGACAGCAGTTGAAAAGCATGCCACCAACTTAAAACAATTTTGCCACTGCAATGAGGGAGCGACCCATCATTGCAGGACGTGCCTTGCTTGGTGTAACATTTCAATAAAACATGGCAGCGGTTGTCGCCATCCACCTGTTACAGTCTCCAGAAAGCTGACATTGGAGGTTCACAATCCCCCTGTCGGCATGCCCCATCCCCAGTTTATTTGCTGACGGGGGGAGCCCAATTCCCATCGGCATAATGTCCCCCATATTCTTGTTTGTCTGCTGAGGGCATCATGTGCCCCCCTCAAACACAAACACATTTTCTGTGCCAATGAGGGATGCAATCCCCATTGGCTTTAGTCCCCCTCCCCAAAAAATGCAGGTGGCACACTGGGAGCCCACCCCAGTGTGCAAAAACAATCCTAAATAAAAAAAAATCATGCGATGTGTTTTTTTTTTTTGTAAAAGAAAAAACATCCCTCTGTCTCCGGTGCCCCATCCCCCAACCTGCACCCACCTTCTGCGCACCCCACCTCCCCATACCCCCCTCACCCACACTTACCTCCGGAGTCTGGTGCGATTATCTTCGGTTGAGTGAGAACACGTTTGCACTCTTCAAAGTCGACCACGAACTGAAGAAATGCCGGTAAGCTGTATAATGGCATTAATGGGGAGTTTTCAACTTAGGTGGATATCTTGGCCATTTTTGCGACTTTTGGCACCACATTTTCAACATGGGTTCTTGGGACCCCACCTCATGAATTAAGTGACTGTCATGTCATTATTCAGCCTGAAAAGGGGATTCTGCGGTCACTGCGTGGAATCACCTTTCGGGACGAATTAACAAAACAACAGTATCACTGTTCATGAGCTGGGCTCCCAAAAAGCCTATGTTGTAAATTTGGTGAAAAAATTCCAAAAAATGACTGTTATGAGCATGTGTTGCTCAGTTTCCATGCATGCTCTTAAGTTCAAGAATATTTAATATTTTTCACTCCAGATTTTCATTGCCATTTTTTCACACTTCCTTATGAACAGTACAGCTGTCATTTTCCATATCCTGCACACAATGGCGCAGTTGCTGTGGGAAAGCAATGTTCAGGACAGATTAAAAAAATCACAGTGACACTGTCCACGAACGGAGATCCCAAAATGCCTATGTTATGGCGTGCATTGCGAAGTTTCCATGCACACTCATAACTTCAAGAATTATTAATATTTTTAATATTTTCATGCCAGATTTTCAACATTGTCATTTTTTCACACCTCCTTATGAACAGTACAGCTATCATTTTCCACATCCTACCCGAAATGCGGTTTCACACATCTGGCGCACAATGGCACTGTCGCTATGGGATACCAATGTTTGATACAGATTAAGAAAATCATAGTGGCACTGTTCATTAGCAGAGGTCCCAAAATGCCTATGTTGAAAATATGGAGAAAGAATTCCACAAAATGAGTGTTACAAGCATGCATTGCACAGTTTCCATGCGCACACACGCTCATAACTTTGAAAATTTTTAATATTTTCACTCCAGATTTTTAACATTGCCAAATTTTCACACATGGCACAGCTGTCATTTTTCACATCCAGCCCATACTGCGTTTTGACAGATGTGGCACAGAATGGCGTGGCCGCTGTGGGTAATCAATGTTCGGGACAGCCACTGTTCATGAGCAGGGGTCCCAAATGCTTTTATGAGGTGGGGTCAGAAAAAGGCTACATTGAAAATATGGAGTGCAAATACCAACAAACACCCAGAGCATTAGGGTTTCTAACCAGAACGTCCTACCCTGTACAGACTGACAAGCATAAAGGGTGTGCTTTTGGGTTGTCAGTTGTAATGCTCAAGCTATTCCACCCACAGCCACAGACTGGCATCAAGGTGTGTCTTGGACTCTTCGGCCCAAAAGTTCACCCCATTCTCCTGTACTGCACCCATATCAACATACTTCCTTATGGAATGGGGTGAGCTAAAGGCCTGATGACACCAAGGCACAATGTGACACTTGTTGGAGTCTGCAGGGTAGGGTGAGGTGAAATAACATGAGCGTTATGGCCAACGACCCAAAGACACACCTCAGCACCTGTCAGTCTCTGCAGGGTGGGGTGGGGTTGACATCACTTCCATTCCTATTATGCATCTCCTAACTCCTGCACTACCAATGCCAGGAAGACAACATTCGGCACTGACAACTGCTTGTTTCCTTATGTAACCATCTGCTTATATAAAACAACTTTGTAAAACAGGGCTTTGCAGTCCTAAAAGTTTATTTGAGGCACTGAGACACTGGACCCCTTACTTTGGGCTGCACTGGCAACCCGTGTTCAAGAATGAGCACAGGTTATTGGGGGCTGGCATGGGAAGAGAAGGATCGAACATCCATTGGACAGCTCTCCTTCTCCGGGGGGGTCCATAAGAGTTGGCATCTGTTCACCCCCTGGTGGAGGCTGAGGGACAAGGCACCACTCTGCAGTATGGGGTGGAGCTGGGGCCGACACCTGGAGGGAGCGTGTCCGGACTTGCTCCCCTCCGCCTGGTGTCATTGCACACCCCTAGCATCCTGCATCAACTCCTTTATCAAAAAAAAAAAAAAATCCTGTCCATCACAACTATTTCTTCTAATATTACGTGCTTAAATTCACCCAGAAGTACCCGCTGCGCAACAGTGCACTCACATCATGCAGATTTAAAGAGCCAGAAATTACTAACATGATGTGGCGCTGACTTAAAGAGCCACTGGTTAGTTGCGATCTACATATTAAAAAGCACAACCTCATGACTCCCAGGCTCCGCTGCATTTGTAACACCACAGGGGTGTGTGTGTGTGTGTACACACGTGCGGGTCTCTGTAGAGTTCTGCACCAGCTACCAGGTATAAACGAAGGACTATTTCTTCTAGCGCAGCAATCAATCCAAGAACAAAACTAAAACATGAAACAAAAAACACTTTTGTCTTTATTTTTTTTCCTCAGATAAAGAGACCCATTGTATAATAGCAATATCCCACTCCAGGGAGTGGGAATACTGGTGGATTTTACCACTTCTGGTGTGGTTGACTCATCTGGATGCACCTCGTGACCAAACCACACCAGGCGTGGTATATTGCTTTATATATCTGGGCTAGCCCTTGTTAATGACTGTTTTTATTTTAAATTGTGTTCTATATGGCCTGGTTAATTTATTAGTGTTTCTATTTACATATTCATTTTATTTTAATAAATAGATTGTATGGCACCCAGAGCTTCTGGGATTGGGTGACTTGAAAAGTAAAACTTGATGTGTTCCTTGTATGCAGTTATCTTGTACTTATTGTAAATTCTTTGTTCTATTCAGTTATGTAACCATTATCCCTCCAGGACCTCCTTGCAAATGAGTTGTCACAATGGTGATATCCTGGTAAAATAAAAATTGAACTGAACCTGTGGTGGGAACCCCCAAACTAAAGGCAACCCCCCAGTACATGTTAACAGCATAGTACCAGAGGGGAGACCTTCAACATCATCGTACAGTGCAGCCCCTCAGACTAAAGGTAGATTCCTCAGTACATCAAACAGCAGCATACCTATGGGAAGCCCCCTCCAAAACTAAAGGTGGAATGTCCTGTACCTATAACAGCAGAGCACCAGAGTACTGTATTCACTGCAAAGTTCAGTCTCTCTGCAACATTATCTAATAGTTAAATGCTTTATCCCACATGGTCTCAGGTCAGGATCTGAACTGTACACCAAGGCTGTGCTCAGGCTGCACCTTGTCCTGCCAGCAACCCATTCTCCCCCAGCACCCAAGTCCTTCTAAAAGAAGCAGCAGCTGAGTGCATCTAAGAAGGCGACCAACAAACCCACCTCCCCTCCTCCAGGACTGGCCCACCTTGTATTGTATGACAGTGCTGCAATGCTTGATTGCATATTAAAACCAGCTGCTCATGTCATCAGCTTGTTTTGGTGTGCACAAGCGTGGGAGCACTTTCATTCAGTAGAAGACAGCGAGCCACAGAGGAGGGCGGCTTTTGTCAGTCGCCTTCTACAATGTGCCTGGCTTCTTCTTTTAAGAAGTTGTGGCAGGGTACTGCCAGGGTTGGGGGGGCAGATTTATTTTACAGAATATGAATGCTAAAGATGACAGCCAGCCATGGAGGTCAGCAGGTTGTTTGCCCTTCGTGGGAATTATTTTTAAATATCAAATTGTAGGTGCTAGGCAAGGAGGTTGGGACTGAGATTCTAGCACAGGGTGGGTGCATGTGGAGTTGTGCATTGTAAAGTACTGGATCAAGGGCTGACCCACTGGTGCCATGGTACCACTACTGCTTGTGACACCGATGTTTGGGTTCCGAAGCGAGCCCGAGGTGTCAGAGGGCTGCCCATGGGAGGGGAGGATTGAGCATCCATGGGACAGCTCTCCTCCTCCGGGGGTGTGTGAAAGAGCTTGATGTTTGAGTGGCCCCTGGCAGATGCCAGGGGAGAGGCAGCCTGAGCTGGTAGGGGAGATGTGGCAGATGTCAACGTGTGCACATTGATGTCAGTGCATGCCACGTACCCCACATGGAGAAAAAACAGAAAATGCCTGGCAGCAGGATGAAGAGGAGTGATCACAGGCCCCAGACCTGACCAGCAAAGCACAGATGCTCAAACAGGATCCCTGCTTTGGTAGGACTTGGGGGAATCCTGCTCGGGGGCAAGCCCTTGGGGAAGATGGATTGATAAGGTAATTCCTGGCAGATGTTGGGGTGACTGGGCTGGTGTACATTTCTGAAGGAGGGCTGTCGGGGGGGAGGAGAGAGAGGAGAAGAAAAAAAAGGGTTGGTCTAGGAAAAGGGTGGCGGAACTGTTCCTTTTTTGTTTGGTTAACAATCACACGACTACTGAACATGCAAATATGTTATGTAATATTCAGCCCAGTTAGTCAAAATAAGGTATTCACCCAGCTCTAATAAGCACCATCATTTTAACAGGACGAGAAGGAAACCTGCTTTTTGCTGCCTTCCCCTACACTTTGATGCCTTTCCTTGCTCAGCTGTAAGCCAAAGTTTGTGTTATAGCCCATTTCACACACATACCCCAAGTTCCAGCCCAGAAGCAGGACTTTCTTGTGACTTCCCCTGTATTTCAACCATCCCTCCTCAGCTGTAAGTGCAGTAAATGTGGCAGAGAGGAGCAAACTAACAATTTGTTCAAATCCAGCAGCAGTGTTAAACAGATAAAGCCATGTACATACAATACAGCAATGCCTTTTATCAGCCAGAAATCCCTGACTTAGAGAAGGGAAATGGAGGGATTAAGTGCAAATGTAAGGCAAACTCACAGATATCTAAATACACAAAACAATGAGTTAGAAGAAAACAGGCTTGGTATCAAGATATACACATATTTAAAGGTGAATGAACTAAGGAGAAACCCCTGAAGGATATTCTGAGCAGTGAAGATAAAAGGAAGTAAGAACCCAAACTGGTTTCACTTACCTGAGCCTAGGTAGGCCCGATGACCTGATCTGGAAACCCTCATGCTTCAGTGAGCTATAGAAGACTGGCCGGCCCTCACCTGCTGCTTTTATAGGAAATCAAGGCAGACAGGTGGGGCTGTGCTAATCTGGAGGGGGGGGGAGCTGAAGGCTAAACCAGCTGAGGCTGTGGAAAATTTACATAGCTTACCAGATCAGGCACAGAAGTCAGAAGTCTGAGACTGGGACTTTTGATTTAAGAAATGCCTTGAAATTCAGACTGGGGTGGGGGGGGGTGGTAAAGAAATTCAGGCTCTGTGAACAGGTGATCTGCCTACAAAAAAAAAGAAAAAAATACCAATGTGTCTGTACAAGCTACAGTCCAGTTTTCTGCATCAGTTGTTTTGACTTAATTTCTTTGTTTATTGGTTTAAAATACAACAATGCTGCCTAGTGCCTTGTAGCAAAATCATTTTGTCCTGCTTATTTCTCAGATGACCCACCACCCTCGCACATGTATATACTGCATACTGTACATAGTATTGTACTGTGTATTACATTACTACCGTGCAGATATTAGTTTGGTGCAAACACATGTTTCTGACAGCGGAAGGCATTAGAAAGACAGGTAGAGTGTGCAGAACAGTGAGATAATCACACACCTCAGGTGTGTTCTTATGCACAGATTGTATCTGTACTACACAACAAACTGTCCATTACTTTACCAAGCATACTAGTTAGCAATTAACATTGTTAGCATTACACAGCATGACAGGACAAGGGCTGTCCATGTCACTCTCTAACGCACACAGTCGCACACACACGTCATTCTCACTCAGGCAGTCCTAGGGATTTTAATTATATTTTACTAACTTGCAAACGCATATCACAGAATGACAGGACAGACACGACAGGGTGGATGTGACTGTTCGCAACTGAACAGGCCCCCCTCCCCACACTGATATATACAGACATGCCTCTCTTGTCAAACAGTCTGATGGAATTTCAACACACTTGTAAATTTTTTAGCCCCCCCCAAAAAAGAAATTTGGAAAGGGCACAACCAGAAGTGGGCCACAATGGAGGTAGACAAAAGAGGAGGTAACTCATTTTCATCTGGATTTTAACAAGCTAAGTAATGGAATTAACCTTTATTACAGACAAATATGTAGTGTTGTAATACAAAACAAGCATTTGTCAATGCCGAATGTTTGCTTACTGGCATTGGCAGTGGTAGTGTAGAAGTTACAGAGCTGCGTAATAGGAATGGCAGTGAAGTACTGAACTGAAGCCAACCCCACCACCACCATGCAGAGAGTGACAGGCATGGGGGTGTGCGTTTGGATCGTCAGGCATAATGGCCAAGCCATTTCACCACACCCCACTCTGCAGAGACTGACAAGTGTCACGTGTTCCTTGGGGTCTTTGGCCCTTATCGCACCCCATTTCATTAGGAAATACGGTGAGATGGGTGCGATATAGGAGAATGGGGTGAAGTTTGGGGCCGAAGAGTCCAAGGCATACCTCGATGCCTCTCAGTGACAGCAGAGTGTGGAATGGTATGAGCATCACAGGCAAGAATCCAAGTCACACCCGATTCCTGTCATTCTCTATAGGGGTTGGGCGATTTGGTTGAAAAGCTAATACCTCAGGCATTCGTTAGTATTTTAACTCCAAATTTTCAACATGTTTGTTTTGTGACCCCACCTCATGAACAGGGGAATATCAGTTTGGTAGCCAGCTGCTTATGCACAGTGACACGAGTTTAGCACCACAGGTGCAAAAATATTCTGAACAGGATGTAAAAATGACAGCTGAACTCTTTCATGGGGAGGTGTAAAAATGGCTATGTTGCAAGTATTATACCGGCGTACATAGAAACTGTGCAACGCACACCCGTTATATAAGTAGGTTGGGGATATTTTATAGCAGATTGTCAACTCAGGCATTTTGGTGCCTCCGATCATGAACAGTGTCACTGTGATTTTCTTTATCTGTGCCGAACAATGATTTCCCACAGCGACCACGCATCTCTGCACTGAAAGTGTGAAAACACACTTCGGCCATGTTGTGAAAAATGGCAGCTGTACCGTTCATAAGGAAGTGTTGAAAAATGCCAGTAGTGAAAATCTGGACTGAAAACATTACAAAGTCATGAACTAACGAGGATGCGTGGAAACTGCACAATGCTCACTCGTAACACAGTCATTTTATGGACTTTTGTCACCAAATTTTCAACATAGCCATTATAAGACCTCTGCTCATGAATAGTGTAACTGTGATCTTCTTAATCTGTCCTAAGCATTGCTTTCGCACACCAACAGCACCATTGTGCGCTACATGTGCGATAACACATTTTGGGTGACATATGAAAAATTGCAGCTGTACTGTTCATAAGGAAGTTTAATAAAATGGACATGTTGAAAATCTAGAGTGAAAATATTAAATTTGCAAACTTACGAGCATGCATAGGAACTGTGCAACGCACGCTCATAAAAGTCATTTTTAGGCATTTTTTCACCAAATTTTCAACATAGCCATTTTAAGACCTCTGCTCATGAACAGTGTCACTGTGGTTTTGTTAATGTGTCCCATACATTGAGTTTGCACACCGACTGCGCCATTGTGCGCTACATGGGCGGAAACATGTTTTGGGCAGGATGTGAAAAATGACAGCTGTACTGCTCATAAGGAGGTGTGGAAAAATGGCAATGTTGGAAATCTGGAGTGGAAATATTGAAGAATTGCAAACCTACGGCGTGCGTGGGAACTGTGCTTTGCTAAGTAAAACAGTAAATTTTAGGAATTCTGTCACCAAATTTTCAACATTGCCATTTTAAGATCTCTGCTCATGAACAGTGACACTGTGATTTTCTTAATGTCGCCATACACTGAGTTCGCTGCTTGACTGCGCCATTGTGGCTACATGAAGTCAAACACATTTGGGTAAGATGTGGAAAATGACAGCTGTACTACTCATAAGAAGGTGTGTAAAAATGGCAATGTTGAAAATCTGGAGTGGAAATATTGAAAATTCGCAAACCTATGAGCGTGCGTAGGAACTGCGCAACGCACGCTCGTAAAACAGTCATTTTTAGGAATTTTTTCACCAAATTTTCAACATAGCCATTTCAAGACCTCTGCTCATGAACAGTGTCACTGTGGTTTTCTTAATTTGTCCCATACATTGATTTCGCACACCAACTGCGCCATTCTGCGCTACAAGGCGGAAACACATTTTGGGTGAGATGTGAAAAATGACAGCTGTACTACTCATAAGATGGTGTGGTGAAATGGCAAAGTTGAAAATCTGGAGTGAAAATATTGAAATTTCGCGAACTTACGAGCCTGCGTAGGAACTGCGCAACGCACTCTCGTTAAACAGTCATTTTTTGGAATTTTGGCACCAAATTTTCAACATGGGGGTTTTGGGCCCCCTTCTCATGAATGATGTCACTGTCATGGTGGTATTCTTTCCCAAAGGGTGATTTCGCAGTCACTGCTGGTCACTGCGTGAAATCACCCTTGAGGCGAATAACGCCATGGCAGTGTAATCGAGATTTAAAAACCCATCTTAACATTGGTGCAAAATTCCAAAATCCTGAGATATGCAATAAAGTTGAACCACTCCTATCTAGCCCATTATACAGCTTACCTGCATTTCCTCAGTTCGCGGTCGGCTTTGAAGAGTGCAGACGTGTTTCCGGTCCACCGAAGATCATCACGCCAGAGTCCGGAGGTAAATATGGGGTGAAGGGGAGGCTGGGTGCACAGTGGGTGGGTGCGGGTTGTGGGAGGGGGGTTCGGGAGATGCGCCGCGGGACCGGTTTTGTTTTACAAGTTAAAACAAAAAAGGCTTCGTGGGACGCTTGCCACGCTGGGGTGGGCTCCCAGCGTGGCACAGGAACTTTCCCAGGCGTTCAGCCGGCGGAGATTAGGCACCCATTGACAACAAAAATAAAAAAAAAAAAACTCGTGGGACGTTTGCCACGCTGAGGTGAGCTCCCAGCATGCACAAGGACTTTGGGGGAGGGGCATTCAGCCAATGGGATTGGGCACCCTGTCAGCAAAATGACTGATTGCCACGCTGGGGTGGGCTCCCAGTGTGGCACCAACTACTGGGGGAGGCGATGCAGCTCAGCCGGCGAGATTGGGCACCCGTCGGCTATACACTACATGCGGGCGCCGCGCCTGCGGCTGGGGGAGCTGCATGTGAGCAGCTTTTATCACTGCTCACTCAAGCATAGCTCCCCTTTCAACTGTGTCGCCACTGCATTTTAGGCGTGTCATAGACAGCTCCAAAATACAATCCAACTCAAAGAGGCCTTCTCCAGCACACTGCCTGATGAGGAGGAGGTGGCACACCTCTGAAATCTCCGATGATAGCACTATGTTTCTTGCACATGCGTGCAAGCAAACATAAAAAAATAGTACACTGCCTGCATAGCTTGTGAACAATCGTAAAATCCTAAAGTATTACATAATCAGAAGAAGACAGTTCAAATTACACATAATCTAGTGTGGGAGTCTCCATCCAAGATCACATTTATTTAGACTGAGAAATGGTTAAAAAGTCAGATTACTTACTTTCAACCCAAGAAACATTTTTGTGAGTCAAAGTAGATCCTGTGTCATTTGCACACCTAAGTCAGTCTCTTTCTGATTTTGTAAAGCTTGTGTTTATGCGACTTAAAAGTGTGGATTATAAGCATTTTAAAGATTGAGAAACAGTAAACATTTTACACTACAGCTCCTATCTTCTTCCAAGCTGTGTACAGGAGTGCTTGGAAACAACCGAGAAGCTGCGTGGGATATACTATTTTGGACGAATTATCTGTAACTAAACTCTCTCTCTCTTGCTTACATCTGAGAGAAGTTTTCCTCACTGTTAAAGTGGCATTGCTTGGTATTTGTTTTAGTTTTTAATTCAGAAAGGGGGTTTTTAAAACTGCTTATCTTGTCAGCATCCTCAGAAGGGCTGAAATAACTGCATATTTGATTTTCCTTTGTGGCTAGAAACCACCAGGCTGTTTTGGGGCTGGAGAGGTTTACCTGTGTCTGACTTGGATGTCTCGATTTTTCTCTGTTTGATTAGCAGGGTACTTTATCTGTCAAATTGTTGTGTAGGGTATCTTGCTGACAGGAAGGCACTTATCGCAGCAGTGGGTGAGAGCTTTTAGTCGATTGTTTTGTGAGGACACAGTTTAGGAAGTTGCCCGTCTTCAGGCCGCACTGGACAGTAGTAAGAAAACCTTCCCCCAGGCCACACTGGACAGTAGAAAGGGAACCTCCCCCATCCAGGGAGCACTAGCGCCACCACCACTACCTCAGAGGTAGCGAAGAAAGCACAGCAGTTGGACCACAGTGGGCTCAGGGAGGGTGAGGAGGGTGGAACAGAGGCACACCCAGTTAATTGTTCCACTCCACAATCCATACACCATTCTGGGGGAGCATAGCTCCCCTATGGATGCACCTGCAGAGAAGACTGATGATATCTGTCACAAGGGAGGCCCACAGAAAGGAGGCAGAGGGCACCAAAGGGAAAGGAAGCAGCTCCTGGTGGGGGACTCAATTATTAGGGGCATAGAACTTGGGGGAGCTGGGAAAAATGAAGTAAGGTGCCTGCCTGGTGCCATGGCTTGGAGGGACAGGAAGCGCATCCTCAGGATCACGAGAACAGCTGCAAGGGATTCCGAGCTGGACGTAATTGTCCACCTAGGGACAAATGACTTGGCTCATAATGAGATTAGAACAGTGCAGGAGGACATTGCAGAGTTGGGGAGGGACTTAAGACAAGTAGCACACACAGTATCCTTCTCAGAGGTGCTGCCTGTCAAAAGCATGGGGGAGGCGAGGGCAATTGGCACCATGCAGTTTAATGAATGGTTGAAAAAATGGTGTGGAGCACAAAGGGTTTGGCTTCATTGGGGACTGGGGTTCCACCTGGAGGGACACCAGCCTATACTGGCAGGATGGTCTGCATCTGTCCAGGAAGGGAACAAGTCTGTTGAGCAATCGGTTTAAATGCTTCATTGGCAAGCTTTTAAACTAGTCAAAGGGGGAGGCACTGACAAGCAGCAGGAAAATCCCAGCCTCTCCCTACAAAACAGTGTACTGAATGAGAAAAAGACTGAGGTAGAACGGTCAGTGGGGGATGCTGCAACAGAAGGTAAAGCCATCAAAAAATGGAGAGCAATGAGTACTAATGCCCGTAGTCTGGGTAACAAGCTTCCTGAATTAGTGGACTTGATGGAGGAGGAACATCTGGATATCGTGGCAGTCACAGAAACATGGTACACACAAAACATGACTGGGACATAAACATACCAGGATACACTGTCTACAGGAGGGACAGGGAGGGTAAAGAGGAGGAGGTAGTTCTTTACATAAGGAAGAATAAAGCAACAGAACAAAAGGGTAAACAGGGAGGAGAAGAAGCACTGTGGGTAGAATTTGGAGACAGGCAATGGCACCACAATACACACAGGGGTTGCTCTGAACCCCCTTCTCAGGGAGGAAATGGACAGAGAAATGATAGAAAGTATACTTAGAATGGCAGAAAAAGGAGATATTGCTGATGGGTGATCTGAATATGCCAGATGTTAACTGGAGTGCAGTTGCAGCTGCCACTTGAAGAAGTGCAGTTATTCTAGATGCCCTACAGTGCATGCCTTGAGACAACTAGTACTGGAGCCCACTCGAGAGGGGCAGTATTAGTCTTGATTCTCTCAAATGGAGATGGAGAGGATTACAGATGTAGAAGTGGGTAGCCATCTGGGAACTAGCGACCATCGAACAGTATGGTTCACAATAAACACAGCAATAGAGTCAAGCCATACAAAGACAAAGTACTGGACTTTAGGAGGCTGACTTTGCCAAAATGGGTGAGTGCCTAAGGAATGCACTAGCAAATGGGCAGGAAGGAGGGTGGCAGAACAATGGGGAATAATAAAAACTGCCATCACAGAGGTAACGAGCCTTTGTGTGAAGCAAATAAACAAAACAAGGCGATGTAGAAACCACTATGGTTCTCAAGAAGTGGCAGTGAAGGTTCAGAGAAAAAGAAGCATTCAGGAAGTACAAGGAATCGTAGAAGGGCAGGACAGAGAACTGTAACAGTTAAAGCAAAGGAGGCTGGGAAGGCAGTCAGAACAGCAAAGGCCCAAACCGAGGAAAAGATAGCCAACTCAGTTAGAAGGGGATAAAACCTTTTATAGGTATATCAGGAGGCGAAGGAAGACCAAGGGAGGATAGTGAGGCTTAATAAAGGGAGGAGGGTGGGCAGAGGAGACTGTGAAAAGGCAGAGATACTAAACAAATATTTTTGCTCAGTATTTACAAAGGAAGAGAGGTACATAAAACAAACAGTAGTAACACGCTGGATACAGAAGTTGATACCAGCCCATTTACAGAAAAGAAAGGGTTCTGAAAGAACTCTTAAAACTGAAGGTGGACAAAGCAATGGGGCCTGATGGGATTCATCCCAGAATTCTAAAGAACTAAGGGTAGAACTAGTGACACCACTGACTACCCTTTTAACAAATCATGGGAGGATGGGGTGGTACCTGAGGACTGGAGGAGGGCAGATGTGATTCCTCTTCACAAAGTGGGAGCAAGGCAGAAGCAGGAAACTATAGACCTGTTAGTTTAACCTCAGTGATAGGAAAATGATGGAATCACTTCAAAGGAAA
The DNA here is from genome assembly GCA_016271365.2 of Neoceratodus forsteri. Classification (NCBI taxonomy): domain Eukaryota; kingdom Metazoa; phylum Chordata; order Ceratodontiformes; family Ceratodontidae; genus Neoceratodus; species Neoceratodus forsteri. The sequence goes on from JADMNL010000029.1 coordinate 219,818,184, forward strand.
GAATTGTCGAGTATCTAGAGGCCAGAGGGCACAGGACCTTAGGCAGCATGGATTCACAGCAGGAAGGTCATGCCAGACAGATCTGATAGATTTCTTTGACTGGGTGACCAAAGTAGTAGATCAGGGAGGGGCTGTGGACATGGCCTACCTAGACTTCAACAAGGCATTTGACTCAGTCCCACACAAAGATTAATATACAAGTTAGCCAGCCTGGGAGTGGGTCCCAAGATGACAGCCTGGGTAAGAACTGGCTGGAGAATAGGACACAGAGAGTAATAGTAAATGGAGTCACTCAGAAGAAAGGAGGGTTACTAGTGGGGTACCGCAGGGTTCAGTATTAGGACCGGTCCTCTTCAATGTCTTTATAAGCGACATTGCAGAAGGACTGGAAGGAAAAATATGTCTCTTTGCAGATGACACTAAGATCTGCAACAGAGTTGATACACAGAAGTAGGTTGGAAAGGATGAGAAGGGACTTGGCAAGGTTAGAGGAATGGTCAAATGTATGGCAGCTTAGATTCAATGCTAAGAAGTGCAAGGTAATGCACCTGGGAAACAAAACCCAGGGAAGAGTACACAATGGGGGTGAGATACTAACAACAACAAAATGGAGAGGGACCTGGGGGTAGTCATATCAGATGACCTAAAGATGGGCAAGCAATGTGAGAGGGCAGCAAGGAGGGCTGGGGGATACTGGGATGCATAGGGAGAGGCGTCACCAGTAGAAAACAGGAAGTTATTATCCCTCTGTACAGACAGCTGGTGAGACCCCATCTGGAGTACTGTGTGCAGTTCTGGAGACCCAATCTCCGCAAAGACATAGACAGGATGGAAGCTGTCCAGAGGAGGGCAACTAAAATGGTGCAGGGTCTGCACCGGAAGACATATGAAGAGACTTAAGGAGCTTAATATGTATAGCCTCGAGGAAAGGAGGGAGAGGGGGACATGATAGAAACTTTCAAGTACCTCAAGGGAATCAACAAAGTCCAAGAGGGTAGCATCTTTCAAAAAAGAGGTGTGCAAGAACAAGAGGCACAATTTGAAGATAGAGGGGAGGGCTCAGAGGTAATTAAGGAAGTATTTTTCACAGAGAGGTTGTGGATGCATGACGGCCTTCGGAGGAAGGTTGTGGAGTCAAAATCAGTGGTGGAATTCAAGCATGCATGGGATAGTCATAAGGCAGTTCTGGGAGGTGGGGGTAGGAAGAAGTAGGCTGCTAGTTAACTAGGATCTGCAGCTTATCCAGTACGTAGGGAAATGGGCAGACTGGGTGGGCCAAGCGGTCCTTATCTGCCATCAAATTCTATGTTTCTATGTTTCTATCGGTTTCCTGAGTGGATATCGCTGAATTTTAAAAAAAGTGTCCCCGATTTTTTTAAACCTTGTCCCTGCAAGTGACTGAGAGGTATGAATTCCAGCCCGGGGTGCAGTCACACACAGCAAAAAATAATTGTCCTCAAATTCGGCAATAAAACCCCATGATGAACAGTAAATCATGATGATTAAATGAGTATTTTACATATCAGTGAAAAGAATGAGCTAAGGCATTCAGTGCTCTGGCTGAACAGCATGGAATCCCATGGATGGACCCAAACTGGGTCCTTTCTGGGACGAGACGAGACTGCTCCGCTCCGGTGCTCACGTCTTCCCAAAAATGAATGCTGCTGCTGCCACCACTGCTGCGTAGCTCTTTTATATTTTAATAAAATGAATTACAGTTTTTAGCAGCAGCTGGTTGGCAGTGGCAAGTGAGAGGATTGCTTCTGGACTGTCTCTGCGGCAGTCAAACTCAAGTGAGTCGGGACTGATGTGGCAGCATGCCGCGGCACTGTCTCCTTCTCACTGCAACTCTAGATGTCACTCTGCATCGGGCGGCTGTTAATGCCAGTTTTTCTCTGGTGCTCTGGAACTCATAAAAACATAGAATGTAATGGCAGATAATGACCGCTTTGCCCACCTGGTCTGCCCATTTCTCTACCTAACGAATAAGCTGCAGATCCTAGTTAACCAACAACCTACTTCCTCCTACCCCCCCACTAGAACTGCCTTATGTCTGTCCCATGCATTCTTGAATTCCCCCACTGTTTTTGACTCTACAACCTCCTCAGGAAGGCTGTTCCATGCATCTACAACCCTCTTTGTTAAGAAATACTTCCTCACATTACCTCGGAGCCGTCCCCCTACCTCTATCTTCAAATTGTGCCCTCTTGTTCTTGCACATCTCTTTTTCTGAAAGATGCTACCCTCTTGGACTTTGTTGATTCCCTTGAGGTATCTGGAAGTTTCTATCATGTCCCTCCTTTCCTCGACGCTATACATCTGAAGCTCCTTTAGTCTTTCTTGACGTGTCTGCTGGTGCAGACCCTGCACCATTTTCGTTGCCGTCCTCTGGGCAGCCTCCACCCTGTCTATGTCTTTGCGGAGACAGGGTCTCCAGATCTGTACACAGTACTCCAGATGTGGTCTTAGCAACTGTCTGTAAGAGAGGGCCAACAACTTCCTCTTTTCTACATGTGATGCCTCTCCCTATGCATCCCAGTACCCCCAGCCCTCCTTACTGCCTTCTCACATTGCTGGCCCACCTTTATGTCATCTGGTATGACTACCCCCAAGTCCCTTTCCATTTTTGTTGCTGTTGTCAGTATCTCACTCCCCATTGTCTACTCTTGCCCTGGGTTTTTGTTTCCCAGGTGCATTACCTTGCAATTCTTTGCATTGAATCTAAGCTGCAATAAATTTGACCATTCCTCCAACCTTGCCAAGTCCCTTTTCATCCTTTCCACCCCACCTTGTGCATCAACCCTGTTGCAGATCTTTGTGTCATCTGCAAAGAGACATACTTTTCCTTCCAGTCCCTCTGCAATGTCACTTATAAACACATCAAAAAGGACCAGCCCCAGTACTGAACCCTGTGGTACCCCCACTAGTAACCCCACCTTCTTCACTGTGGACTCCATTTACTGTTACCCTCTGTGTCCTGTTGTCCAGACAGTTTTACTCAGGCTGGCTAATTTGTTTATTAATCTTTTGTGCGGGACTGTGTCAAATGCCTTGCTAAAAGTCTAGGTAGGCCATGTCCACAGCTCCTTCCTGGTCTGCTACTTTGATCACCCAGTCAAAGAAATCAATTTGATTGGTCTGACATGACCTTCCTGCTGTGAATCCATGCTGCCTTGGGTCCTGTGTCCCACTGGCCTCTAGGTACTCAACAATTCTTTCCTTCAGAAGTGATTCCATCATTTTCCCTATCATCAAGGTCAAACTGACAGGTCTGTAGTTTCCTGCCTCTATCTTGCTCCCACTTTTGTGAAGGGGAATCACATCCGCCCTCCTCCAGTCCTCAGGTACCACACCATCCTCCCATGATTTATTAAAAAGGGTAGTCAGTGGTGTTACTAGTTCTTCGAATTCTGTGGTGAATCCCATCAGGCCCCATTGCTTTATCCACCTTCAGTTTTAAGAGTTCTTTCAGAACCCTTTCTTCTGTGATAGGACTAATATCAACCTCCCTATCCAGAGCGCTTCTATTGACCGGATTAGGTATCTCCCCCTGCTTTTCCATTGTGAATACTGAGCAGAAGTATTCGTTCAGTATCCCTGCTTTTTCGCTGTTGCTCACTGCCCAACCACCTTCCTCTTTATTCAGCCTCAGTCCGGGTTTTAAATGATCTCCTAATTGTGAGAGATCAAAAGGCTCGTACTGTCCTAGTCCTTCTCGATTTCTTGGCAGCATTTGACACTGTGGACTATGGAGTGCCTGTGGCTTTTCTGTGGACTGTCTGGCACAGTCTTACACTGGTATCAATCTTTCCTTACAGACAGGACACAGAGGGTCATCACTGGAATTTATTCCTCTGATACCCTCTCCCTGTCCTGTGGAGTGCCGCAGGGCTCCATATTGGCAGCCATGTTTTTTGCAGTGTATATGCTGCCATTGTTAGATATCATTAGGTGATGCAGATGATACCCAACTGTATATGTCCTTTATTCCTGGACAGGATGATGCAACCTCCATGCTTAACAAATGTCTAGTCAAAATCAGAGATTGGATGAGCACTAGCTGGCTGAGGTTAAATCCGGATAAAGCTGAGGTGTTGGTTGTAGACCCAGGTCACCCTGAGGCAAGTCTTAGGGCTGGGCTTCCCTCAGGCCTATGGCTTGATGATGTCCAGCTCATGACCTCAGACTGTGTGCATAACCTGGGCATTATTTTTGATGATGGCTTGACCCTGAAATTGCAGGTGTCTGCCATTGTCAAATCTTCCTTTTATCATCTTAGGAATATTGCCCAGGTGGAACACCTGGTTCCTCCGGCTGACCTTCCTACATTGGTCCACGCCTTCATAACCACCCGCCTTGATTACTGCAATGCCTTTTACCTAGGGCTTCTGGGGGTTGATGTCCATTGCTTGCAGCTAGTGCAGAAAGCAGCAGCCAGGCTTTTGACTGGTACATCCAGGACTAGTCATATCACACCTGTGCTGCGTGAACTGTACTGGCTGACGGTACAGTGGTGGATCACCTTTAAGGTCGGGGTACTGACCTATAAAACTGTACATTAACAGGGACCCCAGTACCTGCAAGATCTCCTTACTCCCTACTGCCCCTCCCACTCACACTGATCCGCTGACGAGGGATTACTGGAGATCCCAGGGTTCGGTTAAAAACATCTGGGGCACGTGCGTTTTCTTATGCTGCCCCTTCCCTGTGGAATTCTTTACCTCATCAGATAAGAGAATGCCTGACCATCTCGAGTTTTAAACTGAGCTCAAAAATTATTTGTTTTCTAAGGCTTTTTTCTGAAGGTGTTCAAAAATATTTTAGTGTATGTTTATTCTGATTGTACCTTTTGATTTTGTTGTACAGCCCCTTGGTATCTGATAGATGCTTAAAAATAAAGTTTACTTACTTACTTGCTAATAGCACAGTACCAGACAGGAAACCTCCTCTTTCCCTTTGGACTGCAACTACTATCCAATCTAAAGGCAGACAGTACATTACAGTCCATTACCATACAGGAGACATCCTAACACAGTGAAGCCCCCCAAATAAAGGCAGACAGTACATTACCCAAGAGGGTACATACTTACACAGTGAAACCCTTGAAAATAAAACAGTCTCCAATACCTGTAACAGCACAGTACCAGAGGGAAGATCTCCCCATCCTTTCACAGTGCAGCCCAACTTCTTTCAAACTTTAGTGTCTGTTAACAGCATAATTTCCTGGAAGGAGATCGATCCCATCCCTACACAGTGCAGGCTTCCTAGAAACTCCTTCCCCCACCAGAACTAAAGGTGGTTGCTCTTGTTCATATAGGCCAAGACAGCACCTGGAAAGGTGGGGAAGTGGTTGCTCCGTACAACTGAGTTGCTCTGGCACAAAAAATTGATATATTCAAACGAGATGCACAATCACACATCCTGTCTGAATATAGCAAAAGATGAGGGTGGCACAAATGGGGGCCACTGACGATCCACTAGCGCATCCCCCTGTGTGACCAGAGTAGCTGGAATGGGGATTTGAGGAGCGTCTTGGGGATACACCGGGTGCAAATTCCAGGTATTCAGACTCCAACATGCAAATGGGGCCATTAGGCATGCAAAGCACAAATGGGGTGGGGCGGGGAGTGACCCTTTGAAATTTTCATTGACATAAAGCAACAGAAATTCGGAATACACATACATAAGGAGCCAGAAGAACTGTGGGTCAGCCTGGAAACAGGAAATGGGACAGCCATATGAACTGGTGTTGTCTACAGGCCTCCAGACCAAGGGGAGGATAGAGACATTACTGTTAGAAGATATACAAAACATGACAGCCTGATGGGAGGTTCTGATAATGGGAGACTTCAACATGCTAGATACAGATTGGTCAATACCAGCAGGAACATCCTCTAGATCTAGACACATAGTGGATTCCCTGCTGAGGGAGGGCCTCAAACAACTGGTATAACAACCCACACAAGGCAGGGCTATTCTAGATCTAGTAATGACTAATGGGGAAAGGAACACAGATCTCCAGGCAGAAGGTCACCTGGGGGCCAGTGACCATCACATGGTATGGTTCAGTTTGGCCACTAGAACTACATCATTCCATTCTAAGGCAAAAATATGAGACTTCAGAGGAGCTGACTTTGATAAGATTGCCAACAGAGTTAAGCTAGTTTTGGCAAGAAGAAATACAGGTGATGGGGTACAGGCAAAGTGGGTAAGTATTAAGGATGCAACACTTGAATCAACATCCCACTGTGTTAAGAGAGAAAAGCAAGAGCAAAAGAAGGAGAAAACCACTTTGGTTCTCAAAACCAGTAGTAGAATAGGTCAGAGCCAAAAGGCTGGCCTTCAGGAAATATAAGGGAATGTAGTGGGATGAAGATGGGGAGGCATACCAAACTTCACTAGGGGAAGGCTGTAAGGCACTCAAAGGCCCAAACCAATGAAACACTAGCATGAACAGTAAAAGAAGGGAACAAGACTTTCTCCTTTCACTAATGTATCTATAGAAAGTCCAGAGGGGGTATTGCTAAGATCAAAAGGGATAAGGGAGAATGTATGGAGGAGGACCAAGGAGAAGCATCTATCCTAAATAGATAATTCTGCTCAGTATTTACTAAGGAGAAGGTAACGTACAGCCCACAGCTCAGCACCATGGGACACAGGAGGGAGGGAGGGAGGTGTGCACTAGTCCCTTTACAAAAGAAAGGGTCCTACAAGAGCTCACTAAGTTCAGGGTGGACAAAGCAATGGTACCTGATGGCATACATCCCAGGGTACAAAAGGAGCTAAGGGTGGAACTAGCAGAGCCATTAGTAGAACTGTTCAGTGAGTCTCTGAGCACAGGAGAGGTCCCAGAAGACTGGAGAAGGGCTCATTTGATCCTGCTCCACAACACTGGTAGGAGACAGGAGGCAGGGAAGTACAGACCAGTCAGTCTTACCTCAGTAGTGGGCAAGATTATGGAGGCGCTCCTTAAGGAAAGGATAATGCAACACCTGGAATCCATACGAGCACAGGATCCAAGACAACATGTGTTTACAACAGTAAGGTCCTGTCAAGCTAATCTCACAGATTTATTTGACTGGGTAACCAGAGTGGCAGGCCAAGAGGGTGCAGTTGATGTTGCCTACTTTCACTTCAGCAAAGCTTTTGATATTGTTCCACATAGAAGATTGATTAATAAGATGAGGAGGCTCGAGGTGGGTCAGAAGTTGGTCAACTGGGTGGCAAACTGGTTGGCGAGCAGAAAACAGAGAGTGGTGGTAAACAGTATACAGTCAGAAGAGATGCAAATCTCAAGTGGGGTACCTCAGGGATCAGTCCTGGGGCCAGTACTCTTCAATATCTTCATCAGGTGTAATGAGCACTTGCAAGGAGCTGGGAGAATTGGTGTCAACCTTCAACAGGGTGGTCACTGAGGCTCTTGACTTAATTGCACTGACCATGCTTGGCCCCTCACTTCACACGAGGGCTCCCTTTGGTTTGATGGGAGTTCAAGATGAGGGGGTCAAATGTTGGAGTGGCATTGGTGAAGGTCTTGGCCTGATGGGGCATGCTTGTTTTGATGTCTCATTATAGAGACTATTAATCGGCAATGTCCCATAAGAAGGCAGAGTTTCTGTCCAAGGAGACTGCTGCAGCAATAAACAGACCAGCTTGGTTCCTTTGGACTGTTGATAGGCTGTGTAATCCAGCCTGTCTTTGGTCTCAGAGCTTTTCACAACTAAAATGTGACGAGTTTGCTGTTTTTTGTTTTATATGGTATTCCTTTCCTGTCCTTGCTGGCACTCCTAGTACCATTGGCTGTCTCCGTGGTGCCATTCCCCAACGATCAGGCCCCCTTCCTTATGCTCCCAGGACTTACTCTTCATGGCAGAGTGGTGGGGAGTGTCTCAACCCACCCAAAACAGATCCAGCCAGGGAGGTGCCTTCTCAGGGGCAGCGTCTGCGGGGGACCGTGTCATGCTGCACAACCAGGACCTTTTCCATTTTTCTTTCCTGAGGTGAGACGTGCAATGATGCCCACAGTGAGAGTGCGTTCGCACCTGCTTCTCCAAGCATCTTCCCCATCTCCTCCCCTTTCTGTAGCATCGGTGCACCACCCCCTAGCCACCACTAGGGACCAGTAGAATGCCGATCACTGATGACCCCCCTTCCCGGAGAAGGACAGCATTCCATCAGATACTCGATCCTTCTTCTCCCTTGCCGACCTCCAAACACGGGTGACTGACATAGCACAAGGTAAGGTGTCCAGCACCTCAGTCCTCACCACCACTGGGCCGGCGTGCTCTGTTTTTTCGCTGATAAGATTGCCACAATCAGATCTGGGATCCAGTCAACACCCTCTATGGGGGCCTGCTGTGGCGAGCCGGAGGTCATGGGTAATCTGTTTGTTTGATCCGACTTCACTCAATTGTTGTGAAGGTCATCTGGGAGGTGAGGCCCTCCTAGTGTAGTTTGGACCCAGGCCCAACACGCCTTCTTCTGTGGTGTGTTGAGTCCATCAGCCCATTCCTGTCTGGAATAGTCCAGTGTTCTTTGGAGAGGGGGTCTTTCCTGAGCCTCTGAAGGAGGCCGTGGTGAGACCCCTCTTAAAGAAACCATCCCTGGACCCTGACTGTCTAGCCAAATACAGACCTGTGTCTAACATTCCCTTTGTGGGAAATGTTATTGAGAAGGTGGTGGCTCTCCAATTGGAGGACCATTTGGCAACTTATAACATCTATGACCCTCTCCCATCTGGTTTCAGGAAAAGGCACAGTACTGAGACTGCCTTGGTTCAGGTGCTTAATGATCTCCTGGTGGTGAGGGATTGAGGAAATTGTTCCATCTAAATATTCCTTGATCTCTCAGCTGCATTTGACACTGTGGACCATGGTGTGCTGTTGGAACACCTGTGGGTTCTTTGTGGGTTGGCTGGTGCAGTCCTCAATTGGTTCCATTCATTCTGCACAGGCAGGATGCAGAAGATGATATTAAGAAGTTTTTCCTCTGCACCACTGCCCATGTCATGTGGGGTCCTGCATGGTTCCATCTTAGTGCCCATGTTGTTTGCAGTGTATCTGCTACCACTAGGGGACATCATAAAGCGGTATGGGCTGAGTTTTCGCTGCTGTGCAGATGACATTCAGCTCTACTTGTCTTTTGTACCTGAACAGCGGGATGCCATCTCAGAGATCAATCCGTGCCTTGCTGAGATCCAGAACTGGATGAGTGTCAACTGACTGAGGTTGAATCCAGACAAAATGGGGTACTAGTGGTGGAACTGGTCATCCGGGGGTTGGGGTGTAAGTTGGTTGAGTTTCCGGTCTTAGAATAGGGGATTCCTAACTTCTCACCTCAGAAAGAGTGAGGAATCTTGGTGTGGTGCTGGACTGCAGCCTGAGGCTTAAGTTCCAGGTGTTAGCCATATTACAGAGTGCATTTTATCATCTTTGCAGCATTCCCAGGATTAAACACCTGATTCCCCAAGATGATTTGCCATCACTGGTCCATGCCTTAATGATATCCCTTTTCTTTGACAAAGACAGTTTTGGCTAACAACTACAAGCAACCTGCACTTAGTAACTAGAACTATAGATCAAAGATAGTTCTGTAATAAAAGCATTTGTATTTGAGGTTATACTCCACATTTATCTTGTTTGTAAAATGGTCTTGTCACTTGGCTATTGTATGTTCTCATCATATGATGTAAATTGTGCTGTTTTGTCTGTTCTTCTACTGACTTGGAGCCTTTGCAAGTTTGCCTCAAAGACTGTAATTCCGAAACTGAAATGAATAATAAAAAAAAAAATTCCAGCTTGAATACTGCAATGCCCTTTACCTGGAGCTAGCCGGTGTTGTGCTGTACTGCCTGCAGCTAATGCAGAATGCGGCAGCCAGGTTATTGACTGGCCTTTCCTGGTCTTGTCACATTACACCTGTGCTCTGCTCTCTGCACAGGCTGTCTGTAAGGTGGCGGATCACCTTAAAGGTCGATTTGCTGACCTTTAAGACCCTGTACAGACTGGGGCCCTGGGTACCTGCAAGACCTTTTGCAGCTTTACTGCCCACTCTGTCCCCTCTGGTCAGCTGATGTGGACCTCTTGGTGATTCAAAGGGTGGGCCTACAATCTGCTGGTGCCTGAGCATTTTTGTTGTTTGTGCACATGCGCAAGAAACATGTTGCAGTTGCTTGCTCCATGGGGAAAGTAACGGAGGTGTGGCACTGTTGTGGCCAATGCCCACACTGCCTTTTGAGGCTTGGCCCCTATTCTCCAATGCGCTGGCATGCTGCTGCTGACGCTAGTTCAGCCAGTGTGCCACCACCTTGAAAAGTTTTAGCCGCTGCAATCAGGGACCACCTTGTCATTGTAGCGTCATCTGCTGCACTGAGGGAGTGACCTGTCATTGCAAGGTGGGCCCTTGCATTCCCCCTGACCCAGTTTTCCAATGGGGAGCCCAGTCCTCATCAGTTTCTGTCATCTGCTGAGCGGATGCCCAATCCCCCTCAGCATCATGTCCCCCTCTTTCTTTGCTGACAGGGGTGCCCAATCCCCATCTGCATGTTCCCCCCCCCTCATTTCTTGTGTGCCGAGGGGGTGCCCAATTCCCCTTGGCTCACGAGAACCCCCCAGCATGTGCTGATGGGGGTGCCCAATCCCCATTGGCTCCAGTGCCCCCCAACACCAAAACATGCAGATGACACGCTGGGAGCCCATCCCAGTGTGCCAAAAGTACCTGCTAAAAAAGAAAAACCATCCCACAATTTTTAATTTGTTGTTTTTAAACCCTGTAAAGAAGAAAACAGTCCCTCACTGTCTGGACCTCCACCCGCCCGCACCCACCCACAGCGTACCTCACCCCCATATTTACCTCTGGAGCCCAGCGATGATCTTCGGTGGACCGGGAACAAGTCTGCACTCTTCAAATCTGACCGCGAACTGAGGAAATGTCCGTAAGCTGTATATAGCATAAATAGTTTTTTTTCAACTTCGGTGCATGTCTCAGGCATTTTTGGGAATTTTGGCACCAGATTTTCAACATGGGGTTTTTGGGACCCCAGCTCATGAATTCAGCCACTGTCATGGCATTATTTGGTCCCAATTAATGAAATGACAGTGCCAGTGTTCATGAGGTGGGCTCTCAAAAAGCCTATGTTGCAAATTTGGTGGAAAAAAATCCCTAAAATGACTGTTTTATGAGCGCGCGTTGCACAGTTGCTACACACGCTTGTAATTTTGAGGCCAGATTTTCAACATTGGTATTTTTTCACACCTCCTTATGAACAGGACAGCTGTCATTTTTCCCCATCCTGGCCAAAATGTGTTTTCACACTTCTGGCGCAGAATAGCGCAGTCACTATGGGAAATCAGTATTCAGGACAGATTAAAAAAACAACAGTGACACTGTTCATGAGCAGAGGTCCTAAAATGTCTATGCTGAAAATTTGGTGACGATAGTCCATCAAATGACTGTGTTACAAGTGTGCGTTGCGCAGTTTCCACACACCCTTGTAACTTCGCAGATTTGTAATATTTTTACGCCACATTTTCAACACTGGCATTTTTTCACACTCCTTATGAAAAGTACAGCTGTCATTTTTCACATCCTGGCCAATATATGTTATTGCACTTCTGGCGCAGAATAGCACGGTCACTATGGGAAATCAGTGTTTGGAACAGATTAAGATCAAGCGAATGAAGGGAGGAGTGACAGAGCTCAACTGAGCTGTTGGGACTGCTGCAGATTTCTTTGTGGGCAGAAAAAGGCCCCAACACAGGCAGGAGCCCAGTATAAAAGGGCAGCCTGCTGCACCGGGAGAAACAGAACGAGAGAGTGAGAGACTGAGCTCTGTCAGGACTGCTGCAGATTTCTTTGTGGGCAGAGAAAGGTGCCAGTGCAGGCAGGAGCCAGGTACAAAATGGCAGCCTGCAGCGCATGGAGAAACCGAACGAGTGAGTGAGGGAGGGAGGGGGACTGAGCAACCTCAGCGGACCTCTGTCAGGACTGCTGCAGATTTCTTTGTGGGCAGAAAAAGCGGTCAATGTAAGCAGGAGCCCAGTACAAAAGCACAGCCTGCAGCACCGGGAAAAACAGAATGAGGAAGTGAGGGGGGGGGCGTCAGCAAGCTCAAGCAGAGATGTCAGGACTGCTGTGGATTTCTTTGTTGGCACAAAAAGTACAAAGCGCAACCTGCAGCACAAGGAGAAACAGAATGATCGAGTGAGAGGGGGAGTGAGCGAGCTCAATGGAGCTGTGTCAGAACTACTGCGTATTTCTTTGTGGGTAGAAAAAGGCACCAACACATTCAGAAGGCCAGTACAAAAGGGCAGCCTGCAGCGCCAGTAGAAACAGAATGAGAGAGTGAGGGAGGAAGAGAGAGTGAGTGAGCTCAATGGAGCTCTGTCAGAACTACTGCGGATTTCTTTGTGGGCACAAAAAGGCGCCAATGCAGGCAGAATCCCAGTACAAAGGGGCAGCCTGCAGCGCTGTGAGAAAGCTCAGAGTTCAGCACAGCTGTGAACGTCTTTGTGGGCAGCAAAAGACGCCAATGTATGCAGGGGCCCACTACAAAAGGGCAGCCTGCAGCGCCAGGAGAAACAGAACAACTGAGTGAGAGAGGGGGAGTGAGCGAGCTCAACGGAGCTCTGTTGGGAATGCTGCAGATTTCTTTGTGGGAAGAAAAGGGAGCCAATGCAGGCAGGAGCCCAGTACAAAAGGGCAGCCTGCAGCATCGGAAGAAATAGAGCAGGTGACGGGGGGGGGAGTGAGCGAGCTCAACAGAGCTCTGTCAGGACTGATGTGGATTTCTTCGTGGGCAGAAAAAGGCTCCAACACAAGCAGGAGCCCAGTACACAAGGGCAGCTTGCAGCATCCAGAGAAATAGAATGAGTGAGTGAGAGAGGGGGAGTGAGCAAGCTCGATGGAGCTCTGCTGGGACTTTAGAGTTGCACACCCTTCTGCCCACGGTCCTCTGTAGTCCTATATTACAGCACGGTCTCTGGAATACTGACTGGATACTGTAGGATTGCTGTAGTAATACACATTTAGTTCTGTTTATTTCTGTAACTGAGATAAGTACAGTGCTCTACCGTTATGATTGCTGTAATAATACAGTGCATGTCTTTGGGGAGTGGCTGCCATGACAATTCTTAGGCATGCTACTTTCACTTCCAAATACCTAAACAGCATGTATAAGCAAGCAACATTTGGCATTGACAAATGCTTGTTCCTAGCACCGACCCTATAGAATTCACTTCCTCTTACTATCAGAGAGGCCCCATCAGTAAATGCCTTCAAAAGGGGGCCGAAGACATTTCTTTTCGGGGAAGCTGTTCCCTCTTATTACTTAACCTGAATTGTTTTTATGGCTGGATAGTGACTGTAAGTTAAATTTGTTTTAATGAACTTGCTCATGTGTACAGTGCCTTGAGTCACAATTGAAAACGTGTGTTTTATAAGTAAATAAAATAAACATGTTAGTACATCTTTGACAGTGAATGCTGTGAACTTTAAAATACAGCATTTGATTTTGCTTGGCGTTATTCAGAAAGGGATTATGCCGCATGTTCGTAATACCACTTCTGTTAGTGCATCTTATAAAATCGGTAAGGAAAATTGAACATTCTGATTGGCCGAAAAGGAAGTGTCAAATGTGTTTTACACATAGAGTACTGGCAAGTAAATCAATGTGCAATTAGAAAGTTCGCATTTGAAATTTCGCCATTGTTTTAACGGCAGCTCATCTCGGACTTGCGTCTTATCAGGAAAACCTTGGTGCCGCTCCCTAACTAAACCCTACATATGAAACCATTAAATAAAAAAAAAATAAAAAAATGACTGGTCTAGATGCAGTAATCCTGGAGCTGCTTCCAAGGCGTGCCTGCTCCCATTCATGATCTCGCACCACTCCGCCTGCACGGTCTCGTACCAAATCGCACTTCTGTCCATACATTTAACTAAAAATAAAACATCTGCATTCGTTTTTTTTTTATTGCAAAACTGGCACAACCTGTTACTTCTGCTCTCTCCATTCTGGTGCTCGGACTGTCACAGGAGTGGAGGAGCTACTTCACTGTTCCCACAGTCAAACAAAAAGTACCTATATACATATCCTTCATTTCTTTTAATTCCTCTTTTAAAAGGACACAGACCTCTCTTTCTAACTACACAGCTCAGCTGCATTGTTCTCTCCATTTTGGGGGGGGGGGACTGGCATGGATGCCACAGCAGTACAAATGCAAGACGTAATGACATCACCTAGTTGGCGGAAGAAATATTTTGTATCAAATTAACAGAATGATTTCAGTTTTTTTTCAGTTCAGTAATATTTTTTAAGGTGAGAAAAATATAAAAAAAATGCATTTTATAAGCGCAATAAAACACTCCAGGATGTGTGCTGAACACATATTACCGTACTTCCAGGGGCTGAAGGCACTCAGCTGGGCCTCGTGCCTTACTACGCCCCTGGACGTGCAGTAATATCTGTTCAACACACACCCTGTTGTGTCTTATTGCTTACATAGCAGTACCGTGTAGTGTAGGTCTGTTGCCATAAGAGGGAATCATTGAGCTAGCAGCTTAAGCAACTAGCTCCAGCCTGCCATCTGGTAGCAGCAATCATATGCTACATCCTTTTTCATTTTTTGTTTCAAATATTTTATTAAAATGCAGCTTTTATGGAAAGCAGTACACATGAACAATGATATCAAGCTGTATACTACATAATACAAATGATATTGATTATATAACTTAACCTGAAAAAGCATTTTATTCTAAGGTAAACCAGAGGAGTAGCAAAGTAATAACTTTGAGGGATGAAAAAAAATTATAATTCCACTTACAGAGGAATTAATAAATCCTAAGAACCATAATCTAGTCCATCTTTGAATAACAGCATGGGTATATAACTGATATCTGCAGTTAGTGTTCCCACTGGGGATGGGGACACCGTGCAGGGGTAGACAAGGTCTTCCCACTGTGTGTAATTAGTGGTTTTGCATGCCATTGTTGAATATGATGTGCAGTGCATGGTGCAGTAATACAGTAGTGATGCCCTATCCATGGATCCCAATGCGCTAAGTGTGAGATCTGAATGTGATGCCATCATGGGGTATGCTGTACAGTGCTGCTATGTCTGATGGGTTGGGGTGCCCATCTGGGGGGAGTACAGAGCCCACAGTCTCTGGTCCTCTCAGGAGTCCAGATGCCACATCAACCTGGTGGGCCTTTGAGCGGTCTGGCTAGCCTCACCACCTTCGCTCCGTTTTGTCCGGGGTCAAGTCATCCAGGTCCAGATGGACAACACCACAAACATGTACTTTCTCAGCCGACAGGGCAGAAGCACTCTTTGCCTCTGTGCAAGGAGGCTCTTTGCATATAGTCTCTTGTGCTTAGCCTAGAAGGCGGATCTCCTAGCCATCCATGTAGCAGGAGCCTCGAACAGTTTGGTCAATGCCATCAGCCGATAGGTGATGCATCTCACGAGTGGTCTCTCCTGCTGGAGGTAGTGCAAGATCCGTTCTCCCAATGGGGCACTCCTCAGGTGGACCTGTTTGCCTCCAAGGAGAATGTGAAGCTGAGGCTCTTCCAAGCCCAACACCCCTCAGCTGGGCTCGCTACAGGGGGATGCCTTCTGTAGGCTATGGACCCAAAGCCTCTTTTACACCTTCCCTCCATTTCCCTTGATCCACAAGGTGCTTCTCAAAGCAAAGAGGGACAAGGCACAGGTGATCCTGGTAGCCCCAGACTGGCCTCACTAGTTTTGGTATCCAGATCTCCTCAGCCTCAGCTCCAGGCTCCTGAGGCAGCTTCCAGCCTGCCCAGACCTGCTCTCTGTCAACAAGAGGAAGGTACTCCACCTGGACCTTCAATCCCTGTACCTGACGCCCTGGTTCATGAGATGCTAGAGTTCCAGGCCTTGGGTCTTTCTGACGAGGTCCTCAACATTGTTGAGGCATCCCGTAAGGAGTCAACCAGAAACTTATGTCTTTAAATGGAAGAAATTTTCCATTTGGTGTCAGGGCAAGAGGTTGGACCCCTTGTCCTGTGAATTAGCTAGCATTTTGGACTACCTGCGGTCCCTATCTCAGCAAGGGCTTCACTGATGAATCTCAATGAAAATGAAGCTGAATCCTGGTTCGTTCAACATAGAGTAGTATTAAGTTACAAAAAACAAAATCCACGATGTTTTCACACCCCCAAAACAAGAACATAGGACAACACCTGTTCATACTGAACTCCATAAATGACCCCCTTGAGCAGGTTACCTCACTCAAATACCTTAGTATCACCCTCGACTCTGGGATCACCTACCAAGACCACATCCGAATGCTGAGCTCTGCTGTCAATATGCGTATTGGTCTACTTCTCTGGTACAAGCACTGCCTCCCACCAGAAGCTCTCCACCTAGCTGTCTCCGCTTCTATGCTTTCACTAATAGTCTACGGAGTCATCTTCTATGGGGCAGCCGACAACACGTACCTAAATAAAATCAGACTGGCCCTTAATAAGGCCTGTAGACTTGCTACAGGCTGTGCCAGATCCACACATACCTGCATCCTTTACGCCTCAACAAACTGGAGGCTCAAATATCAGACCTGCCTCTTTGCTACAAATAAGCATTTGTCAATGCCGAATGTTGTCATGCTGGCATTGGCAGAGCTAGAGACGCATAGCACTGTGATTTTGTTAATGTGTCCCAAAAGGTGATTTTACACAGCGAGCACACCATTGTGTGCCACAGCTGAGGAAACATGTTTTGGGCAGGCTGTGAAAAATGGCAGCTGGACTGTTGATAAGGAGGTGTGCACAAATGCCAGTGGTGAAAATGTGGCATGAAAGTATTGCAGATTGACAAAGTTACAAGGGTGCGTGGAAACTGCTCAATGCTCGTTTGCAACAGTGTCATCTTAGGGACTTTCGGCACCAAATTTTCAATATAGGCATATTAGGACCTCTGCTCATAAATAGTGTCACCATCATTCCTCAAACTGTCCCAAAAACTGATTTCACACAGCGACCAAGCAATTCTGCACTGGACGTGCAAAAACACATTTCGGCCAGCTATGCTGTTCATAAGGAGGTATGGAAAAATGCCAATGATGAACAGCTGGAGTGAAACTATTACAAATTCACAAGTGTGCATGCAAACTGCACAACACACGCTCATAAAACACTCATTTTATTGACTTTCATGCCCAAATTTTCAACATAGGCATTTTAGGACATCTGCTAATGAACAGTGTCACTGTCATTTTCATAATGTGTCTCGAACATGGTCTTTCCACAGCAACAGCACTATTCTGCGCTGGAACTGTGAAAACAGATTTTGGTCATGGTGTGAAAAATGACAGCTGTACTGTTCATTAAGAGGTGCAGAACAATGGCACTGTTGAAAATCTGGAGTGAAAATATTATAAGTTTGCGAACTTACGAGCATGCATGCAAACTGCATAACGCACGCTTGTAACAGTCATTTTATGGAGTATTGGCACCAAATTTTCAACACATGCATTTTAGGACCTCTGCTCATGAACAGTGTCACTGTCATTTTTGTAATGTGTCCTGAACACTGATTTCGCACAGTGACCATGCTATTCTGAGCTGGACGTGCGAAAAAAGATTTTGGCCAGGATGTGAAAAATAACAGCTGTATGGTTCACAAGAAGGTGTGATAAAATGCCAATGTTGAGAATCTAGCATGAAAATATTGTGAATTCACTAACTTACGAGCGTGCGTAGGAACTGCGCAACGCACGCTCGAGAAACAGTCATTGTTTGGATTTTTCCCACCAATTTTGCAACATAGGCCTTTTGAGAGCCCCCCTCATGAATAGTGGCACTGTCATTTCATTAGTCCCGAAAGGTGATTCCACACAGTGACTGCAAAATCACTTTTTGGGACCAAATAATGCCGTGACAGTGCAAGAATTCATGAGGAGGGGTCCCAAAAACCCCATGTTGAAAATTTGGGGCCAGTATTTCAAAAAATCCCTGAGATATGCATAGAAGTTTAAAAAACCCTATTTATTCCATTATACAGCTTACTGGCATTTCTTCAGTTCGCGGTCAGCTTTGAGGAGTGCAGACATGTTCCCGGTCCACCGAAGATCGTTGTGCGGACTCGGAGGTAAGTATGGGGTGAGGGGTATGGGGAGGCAGGGTGCATAGAGGGTGGAGTGCGGGTGGGGGGCAGGAAGACTACAAGGGATCGTTTTCGTTTCAGGTGAAAAAATCAAAAAAACATTGCCAGACAGTTTTTTTTGTTTTAGAGAGTTGTACGCTAGGGTGGGCTCCCAGCATGCCACCTAACTGTTTGGAGGGGTCTGCAGCTGACAGGGTATTGGGCACCCTCATTGGCATACAACAGAGGGGGGGGAATTTATGCAGACGGGGACTGGGCACCCCTGTCAGCACACAAAGAAAGCATGGGGGGTGCCGAGCTGAGGGAGATTGGGGACCCCCTTGGCATTTAACACTGGGGGGGTTCTTTATGCCAACAGGGAGTTGGCTCTCCCATTGGCACACAAGTAAAGGGGTGGTTAGAGCCGAGGGGGATTGGCCATCCCCTCGGCATATAACAAATGGGGGGGATTTATGCCAATGGGGAGTGAGCTCCCCCATCGGCAGTACAGAGGGGCAGGGTTAACAGACAGGGGGATTGGGCACCCCCAAAGTCAGCAGTTTGGTGGTCACTGTGCATCTGATGAGTTTTGCTTGGATTGCAGTGGACCTTTCCTTAGATGTGCTCGCCACATTATGTATGCATGGTGTAGCGCCGGCATGCATGCTGACTGGGGAATGAGGGACGCACCTACTGGTGCGTGCCCTGCATTTGCCCAACAGCGACCATGCCTCCAAAGCTGCACTGCCACAAGATGTTGGCTACACAAGTGCACCAACATAAAAATAACAGCAGGGCTACTCCCTCCTGCCCTCTTCCACCTACTGAAGGCACCACTGTCCAACCCTCTCATTCGACAATCGGGGAAAACCCACTTCGGGGTACCTCACTGCAAGACCACTTCGGGTCAAAGAACCTTTAGATACCTAGCCCCTAACTGGCTCAACTCACTCCCAAACTCCTTCCTTTCAGAACCCAAACTTGGTCAGTTCAATTCCCAACTAAGAGACCTAATCACTCTTGAGTCAGTCTGTGACTGCCCTTGAATCTGACCTCTCCCCCCATGACTATGGACTTAACTCAGGTCCAGCCACACCTATATTTTGACAATGGACACCTCAGTCCAGTCTAAGCCTGCAAATGACCACCAGGGCATGGCTTGCGAAACCACCCTGCAGTGTATGTTTTGTTATCTTCTACCATTTGCACTGTGCACCTATGTTTGGCAGCACTCTGTAACTCTGTATCTTCAGCTGCTTTACTGTGTTATCTGTAACCATTTCATATCCATTTTTGTAATTATTGTGTTAGTTTCTATTGTCCCTGATGTCTCTGTGTTCAGTGATGTGGAATCTTTTACTCAAAGGTGTTTTCCGATATACAACAATAAACAAACAATTTGCTGGGCCTGACACAGGTAGTTGCTTCTGCAACCCATGTACACGGTCAGTGGTGGCAGCCCATCTGTGGCACTTAGGGGGAAGAGAGTACTCTGATTTGGACAACTGGCTGCTAGCCAGTCCATCCAAAGAGGCTGTGGTGAGGTCTACAGCCCTGGCTCTCCAGACCTGGGCCTTTTGGACAAAATCTCAGTTTGACTACTGCTATGTCCTTTACTTGGGGCTAGCGCAGGTTGTGCTTTGCTGCTTGCAGCTAGTGGAGAATGCTTCAGCCAGGTTATTGACTGGCCTTTCCCAGTCTTGTCACATTATACCTGTGCTCCACTCTCTGCACTGGCTGCCTGTAAAGTGGAATATCACCTTCAAGGTTGGTTTGCTGACCTACAAGCAGAATTCCAAGGGTCTTGCCTATATGGCCCTGCAGAAACTGGGGCCCAGGTGCCTGCAAGACCTTCTACAGCTTTACTGCCCACTCAGTCACCTCTGATAAGCTGATGCAGGCCTCTTGTCAATTCCAAGGGTGCGCCAACAATCTTCTGGTTCCTGAACATTTTGGTTCCCAGTACTGACCCTATGGAATTCACTTCCTCTTACTATCAGAGAGGGCCCCATCAGCAAATGCCTTCAAATGGGATCTGAAGACATTTCTTTTCAGGGAAACTTTTCCCTCTTATTAAATAACCTGAATTGTTTTTATGGTTGGATAGTGACTGTAATTTAAATTTGTTTTAATGAACTTGCTCATGTGTACAGTGCCTTGAGTCAAATTGAAAAGGTGTGTTTTATAAGTAAATAAAATAAACTAAACATGTTAGTACATCTTTGACAGTAAATATTATGAACTTTAGAATACGGCATTTGATTTTACTTGGCATTATTCAGAAAGGGATTATGCAGTATGTTAGTAAAAAATACAAAATCACTCATGCCCCCTTAATGCAGAGGATCATGGGCTGCATATACAAATCACCACAGATTATTATGCTGGTTCAACTTTAAGCAGAAATGCATGGTTCTGAAAGGCCCCTCACACATTTTACAAATGGTACCAACAGAAGAGAGACACATGTTTCATCCTACCAGGACTCATCGGTATCCTTCATCTGTTTGGCACCGCAGTGGAATGAACGAGCTACCCTAAGATGATCTATCTGGGTTATGTTGTGGTGAACCCAATTAAAACAAATAAAGTTAAAAGACAAAGAACCTCTAAGGTAATACCACTTCTGTTAGTGCATCATATCAGTACCATGTAGTGTAGGTCTGTTGCCACAGAAGGGAAGCCTTGAGATAGCAGCTTAAGCAACTAGCTCCAGCCTGCCATCTGGTGGCAGCAATCATATGCTGCATTCCTTTTCTTTTTTTGCCTGAATTTTGTTTCAAATATTTTATTAAAATCCAGCTTTTATAGAGAACTACACATGAACAATGATATAGAGTTGTATACTACATAATATGAAGGATATTGATTATATAAGTTAAGCTGAAAGAGCATTTTATTCTAAGGTAAACCAGAGGAGGAGCAAAATAATAACTGAGAGATGAAAATAAATCATTCCACTTACAGAGGAATTAATAAATCCTAAGAACCATAATCTAGTCCATCTTAGAATAACTGCATGAGTATATAACTGATATCTGCACTTAGTGGTTCCACCGGGGATGGAGACGCCATGCAGGGGTAGACAAGGTCTCCCCATTGTGTGTAATTAGTGATTTTGCATGCCATTGTTGAATATGATGTGCAGTGCATGGTGCAGTAATACAGTAGCGATGCCCTATCCATGGATCCCAATGCGCTAAGTGTGAGATCTAAATGTGATGCCATCATGGGGTATGTTGGACAGTGCTGCGATGTCTGATGGGTTGGGGTGCCCAGCACCCACGGTCTCTGGTCCCCTCAGAGGTCCCAATTCCACATCAACCTGGTGGAGCTCTGAGCAGTCCAGCAAGCCCTCACCGCCTTCGCTCCATTTGTCTGGGGTCAAGTGGTCCAGATCCTGATGAACAACACGATGACCATGTACTATCTCAACCGACAGGGCAAGACGCACTCCTTGCCTCTGTGCAAGGAGGCTCTTCGCATATGGTTTCTCATGCTCAGCCTGGTGGCGGATCTCCTAGCAATCCATGTGGCATGAGCCTCGAACAGTCTGGCCAGTGCCCTCAGCTGGATAGGCGATGCATCTCATGAGTAGTTTCTCCTGATAGAGGTAGTGCAAGATCTGTTCTCCCACTCGCACACTCCTCAGGTGAACTTGTTTGCCTCCAACAAGAATTCAAAGCCGAGGCTGTTCCACGCCCACCCCCCTCAGTGGGGTTCACTGCAGGGGGATGCCTTCTCGAGGACATGGACCACAGTCCTCTTTTACGCCTTCCCTCCATTTTCCTTGACAAGGTGGTTCTCAAGGTGAAGAGCAACAAGGGACAGGTGAGCCTGGTAGCTCCATACTGATCTCACCAGTTCTGGTATCCAGATCTCCTCAGTCTCAGCTCCAGGCTTCCAGCCAGCCCGGACATGCTCTCTGTCATCAAGCAGAAGGTACTCTTCCCGGACCTTCAATCCCTGCACTTGATGACCTGGTTCCTGAGTGGCTAGAGTTCCAGGCCTTGGGTCTTTCCGATGAGGTCCTCAACATTGTTGAGGCATCCCATAAGGAGTCGACCGAAAATGTTATGCCTTTAAATGGAAGAAATTCTCCATTTGGTGTCAGGGCAAGGAGTTTAACCCCTTGTCCAGCATTTCATACTACCTGTGGTTCCTATCTCAGCAAGGGCTTCAGTTGATGACCCTTAAGGTGCACCTAGCAGCCATCTCTGCTGACCGGGCGCAGGCCAGCAAGCAGTCGGTGGTGCTGGAGAAGGTGGTATGGCATTTTTTCAAAGGTCTAGATCATGTATCCCTTCCAGTGCTTGAACCTCCACCTCCATGGGATTTACTGCTGGTATTGACCAAGCTTATGGGCAAGCCATTCGAACCAATGCACAGGTGTGACATCTCCCACCTGTCATGGAAGACCACCTTCTTGGTGGCTATCATGTCAGCCAGAAGGATTAGGGAGCTCCAGGTGCTTTCCACCGAATCTCTTTACCTGGTCTTCCACAGGGACAAGGTTGTCCTACACCCCCAGCCAAAATTTCTTCCGAAGGTGGTGTCAGAGATTCACCTGAATCTGGTGCTGACTCTGCCAGTGTTCTACCCCAATCACACCTTGGAGGCTGAGTACATGCTCCATACTTTGGACCTGAGAAGAGCGCTAGCTTACTACAAAGAGAGTACCACGGACGTTCAGGGAGAGGTTCGCCAGCTGTTTGTCACCTACACTGAAGCCGCACCTGGCAGACCTGCAGTCAAGTGGATCACTTCCTGCATTGGTCTCTGCTATAGGTTGGTGGGCAAGGAGCCTCCCAGAGGGATAAGAGCTCATTCTACCTACCATACCGTTGCATCGGTGGCTGCTTCTAGGGATGTCCCTATCCAGGAAATCTGCAGGGCTGCTACCTGGAAGTCAGCAGACACCATTTCCCATTACCACATCGCCCCTGAGTCACATCGGGATGCTGGTTTTGGGGCCTCAATTCTCCAGTCCCTTTTTCCTAAGTATGGGATATGTGCCTTGCCTCCCTTCTCCTTTAGAACTGCTAGGAGTCTGCCAACAAGTGAGGATTGAACAACATATCCACGTCCCTAGAAATACAGGTTTCTCCCCTGTAACAGGAGTTCTAGGAGTGGTATATATTGTTCATCCACACAAACCTACCCTATCTCCCTGGCTTTGGCACACAACCTGGCTAGATCTGGCATCATGTGGCAGAGCCGAGGGTTTTACCACCCGGGTTGGGGGAGGAGCCAGCTTGAAGACCTTCCGGACCATCTTAAAGTGGCAAGACACCTGCCAACAAGTGTGGATGAACAACATATACCACTCCTAGAACTCCTATTACAGGTGAGTAACCTGTATTTTTAGGAGTGGTATATGGCTCAGATCCATACCACCCACCCGACCTCCCATGGCAAGTGGCACAAGTACCCTTGCCTCTTGACATCATGGGGGGTGGAGTTGAGGAAAATACTACTTGGGTGGTGGGAGGAGTTTCTCTTAAAGACAGTCCAGCAATGCAGCTCTTAAAGGGAGACTGCCAATGTGTGGATGTGAACCATATACCACTCATGAAACTACAGTTGCAGGTGAGTAACCTATTCTTTTGCTCCCTGGACTGCCAGAATGCATTCTTCTAGTTTCAAGCAGAAGGGATCCTGTACCAGTTCCAGGTAATGCCATTCTGCCTCTCTTCAGCTCTAAGTGTCTTGAACAAATGCATGACAGTGGTGGCAGCCCCATCTGCAGCACTTAGGGGCAGGAAGTACTCTTATCTGGACAACTGGCTGCTAGCCAATCCATCCAAAGAGGCTGTGGTGAGGTCCACAGCCCTGGCTTTCCAGACCTGGGCCTTTTGGACAACCCAGACAAGTCTGAACTGGTACCGAAGCAGGTGATCAAGTTTATCAGGGAAGAACTATACTCCCTGTGGGCCAAGGGCTGCCTCTTGGTGGACTGGGCACAGGATCTGACCTTCTTTGCCTGATCATTTCATGATGGGCTATCGTACCCTGCCAGATATTTCCTTCAGCTGCTGCAGTACATGACATCCTGCACCAACATCATCCATTTGACCTGCTGGTGGATGCATCACCTCCACTGAGATCTGGGTCATCAGTGGTCCCAATGCTTAGACCACTTGGACCAGCTGGTTACAGTAACCCAGCCAATGTGGAATGCCATCCAGTGGTGGCTGATCTCAAAACACCTTGAGGAAGGAATCCTGTTTATCTGCCCAGAGCTGATGGTCACACTGACAACGGATGCATCTCTAGTGGGTTGGGGAGAGCACCTAGGGTACCACACAGCCCATTGTCTTTGGTCACCCAGGGAGTTCCATCCCCACATCAACTTGCTGGACCTCTCTGCAGTGCACTTGTCTTTGATGGCATTTGCTCTGCTAGTCACAGGTCAGGTCATTCAAGTACAGACAGACAATACCACGACCATGTGTTACCTGAACAGACAGGGCGGCACTTACTCCCATCCCTTGTATCGGGAGGCACTCCGCATCTGGACCCTTATACGCAGCCTGAATGTTGATCTCCTGGTGATCCATGTTGGGGGAAAATGGTCATCTGGCAGACACTCTTAGCTAGGTCAGAGAGATGTCACATGAGTTATCCCTGAATCTGGAGGTGGTGAACCACCTGTTCTCCCTGTGGGGCTCACACTCAGTGGACCTGTTTGCTGCCTTGGAGAAAGTAAGGCTGCTTTGTGCCCACCCTCCACATTCTGGGACACTGGCAACAATCATATGCTACATTCCAAGCAAGGCCCCTGGAATTCTGCGTTTCTGCGATTGCGGAATTTGCCACAGAATTCATTGTTTTTGGTGAATTTTCATATAAATATACTGTTTCTTCATAGTGTCAGGCTTTCTTTCCCACCTCGTTTATCCTGAAGCCCCTCCTCTATGCTCAGCATATGATGTCATCGATGACATCACGTCATATTTAGCCAATGACAGGACTGCATTCTGCCAGAGAAATGAATAAATCATGCAGCAGAAATCAGAAAATGCTGCAGCAGAAGTCAAGGAGCCCTACCGCAGAAATCAGAAAATTCTGCCGCAGAACACCAGGGGCCCTGATAATAAGAGGGATGTAATGTGCATTTGTTGCTACAGGAGGGAAGCCTTGAGACAGCAACTTAATCAAATAGCTCCAGCCTGCCATCTGGTGGCAGCAATCATAGGCTACATCCCTTTTCTTTTTTTTTCTTGAATTCTGTTTCAAATATTTTATTAAAATCCAGCTTTTATAGAAAACTAAACATGATATATATACAGCATAATATGAAGGATATTGATTATATAAGTTAAGCTGAAAAAGCATTTTATTCTAAGGTAAACCAGAGGAGGAGCAAAGTAATAACTGAGGGATGAAAAATAAATCATTCCACTTACAGAGGAATTAATAAATCCTAAGAACCATAATCTAGTCCATCTTAGAATAACTGCATGAGTATATAACTGATATCTGCACTTAGTGTTTCCACCGGGGATGGAGACGCTGTGCAGGGGTAGACAAGGTCTCCCCATTGTGTGTAATTAGCGGTTTTGCATGCCATTGTTGACTATAGTGCATGGTACAGTAATACAGATGCTCTTGGATCAGGAGAGATCTTGGTTCCAGGAACCGGCAGTCAACTTCAGTTGAAATTGTCTCTTTGGCCACTGGCTTCTCGGCTTTGCCATCTGGCCAGTCAACCACAGTGTCAATTGACGATGTGGAAATAGTCATCGATTTATCAACCCATTATTGCTGACTACAGTCAACAATTCTCTCAATTGAACTTCAGTTCTTTCTTTCCCTGGTGAGGATGAGCCTGCTGGGACTCCCATCAAGGAAGTGGTCCCCAACCCAGGGAAATCACCAGTCTCAACGGTGTCTCCTGAGCAAATTAATTGGTCTGTCCAATCTAGATTGAGGTGCAGGACCCACTTGACCAAAAGGCCAAGGAAGAGCCACAAACACTCTAAAAAGACGCAACACCAATCGTCGTCCTCTTTGAATGAGGACAGGCTTTGACGGAAACTCCGTCAGCACTACAAGGACCTCCTGTGGCAGCAGCTGATTTTGACTTGGCACAAGCCTACCCCAACTTCCACCATGGCCATTACTTGGCTTTTGCCTCCTAGGCCAAAGCCAAGCCCTTGGGAGCCGATCATGTCAGTTTCCCTGCCCACAGAGCTGGGAAAACCTCCAGTTCAGCATAAACCAGTCTCTCCATCGATTGTGGTGGAACCGCTGCTCAAGCAGCCTGTGGGAGGGGCTCCTTCTAAAGAAGATAGGCTAGAAATTGGACTTCCCCAGCATCTTTCAGTCACTGTCACCCCAGACCACCCTCAGCGGGTTGAGGGTGACCTGGGCAGTCGACCGTTGCATCTGTATTCCTTGGATTCAGATGTGACCGGCCTACATTCTCTTCCCAAGGATGATGAATTGGCTGGTGGGTTAGAGATGGAGGAAGGTCCTTTGTCCTTTCAGGGCATTCTTTGCCTCATCTGAGTCCACAAGGTTGCCCCTGGAGCCAATCCAGGAAAAGGCATACTACGCCCTCACGGACATCTTCAAGAGAGGGGATACCCTGTTGGAGGCTTTTCCCATGACCAAGGCCATTGTTGGCCCAGTCTTAGAACTCTGGCAGTGGCCTGCCTCTTGCCCAGCACCATTTGCCCGCGTTGCCCACAAGTATGTGGTGCCTATGGGGTCCCTTGCTGGGTTCATAGAGAACCCTGCAGCCGACAGCTTGGTGACTGCCTCTGTGATCAGGAGTACTGGCAGTTCAGCAGACACTGACCGACTTCCAGAGAAAGAGTCCAAACTCTTGGACCATTTGGCCAGTTAGTTCTATGCAGCTTCTTCCCTGGCCTTCATCAGGCAAGTTCAGACATCATCATGGTGCACTTCATCCAAAGACCCCAAAAGAGCATGGGAGAAGTCCTCCCACACCTCCCCGCAGACATGCAGACCACGGTCAAGCAGGTCTGGGATCAGGGCTGAGCTGTTGCCAGACAGCAGCTTCAGACGGCCCTGGACATTGGGGATTCTTGTGCCCATTTGATGGCGGCTGCAGATGCCTCTTGTCGCAGGGCTTGGCTGAGACTCCTCCATCCCAGTGGATACTCAGCACAACCTGGCTGATGTGTCTTTCCTGGGCACCAATCTTTTTGGCCCAGGTGTGGCCGGTCATCTCCAGCGTATTGAACAGCCCAATGCCACCTTGGATGCTACTTCTGCCAAGGGTTCTTCAGGCAAGAACCAACAGAAGAAAAAGAAGAAGCCTTTTTGGCATTCTTCACCTGAGGGACAGCAGCAGCAGGCTCAAGCTTGGTGCCCCAGGCCCGTAAAGGAGGCCGAGGTTTGGGTCCTGGAGCCTCCTCCTCCTCCAAGCCTGCTCAGTGACTGTGTGGGGGCTGCCTCCTCCTCTCCTGTCATGCTAGCTCTAGGTCCTCTCATGGGGTCAGCTCTGCCACTTCCTTTATGCCTGGTCCACTGTCACTTTGGACAGGTGGGTTCTCAATGTGGTCAGTCAGGGACTGCCTCTGGAATTTGAACAGTACCCTCCAAGCTGAGCCCCTCAGGGGGAAAGAGTATCAGGCCAGATTCAGTTGGCTCTCCGAGATGACATTGCTAAGCTCCTCCTCAAGGAGGCAGTAGCTTCAGTGGTGGATCCTCCAGCAGACCCAGGCTTTGTCTCCAGGTGTTTGCTGGTGCCCAAGCGGATGGGGGGCTGGTGCCCCATTCTAGATCTACACAACCTGAATCAATATCTCAGGTCATGCACCTTTGGTTGGTTACTCTGTCCCAGATCATGCCATCCTTGGAGCAAAACATGTGGTTCTGTTCACTGGATCTGTAGAATGCGCTCTTTCACGTCCCAATCCATCCATCCATCTCATCAGCAGTTCCTCCACTTCAGAGTTGAAGGGACCCTGTACGAGTTCTGAGCCATGCCATTCGGCCTGTCATCAGCCCCATAGGTCTTCACAAAATGCATTGCAGTGGTGACGGTCCATCTCAGGCATCGGGGGGGGTCAGGATTTATTCTTACCTCGATGATTGGCTCCTAGCCGGTCCCACTCTACAGGAGATGGAGAGGTCCAGGGGCCTGGCCCTCCAGTCCTGCTCCCAACTTGGCCTCCTGATTAATGATGCCAAGTGGGAACTCATGCCTTCCCAGGTGATGGGCTTCATCGGGGCAGAGCTCGACTCCCGGCGGACAGGGCAGAGGTTCTCTCCTCCTTTGCCCAATCATTTCTGATTGTGCAATTGCACCCTACCCGGGACTTTCTGACCCTTTTGCATTACATGGCGGCATGCACCTCGGTGGTCCATTGGGCCCAGTTGCACATGCACGCCTCCAATGGGAGCTGGCCACCTGGTGGACTCAGCACCATGGTCATTTTGACCAGCTGATCACTGTAACCCAGAAGATGTGGGATGCTCTCCAAAAGTGGACCACCCCAGACTGGTTGCAGGAAGGGATCCTGTTTGTCTGCCCTGAGCTGACAGTCGTCTTTACGACTGATGCCCCTCTCATGGGCAGCCCACAAGGGGGACAAAAGGGCCCATGGGGGCTCTGGACCCCCAAAAATTACTGACACCTGATTGAGCTCAGAGCAGTCAGACTGGCACTGTCAACTTTTGCTCCTCAGCTCTGGGGTCAAGTGGTTCAAGTCCAGATGGACAATACCACGACCATGTACTACCTCAACAAACAGGGTGGCATGCACTCCATCTGCTTTGCAGAGAGGCGCTCCACATCTGGACCCTCATCAGCCGTTTGGAGGCAGATCTTCCAGCCATTGATGTGGTAGGAGTCTCAAACCATCTGGCAGATGCTCTTGGCCACTTAGGTGAGACATCCCACAAGTGGTCTCTCCATCCAGAGGTAGCTTACAGCCTGTTTTCCCACTGGGGCAAACTGATGGTGGACCTGTTTGCCTCCAGGGAAAACACCAAGCTGAGGCTGTTTAATGCCTGCCCCCCTCAGCAGGGCTCACTGCATGGGGATGCCTTCTCGAGGCCATGTACCTCAGGCCTCCTCTATGCCTTCCCTCCATTTCCCTTGATCCACAAGGTGTTACTCAAGGTGAGGAGGGACAAGGTGAAGGTGATCCTGGTAGCCCCAGACTGGCCACACCAGGTCTAGTATCCAGATCTCCTCAACCTCAGCTGCAGGCCCCTTGAGCAGCTTTTAGCATGCCCAGACCTCATCTCTCTCAATCAGGGGATGGTATACCATCTGGGCCTTCAATCCCTGCACCTCACAGCCTGGTACCTGAGTGGCTAGAGTTCCAGGCTTTGAATCTTTCCAAGGATGTCTTCCCCATGGTGGAGGCATCCAGAAAGAATTGACCAGGAAATGTTACACGATCAAATGGAAAAGGTTTTCCATTTGATGTCAGGGCAAGGGGGTCTGCAGTCATCGACCCTTAGGGTGCAGCTAGCAGCCATCTCCATTTACCAGGTGCAGGCTGCTCAGCTGACAATGGTGTAGGAGACAGTGGTCAGGCACTTTTTCAAAGGCCTGGATCGCATATGCCCTCCGGTGCATGAACCTCTACCTCCGTGGGATCTTCTGCTGGTACTGGCAAAGCTCATGGGCATGCCATTCATACCAATGCACAAGTGTGCCTTGTCACACTTGTCATGGAAGATGTCCTTCCTGGTGGGTATCATGTCTGCCAGAAGGACAGGGGAGCTCCAGGTGGACTCCCCTTATCTGGTCTTCCACAGGGACAAGATTGTCCTATGCCTCCATGTGAAATTCCTTCCGACGGTGGTGTCAGAGTTTCACCTTAACCAGGTGTTAACTCTGCTGGTTTATTACCCTAACTACACCTCGAAGGCCGAGTACAGGCTCCATACTTTGGACCTGAGATGAGCTCTCTCTTATTATAAGGAGAGGATGGTGGAAATTTGGGGAGAGGTTCGCCAGCTGTTTGTCACCTACACTGAAGCAGCCTCTAGCAGACCTGTAGCAAAATGGACTACATCTTGTAGAAGTCTGTGCTATGAGTTGGTGGTTAAGGAGCCTCCCAGAAGAATAAGAGCTCATACCCACCATACCACGGCATCAGTGGCTGCTTCCAGGGACATCCCTATCCAGGAAATCTACCAGCTGCTACCTGGAAGTCAGCAAACACCTTCATTACCACATCAATCTTCAGTCACACTGGGATGCTGGTTTTGGGGTCTCAGTTCTCCAATCTCTGTTCCCTAAGTAGGGGATATGCATCTTGCCTCCCTCCTCCCAGAGAACTGTTAGGAGTCTGCCAAAGATTGTGGATGAACATATCCATGATCCTAGAAAAACGGGTTACTCACCTGTAACAGTAGTTCTAGGAGTGGTATAAGTTGTCCATCCACATGGAACCACCCAACCTCCCTGCTGCAGGGACGCACAACACCTAACTTCCAGCGGGCTAAGACCTGGTGTCATGGGGCAAAGCCGAGGGTTATACTACCCGGGTGGGTGGAAGGAGCCAGCTTGAAGACTTCCAGCAAGATCTAAAGTGGAAGGGGACATGCCAAAGAGTGTGGATGAACAACATATACCACTCCTAGAAAGTACTGTTACTGTTATGTTAGATTTTACTGTAACAGGAGATCTTCCTGGAATGTCTCTTTCAGTAGGTCATTACTTCTGGGAGTTCCCAGCAGGTGGTGCTATCAGGGAAAGGGAACATTGTTCAACCAGGAGTAGCACACTAAGCCAAAGCTTGTTTCCAGATGCGACCTGGGAGCACAAGAAAGTTAAGTGACTTGCTCAGGATCACACAGTATGCACCTAGGTGGCTGTGAGATTCAAACCCAGATCTGCAGCTCAGAGTCTTAACCCACTGCACTATACTGCCTTCAAAGGCAAACTGCCTCATATTACACAGCAGCTTCTTCCAGCAGTCTCCACACCAGGGACCACCCACACAACTTCACTTCCTAGGCTGTGCCTATAAAAGTGTGGGTGGTTCCTGTTAGTCTCTGTTCCCTGCCGGTTTCAGTTTGTAATGGTGAGGATTCAAGGGGAAGCGAGGTACCATCGCATCTCAACCCTACTTGTGTTTTTCCAGTTACAAATGGCAGGGGGACGGAGAGTGGGAAGCTTCCTACCACAAGAGACATTTCTGGAAAATCTACTGTTACGGTAAAAATCTTACGTAACCATACTATCTTCTACGGAATGGTCTCTTGCCATAGGTCATTACTTCTGGGAGATTCTCAAGCAGTTATATGCCAGTGGGGAGGCCAGTTATGGCATTGTGCCTTATAGAGTGGTGTGGGCAAATGACCGGTAGCCGTCTAAAGGCAGTATCCCAGTTATATTGCCTGGTAAAGGTTTGGACAGTGTACCAGGTAACTGCATTATAATATCGGTAATAAAATCATTGGTGAAACAAGCCAAATTGACTGGCAATAGTCATCTCCTGAAGAGTTAGTCTGAGCAAGACCCAATTAGGATATATCGTAGTAAGTAATGTGACGGATTCATCCTTATAATAGAGTGACCGGTTGGTCCTAGTGGCTAGTAGCCCAGGATATGAAAGTTGAAAATTCAGATCCTATTGTGAAAAAAGGTCTAAGAGGTCATAAGTACAATATGTCCTTGAGGAATATTCTGGTTATCCAGTTTCTGATATATACATGATAGAAATGAACAATCAGCTGAGGTTTTCAGCGAATAAGCAGTTGAAATTGTATAGGGCTTTTGCAGTTAGATAGTAATATGAGCCCAGGGTTGAAAAGGAAACCCAAATGATGTGTGTCCATTTAGGAGCGCTACTTCATAGCATATCAAGGACGCATCAAAAGAATGTCTGTTAAGTTGTTACAACTGATGTTACTGTATCCATTTAGGAATGAATATGCTACTTAGTAACTATCAGATAGACAGCAAAGATATATCTGTAACAAAGTTATAAAGGATGGCTACTTGGTAGCCATTAGAGAGGCAGCAAGAAAAGTCTGCTATGTAGTCATAAATGATGCAGATGTACCCAGTTTGGGGTTAAAAGTTATTAAAATGAGCAAGGAAAATGTTTCCGCTAATTTGTCCAGTAGCAGTAATCTCATTTGTAAGAGAGTCCTCAAGCGGTACACTTGGGAACGTAGACTTTTCCGGTTGTTATAGCCTGTAATTCTAGATTTGTTGAGGCCATGTATGGGCTCGTTCTCTCATAGGTTTAGTGACCTTTACTGATATAGGATCAATAGAGAGAGTTCTGTCCAGGGTCAGGACGTGGCATTAATGAGTGCTTCATGGTCACATTTCAGGTATTGCACATTAAAAATTAATATGGTGATCCTCCTAGTCAGTCTGTTGGGCAAACAGATATTTGAGTAAAGGTCATGAATGGCATGTAGGCAGAAGCCGCATGGCAATATTCAAGGCAAGAGATTTAAAATGGAATTGTGCAGTGGGGTTCATCCACGTGCCATATGAATACATTGGGATTTTAGTCTTTCCATTTTGAAAGTTGCATCTGTTCACCTCAAAAGGGTACTGACAGGATAGAGCTCCTGTGGTGGATACCCGTCATGATTTGATAGTAGAACATTATTTTTTAGAACATATGATTACAGGGGCTATGGGGTGCAGAGAACAGTTTGAATTAAAGTGGAGAGCCTGGGTCCTTTTCCAATCAGCAAGGGACCCTGCATTTGTTCCATGATGGAGTCCAAACATTTAGATGCTAGGAGATGGAAAAGATACCATAGGAGGGGACCCCAGCATGGCAACAGTCTGTATGGCCGAAGGGGGTGCCCAATCCCCCATCAGCTCCAATGTTTCTCCCCCCCAGAAAACTGGGTGCCATGCTGGGAGCCCACCCAAGCATGGCAACAGTCTGTATGGTCGACAGGGGTGCCCAATCACCCATCAGCTCCACAGGCCCCCACAAACAGCCTTCCAGCTGCCATGCTGGGAGCCCACCCCAGCGTGGCACAAGTCCCGTGTTGTCCAAGGAAAAAAAACCTGCAAGAAAACAACCTTCCCTCGCTGACTGTCCTGACCCCCGCTCCCCCCGGCCACCCTCTGCGCATCCACCTCCCCCCCATACTTACCTCCGGAGCTCAGCACGATGATCTTCGGTGGACTGGGAACACATCTGCACTCTTCAAAGCCAACCACGAACTGAGGAAATGCTGGTAAGCTGTATAATGTAATAAATAGGGTTTTTTTTTCAACTTTGAAACATATCTCAGGCATTTTGGGGAATTTTTTCACCAAATTTTCAACATGGGTTTTTTGGGACCCCACCTCATGAATTCTGTCACTGTCATTTTGTTAATCAGCCCTGAAAGGTGATTTTGTGGTCACTGTGCGGAACCACCTTCCAGGACAGATTTACAAAATGACAGTGTCACAGTTCAGGAAATAGGCCCCCAAAAACCCTATGTTGAAAATTCCCAAAAATGACTGAGCATGCGTTGCGCTGCTCCTATGCACGCTCGTAAGTTCACGAATTGTCACTATTTTCACTCCAGATTTTCAACACTGCTATTTTACCACACCTCCTTATGAGCAGTACAGCTGTCATTTTTCACATCTCACCTAAAATGTGTTTCCATGCATGTAGAGCACAATGGCGCAGTCTATGTGCGAAATCAATGTTCGGGACAGATTAAGAAAATCACAGTGACACTGTTCATGAGCAGAGGTGTTACAATGGCTATGTTAAAAATTTGGTGAAAAAAGTCCATAAAATGACTGTCACGAGTGACCATTGTGCAGTTTCTACACACCCTCGTAAGTTCATGGATTTCTAGTATTTTCAGTCCGGATTTTCACCACTGGCATTTTTCTACACTTCCTAATGAACAGTACAGTTGTCATTTTTCACACCATGGCTGAAATGTGTTTTCACACTTCCAGCGCAGAAATGTGTGGTCGCTGTGGGAAATCACTGTTTGGGACAGATTAAGAAAATTACAGTGACATTGTTCATGAGCGGAGGTTCCAAAATGCCTGTGTTGACAATTTGCTTTAAAAAAAAATTCCCAAACTAATTGCATTATGGGTGTGCGTTGCACAGTTTCTATGCACGCTCGTGACCACCAGTTATTTTCACTGCAGATTTTCAACATTGCCATTTTTTGCACCTCCCCATGAACAGTACAGCTGTCATTTTTCACATCCTGTTCTAAATGTGTTTTCGCATTAGTGGTGCCAAATGACGTAGTCGCAGTGCAAAATCAGCTTTCCGCTAACAAACTGATATTGCCACTGTTCATGAGGTGGGGGTCACCAAAAATCCATGTTTAAAATTTGGAGTGAAAATACCAGTGAACGCCTGGGATGTTAGGGTTTCCAACCATAACGCCCCATCCTGTAGAGACGGACAGGCATGAAGGGCGTGACTTGGGATTGTCTCCAATAATACTCCTGCCATTCCACCCCCACCCTGCAGCCAGTGACAGGCATCGAGGTGTGCCTTGGACTATTTGGCCCCAAAGTTCACCCCATTCTCCTATACAGCACCCATCTCACTGTATTTCTTATGAAATGGGGTGAGCATAAGGCCCAAAGACTCCAAGGCACACTGTGATACTTGTCGGTATCTGCAGGGTAGGGTGTGGAGAAATGGCATGGCCGTTATGCTTGATGACCCAAAGGCACACCCCAATGCCTCTCACTCTCTGCAGGGCGGTGGTGGGGTTGGCTTCAGTTCAAAGCTTCACTGCCATTCCTATTATGCATCTCTCTAACTCCTACACTACCAATGCCAATGACAGCAAGCAAACATTCTGCATTGACAAATGCTTGTTAGCACTGGTTTTCTACAATGCATGTCTACTGCAGTTCAGTGACTGACGCAGACTGTACTAGTCTCGTCTACTGCAGGACTGTGTGACATCAGGAGTCTCAAGTTCTTTCAGCAGAGTGGGTAGGAAACATTTTAGAGTACCATTGATATTGCAAGCAAGGAATCAGCACAGATGACACATGTAAACTAAATTAATAGTCTATTCTGTGGCACAAGAATGTTACAAATCATCGATTTCTGTAGTGCAATAATACTTAAGTTTTCCCATGAAATGAACATCACATGCCATATCAAATATGAACAGCAGTACATTGTAAAATATAAAGTGCACTTCTGGTGGCTACTGTCAGTACTACACCATACATTAATTGAGAAATCATGAATGGTTACCTGATGTTTAATTGTCCAATAAAATGCAATCCTTTTTCGTCCCCATGTTACAAGCTGTATTTATTTATTTATTAGATCATCGGTTTACAGACCTTTGAGTCATTTACAAAGGCACCTCGTCAAGAGAGCAATACATCACAGCAAACAAAACAGTACAGTAAATAACGCTTATATTGAAAAAGCAACTAGTGTTACAGGCATTCACTGGTGGTACACACTTGGTAATAGGTAGATCACAGTATTCATAATATAGGTACATGAGTACCATGTCAGGTAGCAACCAGAGATATTTTATTACAGCGTCAACTCATCAGGATGGCCACATGTTAGACCTGGTGTTCTCACTGGGGCTTGAGATCCGTGATCTCAGGATTGATCAAGTACATTGGTCCGATCACTGCACGGTTCAGTTCATGCTTGGGGCTCCCGCCATAAGCCCTTCCCCTGCTGAGATGATTAGCTGTCACCCTTTGAGGGGTTTGACCCCTGAGGGCTTTTTGGCAGCAGCTAAATTGCCTAGTGTGGGTGCTGCATGCATTGGAGGTGTTGATGTCAGGGTTGATACCTATAATAGGGTGCTATCTGACACCATCAACTCCCTCGCACCTGTCCTGAGGTCCCCGTGGTTTGACTGGGAGCTCAGGGAGATAAAGAAGATGGGTCAGAGATTAGAGCACTGCTGGATGAGATCCTGCCTGGAGGTGGACAAACTGGTCCTGCGTGCGTACTATAGTGCGTACCAGGAGGCAATCAACCGTAAGAAGGCAGTGTTCCTGTCTAGGGAGATTGCTGCCTGGAAAAACTGACCAGCTTTACTCTTCCAGACTGCGGGCAGGCTTCTTCATCCTGCCTGTCTGCAGCCTGGGAGGGTTTTTTTCTAATATAGACTGTGAGAGTTTGCTTGTTTTTTTTTTTTTGACAGGGTGTCCTCGATCCAACGGGTGGCTTCTTCAGCTAGTAATACTATAGCTGACAGTGGTCGCCTGATGTGTTCTGAGAGCACTCCGCCTAGTTGGGGAGAGTTTAGACCAGTGGAGGCTAGTGAGGTTATCGAGGTGGCAGCCAACATGAAGCATACCTTTTGTGAACTAGACCTGGTGCCAACGCATTTTTTAATGAGATGCGTTGACTCTGTTGGCCCGGTGTTTGCCTTGATTGTATGGTGTTCCCTTTCTGAGGGGGTCTTTCTGGATGCCTTGAAGGAGGCTCTGGTGAGACCCCTCTTAAAAAAATCATCTTTGGACCCAGAGATCAAGGCGAATTACTGTCCTATATCCAACCTTCCATTTTTGGGGAAGGTGGTGGGAAAGGTGGTAGCACTTCAGTTGGAAAAGCATCTCGTGAATCACAAGTTGTATGAACCTTTCCAGTTGGCATTTCAGGCTAGACATAGCACAGAAACTGCACTTGTTCAGTTGCAGAATGATCTTCTCAGGGCAAGAGATTGGGGGGACAAGACAATTCTTGTTCTCCTTGATCTCTCTCTTCAGCATTTGACACTGTGGACCATTGTGTGTGGCTTGTCTGCCTTAGAGAGTTATGTGGACTCACCGGAACTGTCATCAACTGGTTTGAGTCCTTTCTTACCAATAGAAGGCAACGGGTCATGATGGGGAATTCTTCATCTTCACTCAGTCTCCTATTTTGTGGAGTCCCTCAAGGATTGGTACTAGCCCCAATGTTGTTCGCAGTGTACATGCTGGCCCTGGGAGGGATCATTAGGAAGTATGGTTTGATCTTTCATTGCTATGCCAATGATACTGAGCTATATTTTTCCTTTGCCCCAGGAACATCCAATGCAGTGGATGTGCTTAACATCTGTCTGGCCAAGATTAACGACTGGATGGCCTCCAGCTGGTTGCAACTGAACCCTGACAAGACGGAGGTATTGGTAGTGGAGTCGAACAGAGTTCGTGATAGGATGGCCTCTGACTCAGAAACTGGGCTTGTCCTTGGAGCTGTGTCATTGAAGGCCTCCTCTTGGGTACAAAATCTTGGAGTGATTCTGGACAGGAACTTAACCATGGAGGCTCAGATATCCTCCATGGTTCGTACCTGTTTTTTTCCATCTCAGAAACATTGCCAGAATTCAGCCCCTTGTTCTGCCTCTGGACCTCCCTGTCTTGATACATGCCTTAGTCACATCTAGGCTTGATTATTGTAACACGCTCTATCACGTGGTCACATGAGGTTCTCTCTGCAGACTGTAGCTGGTGCAAAATGCAGTTGTTGACTGGGCAGCAAAAGTTTTGCCATATTACACCGGTTTTATGCGAATTGCACTGGCTGCCAGTCAGGTGGAGAGTCCTCTTTAAGGTGGGTCTTCTCACCTATAAGACCCTACACAGGCAGGGCCCTGGTTACCTGTCAGACCTTCTGTTACCTGCCCTCCCTACCCGCCCTCTTCAATCTTCTAGTGGTGACTTCCTGACCATTCCCAGAACGAGGCTAAAATCAGCCGGCGATAGAGCCTTTAGTGTTGTGGCTCCCGTTCTGTGGAATTCTTTGCCAGCTCAGGTCAGAGAAGCCCCCACAGTGGATATTTTTAAGGCCCGCTTGAAGACATTTCTTTTCTCCCAAGCCTTTGATATTTACATTAGTATATACAGGAAAGGTTGTGATTTTATTGGACTTATTTATTCTTATTTTGTATCAATTTTGTGTTATTTCAACTTTGTGCTTTTAAAATTTGTACGGCGCCCAGAGCATCTGGGATTGGCTGCCTTTTAAATAAATTTTGCCTTGCCTTGCCAGATGTTGCATGAGACCCCAGGTATATACAGCAAAAGTAGACAGAGCAGACCCAGCCTAGGGGTGAAGGTAAGGGGCAGGTGGGGGATTATGTGCAGTTGCAGCAGTGAGTGCTTGTCAGATGGCTTCTGAGGGAGACCTTGAAAGGACCAAACTTAGTGAAGTCAGCTATATTGGCTGGGAGGGAATTGAACCAGGAGGGAGCCTGATAGCAAAAGGATCTCTGGGGACAATAAAGGAGGTTTTGACAGTGCTGCAGGGAAGTGGTGACCCCAGTGGTGGAGAGCCCTAGCAGGGTCTTTTTTACAAGAACGCAGGTTTGGAAGCAGAGTCTTTCTTCAAGGTTGAGCAAGTTGGTGGTGGAGTACAGCATGTATGGGTGTGCCTAGGGGCTCTCAGCATTAGTCTGCAGGCCTTGTTTATAGAGAGCTGGATTCTTGCAAGTGCAGTGTTGTCGGCTGCAGCATAGCTGGACAGCCCATAGTCGATTAGCGACAGGACAGAGGAGGTGATTGCCAATCTAAGGGCCTCTTGTGGTAGGCAGTCCCCATGGTGTTATAACAGTCCAATCCTGGCATTGGTGGCAGCAGAAAGGGCTTTGCTATGGGAATGGAAGGAGAGTGCCGAATCAAAGATAATGCCCAGATACTTGAAGGAGGAAACCTGCTCAATGGAGTATAGTGTGCTAGGCAGTATCACGAAAGGGGCACCACTGGCTTTGATTTGGTGATGCAAGAAGAGCATAGTTTTGGTCTCTTTTAGGTTCAGAACTAGCCTTCATGATGTGAACCAATGCTCAGCTCTATCAAAAGCTTGTTGGGGAGGATGGAGCTAGCAGCAGCTTTTTTCTGGAGCTCCCTATCGCTGAATAATAAGTCTATAAAAGTTATAATTTTCTGAGCCTAGAACTATTAACAGCCATAAAATATTAGTAAAAGAGAAACCTCTGCAGCGGGTTCATGAACCTTGAAGCTTATAATGGGGCATACAAAAACAAATAAGCAGGATTTCTTTCTACCACAAACCTCATCTACTAAACTGCCTGAGGAACCACCATGCCTAATGTAAGCCTCGAGCTCTGATGTGAATGGGGCCACATTGATGACTCTTCAAACAGCGGTGCAAGTGCTTACTAAAACGGTACAACAGAGGGACCAGAAGTTGGATAATTTCACTGAAAAATTCATGACCATGGAGCATAGAATAGATGCACTGGGGAAAGCAACTAAACTGTCAGAAGCCATGGCAGGAAAGGCTCTGGCAGCCACGGCGACATCGCTTAAAGAACAGGCTGCACTTAGAAGCCACGTGGAGCAACTGGAAAACTCAATACGGGCCGCCAATATTTGTGTTCTTGGTTTGCCCGAGGAAGCTGAAGGAGAGTCCTTACTACACTGTCTACAATCCTGGATCGAGGGTCTAACTGAGCTAACAGAATTTAAAATTACCAAGGCTTACCGAGTTAATCCTAGACGACCCTCTGGTGGACTGGCAAATTTATGCACGGTTCTTTTTACACTGCGCTCCCCAGGCAAGAGAGACCTATTGTTGGGGGCCCAGAGAAATAAAGCTCCAATTTATGTAGATAAGGCCCGTATATTATTTTTCCCTGATATCTCATATGCTACACGGATGAGGAGGAAGGCCTTCGATGGAGTAAAGCAGCGCCTTCGAGAGATGTACATTTCTTATTCACTCGCTTTCCCTGCTCGTCTATGCTTTACAATAAATCGACGACAATATCGGTTTACTGATCCAAAAGAAGCTGAGGCCTGTATTGAAAATATAATTTCTAAGAGACAACGGGAAGATCAGCTAACAGATGAAGAGGAATCTGAAGGGGACTAAATCATTTGCAGAGACCTTGAGCTTTGAAAATAAAATAAATACCATGTGTTAAATCATGGCAGAGACACTGAGCTTTGAAAATAAAATAAGTACCATGTGTTAAATCATGGCAGAGACACTGAGCTTTGAAAATAAAATAAGTACCATGTGCTTTCTATAAAGTTTTCCACTCCAGCCATGGACCAGTATTATGAAATGGGCATCATAAAATAGGAGGTATGATTGGCTGCTAGGGATGTGATATTCAGTCTGATGCACAGGAAAAAGGTCCAACACTGGGCAGTGGGCATTGATATAGGTGATGCTACCCACTCAGAACCTTAATAAAAAAAAAGCAGCCATCTTGTTTGTGCCATAAGTGGTGCCAGCCGAACTGTAACAAATAAAATAAATACTTCTGACCTCCTGTTCAGATTGCCCCAGTGTCCTCCTGTTCAGATTGCCCCAGTGTTTTAATATAGCATGAAATGAACTGCATACACGCTCGTTCCTCGGGGGGGGGGGAATGGAACAGAACAGCCGCAATCTGTACACCAGCCTGCCTGCTCCTCTCAATTCTCTTCAAGCCAGCCCACTCGCTGTTGAAATTCTCATTTTTATTTGTAAAATACAGCCGCGATGTCTCTCTCAACCTGCCTGCTCGTCCATCTCTTTTTTTTTAAATGGAACCACGATCTCGCTACCCGCCCGCTCACTCTATCTCTGTACCTGCCCTCCTGCTCACTCTGTGTGTCTCTCTCTCTACCAGCCCACCTGATCTTGAAGTTTGAACTTTTAATTATGAAAAAAACAAACCAGATGCATTTTACTCTTTTTTCTCTTACTTGTCTCCACACAACATGTGGGGGGTGTGAATACTGCCATGACAACCAGACCTAAAGTACAGAAGCCTTTCTAGGACAAAAGTCCTTAAGTGCAAAAAAAAACCCACAGGACACTTAGGCGGAGGAACTATTTTATTAAAAATGACACAAACATACATGTTTTTTCCTACTTTAAATTGAAATTTAACCTACCAAATACAATTGCATTAAGATACCATTTCATAAGCACAATAAGCCACTCCAGGGTGTGCGTTAGACACTTTAACACATGGCTAGGAGGCTGGACGCACTCGGCCGGTGGCCTTGTGCCTCACTACGCCTCCTAGCCGTGTGTTAAAGTGTCTAACGCACACCCTGTCATGACTTATTGCTTACTTATTAAATGCATGGACTTGATAAATGTTGGACAGTACTTTCTAAAATCTTTTAAAATTTGCATGGTTTGAACCTTTAAGGTTTACTTTTTTTTGGATTTAGTAACATGGCTGCTTAGTTTATGTGTTTTATTAGCACGGTATAGTTCTGTGTTCAGTACATGAAGGGGTGCTTTATGCCTCTATTTCGTTATAATTAGTAGAGCAGCTGTGCTTGGGAGCCCGTGTAATTTGTTTAACTGCAATTAGACGCTTGTTCAGCACTTACTCTGTACACGAGTTGGTTTTAGTGCAGGGGAATTGTTTTCTAATTAAGCATCAGGTTTATACCAAGAGTACTTTTCGACTGGCTATAAATACGAGGGCATGATCCCAGCCAGCTGCAAGCAGCACCAACATTTTCTTAGATATGCAAGGGGACGCTCCAGAATGGAGACTTTTCTCTATTTGAAAGATGTTAAAATTACCATTAGACCTTTGGTCGGTTAAATATGATGTTTTAAATTACTAAAAACCAATTGGGACATTGGCTGCATGTATAGCTCCTGGATCTTTTTTCCTATGGATCTTGAATATACCATTGATGATGTAGCTCCCTAATGATGTACCAGTCGAACAGATAGTCTCTATCCTATGTAATGTACTATCGCTATGGATACCTATATACCTGTTCAGGAAATGAGTATTATGTATACTTATATACTAAAATACTATAAATAAAAAAGTTAAAAAAAGAGCTTGTTGGAGGGTGGCCTGGAGTGTGTTGGGGTCAGCGGCGAAGAGCACAGCGTCATCCGCGTAGAGGAGGATCCTACTTGGGCAGGCCAAGGGGAGGGAGCTGAGGTAGAGACTGAAGAGGAGAGGGCCTAAAATGGAGCCCTGGGGAACCCCAGAGTGGACAGGTCATGTGTCAGATAGGGTGCTACTGATTTTAACACACTGAGTTCTGGCAGAGAGGTAGCTGGGGAACCATGCAAGGGGGCTGGGAGAGTCAAGCAGGAGAGGATGGCAAACCATGTCAAAGGC
This sequence comes from Neoceratodus forsteri, assembly GCA_016271365.2. Lineage (NCBI taxonomy): Eukaryota > Metazoa > Chordata > Ceratodontiformes > Ceratodontidae > Neoceratodus > Neoceratodus forsteri. The sequence continues at coordinate 219,860,275 of JADMNL010000029.1, forward strand.
CTTGGAGAGGTCAATGAACATGGCACAGGCAGGACTTCTGGCATCAAGAGTAGAGTGCAGAAAGTTGGAGAATACAAGTAGCACAGTTGTGGTGCTGTGACCTGCATGAAAGCCATGCTGTTCAGGGCACAGGATATTGTGCATGACCAGGTATTTGGCAAGCTGGTTGGCAACTACTTTTTCAAGGGCTTTAGAGAGTGGGGGGGAGGATGGAGATAGGGGTCACTCGATCACCACTCTTTAGGATGGGAGTGATGATGGTGGTTTTCCATGTGCTGGAGAACTGCCCCAGACACAGACAGCAGTTGAGCAGCTCGGTAAGTGGGACCAGGATAGCATCCAACGTCAGATGAAGTAGCCTAGTGTCCAGTAGGTCTGTGCTGGGATTGTTACTATTAACGGCTTTTTGCAGAAGAGGTCTAGCTTCCAATGGGGAGATGGTACGTAGATAGAAAGGAGGTCTCTGTAGAGTGGGCAGGGGCACTACTAGGATGGGGTCAAAGAAGTTACTGGGCAGGACTGAAATCAGGTCTGAGAAAGTGTGGTTTAGGTAGTCTGTAATGCCAAGGGGGGTCAGAGCAGACAGCTCCATTAAAAGAGAGTTGAGAGGGGGGGTGTAGAGTGGGATTTCCCATTCAGCTCCTTTACATTATCCTAAAAGTAAAAGTTTCTAGCAGACCCCCAGGAGGAGACAAGAGCGGACTGGTAGTACTGGGCTTTGGCCTGTCGAATAGCCCAAATACACTTATTGTGCTCAGTGTTGTACGCTTGCCTATCAGCTGGCTTGCCAGATTCCACAGCAATGTGCCATAGGTTGTCTCTTTTTTTAAGTTTGTGAAGGGAGGGAGGAGGTAACCCAGAGCATGTTTTGCTTTTTGGTGCGATTTCTAGCAAAGGGGGGCATAGAGGTCACAGGCAGTGTTAAAAGTGCGAGTGAAAAAATTCAATGCCTCATCTATGGACGGTGCAAGACTGATTGGGGACCAATCCAGTTGTGAGAGGTACAGTTTAAGGCGATGCAGGCTGCCTGGGAGTAGGCAACATCACTTGGTGGTTTGTGGTGCAGGTTTGCTGTTGGCAGTGGTCACTAAGTGAGTTGGGAAGTACACTGATATCGAGCACCCTCTGAGGGCGGTTAGTAATGGTGATATCCAGGAGGGTGCCGGAGTCAGTAGAGGGGTTGAATCTAGTTGGGGTGGTGACAAGCTGGGACATGTCAAGGGCAGCAAAGATATCTCTGGTTTGGGAGGCCATGGTAGAGAGCCAGTTGATATTCAGGTCACGAGAAAGTAGTTAGCAAGCACCTGAATGGCGAAGTCTTGCTTTCTTGGGGGAATATAGGCAACGGTGAGAAAGAGTGGGCCCTTGCCAGGGTTGTGGGAGATTTTTAGTGTAAGGGCTTGCACGGTGGAAGTACATGTCCAAGGAGGGAGTCATGCATATAGACAGCACAACCACCTCCACGCTTACCCACCCGATCTTCCCTGAAAAGGGTGTAACTAGGGATGAAGACAATGGAGTCAGGAGTGGATTTGGATAACCAGGTTTCAACGAGTGCAACAATGTCCGGTTGGTGCTGAGTAACCCAGCATTGGAATGCAGCAGCCTTCTTTTTGCATGATCACATGACTAATTTTACCCAATTAAGTTTCTTTGATTTTTAGACCTGTTTTTAAACCACACACATTGCAGCAGCCCATCACCCCAAAACAAAAAGCACACTTTCCCGTATATCAAACAGAATAGTACCCGTGGAGGAGACCTCCTCCATCCCCAATGAATTACTAAATCAGTTTCTCAAGTACATGTAACAGCACAGTACCAGAGTGGAGACCTCCTCCGTCTCTGTACAATGAAGCTCCCCCACTCCTGGAAATAAATCCAGAATCAACAGTATAATACCAGAGGGGAGATCTGGTTCATTCCTTTAAAGTGCAAACCCCCCCCCAACTAAAGGGACACCATCCCAGTATAAGTAACAGCACAGTACAGTACCAGTGGGGGGACTTACTCCATTTCAGCATAATGCAGCCCAATCTCCATGAACTAATGCTGAACTCTCCTGTACCTGAAACAGCACAATACCAGTAGAAAGACTGCCTCCATCCCTGCACAGTGTAGCCCACCATCTCTGAATGAAAGACGGACTCACCAGTACCTGAAATAGCACAATACTGGGGTAGATTGCCTCCATCACTACACAATGCAGCCCACCCTCCCACTACTTGAAACAGCACAGTAGAAAAGAGGAGCCTCCCTCCTTCTCTGCACAATGCAACCCACCCACCCTGAACTAAAGGTGGACTTCTACAGTACCTGAAACAGCACAGACTCAGTGGGGAGACTGCATCCATCTCTGCACAATTCCCTGAACTAAAGACTGACTCTCCAGTACCCGGGGGAGAGTGCCTCCATAGAAACATAGAGGTTGATGGCAGATAAGGACCGCAAGGCCCATCCAGTCTGCCCATTTCTTTTTCTACCTTATAAATGTGCCATCGGCCTTTGCTCTGTCAGTGACCTATCTATTCATACTCATCTGTATTGCTCTCTTATGCCTAGCTCATTCCATGCATTCACCACTCTTTCTGTGAAAAAGAATTTCCTCACATTCCCCCTTGATCGGCCTCCTTCTAATCTCATGCTGTATCCTCTTGTCCTGCTATTTTTTTTATATCTAAACATGTTATAATCTTTCACCTTGTTAATGCCCTTATGGTGTTTGAATGTTTCAATCATACCACCTCTCTCCCTCCTTTGCTCAAGGGTATACATATTGAGCTCCATTAATCTGTCCTCATGTGTCTTCTGATGCAGTCCCTGCACCATTTTGGTTAATGTCCTTGTGAAGCTGTGGCCTCCAGTACTGCACGCATTACTCCAGATGGGGCCTAACCAGTGTTTTGTAAAGAGGGATTATTACCTCCCTCTTATGACTTGTGATACCCCTACTAATACACCTTAACATCTCCTTAGCCTTACCTACTGCTTTAGAGGTCAGGTCATCGGTGATGATGATGCCCAAGTCTCTTTCTTCCTTTGTGACTGCCAGCAACTCCCCTCCCAGGCTATAGGTGGCTTCAGGATTTCTCTTCCCTATGTGCATGATCTTGCACTTCTTTGCGTTAAATCCCAGTTGCCATTCTTCTGATCATTTTGCTAGTTTATTCAGATCTCTTCTCATTCTGCCCACCCCATCCGGATCATCTACTCTGTTGCAGATCTTGGTGTCATCTGCAAACAGACAAGCCTTACCCTCTAGTCCATCTGCAATGTCACTAATGAAGATATTGAAGAGGACTGGCCCCAGGACTGATCCCTGAGGTACCCCACTTGTGACTTGCATCTCTTCTGACTGTATACCATTTACCACCACTCTCTTTTCTGCCTGTGAACCAGTTTGCCACCCAGTTGACCAACTTCTGACCCACCCCGAGCCTACCCAGCTTATTTATCAATCTTCTATGTGGAACAGTGTCAAAAGCTTTGCTGAAGTCAAGGTAGGTGACATCAACTGCTCCCCCTTGGTCCACCACTCTAGTTACCCAGTCAAAGAAATCTATGAGATTAGTTTGACAGGACCTTCCTTTTGTAAACCCATGCTGTCTTGGATCCTGTGCTCCTATGGATTCCAGGTATTGCACTATCCTTTTCTTAAGGAGTGTCTCCATAATCTTGCCCACTACTGAGGTAAGACTGACTGGTCTGTAGTTCCCTGCCTCCTCCCTGCTACCACTCTTGTGGAGCAGGATCACACGAGCCCTTCTCCAGTCTTCTGGGACCTCTCCTGTGCTCAGAGACTCACTAAACAGTTCTGCTAATGGCTCTGCTAGTTCCACCCTTAGCTCCTTAAGTACCCTGGGATGTATGCCATCAGGTCCCACTGCCTTGTCCACCCTGAGCTTAGTGAGCTCTTATAGGACCCTTTCTTTTGTGAAGGGAGTAGTGCTCACCTCCCTCCCTCATGTGTCCATGGTGCTGAGCTGTGGGCACTGCCCTACCTTCTCTTCAGTAAATACTAAGCAAAAGTATCTATTTAGGATAGATGCTTTTACAGGTTCCTCCTCCTCACATGCCCCCTTTTCTCCTTTGAGCTTAGCAATACCCCCTCTGGACTTTCTCCTTTCACTAATGTATCTATAGAAAGTCTTGTCACCTTTTTTCACTGTTCATGCTAGTGTTTCCTCCGTTTGGGACTTTGCCTTCCCTGCTTCCCTTAGGGCAGTTTGGTATGTCTGCCTATCTTCATTTTGCTGTGTTCCCTTATATCTTACATCTCTTCATAGTGCAGCCCACCCTCCCTGTACTAAAAGCAGACTCTCCAATACCTGAAGGAAGTGCAGTACCAGTGGGGAGACAGCCTCCATCTCTGCACAGTGCAGCCCCCCTCCCTCCCTGAACTGATGGGGAACTCTCCAGTATATGTAGCAGCACCAGTAAAAGAAGGGACATGTACTCCTCCTCCTCACCAAAATGCTGCAACCCATCCTCTCTGAACTAACAGTGGACTCTCCAGTACGGGTACCAGTGGGGAGAAGACCTCCGTCCATGTACATTACAGCCCACCCTCCGTGAATTAAGAGAATTCACCTATACCTGGAAAAGCAGAGTACCAACGTGGAGACTGCCTCTGCTTATGCACAGTGAAGCCCCACTCCCTGAACTAAAGGCCATCTCCCCAGCACCTGAAACAGCACAGTACCAGTGGGAAGACAGTCTCCTCCTTTGCACAGTGCAGTCCATGCTCCCTTAACTAATGGCAGACTATCCAGTATCTAAAACAGCACAGTACCTGTGGGGAGAACACCTCATCTCTGTATAATGCTGCCCACCCTCCCTAAACTAAAGGTGGAATCTTCTCTACCTGAAACACTGTACCAGTGGGGAGACTACCTCCTCTTCACAGTGCAGCCCACACTCTCTGAACTGATGGCAGACTCCCCAGTATATGTACTAGCACTAGGAGCAGCAGGGAGATCTAGTCCTTCTCTACACAATGCAGCTCAGCCTCCCTGATCTAATGGTGGACCATAGGGTTACCACCTGTCCCTACTTTCACAGGACAGTCCTGATTTGGGCAGCTGTGTCCTGCGAAAAAAACATAAAAAATACTAAATGTCCTGACATTATAGTACAAAACAATATTGTCAGATTTTCCTCTAAATGTGGCAAAAACTATAGTACCTTAACTAAAATACCTTAAAATGATTACAAACACTAGGGAACATCTAAAAAAATGGCAACACTTAGTCTTAATTCTGATTATTTAGAGAAATAATCTGTTGTGTTGGTTGAGGTTACATATTGTCCTGTGAAAAATCATGTTTCTGTAAGAAATGTCCCACTTTGGGCTTCTTAAAAGGTGGTAACCCTAGTGGACCAGTACATGTAGCAGTACAGTACTAATGGGAAGAAGACCTCCATCTCTACATTACAGCCTACTCTCCCTAGTGGGAAATTGTTTAACCAGGAAAGGCACACTAAGTCAAAGCATGTTTCCAGGTGTGACCTGGGAGCGCAAGGAAGTTAAGTGACTTACTCAGGGTTACACAGTATGCAAGTGGGGGCTGTGGGATTCAAACCCAGGTCACCAGGTTTGCAGCACAGAGCCCCAAACCACTGTGCTATACTGCTTCCTAAATGAAAGGAAGGCTCTCCTGTACCTGATACATACAGTACAGTACCAGTGGGGAGAACACCTCCATCCCTGTACAGTACAGCCTACCCTCCCCAACAAAAGGAGGGCTCTCAAGCACCTGATGCAACACAGTACCAGTGGGGAGCCTGCCTCCACCTCTGCACAGTACAGACCACCCTATTTGAATGAAAGGCAGACTCACCAGCAACTGAAGAAGCACAGTACCAGTGGGGAGAGTGCCTCCATCTGTAGACAATGCAACCTATCCTCATGAAAATAAGGGTGGACTCCCCATTACCTGAAACATAACCACTGGGGAAACTGCCTCCATCTCTGTACAATGCAGCCTAGGTCACCCTCCCTGAACTAAACATGGACTCTCCAGAACCTGAAACTGCACAGTACCAGTGGGGAAACTGCCTCCTTCTCTGCATAATACACCCCAACTTTCCTGAACCAAACACAGACTCACCAGTATCTCAAACAGCACAGTACCAGTCACAAGAAGACCTCTGTCTCTGTTCATTACTGCCCACCCTCCCTGAGCTAAAGTTGGACTCTCCTGTATGGGAAAACAGCACAGTACAAGTGAGGAGACTGCTTCCATCTATGCACAATGCAACCCTCCCTCCCTGAATTAATGACAGACAACCCAGTACTTTCTGCATCTCCCATTCTTGTTGTAAGGGCTGCCATTGCTGGCTGGAAAGCTTTAAAGTCATCCGTTATGGCCAGGAGCTTATTTCTGATAAATGTGAATTCCTCCATGTATTTGTCACTTTTTGGTTGCATTGTTTGCGGTGATAGGTCTGGCAAGGAGTCCGGTTTGCTACATTTATGTGGCTGAACCCTCGCTGACACCAGAGTACTCTGTGTCAAGCTTTTGTTTCCTTCTTCCATCTTTGTCTAACACACATCCTGGAGTGTCTTATTGCGCTTACGAAATGGTTATCTAAAATACAGATGTATGTGATAACTAAAATGCATAATATTTAATAATCAAAAATTGACGTTTGTCCTAATTTTTCATAAAATAGTTCCTCCGCCTGTTTGCTTTTTTTGACTTGAGGACTTCTGAGCTGTTAAAACATCCTTACCTGTATTTCTGTAGTTGTCATGGCAACCCCCCCATTTAGCAGCAGTCATTCTTCATTTAGTTTGGACAAGAAATTCTGTTGTGTCTCTCTCTCTCTATACATACATATTTTTGTATGTTATGGTAATGGGTGGCGTGAGGGAGAACAAGCTGCTTTTGTTTAAAGCACACAGGAGAAAGCCGTTACGCGATGCGGAAGCCAAGTATGAAACTGGAAGAGTTCTGTAACTGATGCATTAAGCTGTCATCTTATGTACAGGTTATTTTGGTTTTCCTTCTCTTTTTCTGTTTATTTTTTGTGGTGCTAAGGGAGTGAAGTACGGAGTGCCCACTTGCTTATTTACTTACAGAGTGAGCGTGCGGGCGGGGGAGTTGCGAGAAAGCCGTTGAGCCCTACAGTGATTGGCACTTTTTTTAAATGATGCAAGTCTTGAATTTCATTTACAGATATGCTGACAGATTGAAAATACAGCCTGGTATTTCACTCACAGTTGGTGAAAACAAGATGGCAGATTTTCAATGCACCAACATTCTAACTGGCATCTTTACTAGAATCAGTGCCCACAGGGCAGCTGGTCCTTTTTCCTGTGCATACTGTAAGAAGGAATATCACACAGGTATGGACCAATCAGGATGCCTAAATTCTGATGCCCATTTCATAAGTACCATTAAAAACATGGTCTCATAAATACTGTTATCTGAAACACACAATCCACAGATGAACCATACCCATTGCTACTGCTGATTCACTTGGAACCAAAAATACAGAGCTGAGAATAATGGTGAAAGCTAAGATGACATATGAAGTAAAATAGATCAGTATAATATATGGTCTTTGGTTAATAACCACACCGTAAGTGGTTCAAGAGGATGCCGTGACATCATTGTAAATCTCAAGAGCATAGCTAAAGAGGTTTACAGTTGGCATGGCAACCTCATGTGTTCTCAAAGCAGTTAGTAATGCAACCACACACATTAGATTTCATAATGTATGGGCTAGCAATAAAAAGTGATCGCAGACTGATTCCTATGGGAAAACTGATTCATCAACAATGTTTGAGTCAGTCTTCTTAGCTTCACATTCTTCAAACAGAAAGATTGATTCAACAATGTTTATTGAGTTTATCTCATCTTAAAGAGCAGCTGCGCATTGCAATTTTCCCAGCCCCTCACAGACTTACAGGGTAGCTGACCTGCTCCAATGTTAAGGGGTATTAAAAAATACCATGCGCTTCAGTCCAGTAAAAAAGTAACAGGACTACTGATGTGTACTCCAGGAAAAACAGAGCTGCTTCCTGAACCATCTGACATGCCCCCAGGCAATCACTGGAACACACACACACACACACAGCCCTCATTTTCTGACATCACAAAAGGGGGCTGTGGGTATGTCAGCCGGTTCAGGAAGTGGCTCTGTATTTCCTGGGGAACACATTAGGGTTCTGTACCTTTTTTACTGGACTGAAGCGTAAGGTATTTTTTAATACCTCTCAACACTGGAGCAGGTCAGCTACCCTGTATGTTTGTGAGGGACTGAAAAAATGACAGTGCGCAGCTGACACCTTCAGGAGAGATTTAACTAAACACAATATTTAGAAGTTCAGCATATATTTCACATTAATTTATGTCCCCCTCTCCATTATTAATTACTAAGGTCATTTGCATGAAAACAAGATCTTTGCTCCTGAAGTGCTCATCTATGTCCACTGCCTTCTCCCTACCAGAGGTCATAATGCACTGCTTGTGATTGTGACAGTTACTCCCATAGCAACAGACTGGTGCCACAAATCACAATCAGGGTTCATTTTTGGGGTAGGGGATTGGAAATTGACCATATCATGTATTCATACAAATTTACTCATTATTAAATAATGGGGAAGAAAAATATACATAGAATATAAGCTGAACTGAACCTAATTATGTTTTTCCAAAGTTTTCACTGAGGTGTCAGTAGCTCTTTAGACATTATTAAACAGGAAGATTGATTCATCAGCAGTGTTTGAGCTTGTCTTATATTAAACATTCTGAAATCAAACAGGAAAATTGATTCATCAAGAGCGCATTAAGAAACGACGGGGCATGCATTAGAGAGTTCCAACACATGGCTAGAGGGCATGGTGAGGAATGAGGCGACGGGTTGAATCCCCTAGCCGTGCATTAGAACTATCCAACAGGCACATTCCTGTAGTGGCTTATTGCACTAACAAAATGGGCAGAGTTGCTCAAATCAAGAAACTTTCATTACTTAACCAGCCACGATTTTAGATGAAATTTCACTTGCCCCTATTCATTACAATGACATTAGTTCTGTTTTAGTTCTTGCCCAGGACAGGTGGCAATGGGAATTTGCATACCACTGAAAATAGAGCTGTATTCTAAATGGGGCCTCAGGTTAACAGCCAAATCTTTAGCCCATTTTATAACAATGTATATCAAGTTCCTCACCACGCTATCCATACAGCTTGGTGCAAATCAATTTAATACCAACACATTAAACATTTTTCACAAAACTGTGACCATTGTGAGTGTTTTGTTTTGTTATACCATTGATATGACATACTAAAGGTTAACAGAATAATGTCATATCGATTGCATAACAAGGTTGGAAGGAAACTGCTGGATTTTGCTTAGTAAGGGCCACCCATACATTCTCATTCTTATACAGCTAATGGGTTAAGCTAACTTTTCATTGAAGCTGCTGCCAAAATACTACTTCACAGTAGTGTGCATAGAAATAAAATGGTTAACTTCATTGTGGTCTTACTTTCTAGTGAGGATGTGTTAGACTACTACCATGACTCCCCCAAGACAGAGACAAAGACATTAATTTAACCGTTGATGACTCTATCGAGGTCCAGAAGGAGGCAGGTCACTGTAGTCCAACTGCTGTCCAGCCTCTCTCCACTCCAACTCTAATAAAATATGATATTAAATAAAACTGTTATGTTTGATATTGGTGTCTTTTTTTCAGATGTGTCACTTTCCATTTGATCAATTTATCATGAGTCCTAAACTCTAAAGTCACAATTAAATTGCTAACAATACACATTGAACACATTACAATGGGCAAGAAAATACTGGCTCCTTAGTAATGCACCTGGGTGCAGGGAACCCTGGGGAGAGGGGCCGAGTGTCACCAAGGAGGAAAGGGACTGAGGAGTTCTCTCTGATCATATCAAAGCAGTGCATAAAGTCAATATTGAAGACGGCAATCAAGAGAAAACATGTAACACTGGCTTCAGGGTGGGGGAACGAGTGGTGCATTGCATTTCGCTTACATAGAAGCATCAAAACCTTTAGACCTGGTCAACCACAACATGCAGCAGACAAAGCAACAATATTAATTGTATTTAAACAGTGCCCACAGGGGAAGGCTTTGATGTAGCAACACTGCTTTTCACCAATGCTCTGCTACCCCAACGTTCACAGGGGTGGGCCTGACTCCTGAGTGAGAGTTCCTTCCTCTACTTTAGGTAGACATATTACATCTAAAGAGAGATGCTGTACTGCAGAGTTATGAACATACAAAATTGCCAGCTTAAAAAGGCCCACAGGTCTATCAAGTCTGCCTGATTGTGCAGCTCTTACTTTCAAATCACTACCGCTGCCCCACCACCACCCAGACCTCTCTCTTCTTCTTTTCTGGAGTTATCAGGCTTAAGGAAAGATTGTGTGTACACACACACACACACACACACACGCTATATTTCTTTAAGCCTGATAACTGTGCAGGTACAGCATCTTGTTTTAGATGCAATATGTGGAAATATTTACAAATTGTTTAAAATATACACAGTGGCAATGCCACTATATTAAAATTGAATGGCTGCATTAATTAAATTATCACCTCCAAAAGTGGTTGATCATCCTACTATGAACAGGAAAAGTCTTTGGACTACACTGTGCAAAACCTCTCATTAAGTACAAGGAAATGTAAATCTGAGGCTTAGGCCATAAACAGATGATGTGTGGCAGTGTCTTGGGGGGCAACAAAAACTTTCATCAGTCACATCTGCATAGAATTATACAATGCAAAGCAATTCTAGGAAACTGATGGACCCCTAGAGACAGTGATGTTATTAGACAATAACATCACTGTATCTAGGGTAGGCATGGAGATGACCACAGAACATGAATGAAATCGCTCCCTCCCTCCCTGTTAAGCCACCACTGACCCAACACAGCTTCACACACTGCATGACTTCACACACTTCCTAAACTGTCAGGGCACCCCTCCTCACACAATGCTAGTCTCGTCCTTCACTCCTCCAGTGAAGCGCAACAGCATATGTAAAAACTCTAGAACACTAAATGCTAATTGAAGAAACTGCCATTGGGTGCGAGTGGCTTCATTGTCCCTGCCTGCAGCTCACGCTCATACATGTAGAACGGCAGTCCCCACTAGCCCCAATGAGCAGGGAAGTCCTCAGAGATTCACCTCTTCCCCAGACTCCCTCGGTCCTGCAATGAAGAGAGTAGCCTCATTTTGTGTAATTAAGGCAAAAAAATAAAACCTTTTTCTCCTGAGCACCACTATTTGCGGCTACAGGCTTTCATTACAGCACGTGCCCCACCCCCATCGTTTCAGCGAAAAGCCGCAGGCACTGGCTGTAAGTAAACTAAAAGAAAATTCCTTTTTTTCTGTCTCCTACAAGTAATCATCTGCAATACAACTCACTTCTGCAGGGTAATATCCTCTATTTCCACTGCACTGCTCCACACTGCGATCATGTAAGGGGATGCACACTCCACACACTGCCCATCCCCTGCAAAGTAACGGCCGTGGTATCCAAAATGAAAACACTAGTTTCTCCTGGCACACAATGGACCCAGCTGACATGGGGTGGAGGGCCAGACAGAAAGACAAAACTCAACTATGACCCAAAAATTCCATTGCTAAGATGGAGAAAGACAATATTAGTACAGTTACATAAGAGCTTACACAGGTCACAGCTCCACCTTCTGAACAAATACAAAAAGGAACTCTTTTTGTTAAATACGCATCCACGCAAGTTGTTTTAAAAGTGAATATTTTTTTTTATTATAATATAAACAAGCCATTGTATAATAGCAATAAGGCACTCCAGGGATGTGTGTTATTGTGTATTAATGTCATTCCTGGGGTAGCAGAAGCACTCGGCTTCTCCTCATGCTTCAGCCCACCCCAGAGTGATGTTATTACACAATAACACACACCCTATCGTGCCTTATTGCTTAAACATTAACCTAGAGAAATTCTACAATTGCTGCACTTGCTGCAGTTCAGAATGGTACTTTAAAGTGTAAGCTGTGTGAAACATTTGTGCCAAAAACATTCTGAAATGCAAGCACATGGTTCTTATCAAATGTAATTTGATGCAATTCTGCACGGCAGCTCAGATTATGATTCTATAACATGACATGTCAGCAGAACAGGACCTTCCTGGCACATCGTGTCTGCCCATCCCCCCTTTCCACTCAATCCCCCCTCCCTTCCTCCATGATTCCTACCTCCCCTCCATGACAGCACCTAGTGAATCTCCCAGGCCCTCTTGAAAACCTCACCACCTCCTCCGGAAGCCAGTTCCAGGGCTTCATCACTCTGTGTAGTAAAACTTCCTGACATTTCCCCTAAACCATCTCCCCCCTCCAATTTCAAGTCATGCCCCCTAGTTCTTGTAGCACCCTTCCCTGACAAGTTCTCCCCTGCTTTATTGATCCCCTTTACAGATTTGAATTTCTATCATAGCCCCTCTCTTCCTCGTCTCCCGAGGGTAGACATTCAGCTCCTTCAGCCTCTCCTAAAGAGTCATCCCCCCCCAGGCCCTGCACCATTTTAGTGGCCATTCTCTGCACCCTCTCCATGCCATCTATGTCTTTTCATAGGTGAGGCCTCCAGAACCGAACCCCATACTCCAGATGTGGCCTAACCATGAAACAGTAGAGAGGCATCAGTACGTTCCTCCTTTTGCTGGTCATCCCTCTCCTAATGCATGCCAGCATCCTGTTTGCTTTGCCCACAGTCTTGGATCCCCACCCTGAGATCATTTGTGGTAATAACTCCTAGGTCCCTCTCCTGCCTGAATGTTGCCATTCTCTTCCCCCTCCGGTGTGTATGTGGTATTAGGATATCTTCTTCCAAGTGCATTACTGTGCCCTTCCTGGCATTGAATATCAGCTGCCATGTTTCTGACCATTCCTCCAGTTTTCAAAGATCATTTAGCATGGCCTCCACTCCCCCAAGGGTGTCAACCCTGTTGCAGAGTTTGGTGTTGTCCGTGAAAAGGCAGACCTTCCCCTGAAGCCCTCTGCTATTTTGCTGACTAAAATGGTGCAGAGTTTGCAACAAAAGCCATACAAAGAGAGACTAAAGGAGCTTAATATGTATATCCTGAGGAAAGGAAGGGGAAGGGACATGGTAGAAGTACCTCAAGGGAATCAACAAAGTCCAAGAGAGCAGCATCTTTCAGAAAAAGAGATGTGCAAGAACAAGGGGACACAATTTAAAGATGGGGGGGTGGCTCAGGGGCAATGTGAGGAAGTATTTTTTCACAGAGAGGGTGGTAGAAGCATGGAACGGACTTCCTGAGGAGGTTGTGGGGTCCAAAACAGTGGGGAACTTCAAGAATGCATGGGACAGACATAAGGCAATTCTTGTGGGGGGTAGGAAGAAGTAGGCTGTTGAGCTTATCCAATAGGTAGGGGAATGGGCAGACTCGGTGGGCCAAGCGGTCCTTATCTGCAATCAAAGTCTATTTTTCTATGTGTGTTGAACCATACGGGCCCCAACACCAACCCCCGGGGAATCCTGCGTGTCACCTCTGATTCCCCAGAGTGCACCCCATTGACCACCACCCTTTGACTTCTACCTTCCAGCCAGTCCTCTACCCATCTTGTAATTTTCTGCCCCACCCATAGACTCCTCAACTACTTATTTACCAGTGAAGCCATGCTGCTAAAAGTTCTGTAGCCCCCCTCCTCCAGATAGCCAACCATCCCTTTTCTCAGTATTGTCTCCATTACCTTGCCCACCACGGACGTGAAGCTGTCTGGGTGATAATTACCCACCTCCTCCCTGCTGCCACTCTTATGCATCTTATGTGCTGGCACCACATCTGCCTTTTTCCCAGTCCTGCAGTATCCTCCCTGTCTCCAGTGACAAGTTAAATAGCCCTGCCAATGGTTCTGACAGTATCCACCCTGAATCTGCCTAATTCCTCCCTTACCTCCTCTGCACTGATTGGGCTAGGAAGGATCCACTCCCCCCCCCACCCTTAAGTGCTGGTTCCTGTCCCTCCACCTCAGTTGTGAAAACCAAGCTCCTAGGACCCTGTTTTAATTGTTTTTCTTTTGCATTTAGTTTCACATGCATATTTTTGTCTGGCTAGCCCACTTGAGATGGACTACCTAGCTCTGTCTGAAAAGAAATTACAGGTACTTATCATTATCAAACATAATGTAAAAGTACCAAACAGACAATGTACCCATCCACAGCAGCTGCAGAAAGGGTGAGCAGGAGTACAGAATATTAACACTACTACATCCTCTGCAGGTCTGAGAATGGATTTATAGCTAGGCAACTTGGCAAGGCAGTAGACTTTGGAACAACACTGACTCACAGCTGCAGACAAAAATATGCATTTGAGGCTGTAGTTAAATTTATTTTTATTTAGCTTTTGTTGACCGGGTAAGTGCACTAGACAAATCCTACCTATTTTCAGGCACGACCCGGGGGGAGGGAGATACAGATGAATGGCAACTGACCTTGAACCAGATTTAAGCTGTTGGTGGTATTTTTAGTGAATGAGGGAAATTTGGCCAGGACACCGGGGAAATTCCCCTACTCTGAGGCATTGCTGCGTCTTGGTCAGTAGGGGAGCTGCTGACCTACGTGATGGCCACTCGGACAGATGCACTGATGAGTGCGGGTGGAGTACCGGCTGGAGAGCCGGAGATTGGAGCTATGGAGACGGAGGAGGAGGAGGAGGTGCAGTTGCAGTCGTTAGAACTGCAGATGGAGTTCTCTAAAATAGGAAAACAGGCGAGGCCTGTAACGGAGCTTACCAGCGAGAGGTCCTTGGAACAGATGAGGGCCCAGGGAGGTTCGGCCGGATGCAGTTCGGAGACGGAGGCAGCTGCTGTGGTGTTGGAGCGAGAGATAGAGGCGGAGAGTCGACCTAGGAAGGAGTCGCTTTCGGAAGTGGATCGCAGTACAGGCGCTTCGGAGCTGCACAGGCACAGCAGTCAGGATGTGTTTCCGGTTATCGCGAGGGCTGCTACATACAGAGGAAGGAAACGGCCGACAGCATAGAGTGTGGGACCGGAGGTACAGGCCTGGAGAAGGGTCCGAGTACTGACTGGTCGGAAGAGATGGCTCTATCGCAAGCAGGATGGCTTCAGCAGGCAGACGGTAAATGGGTGCCTGATCCAGAATGGTTATCCTTTTCTCCAGCAAACACTGATCCAGCAAATCGATCTCTACAGGAGGGTGAGTCTTTGACTTTAGCTAAACAGCCCAAACGGGGCCAGACTTTAGTTCAGAAGGGGATGTTGGATGCAGGAGAGAAGGGTATTTCCTGCTAAGCGTGACTGAACTGGTTTCAGAGGAGCAAGAGGTGAGGAGGGGCCGCTTTCGGATCTATTCAATGGAATAAAGTGGAACAAGCCCCAAGAAGAAATGCAGTGCTGCTGAGGTACAGAGGGGTCTGCCTGAGCATCCTGATCGGATTTATGTGGCAAAGAAGTTGTTAATGGACTCTATGAAATTTTGCCTATTGATATTTATGCATTAATTAACATACGAGGGAGGATACCTTTGATATTAGTTTTAAACAAATGGCCAGTTTAGAAAAGTTTTGGCATAGATATGATAGTTGCAAGTTATTGCATTTATGGTTACCTTTTCTAGCTATCCCAATTACTAAACCTGTATTTAAAACTGTGAATGTTATGTTTAGGAATGAGGTGTGAATGTGGGGATATTGTATTCTGTTAAAACAAAGATGTGAGGTTCTGGGCCCACTGAGCCTATTCTGGACTCAGAGAGTATTTGGACCGGCATGGAAATTTAAAGTCAAACTGCATGTGGTGAATAATGAAGTTTTACATGTTCCAAACAGTTTTTCTTGGGTAGAGATCGTGGGGTTTGCTTTTACCCAGGACAGCCAAAAGCATGTTATAGATGTGGTAGTCGTGAGGCACTTAAGTAGTGCATGCGACAAAGTTAAATGTGCTTTATGTGGCTAATTGGACCATGATAGGTGGTCTGTGGAACTAATTCAAATGCAATTTGTGTGATGATTTGGGTCATGCCTATCACCAGTGTCCATGGGCAGAGCAAAATAGACAAGGGGGTTTAAATAAGGAGGATTTGATAGCTCAGGCCCAGGTTAGGGGATGGCCTGCCCAGTCAAATTTAAGTAGCAAAGGGAAGGAGTCAAGGGTGGAGACAGTATGGGTATCGGCCCCGGAGGTTTCAGTCGATACCCTTAATGAAAATAGAAAGCTGGTAGATCAATCCACAGCTTTGAACCCACAACAGGTTTTGGTCCCCCCTCATTTTGATCAAGGACTCCTTGGCCCAGCCTACGTCTATAGAAGACCCAGCCATGGAAAATGCAACAGAAATCCCTTTTCAGACCCCTCGGAGGGTTACTCGAGCAAGTAGTCGTTCTGAAGGGGTTTGTTTGACTCAGAATCTCTTTTTCAGTATTAGCGGATTTAGAGGGAAGGGGTATCAGATTTGCTAAAATCTGATGACAATTTGAGTATGGAAATTGAGGAGGAGGGTGGGACAGAAGTATTGGAAGGGAAGAAGAAAAAGGGGAGAAAGAGGAAACAAGAGAAACCCTGAGTGGATGAATTATAGTTGATATGGCCTGTTTGAAGATTATTTCTCTAAATTGTTGTAGCTTAAAGAGTTACAAGAGGCGCCTAATTGGTTTGCAGCAATGCAGAGATTTTAAAGCGGACGTTATTTTTTACAAGAGACACATTTTCTTCTTTAATGGAGGTGTCTCAAGTAAAGAAACTGTGGTGGGAAGGCCCTTCCTTTTGGTCTTTTGGGAAGATGTGGCAGACGGGTAGGTATATTATTTTCTAACCCTGCAGTTCAGGTAACAAGGTTGTTAGATGTCCTGCCTGGCGTTATTGATTTTGGATTGTCTGGTGTATGGTGTTTGTTTTAGACTAATTAATACTTATGCCCGCAAGTTAAAACAGCAAGGATTGCTTTGTTTAATTTGGTAAAACCATATCTATTTACATCCAAGCATGTAATTTGGGAGGGGACATGAACTGTAGTTTAGATATTCAGATAAAAATGGAGTTCAACAAAAACTTATTGTGACTCTCATGCCCTTTCTCAAACAATAGAGGTTGCAAATTGAAAGATGCCTTTAGAAAACTGCATTTATCTTCAGGTTTTACTTATAAGAGGGCCTCTTTTCAAACGAGAATTGATTATTTTTTCTTTCCAATTGTTTAATACCTTTGGTGTGTTTGGTGGTGCCGTATGATTTTTCAGACCATAATGCCTTATGTAGCGCCGTAAGTTTACATCGGATTCGCTTCATTTCCAGCATTTGCAAGCAGATGGATGTTAAATTCAATGCTACTTTCAGAAGCAGTGTTTTTGGCTCAGTTAAAGGAATTTATGTTTCTTCTGTAAATCAGTGGCAGTGTTTTTCCCAGACTGGATTTCATGGTGGTCAGATACTAAGTTGGCTCTAAAGGATTTTTTATAGCTTATGGGAAAAGGAAAGGTTCGTGGAATATCTACAGTATTTAGAATTTCTCAAATCAATACTACAAATTACAGTCGCACCAAGAAGTAAAGATATAGAGATTCAGTCTCAGATTAAATTGGTGAAGAAGAATATGTTAAATTATCAATATCAGAGGGCAGCAACCCTACATGCCAGTTTGAAGTTTGGTACACAGCAACAACCTTTTCAGGATCCCATAAGCCATGGTAAAAATAAGATTGAGAAGAGATTTATGTCAGGGCTACGAAACTCTGTCGGGAGTTGGGTAAACGCCTGTGGCAGAAATGTTGGTAGTGGCAGAGGGAAGGTGGCTTCTCAGTTTGGAGAGGGTTTGTTCCTTCCTCTGCTTGGGAGGATGTCTTACATTTCTCGGTTCCTACTATTTCTCAGGCTGATGTTGAGCTTTTACAAGGTCCTACTCGCACTGCAGGAGATTCAGCCAGATAAGTTCTTTCTTGGTGGGGTGTCACCTGGGATAGATGGGTTAACTAATGAATTCTATAAAACTTTTTCTGAAGACCTGAGTGGTATACTGACGGACGTCTTTAATGATATCCTACAGTATGGATTTGGGGATATGAAATTTAACTTAGCAATTCTAATTTTTATTTTTAAGACAGGGGACATTACAGATCTTGGTAATTGGAGACCAATTAGCCTCCTGAATACGGATTACAAGATTCTTTCTACGATTTTATGTAAAAGACTGCAGGAAGTTGCAAAGGGGGTGCTTCACCCTGCACAAACATGCGCTATTCCCCAACGATCAATCCAACAGAATTTAAAATTATTAAGGATATATGAATTTGGAATACAGAAGAAGTTGTCAGGTTTCATTTTATGCTAGATCAGGCTAGAGCCTTTGATTCCGTGTTCCATGATTTCCTTTTTCAGGTATTAGATAGGTATGGGTTTCCAAAGTGTTTATTAAGTTTATTTATACCTTATATTACAAAGCGAGTTCTTGTGTAAGTATCAATAAGGTTGTAGGCTCTGAAATTTGGATGAATTGTGGGGTTAGGCAGGGTTGTCCTATTAGTCCCTTATTATATGCTTTTGTACTGGATCCTTTGTTAAGAGAAATTGAGTATAACAAGGCAATTCAGGGGTTATCTCTATCATATATTTTACCGGTCCAGAAGATTTCTGCATATGCAGATGATATTTGTCTGTTGGTAGAAGATGTCCAGTCAGGTGTTAAGGCTATTCAAGTGATTAATGGATTTGCAAATTTAAATGGCACTAGGTTAAATTTAGACAAATGTAAATGCCTGGCTATTGGGGATTCTACTGATTGTCAGAATATTGGGGGTATAATAGTTAAGGATTCTATTACCATTTTAGGGCTTCTGTTTGGTAAAGGGGATTTAGCATTATTAAATTGGGAGAAAGCCTTGGCTATTGCTGAAAAAGGTTCAACAATGGAAATCCTGGGGTTTTTCTAAAAAGAAGCGGGTATTAATTATAAAAAAATTTCTATTACCCATTTTTTTACATGTGTCTTCCATTTTTCCGGTACCTGTTTTATTAGAAACAAGATTGTATAGTGTATTTTTTCAAATGGTGTGGGGTAGCTGTTTAAATCCGATTAAGCGGGCAGTTACTTATTTGAAGTTAAATCAAGGGGGTCTGGGGATGATAAACCCAGTGGTGTTTTTTCATTCCTTTTTTATGATTGCAGCTTTTCAATCAGTGGTTAAACCTCAGGATCACCCATGGTCGGCTTGGACGCAATTGCTTTTTTCACCTTTTATGTCTAACTGGGAAGGAGGGGGTTTTCCTATTAAAAGTAAGGTAGCCTTAGCCCCTTCCTATGCGGATTCCTCAGTAAGGAAATTACGGGAATGGAAACTAGGAAAGGCTCAATTACAGGACATACCTAGGAAGGACTTTTATGCAGAAATTATGTTTAATTTTTTCTATGTTCAAGTGGATTTCCCCTTGTGTACCCCTACAAAACTGTCACAAGCCCTTCGGCTCTTAATGGACCATAGGATACCCCCAAATATGTGGGATGTGCAGTGGCTTTGTTGTCATGGGAGGTTGGGAGTTCGAGGTAATTTAAAACATAAGCAGATCATGGATAGAATGTGTATTAGATCAGGGTGTACAGATCAAATTGAAACATTAGAACATTTCCTGCTTTTTTGTCCATATGTAATGTCTTTTTGGTCAGATTTAGCCCTTCGGTGGGAGTGGGGAGTTTTGAAACATATTACTTATCAGAGCCTTGTTTTGGGTGATTATTCGGTTTTCATGTAAGATATCACCCAAGTACCTTAAATCTGATTTTGCTTGTATTAAATATCACCTGTGGCAAGCTAGATGCCAGTTTTCTACAACATACCCTTCTTCCTTACAGTGTTATTTTTAACCTGGATAGAATTAGCAGTAGGTAAACAAAAATGTATGAGCAGCTAACATTAGAGAAGAATGTTTTTCAGGATCTTTGAAACATATTGTTTGGTTTAAATGACATAGGTGAAAACTGCTTTATGCGTATTTTTGTTAAAGTTTTTAGTTCTGTTTATTGATTTTCGGGCATTGTATTTGAGTTTAACTAGATTTGTCATAAGAAGAATGTGATTTTTATTTAGAATGTTTTATGTTTATGGGTGTTTTTGAAAAATGTTAAATGAGATTGTTTCATATTGTTATTGTTTTGTTCTTTCAATAAAAATTCCCCTACTCTTTTCGATAAGTGCCATGGGATCTTTAACATCCACCTGAACTACCACCAATCCAGGCAGATGGAACCTCAGTTTAACGTCCCATCCGAAAGACGGCACCTCAGAAATGCAGCACCCCTCTCATGCTGCATTACAGTGTCAGTACTGGGATATTAACCCAAGTGCCTGATGTGGGAACTGAACCCATAGCCCTCTGATCTCCCAGCTTCAGAGGCGAGTGTGCTACCTACTGAGCCACTGACATTGACAATGAAATGCAAAAGAAACAGAAATTAATTCTTGGCACTCCAAGGAGAACTTAATTGTCATCCTGAGCTCAGTCTTGACATATAATTAAAACCGTTGCCCCCCACACAGTCTGCACTCTGTAGATCCAATCAAGAAATACAAATTAACATGTCACCATTCTTATTGTTTGCTTGTACTTGTACACTGTAATGCAGCAATGATATCAGTGGAAACACAACACATGGTACAATCTGAAGTGGGGATTAATTCCCTAGTAATGCCCGCTTCAGAATGTAGTAGTGTTTGGACCCACCACAGAAGCACGCAACCAAAATAATTAGAGCATGGTTGGCACTGTGAGTGCACTGCAGAAACCCTGGTTGTGCTGGCCATCTGAGTATAGGAAAGACACGCACAGTGCAGTGGAGAGCGAGCTACCTCTCAGCTTTAGCTCCCACCCAGGAAATTAACCACATATGTCTGCACAGGTTTTTTTCTGTAACCGATGTAACGCAGTTCAGGGAAAGAGTATGGCAAGCCATTAGGGACAAAATTCAGAATCTCTGGCTATATAGTAAAACACACACTATATGGTGAAATACATACATCATATAGTGAAATATATACATTATATAGTGAGATACATATACAATGTAGTGAACCACATACAGTATCTACTGAAATATATACATTGTATAGTGAAATACATATACTATATACTGAAATACATATATTATATAGTGAAACACATACACTATATAGTGAAATGCTTACATTGCATAGTGAAATACATACACTATCTACTGAAATCACATACTGAGTACTGAAAATCCACATACACTATATACTGAAACAAATGTACTATGTACTGAAACATATACACTACCTATTGAGATACATACACTACAGACTGAAACATCCACATAAACTATCTACTGAAACAAATACTCTACAGATTGTAACACTACTACTATATATTGAGAAAAACTGCATACACTATATACTGAAACAAATACAGTATATATTGAAATGCATACACTACACACTGAAAAAAGCATATACACTATATACTGAAACAAATACACTATATATTGAAACATCTACACTTTATATTGAAATACATACACTATCTATTGAAATAAATACACTATGCAATGAAAAATCTGCATACACTATATATTGAAACAAATACACTGTATATTGAAATACATACACTATCTATTGAAATGCATATACTACACACTGAAAAAAGCACATACACTACACACTGAAAAAAGCACATACACTACATACTGAAACAAATACACTATATATTGAAACATCTTCATTTTATATTGAAATACATACACTATCTGTTGAAATAAATACACTATGCACTGAAAAATCTGCATACACTATATACTGAAACAAATACACTACATGGTGAAACACATACACTATGTATTGAAACGCATACACTGTAGACTGAAACATTCACATACTCTATATACTGAAACAAATAAACTATATACTGAAATGGACCATGTTCTGAAACTACCCATCCCTCTGCCCCTCCCCCATGAATGTCCTAGAGCTGAACTCATTGCCTGTTGCATTCAGTTAGCTGCTAGCTTGATGAGAGGATGCCTGAAACTGCAGAGCTGAGGTAAACAAAACAGGGCTATCTCTTATTCTACTTCTTTATGGGGGTTTTCCTTTTGTTTTGCTTGCACACCTTTAGTCAAATTTCAGACCACTGTGATGAGACAAGAAAATTTAAAACTAATTTAAATGCTGTAGTTTATTCTTTTAAATAAGTGCTGCCTTCATTTACTGTCAGACAACACATTTGTAAAGGAAGCTAATACAGGATATTCCTAACATACCTGTATACATAGGGAGCTGCATGCATTTTTCCAAGTTAAAGTGTTGATTTGTTTTATGTGTAATTAATTACTGTGTAAGTCCAGCAACTTATCTGAATTGAATGCTTGGGAAGCACTTCAGGAGCTGTGGAAGTGTAAGCCAAAATCATTGCTAGTCTGTACTCTTTGGACTATGTTATAAGTTTTTATTTTAAAATATATATTTTTGCTGCAATCCCTCAGTATTCAATTTTCATCAGGAGTTTAGCTGGCATATGCATATAATTTGCATTGTTTTACTAAATAACTTTACTGTGAATCTTCACTGGAGGCATGCACAGTCTGTTTTGGGGTTTGAACTTCTCAAACTGTGTTTTATTTCTTTTTTTTTTCCCATAGAGATTTTTATCTCCTTAGTCACCCTGCTACCCCTTTGCCCACTGACATCTCCAGCCCAATCACTTACCATCCACAGGACATATTTGCTTTGAGATCCCCCCCACTCACATCCCCCGTGTTGGGGCCAGGAGGGGGAGGGCCATTGACAAGGAGACACATATTTGAGCAGAGCCTGTTTAGCAGTGCAAAATCTGTGGCAGGTTGCTGGATCATTTTGTCTTTGGTTTCATCCCCTGGGCAGCCAAGCATGGAATGATGCAATTGCATATAAAGACACATGCTTGCTTTGTGCCTGCCTGAGCCCCCCTATGCAACTCCACTGCCCTGCCAGCCCTCCTCAGCTAGGTGGATGTTGAAGAGTGGGGTGGTCAGACTTCCCCTCACTGAGAGGAGAGCATTCCCAGAGATGCTCAATCATATCTCCCCAGCTAACCCCTGTGCAACTCAGGTCCACCCCCAAAACTGGGCCACTGGCATGGGATGCAGTGCAATCACCACCAAGCTGCTAGGCCAACCCACCAGGCTGTGTTTTTATAAGTAAATAAAGACAGCATATAGGTAAAAGAAGAAAACAAACTGTATTTTAACTAGTCTGCTATAAACATTTTAAGTCACATTACAATGTTTTGAAATCGGATAAAGGTTTTACAAGCAAAATACGATAAAACAATACATAAAGAGATAGATAAGATAAACCTTTTATGTTTACCTTCTGCATCTTAGAAGGCATCGGCTAGGATTTTTTAGTCAATTAGGCCCCATTTTCAGAAGGTTAGCGAGCAGAGCTAAACATTACACTGTGGGAACAGCATGGTTGGATTGGTGTCGTATTCACCATCACTTGATGCTACCCTGATCATGTGCATGTGCATATATACTACTACGGCCATGTAAATGAGTAATCCTCTCCTGCATACAGAGCACAGTGCTGTATAAAAGGTTTCCTTAATGACCATAAGTACCTCCCTCTACATTTTATACTCTGCCTCTAGGCTTCTAGTACCTAGATGCTTGATGTTGCACTTTTTGGCTTTGAACCCGAACTGCCATGTCCTATAGCGCTTTTAAGTTTTCTAATGTCCCCACTCATTCTCTCCATCTGCACCTATCAACGCTATTACAGATTGTGGTGTCATCTACAAAAAGGCATATCTCCCCTTCCAGTTGTTCTGTGATGCCACTTATAAAGACACTGAAGAGGATGTGTCCCATTTCTGAGCCCTCCGGCACCCTACTGGTCACTCTCTCCTCACTGGAGGGAGTGCCATTTACCACCACCTTCTGTGGCTGTGCGCTATCTCAGGTGCAGCACTTAGGAGTGCACAACACTAATCTGAAAATGGGGGCCCACGTACCACTGTAACAGAATTAGCACAGCATTGTGATAAGCATGGCTGATGCTATTTTAAAAAGCATGCTTCTGTGCAGTGCTAACCTGTTAATGTGGCACTATTTTTTTTTTTGCACAGGATTACTAATTGCAACCAGGTGCTCATACAACTGGGGGTTGCTCTAATGCATATAAGGTGTACAGGTATACTAAATGCTTTCTTGAAGTGCTAACGCACTGCATGGTTAGTGCTAGTTAATTATTCTGGGAATCGTGTTTTAACTGCACACACACAGCCTGCCAGCAACCCCACACACACACATACACACACAGTCATTTCTGGACACAATAAATGTTGAATGTTGATTGCATTGGTCCATTGAGCTCGCTCACTGGCCCTCTGTCACTTGCTCATTCTGTTTCTCCTGGTGCTGCAGGCTGCTGTTTTGTACTGAGCTCCTTCCAGCATTGGCACCCTTTTCTGTCCACAAAGAAATCCACAGATAGCCTGACAGAACTCCGTTGACGTGGGTCACTCCCCCTGACTCCTCTTATTCTGTTTCTCCTGCCTGCAGGCTGGCCTTTGTACTGGGTTCCTGCCTCTGTTGGTGGCTTTTTCTGCCAACAGAGAAATCTGCTGTGTCCCAACACAGGTCCGTTGAGGCTGCTCACTCCCCCTCTGTCACTCACTCGTTCTGTGTCTGCTAGCGCTGCAGGCTGGCCTTTTGTATTGGGCTCCTGCCTGTATTGCCACCTTTTTTCACCCACAAAGGAATCCACAGCAGTCACGATAGAGCTCTGTTGAGCTCACTCACTCCTCCCTCTCTCACTGATTCATTCTGTTTCTACCACCGCTGCAGGCTGTCCTTTTGTACTGGGCCCCTGGGTGCATTGCTGCCATTTTCTACCCACAAAGAAATCTGCAGCAGTCCCAACAGAGCTCTGTTGAGCTCACTCACTTCACTTCTCTCACTCTCTCACCTGGTTCTGTGTCTCCTGTGGGTGCAGGCTGTCCTTTTGTATGGGGTTCCTGCCTGCGTTGGCTTATTCTGCCCACAAATAAATCTGCAGCAGTCCTGACGCAGGTCCATTGAGCTTGCTCACTCCCCCTCTCTCAGGCACCCATTCCATTTCTGCCTGCGCTGCAGGCTGGCCTTTTGTACTGGGCTCCTGCCTACATTGCTGCTTTTTTCTGCCCACAAAGAAATCCGCAGCTGTCCCGACAGAGCTCCATTGAGGTCACTCACTCCCCTTGTCTCACTGGCTCATTCTTTTTCTCCTGGCACTGCAGGCTGCCCTTTTGTACTAGGCTCCTGCCTCTGTTGGCACCTTTTTCTGGTCACAAAACAATCTGCAGCAGTCCCGACAGAGCTCCGTTGAGCTAGCTCACTCTCTCTCTCTCTCTAACTCCGTTTCTGCCAGCACTGCAGGCTGCCCTTTTGTACTGGACTCCTCCGGCGGCATTTGCATCTTCTGCCACAAGAAATCTGCAGCAGTTACGATAGAGCTCTGTTGAGCTGGCTCAGTCCCCCTCTCACTCGCTGTTCTGTTTCTCACGCTAGTGGCTACCTTTTGTAGTGGGCCCTCATTGCATTGCTGCCTTCTTTCCTGCCCACAAAGAACCATGAGTAGTCCCAACAGAGCTCCATTGAGCTCACTTACTCTCTATCCTTCACTCGCTCATTCTGTGTCTCTCGCTGCTGCAGGCTGTCCTTTTGTACTGGGCTTCTGCCCGTGTTGGCACCTTGCCCACAAAGAAATTCACAGCTGTCCTGACAGAGCTCTGTTGAGGTCGCCATTCTGCCTGTCCCATTCGCTCATTCTGTTTCTCCTGGCACTGCAGGCTGCCATTTTGTAGTTGGCTTCTGCCTCTCGGCACATTTTCTGCCCACAAAGAAATCTGCAGCAGTCCCAACAGAGTCTCGTTGAGCTCTCCTCCTCTCTCTCCTCTCAGTGTTCATTCATTTCTGCCAGTGCTGCAGCCACTTTTGTACTGGGTTCTTGCTCATGCTTGCTGCCTCTCTTCTTCTGCCCACAAAGAAATCTTAGCAGTCACAATACAGCTCCATTGAGCTGGCTCACTCACTCCCCCTCTCTCACTTGTTCATTCTGTTTCTTCCACCACTGAAGGCTGCCCTTTTGTACTGGGCCCCTGCATGCATTGCTGCCTTTATCTGCCCACAAAGAAATACACAGCAGTCCCAGCAAAGCATCGGTGAGCTCACTCACTCCCCCTCCCTCACTCGCTCGTTCTGTATCTCCCAGTGCTGCAGGCTGCACTTTTGTACTGGGTTCCTGCCTCTATTGGCAGCTTTTTCTGCCCACAAAGAGATCTGCAGCAGTCCTGATACAGCTCTGTTAAGGTCGCTCACTCCCCCTCTGTCACTCGCTCGTTCCTTTTCTGCAGGCGCTGCAGACTGGCCTTTTGTACTGGGCTTCTGTGTGCATTGCTGCCTTTTTCTGACCACAAAGAAATCTGCAGCAGTCCCGACACAGCTCCATTCAGCTTGCTCTCATTCCCCCTCTCTCACTTGCTCATTCCATTTCTGCCAGCGCTGCAGGCTACCCTTTAGTACTGGGCTCCTGCCTGTGTTGCCGGCTTTTCCTGCCCACAAAGAAATGTGCAGCAGTCACCGATGCAGAGCTCCACTGAGCTCGCTCCTCCCCTCTCTCACTCGCTCATTCTGGTTTTTGCTGCCACTGCAGGCTGCCCTTTGTGTTAGCTTTGGCGTGCATTGCTGTCTCTTTCTCGCCCACAAACAAATCTGCAGCAGTCCCAAAGAGCTCCTTGTGCCACTCACTCCCTCCCTCACTCACTCATTCTGTGTCTCCTTCTACTGCAGGCTTCCCTTTTGTACTGGGCTCCTGCCTGCATTGGCGGTTTGTTCTGGCCAGAAAGAAATATGAAGCAGTCCTGACACAGCTCCATTGAGCTCACTCACTCCCCCCTCTCACTCACTTATTCCATTTCTCCCGGTGCTGCAGGCTGGCCTTTTGTACTGGGCTCCTGCCTCCATTGCCTCATTTTCTGCCCACAAAGAAATCTGCAGCAGTCACAATACAGCTCAGTTGAGCTCGCTCACTACCGCTTTGTCACTCACTCATTCTGTTCCTCTTAGTGCTGCAGGCTGCGCTTGTGTACAGGGCTCCTGGCTGCATTGGCACCTTTGTCTGTCCACAAATAAATCTGCAGCTGTCCCGACAGAGCTAGATTGAGGTCGCTCAGTCTTCCTTTGTCACACGCTCATTCTGTTTGTCCTGGCACTGCAAGCGGCCCTTTTGTACAGTGCTCCTGCCTGCATTGGCACCTTTTTCTGTCCACAAAGAAATCTGCAGCAGTCCTGCTAGAGATCTGATGAGTTCACTCAGTCCCCCATCTCACTCACTTGTACTGTTTCTCCCACCGCTGCAGGCTGGCCTTTTCTACTGGGCCCCTGCCTGCTTTGATGCCTTTTTCTGCCCTCAAAGAAATCCACAGCAGTCCTGACAGCGCTCTGGTGAGTTCACTCACTCACCCTCCCTCACTCGCTCTCTCGTTCTTTTTCTCCCAGTGCTGCAGGCTGCCTTTCACTGGGCTTTTGCGCTGGGACCTTTTTCTGCCCACAAACAAATTTGCAGCAGTCCCGATAAGCTCCTGTTTAGCTGTCACCCCCTCACTTGTTCGATCTAATCTGTCCCAAACACTGATTTCCCACAACAACCGTGCTATTCTCCGGCAGGAGTGCAAAAACATATTTAGACCGGATGAGAAAAATGACAGCTGTACTCTTCATAAGGAGGTGTGAAAAAAGTGCCACTGTTGAAAATGTGGTGTGAAAATATTACAAATGTGCAAAGTTACAAGGGTGCTTGAAACAGTTCAATGCATGCTTGTAACACAGTCGTGTTATGGAGTTTCGTCACCAAATTTTCAACATAGGACTTTAGGACCTCTGCTCATGAACAGTGCCACTGTCATTTTCTTAATCTGTCCTAACACTGATTTACCAAGCCGACGGCTTTATTGTGTGAGTCAACTGTGAAACCACATTTCAGTCAGGATGTAAAATGACAGCTGTATTGCTCATAAGGAAGTGTCAAAAATGCCACTGTTGAAAATCTGGCATGGCAATGTTACAAATCTGCGAAGTTACAAGGGTGTGTGGAAAGTGTACGCGCGCATGTCTGATCATTGCTGGGCTGTCATCACCAAATTTTCAACATAGGCATTTTAGGACCTCTGCTCATGAACAGTATCACTGTTATTTTCTTAATCTGTCCCGGACGGTGATTTCCCACAGCGACTGCTCATTCTGTGTGCTGAAGTGCTATAAACACATTTTGGCCAGGATGGGAAAAATGCGTGACGGATGCACTGTTCATAAGTAGGTGTGGGAAAATGGCAGTGTTGAAAATCTGGGTAGAAATATAAATTCACAAGGGATTCACGAGCATGCGTGCAAACTGCACAACACACATAAATGCTGGTCATTTTATGGAGTATCGTTAGCAGATTTTCAACACAGCCATTTCAGAACCTCTACTCATGAACAGTGCCACTGTCATTTTCTTAATCTGTCCTGAACACTGATTTCCCACAGCGACCGCGCTATTCTCTGCCAGAAGTGCGGAAACACATTTCTGCCAGGATGTGAACAATGACAGCTGTACTGTTCACAAGGAGTGTGTGAAAAATGCCAATGTTGAAAATCTGGCATGAAAAGATTGCAAATTCACTGGTTACAAGTGTGGGTGGCAACTGCCAGGCACGGTTTGTAAACCAGTCATTTTTTGATGCCTTACTAATTAGTAACATAGGCTTTTGAGATCCACCTCATGAACACTGGCACTGTCGTTTTGTATTCTCCCTAAAGGTGATTCAAGCAGTGACGGTGAATCACCTCTCAGGGCCGATTAACGCATATGTTCAGTTCAAGAAGTGATGAGTGGGGTCCCAAAAACCCTATGTTGAAATTTGGTGAAAAAAGTCCCAAAAATGCCTGAGATATGTACTAAAGTTGAAAAAACACTATTTATTACGTTATTCAGCTTACCGGCATTTCCTCAGTTCATTGTTGGCTTTGAAGCATGCAGACGTGTTCCTGGTCCACTGAAGATCATCGTGCCAAGCTCTGGAGGTAAGTATGGGGTGATGGGGGGTGTGGGGAGGCAGGGTGCGCAGTGGGTTGGTGCAGGTTGCAGGTGGGGGCTAGGGACACTACGAGAAACCATTTCCTTTTTCAGGTAAAAAAATACTTCACGGACTGTTTTTCCTTTAGATGTGGCATGTGGCATGCTGGGCACCTAGCATGCCACCAATGGCTTTTGGGGGGGCAGTAGCTGATGAGGATTGGGCACCCGCCAGCAGGAATAAAAGTGGGAAGGTAGAATGCCGACGGGAGTGGCCCCTGCCGGCACCAGAAACAACGGGCATCTGAGGCCGACGGGTTTGGGGGACCCCTGGCACATAAACATGGTGGAGTCATATTGTTTGTGAACAGGTGGTAACCCGCTTCCCGTTCACAAACAATATCAGGGAGCTTCATATCCCACCCTGCAATGATTGCACGCCCTCATTGCAGCAGATGGTTGATGCTGCACGATGCGAGGTGGCCCCTGATTGCAGTGGGCGAAATTGTCGTAGTTGGTAAATATTCCAAACCACTGTCACCAGCAGCCTGCAATGGCATTGGGGAGGAGGATGCTTCGCTGGCTGTGGGGACATTTCACACAGTGCCGTGCTTCCACGCTGTTACTGAGAAAGCTGCCGTTTATGTTATTTGCACTGTGCGCATAAACATAAAAATGGTACATTCTGTCTGCCCCATTTTGCCATATTAACCCTCAGAACCCTCTGTCCATGCAGGGTTATAGCCTTCCTATCCATTCCCTTGTTTCCTCCCTACTACTATCAGCCTGAGTAACCATTATACCCTTCACTTTGTCAGAGCCATGCTTGAAACTATTTATGGTTTTGGTGCCTGCCATCTCAGTTGGCAAACTATTCCACATTTCCACCACCATTTCTGGAAAATAAAACTTTTCAATATCCCTCTTGAACCTCCCTCCCATCAGTCTCTACTTGTGCCCCCATAACCTTGAACTGTTACTCATGCTAAGTAGTTCTTCATTCACTTTGTTTATTCCTTACAGGAACATGAAGGTCTCTATCATATCATTCATCTCTTGTCTGGTCTCCAGTGAAGACATGTTCATTGCCTTGAGCAGATCCTCATACGATCTGTCCTGTCAGCTCTGGAATCATCCTGATCACCCTTTGTCCTTATCTTCCTGAGGTGAGGTCTTTTAGTTCAGAACTCTGAACAGTATACCCAGCAGCCTCACCAATGATCAATAAAGAGGCAGTAAACCTCTTTCTTCTCTCTATCAGAACCCTTCTGGCATATCCTAGTATCCTATTAGACTTACTAGATGCCTCATTGTACTGGCTTGATTGTTTAAGGGAGTCACTAATGATGAATACTAGGTCCCTTTTCTCATCTGTAGTGCTCAGCACTACTCCTCCTGTCCAGTACTCTGTCCTGGGGTTCTTGTCCCCTTAGTGAATAACCTCGCGCTTTTTGGCATTGAATTTCAACTGTGCGCAGCAGGCCACCTCTCTGATCTTTACATGTCAGTCTGGCAGTTTCCTACTTCCCCATCACTATTCTCCCTCCCATGAGCTTGGTATCATCTTCAAAGAGACACAGCCCCAGATTCATTCTCAAACATTGTTAATGAGCGTATTGAAGAGGAACAAGGTCAGGATGGATCCCTGTGGCATTCCACTTGATTTCCCTCTTTTCTGATCTGACACCATAATCACAACCCTCTGATGCCTCTCATTCAACTAAAGCCCCCTCATCCCCACCAAAACACTGCTTATATTTTCCTTCAAATCCCTGGACCTTACCCCCTTGCGCCGTGACCTAAGTCACTCTGATTGGTCCCCTTTCTCATTGGTCTGCTCCACTGATTCCATGCTAACATATTTCAAAACAAAATTACTCTAAATATATACTGTATATATATTTTTTTTAGTTGTTTAACCAGGAGTAGCACACTAAGCTGAAAGCTTTTTTACAGGAGTGACCTGGGAGCACAGGGAAGATAAGTGACTTGCTCAGAGTCACACAGTATGCAAGTGGAAGCTGTGGGATTCAAACCCAGGTCTGGTCTGCTGGATGTCACCAGATTTGCAGCTCAGAGCCTTTAAACCACTGCAATTATATCAAGTTCTCCCTTTATGGGACTGCCAAGGCTCTTGTAGCAGGACATGAGAAAAGGTACACCACCTCCCCAGATCATGGCTGACCCATAACTTACTTGCAAGTGCATGATTTGGCCTGGTCAAAAATAAATGTAACCACATCCCATGGTTTCCGGTATCATCTTCTCTCACAACACCTGTACAATGTGCATGTAATCTTTCTAGCGAGAATTTTACATCTAACTCAGTACCAACATTGGTTACCTGGTTCAAATTGAAAGGCTGCACAATCTCTTCTCCTCCCACTCCTTTGCCTGTCTTCAGAGTCAGTGACACCCTTTCTCTAACCTCTCTTCATCACCATAGAGATGTGTCATTTCTCATGTACCTGTACCTCCTCCTCCTCCTCCTCTCCCTTCCTCACCTCCCTCTCACCCCTGCCAGCCTGCATGATTGTCGCTCCTTCCTTCCCACTATTGTTTTTTTTTCTCCAGTAACTCCATCCTTTATCCCTGACACACTTCCTGCCCTTAATCCTTCCAAGGTAGGCCCAGATGTTCGGGATAAGCTCCTCCATCTGACTGCTTCTGCAATCACCTCCCATTGTGAGACCTCCTAACCTCTCTTTCTGGTGTTCCTCCATTCCTGCTGACTGAAAGGCTACCACTGTTACTCCTCCTACAAAGATGGTGACCCATCAGGCGTCACTTACAGCAACTGACTCATTTCTTCTCCTCCAAAATATTTGGAACAAATTATCTTGTTACAATCCTCTCCCTTTCTGGACCTCTTCCTTTTTCACCCAATACAAGTCTTGACTTCTGCAAAATCACCCACCACTTGCTCAGGCTCACCAACTCCATCCATAATAGTATGGATCACAGCTCATTCACTTCTGCTATCTTCATCAATCTAGCCAAAGCATTCAACCCTGTCTACAACCCAATATTAGGCCAAACTCCAGGCTGCAGGCCTCTGACTTAGCCATCAGCAGTGTTCCACTCTACCACAGGTAGGTATCAAGCAGTCAAAGTGGGACTCCCTTCTCCTGCCTCTGCTTATCCACTTGGGTCCCACAAGGATCTGTGTTTTAGCCACTACTTTTCCATTTTCCTTGGCAGTCTCCTCCTCCATGTGCTTGTCTGCATCCATTCCACATGCACATGAGATGACATGGTCCTTCACAGCAGGCCCATGGACTCCAGCTTACTCTTTGACTCAAGTCTCAGCCCTGACCACACACAAATCAGCTTTTTCTCTCATGCCAAGAAGGCTGTCTCCATGTCCCCTTTGGCACAAGGCACCAGACTCTCTAGGCTTCCTCCCTTCCTACTTGCCATACCCTGATGGCTCCCTCTGTGAGGATTTCACCACCTTTAGTTATCTTGGTATCTGCTAGACCAGCACTCTAAACATTTCTGAACAAGTGAATGCTATAGTCAAAAACTGCATGCACAGTTTGGTGCACTTTACAGGAACTGTGACTGTATCCCACCTCCAGCATACATGATATCATCCTGAGAGAATGGTCCTCCAAACTTGACTATGGTACTGTGGTTTACAGCGTGAGCTCCATCACTACCCTTGCTAGACTGACGCACCTTCAACTATTTCTTGCCATTATACCTCGGCCATTCCTTAGACTCACCATTGTTCTTATACATAAATCTCTGTCCTTTTTTCTTGTGGATGCTACGTGCCCACCTGTGCCAGCTTGTGCAACCCATTTGTTTCCTTACCCTCCTATCTCTCCAATGGCCCCATTATAGCCATACCATCAGAAGCTGAAATATTCAAACTTAGTGTCCTTTCTAGTTTCCACAACCATTGAAAAGTCACGCTCAGCCACCGCTGCCTTAAAATCTGAACCCTCACCCCAGCCATTCACCAATCTCTCCCATGGATTTTTTTCAACCACTTCTAGTGGTCTCACCTCTCCTCCTGCACTTGATCTGGTTTTTTCTCTGCTCTTCTATTACTTGTTTCCAGTTTAGGTTGTGCTAAAATTTGGCACCTCGCTTCCACTCTAGCATGCACAGATGTTTAGGCACGTTGAAGTAAAGCCTCAAGCTCCTTTTGTTATTGTTGCAGATGGAGCTCCTCCTAACTGTGAACCCATCAAATACCTTGGGTGACACTGAACCCCAGTTGATTTAGGG
The DNA here is from genome assembly GCA_016271365.2 of Neoceratodus forsteri. NCBI lineage: Eukaryota > Metazoa > Chordata > Ceratodontiformes > Ceratodontidae > Neoceratodus > Neoceratodus forsteri. Next base: position 219,893,593 of record JADMNL010000029.1, read on the forward strand.
AGTCATATCCTAAAATGTCTGTAGAACTGTGAACTGTAATTGGTCTGCCGGCGCCAACTAAGTGACATCTGTTGCCTTCGGTACTTGCTAGAGGTGTACTACTTCCCTTAGCTATGGCTCCACCAATTTGCCTGTACCCAAAGCTCTTCTTACCGGCACACAACATACATAACACCTTGCTTGCACTGGCTTCTATCTCACCCACCATTGTGAGCTTATTGATAACCAGTTGTTTTCCCGACCAATCACCTGAACTTTGGCTGATGCCTGGTGGCAAGTAATCATAACCGACACCTCCCCTGGGCTGGCACAGCTTTCTCACCTCCGGCCCCTCTTCCCTCAGGTTCCATGGTCCGGGATGCTAAAAGTACTTCACTGAACCCTTTGTGGACAGGGACTTTGTTGTATGTGCTCTGGCTCTGAGCCCTTTTCCAGACTATGTTCATTCTGCCTTCTCCCATCAGTGATTCCGAAGCCTTGGGCATCCAGCTGGCCCTGTGTGTAATGTCCTGCCTCCTAGCTCATTTGTACTTGAGCCCAACTGTTCTGAGGACCTGCCAATGATCTTTGCTGTCATGATCCACTTCCTAGCATCTGACTGCACTGTGTCTGCTCTACACTATATATTGTTGATTGCCACCCTGCCACCAGATGGCAGGCTACCGCTATTTGCTTAAGTTGCTATCTCAAGGCTTCCTCCTGTGGCAACAAATGCACATTACATCCCTCTTATTATATATAAAAGAAGGAATGTAGCATATGATTGTTGCCAGTGTCCCAGAATGTGAGGTGGGCACAAAGCAGCCTTAGTTTTGCATTCTCCAAGGCGGCAAACAGGTCCACTGAGTGTGAGCCTACAGGGAGAACAGGTGATTCACCACCTTCTGATTGAGATAACTCGTGTGACATCTCTCTGACCTGGCTAAGAGTGTCCGCCAGATGACCGTTCTCCCCCCAACATGGATCACCAGGAGATCAACATTCAGGCTGCACATAAGGGTCCAGGTGCGGATTGCCTCCCAATACATGGGATGGGAGTAAGTGCTGCCCTGTCTGTTCAGGTAACACATGGTCGTGATATTGTCCATCTGGACTTCAACGACCTGAGCTCTGACTAGCAGAGTAAATGAAATAAAAGACAAGTGCACTGCAGCGAGGTCCAGCAAGTTGATGTGGGGATGGGACTCCCTGGGTGACCAAAGACAATGGGCCATGTGATACCCTAGGTGCTCTCCCCAACCCACTAGAGATGCATCTGTTGTCAATGTGACCGTCGGCTCTAGGCAGATAAACAGGATTCCTTCTTCAAGGTGTTTTGGGATCAGCCACCACTGGATGGCATCCCACATTGGCTGGGTTACTATGACCAGCTGGTCCAAGTTGCCTAGGCATTGCAACCATTGATGGCCCAGATCTCAGTGGAGGTGACACATCTACCAGCAGTCCAAATGGATGATGTTGGTCAGGATGTCATGTATTGCAGCAGCTGAAGGAAATACCTGGCAGGGTACGATAGCCCATCCTGAAATGATCAGGCAAAGAAGGTAAGATCCTGTGCCCAGTCCACCAAGAGGCATCCCTTGGCCCACAGGGAGTATAGTTCTTCCCTGATGAACTTGATCACCTGCTTCAGTACCAGTTCAGACTTGTCTGGGTTGTCCAAAAGGCCCAGGTCTGGAGAGCCAGGGCTGTGGACCTCACTGCGGCCTCTTTGAATGGACCTGCTAGCAGCCAGTTGTCCAGATAAGAGTTCAAGTTTATTGCTGAAAAGACTCCGTTGAACAAGCTCATTCACAAGGAGGTTCTGGGCACTTAGGGGGCTCTGCCCCTAAGTACCACAGATGGGCTGCCACCAATGTCATGCATTTGTTCGAGACACAAGAGCTGAAGACAGACTGAATGGCATTACCTGGAACTGGTACAGGATCCCTTCTGCTCAAAACTAGAAGAATGCATTCTGGCAGTCCAGGAAGCAAAAGAATAGGTTACTCACCTGCAACTGTAGTTTCATGAGTGGTATATAGTTCACATCCACACATTGGCAGTCTCCCTTTTAGAGCTGCATTACTGGACTGTCTTTAAAGAAACTCCTCCCACCACCCAAGTAGTATATTCCTCAACTCTACCCCATGATCTCAAGAGGCAAGGATCCTTGTGCCACATGCCAGGGAGGTTGGGTGGGTGGTATGGATCTGAGCATATACCACTCTTAAAAAATACTGGTTACTCACCTGTAATAGGAGTTCTAGGAGTGGTATATGTTGTTCATCTACACTTGTTGGCAGGTACCTTGTCACTTTAAGATGGGCGGAAGGTCTTCAAGTTGGCTCCTCCCCACTTGGGTAGCAAAACCTTCAGCTTCACCAGAGGATGCCAGATCTAGCCCACTGGAAGCCAGGTTGTGCACCAAAGCCAGGGAGGTAGGGTGGGTTTGTGTGGATGAACAATATATACCACTCCTAGAACTCCTGTTACGGGGAGAAACCTGTATTTCTAGGGACGTGGATATGTTGTTCAATCAACACTTGTTGGCAGACTCCTAGCAGTTCTAAAGGAGGAGGGAGGCAAGGCACATATCCCCTACTTAGGAAAAAGGGACTGGAGAACTGAGGCCCCAAAACCAGCATCCTGGTGTGACTTGAGGTTGATGTGGTAATGGGAAATGAAGGTGTGTGCTGACTCCCAGGCATCAGCCCTGCAATTTCCTGGATAGGGACATCCCTAGAAGCAGCCACTGATGCAGCGGTATGGCGGGTAGAATGGATTCTTATCCCTCTGGAAGGCTCCTTGCCCACCGACCTATAGCAGAGATCAGTACAGGAAGTGATCCACCTGCCAGTCATCTGCTTGACTGCAGGTCTGCCAGGTGCGGCTTCAGTGTAGGTGATGAACAGCTGGCGAACCTGTCCCTGAACTTCCATGGCATGCTCTTTGTAGTAAGCAAGCGCTCTTCTCAGGTCCAAAGTATGGAGCCTGTACTCTGCCTCCAAGGTGTGATTGGGGTAGAACACCAGCAGAGTCAGTACCTGATTCAGGTGAAACTCTGACGCCACCTTCGGGAGAAATTTTGGCTGGGGGCATAGGTCAACCTTGTCCCTGTGGAAGACCAGGTAAGGAGATTAGATGGAAAGCATCTGGAGCTCCCTAATCCTTCTGGCTGATGTGATAGCTACCAAGAAGGTGGTCTTTCATGACAGGTGGGAGATGTCACACCTGTGCATCGGTTCGAATGGCTTGCCCATCAGCTTGGTCAATACCAGCAGTAAATCCCAAGGAGGTGGAGGTTCATGCACCGGAGGGTTTATATGATCTAGACCTTTGAAAAAATGCCAGACCACCTTCTCCTGCACCACCGACTGCTTGCCGGCCTGTGTCCGGTAAGCAGAGATGGCTGCTGGTGCACCTTAAGGGTCATCGACTGAAGCCCTTGCTGAGATAGGGACCACAGATAGTCCAAAATGCTAGTCAACAGGCAGGACAAGGGTTCAACCCCTTGCCCTGACACCAAATGGAGAATTTCTTCCATTTAAAGGCATAACATTTTCTGGTCGACTCCTTATGGGATGCCTCAATGACAGGACCTCATCGGAAAGACCCAAGGCCTGGAACTATAGCCATTCAGGAACCAGGCCATCAATTCCAGGGATTGAAGGTCCAGGAGGAGTACCTTCCACTGGATGACAGAGAGCAGGTCCAGGTGGGCTGGAAGCCTGCAGGAGCCTGGAGCTGAGGCTGAGGAGATCTGGATACCAAAACTGGTAAGGCCAGTCTGGAGTTACCAGGATCACCTATCCCTTATTGCTCTTCACCTTGAGAACCACCTTGTGGATCAAGGAAAATGGAAGGAAGGCATAAAGAGGACTGTGGTCCATGGCCTCGAGAAGTCATCCCCCTGCAATGAGCCCCACTGAGGGTGCTGGTGTGGAACAGCCTCAGCTGAATTCTCATTGGAGGAAAACAAGTTCACCTGAGAAGTGTGTAAGTGGGAGAACAGATCTTGCACTACCTCTGTCAGGAGAGACCACTCGTGAGATGCAGCGCCTATCCAGCTGAGGGCATTGCCCAGGCTGTTCGAGGCTCATGCCACATGGATTGCTAGGAGATCCACCAGCAGGCTGAGGATGAGAGAATGAGAGACCATATGCGAAGAGCCTCCTTGCACAGAGGCAAGGAGTGCATCTCACCCTGTCGGTTGAGATGGTACATGGTCATTGTTTTGTTCATCAGGACCTGGACCACTTGACCCTGGGCGAAGGTAGCGAGGGATAGCCAGACCGCTCGGAGCTCCACCAGGTTGGTGTGGAATTGGGACTCCTGAGAGGACCAGAGACTGTGGGCTCTGTACTCCCCCAGATGGGCACCCCAACCCATCAGACATAGCGGCACTGCCCAGCATACCCCATGATTGCATCACATTCAGATCTCACACTTAGCGCATTAGGATCCATGGATAGGGCATCGCTACTGTATTACTGCACCATGCCCCATACATCATAGTCAACTATGGCATGCAAAACCACTAATTACATACAGTGGGGAGACCTTGTCTCACCCTGCATGAGTGTCTCCATCCTGGTGCAAACTCTAAGTGCAGATATCAGTTATAAACTCATGTAATCATTCTAAGATGGACTAGATTATGGTTCTTAGGATTTATTAATTCCTCTGTAAGTGGAATGATTTCTTTTCATCCCTCAGTTTTAACTTTGCTCCTCCTCTGGTTTACCTTAGAATAAAATGCTTTTTCAGCTTAACTTACATTTTTTATTTATTTATTTGCTTTTGGTTACCGGGTGGGTGCGCTAGACATAGCAATGCCTATTTTCAGGCACGACCCGGGAGTATACAAGGGAAACACATGACAAGTACAATGTGACGCAGCACAAGGAAGAAGTAGGCAGTAGGACAAATGCAAACAGTGTGAGACATATAGATTGTTTAACGTATTCAACAAGTAGTCCCAGTTAGACTAAAGCAATACAGCAACCTAGATCATATATAACAATGTTAATGCTAACAGGTTCAAAGTAAAAAGCAAGTGCCATCAAATGACGTAAGGTTTTGGAAGGAGAGATAAGGTAAAGAGGCAAGGAGTAGAGGGTAGGAGAGGGAGGTAAGTAGGGTGGAAGGTGGCGGGCGAGTGAGGCTTGAGGTGGCCGGAAACATGTACAGGGGTTAGTAGCCAGAAGATGTTGATGGTGGAGATTCTTGAAGTGGGCATGGGTGGGGGCTTGGCGAATATTTTGTGGAATAGCGTTCCAGTTTTTAGGTGCTAGGTAGGAGAAAGCTCGTGTACCCATAGTGGTTTTGCATCTGGGGATAAAGAAAGGGGTGTCGTCATTCAATCGGAGACCATAGGCAGAGGTTTGGGAGTACAGAAGTAAGGCGAGAGGTCCAGGTAGACCTGAAACATAATCAATATCCTTCATATTATGTAGTATACAACTTCATATCATTATTCATGTGTAGTTTTCTATAAAAGCTGGATTTTAATAAAATATTTGAAACAACAAAATTAAGGCAAAAAAAGAAAAGGAATGTAGCATATGATTGCTGCCACCAGATGGCAGACTGGAGCTAGTTGCTTAAGCTGCTATCTCAATGTTTCCCTCTTGTGGTAACAGACCTACACTACATGGTACTGATATGATGCACTAACAGAAATGGTATTACCTTAGAAACATAGAAACATAGAAACATAGAAACATAGAAACATAGAATTTGAACACAGATAAGGACCGCTTGGCCCACCCAGTCTGCCCATTTCCCTACCTGCTGGATAAGCTGCAGATCCTAGTTAACCAGCAGCCTACTTCTTCCTACCCCCAGAATTGCCTTATGACTGTCCCATGCACGCTTGAATTCCACCACTGTTTTTGACTCCACAACCTCCTCCGGAAGGCCGTTCCATGCATCCACAACCCTCTCTGTGAAAAAATACTTCCTTAAATTACCTCTGAGCCGCCCCCTCTATCTTCAAATTGTGCCCTCTTGTTCTTGCACACCCTTTTTGAAAGATGCTACCTCTTGGACTTTGTTGATTCCCTTGAGGTACTTGAATGTTTCTATCATGTCCCCCTCTCCTCCTTTCCTCGAGGCTATACATATTAAGCTCCTTAAGTCTCTCTTCATATGTCTTCCGGTGCAGACCCTGCACCATTTTAGTTGCCCTCCTCTGGACAGCTTCCATCCTGTCTATGTCTTTGTGGAGACTGGGTCTCCAGAACTGCACACAGTACTCAGATGGGGTCTCACCAGTTGTCTGTACAGAGGATAATAATTTCCTGTTTTCTACTGGTGATGCCTCTCCCCTGCATCCCAGTATCCTCCAGCCCTCCTTGCTGCCTCTCACATTGCTTGCCAACCTTTAGGTCATCTGATATGACTACCCCCAGGTCCCTTTCCATTTTTGTTGTTGTTAGTATCTCACCCCCCATTGTGTACTCTTCCCCAGGGTTTTTGTTTCCCAGGTGCATTACCTTGCACTTCTTAGCATTGAATCTAAGCTGCCATACATTTGACCATTCCTCTAACCTTGCCAAGTCCCTTCTCATCCTTTCCACCCCACCCTGTGCATCAACTCTGTTGCAGATCTTTGTGTCATCTGCAAAGAGACATACTTTTCCTTCCAGTCCTTCTGCAATGTAAGCATAAAGACATTGAAGAGGACTGGTCCTAATACTGAACCCTCGTACCCCACTAGTAACCCTCCTTTCTTCTGAGTGGACTCCATTTACTATTACCTCTGTGTCCTATTCTCCAGCCAATTCTTACCCAGGCTGTCATCTTGGGACCCACCCCAGGCTGGCTAACTTGTATATTAATCTTTTGTGTGGGACTGTGTCAAATGCCTTGCTAAAGTCTAGGTAGGCCATGTCCATAGCCCCTCCCTGATCTACTACTTTGGTCACCCAGTCAAAGAAATCTATCAGATTCATCTGGCATGACCTTCCCACTGTGAATCCATGATGCCTAGGGTCCTGTGCCCCTCTGGCCTCTAGATACTCGACAATTCTTTCCTTCAGAAGTGATTCCATCATTTTCCCTATCACTGAGGTTAAACTAACAGGTCTATAGTTTCCTGCTTCTGCCTTGCTCCCACTTTTGTGAAGGGGAATCACATCTGCCCTCCTCCAGTCCTCGGGTACCACCCCATCCTCCCATGATTTGTTAAAAGGGTAGTCAGTGGTGTCACTAGTTCTACTTCTTAGCTCTTTTTAGAATTCTGGGATGAATCCCATCAGGCCCCATTGCTTTGTCCACCTTCAGTTTTAAGAGTTCTTTCAGAACCCTTTCTTCTGTAAATGGGCTGGTATCAACTTCTGTATCCAAAGTGTTTCTACTGTTTGTTTTATGTACCTCCCCTCTTCATTTATAAATACTGAGCAAAAATATTTGTTTAGTATCTCTGCCCTTTCACAGTCTCCTCCTGCCCACCCTCCCTCCCTTTTTAAGCCTCACTATCCCTCCCTTGGTCTCTCCTTCGCTCCCTGATGTACCTATGAAAGGTTTTATCCCCTTCTTAACTGAGTTGGCTATCTTTCCTTGGTTTGGGCCTTTGCTGTTCTGACTGCCTTCCCAGCCTCCTTTTGCTTTAACTGATACAGTTCTCTGTCCTGCTCCTTCTCGATTCCTTGTACTTCCTGAATGCTTTCTTTTCTCTTGAACCTTCACTGCCACTTCCTTTGAGAACCATAGTGGTTTCTTACATCATTTTGTTTTGTTTATTTGCTTCACACAAAGGCTTGTTACCTCTGTGATGGCAGTTTTTATTATTCCCCATTGGTCTTCCACCCCTCCTTCCTGCCCATTTGCTAGTGCATTCCTTAGGCACTCACCCATTTTGGCAAAGTCAGCCCTCCTAAAGTCCAGTGCTTTTGTCTTTGTATGGCTTGACTCTATTGCTGTGTTTATTGTTCAGAACCTTAGAGGTTCTTTGTTCTTTGTTTTAATTGGGTTTACCGCAACATAACGCAGCTAGACCATCTTAGGGTAGCTGGTTCATTCCACTGCTGTGCCAAACAGATGAGGCATACTGATGAGTCCTGGTAGGATGAAACATGTGTCTCTCTTCTGTTGGTACCATTTGCAAAATGTGTGAGGGGCCTTTCGGCACCATGCATTTCTGCTTAAAGTTGAACCAGCATAATATTCTGTAGTGATTTGTATATGCAGCCCATGATCCTCTGCATTAAGGGGGCATGAGTGATTTTGTATTTTTTTACTAACATACTACATAATCTCTTTCTGAATAATGCCAAGTAAAATCAAATGCTGTATTCTAAAGTTCACAATATTTACTGTCAAAGATGTACTAACATGTTTAGTTGATTTACTTATAAAATGCACCTTTTCAATTTCGACTCAACGACTGTACACATGAGCAAGTTAATTAAAACAAATTTTAATTACAGTCACCATAAAACATTTCAGGGTAATTAATAAGACGGAAAAGCTTCACTGTAAAGAAATGACTTCAGTTCCTTTTGAAGGCATTTGCTCATGGGAGCCTCTCTGATAGTAAGAGGAAGTGAATTCCATAGGGTCAGTGCCAGGAACAACAAGCATTTGTCAATGCCGAATGTTGCTTGCTTGTATGTGCTGTTTAGGTATTTGGAAGTGACAGTTTCATGCCTTCCTCCCAGACAGCCACTGTGTCTTTCCGTTCAGTATTCACAGAAGAGTGGGAGGGGCAAGGGCCATAACAGTACAGCAGTTGCCAAGGGGGTGAAGAGGTGGACAATAGTCCATTCAAAGGCAAAAGAGTCCTGCAGGAGCTCACTAAATTGAAGGTAGACAAAGCGATGGAACCAGATGGCATACACCCAAGGGTATTAACAGAACTGCGAAGGGAGATAGCAGTACCTCTGGCAGCCATGTTTACTGAGTCATTCAACATGAGTGAATTGGAGGGGGGCACATGTGGTCCCTCTACATAAGTCCGGCAGCAGGGAGGAGGCAGGGAACAATAGGCCATTCAGCCTCACCTCAGTAGTGGGGAAGATCATGGAGACATTGCTTAAAGAAAGGATAGTGGGCATCTAGATCCGCCGAGACAGGACCATAGACAACATGGATTCACAGTGGGGACATCATGTCAGATAAATCTGGTTGATTTATTTGACTGGGTGACGAAGTGAATCAGAGGGGTGAGATGTGGACAACCTACCTTGATTTCAGCAAAGCCTTTGACACCATCCCATATAGGAGGCTGATAAACTAGCTGGGTAGGCTGGACATGGGGGAGGGTGGTAAACTGGGTTAGAAACTGGCTAACAGGCAGAAGGCAGAGAGTGGTGGTAAAATGGTATGCAGTCTGGGAGAGGCGACCAGTGGGGTGCTGCAGGGATCGGTCCTGGGGCCAGTTCTGTTCAATGACTTCATTAGTAACATTGCAGAACATCTGAAGGAATTTTTCACCAAATTTTCAACATAGCCATTTTAAGACCTCTGCTCATGAACAGTGTCACTGTGATTTTCTTAATTGTCGTACATTGATCTCGCACACCGACTGCGCCATTGTGTGCTACATGGGCAGAAAGCTCGTTTTGGGTGAGATGTGAAAATAGCAGCTGTACTACTCATAAGAAGGTGTGATAAAATGGCAATGTTGGAAATCTGGAGTGAAAATATTGAAAATTCACGACCTTGACGAGTACGCGGAACTGTACAACGACGCCAGAAAACAGTCATTTTAGGAATTATTTCACCAAATTTTCAACATAGTCATTTTAAGACCTCTGCTCATGAACAGTGTCACTGTGATTTTCTTAATTTGTCCCGTACATTGATTTACACACACGACTGCACCATTGTAGCGCTACAAGGGGAAACACATTTTGGGTGAGATGTGAAAAATGACAGCTGTACTACTCATAAGAAGGTGTAGTAAAATGGCAACTTTTGAAAATCTGGAGTGAAAATATTGAAATTTCATAACTTTACAAGCCTGCGTAGGGAACTGGCGCAACGCACGCCAGAACAGTCAGTTTTGATGGCACTAATTATGGAAGCACTTTTCCGATGTCACGTTTTGCACATTCAGGCCCGGGGGCATTTCCGCGCGAGTGACTGCAAAATCATCCTTCAGGTCCGGCTAACGCCATGACAGTGACATCATTCATGAGAAGGGTCCCAAAACCCCATGTTGAAAATTTGGTGCAAAAATTCCTAAAAATTCCTTAGATATGTAACAAAGTTGAAACCCCCTATCTAGCCTCAATATACAGCTACCGGCATTTCCTCAGTTCGCGGTCAGCTTTGAAGAGTGCAGACATGTTTCCCGTCCACCAAAGATCGCCGCACCGGAGTCTAGAGGAATGTGGGAGTGGGGGTGTGGGGATGCTGGTGCGCAGGGTGGTGCGGTAGTGGAGGGGGTTGGGAGATGCCACCAAGGGACCATTTTTGTTTACAGGTTTTTTAAAAATGACTATTGGGACATTTGCCACGCTGGGGTGGGCTCCCAGCATGGCACAAGGATGTTGGGGGGGCATTCAGCCGATGGGGGATTGGGCACCCCCGTCAGCCATGGCATTTGTTGCCACGCTGGGGTGGGCTCCCAGCATGGCACAAGGACGGGGGGGCATTCAGCCGACAGGGGACTGGGCACCCTCATTGGCCAAAGGATCGCTTGCCATGCTGGGGTGGGCTCCCAGTGTGGTACTTACTACTGGGGGGGAACGCTGCTCAGCCGATGGGGATCGGGCACCCCGTCAGCTATACAGTGCGTACGGGGAGCAGGGGCGCGCACGCCTGCGGGTGTCTGTGGGGGGGGAGCTGCGCGTAAGCAGCCGATATCTTACTGGTGCTCACTGAAGCGTAGCTCCCCCTTTCAACTGTATGCCACGGCATTTTGGAGCGTGTCATAGACAGCTCCAAAATGCATTGGATTACAGGGGCCGCGCCTGCCAACACACTGACTGAATTGGAGAAGGAGGTGACACACCTCCGAAATCTCCGATGATGGCACTATGTTTCTTGCACATGCGTGCAAGCAACATAAAAATGCTCAGGAACCAGAAGATTGTAAGCGCACCCTTGGAATCACCAAAAGGCCCTCATCAGCTGACCAGAGGGGACAGAGTGGGCAGTAAAGATGTAGAAGGTCTTGCAGGTACCTGGGCCCTAGTCTCTGCAGGGCCTTATAGGTCAGCAAACTGACCTTGAAGGTGATCTGCCACTTTACAGGCAGCCAGTGCAGAGAGCGGAGCAGAAGTGTGATGTGACAAGACCGGGAAAGGCCAGTCAATAACCTGGCTGATGTATTCTGCACTAACTGCAAGCAGTAGGGCACAACCTCCGATAGCCCTAAGTAAAGGGCATTGCAGTAGTCAAGCCGAGATTTTTTTTTTAAATTTATTTCAGGTTCAGAATTACAACCTTTGAGCCAAACTGGCTGTTTTACAAAAGCTCCAAGTCAGTAGAAGAACAGACAAAACACTACAGTTTGCATCATACAACATGAAAATACAATAGCCAAGTGACAAGACTATTTTACAAGCAAGATAAATGTGGAGAATAACCTCAAATACAATATTTTTATTACAGAAATATCTCAAATCTATAGGTCTAGTTACTAAGTGCAGGTTGTTTGTAGTTGTCAGCCAAAATTGGCTTTGTCAAAAAAAAAAAAGGGATGTCATGAAGGCATGGACTAGTGATTATCTAGGTGTTTAATCCTGGGAATGCTGCAAAGATGATAAAACACACTCTGCAATATGGCTAACACCTGGAACTTAAGCGGCAGGCCACAGTCCAGCACCACACCAAGATTCCTCACCCTTTCTGAGGTGAGAAGTTGGGAATCCCCTGTCCTAAGAAGGGAACCTCAATCAATTTGCACACCAATCCCGGATGACCAGATTCCACCACTAGTACCCCATTTTGTCTGGATTCAACCTCAACCAGTTGACACTCATCCAGTCCTGGATCTCAACAAGGCACTGATTAATCCTCAAGGTCATCCTGCTGTTCGGCACAAAAGACAAGTAGAGCAGATTATCATCTGCATAGCAGTGAAACTCAGCCCATACCGCTTTTAATGTCACCTAGTGGTAGCAGATACACTGCAAACAACATGGGTGTTAAGATGGAACCCTGTGGACCCCACATGACATGGACAGTGGTGCAGAGGAAAATGTTCCAAATACCACCTTCTGCAACCTGCTCTGCGGAATGAATGGAACCACTTGAGGACTGCACCAGTCAGCCCACAATGAACCTACAGGTGTTCCAACAACACACCATGGTCCACAGTGTCAATGCAGCTGAGAGATCAAGGAATATTTAGATGGAACAATTTCTTCAATCCTCACCACCAGGACATCATTAAGCACCCGAACCAAGGCAGTCTCAGTACTGTGCCTTTTCCTGAAACCAGATGAGAGGGTCATAGATGTCATGAGCTGACAAATGGTCCTCCAATTGGAGAGCCACCTACCTTCTCAATAACCTTTCCCACAAAGGGAAGGTTAGAGACAGGTCTGTAGTTGGCCAGATAATCCGGTCCAGGGATGGTTTCTTTAAGAGGGTCTCACCACTGCCTCCTTCACAGGCTCGAAAACACCCTCTCTCCAAAGAACACCAGACTATCCCAGCCAGGACCGGGTCGATGGACCTCAACACACCACAGAAGAAGGTGTGATGGCCCCAGCTCCAAACTACAGTAGGTGGGCCTCAACTCCCAGGTGACCTTCACAACATCCTCATCCAACAACTGATCAAAGTTAGATCAAACAAATGGATTACCCATGACCTCCAGCTCACCACTGCAAGCCCCCATAGAGGATGTTGACAGGATCACAGATCTGATTGTGGCAATCTTATTGGCAAAAAAACAGAGCATGCCGGTCCGGTGGTGCTGAGGGCTGAGGTGCTGGATGCCTTACCCTGTGCTACACCAGAGACCCATGTCCGGGGGTCAGCAAGGGAGAAGGATCGAGTATCTGACAGACAGCTCTCCTTCTCCAGTGAGGGGGGAATCACCAGCGACCGGCATTCTACTGGCCCCTAGCAGCAGCTGGGCATGGGGTGCTGACACTACAGAAAGGGGAGAAGATGGGGAAGATGCTTGGAGGAGTGAGTGCGGGCTATTCTCACCTCAGGAAAGAAAAACAAAAAAGTTGTGGCCATGTAGCATGACACTGTCCCCCGCAGACGCTGCCCCTAAGAAGGCACCTCCCTGTCTGGATCCATTTTGGGTGGGTTGAGACACTCCCCACCACCCTGCCATGAAGGATAAGTCATGGGAGCATAAGGGAGGGGGTCTGATTCTTGGGGGATGGAGCCCAAGGGGGCAGACAATGGTACTAGGAGTACTGGCCAGTACAGGAGAGAAATGCCATATTAAAAAAGGAAAAGGAACAAACTCGTCACAATTTAACAGTGAAAAAACTCTCACAGACCAAAGAAAGGCCAGATTACACAGCCTACCAGCAGTCCAAAACAGCCAAGCTGGTCTATTTATTGCTGTAGCAATCTCCCTGGACAAGAACTTTGCCTTCTTACCAAGTCAGGACATTGGTTATGCATCCTAGTGCACTGCATATGAGCTGGTGTCATGGGCACTGTCGGGGTACCAAGCCAGGACATTGGTAATGCATCCCGCTGCACTGCACATGAGCTGGTCGTCATGGGCACTGTTAGGTACCAGCCAGGACATTGGTAATGCATCCTACTGCACTGCACATGAGCTGGTGTCATGGGCACTGTCGGGGTACTAAGCCAGGACATTGGTAATGCATCCTACTGCACTGCACATGAGCTTGTGTCATGGGCACTGTTGGGGTACCAGGCCAGGACATTGGTTATGCATCCTGCTGCTCTGCACATGAGCTGGTGTCATGGGCACTGTCGGGGTACCAGGCCAGGACATTGGTAATGCATCCCGCTGCACTGCACATGAGCTGGTGTCATGGGTACTGTCGGGGTACTAAGCCAGGACATTGGTTATGCATCCTACTGCACTGCACATGAGCTGGTGTCGTGGGCACTGTCCTGGTACCAAGCCAGCACTTTGGTAATGCATCCTGCTGCACTGCACATGAGCTGGTGTCATGGGCACTGTCAGGGTACCAAACCAGGACATTGGTTATGCATCCTGCTGCACTGCACATGAGCTGGTGTTGTGGGCACTGTCGGGGTACTAAGCCAGGACATTGGTAATGCATCCTACTGCACTGCACATGAGCTGGTGTCATGGGCACTGTTGGGGTACCAGGCCAGGACATTGGTAATGCATCCCACTGCACTGCACATGAGCTGGTGTCATGGGCACTGTCAGGGTACCAAGCCAGGACATTGGTAATGCATCCTGCTGCACTGCACATGAGCTGGTGTCATGGGCACTGTCGGGGTACCAAGCCAGGACATTGGTTATGCAACCTGCTGCACTGCACATGAGTTGGCAATTGATGGAGTGGTATCCCTTCCTACTGAGGTAGGCATCTACCCCATCACCAGTGGGTGCACGGATGGCAACATGGGTGCAGTCAGTGGCTCTGAGTACAGCCAGTAGGTGCGCTACCTGATGGAACTGCTGCACTATCACTGCATGCTCCATTACTGTGCTGGGGAATATCATGAACTTGCCGGCATGTAGGAGCAGTGCGTCTAGGAATTGGGCCAGCAGGCATGAAGTGGTAGACTGCGAGACCCTGGTGGTATCCCACACCAGGGTCTGGAATTACCTTGTGGTCAGAAAGAGCATGTCAGCTGTTACCTTTAGCTCGGCTGATGTGGTGTAGCTATGCTGGATGTCACTGCACAGCTGGCCATGCAGCTGCCTGAGCACAGCCCTGTTGAGTGGTACCCACCAATTAGATGATCGTCTGAGAGGCCTTCTGAGGTCACTCTTTGCCAGTACTGTTTGTGTGCAGCACAGTACCTTCACGGCCTTCAGATGGGCACAGGATAGGCATCTGCCCAATCCTCTTCCAGCTTGGCCTCATGCAGCGTATAAAGCAGGTGTGCTGTCATGACTACCATCTTGATTGCTGGCTGCAGTGTCTCTGCCCACCCCTAGGATTTGTCCAGAGTAAGTTGGGCTTTTCATAGGCAGTATCTGCACTGTGAATAGTGGTCTGTACTAGTCCTGTAATGCAGTGTTAGCATGCTATGGTGCTGCACCTGCATTCAGGTCCCCTCCCCATCCTTTGCACACTGACTACATTATCTTTCTTCATGTGCGCTAACATGTTTAGTGCACTCCAGCACAATACCTGGGCTAATTTTTCACAAGGCTGTTGCTAGCCTTGCTTGTACAGCAGAAAGCAGATAATTAAAAGAAGCTACATTTTCTTATTAATTTAACACTTATATCTTAGCAGGAGTCAGTGTCCATTGAGATTAAGCAAACAGATACTTTATTAGAAGTAGAAGGGGTCTTACTTAGGGTTTAAAAAAAAGAAAGAAAAGAAAGAAAGTCAGTGTGTGTTCTGTGCTGGGAAGGGTTCTGTATCAGTTTACTTTGCTAAACCAGTAGGAGGAGAGAGAGCTTAATTGGGGGTGTGGCTTAGACACTATAAAAGCAGGTGACTCAAATTACAACTTCCTGTTGCTAGCCTTTTTTCTAATAATTGCCCTCCATCCCATCCCTCCACCCACCCTCCCTAAGCCAGTTCTACTTTTATAGCCACTGGATTTGACTGTCAACAGGAACTTCCTGTTTGGCAGTAGGAAGGGAAGGATCATAGAGAAACATTGGTTTTGTCAACCCTAAAGGAAAAAAGTAGCTCACTCTCCCCCAGCTGCTGGTGGTCTGACACTGAGCAAGGAAGAAGGAGACTATTGAAGAATATAGGAAGTTACTGTCCCAGAACAGGAAGGGTGAGAGTTGTAAGGAGAGGAGAGAGTAAGCATACAGAGAAACAGGAGAGGGGACACAAAATAAGTCATGATAGGAGTGGTGCAGTGCAATGGCTGTGGGGTGGCAGTGTTCCAGGAGACATTCTGGAGGCTGCGATGCTGTCCTATTTGCAGGCACCTCTCTAGTCTGAGGGAGGAGGTTGCCCATCTCCAGGCTGACCTGGCTAGGATTTGTGAAATCTCCTCCCCCACCCGGGGACCACTAGGACCAATGCCACTACCTCAGAGGTTGCCAAGAAAGAGGAGAGGCTGGACCAAGGTGGACTCAGGGAGGGAGAGGGTAGTGGAACAGAGTTGCATCCCTCCAGCTGTACCTCTCCACAATTCATTTGCTCTTCTGGTGGATAGTGGTTCCTCTATGGAGGCACCTGCAGTGGAGACCAAGGAGGATGCTGGGAACCATCACAAAGGAGACCCACAGGAGGGTGGCATGAGACCCCACAGGGGAAGGAAACAACTCCTGGTGGGGGACTCAATCATTAGGGGGGTAGAAATGGGGGAGGAAGGGGAGAGGGAGGTAAGGTGCCTGCCTGGCGCCACGGCTTGGAGGGACAGGAAGCGAAACCTCAGGATCGTGGGAGCAGCTGCACGAGGGGAGGGAGCTGGATGTCATTGTCCACCTAGGAACAAATGACCTGGCTAGGAATGGGATCAGAGCAGTGCAAGAGGAGTTTGTAGAGCTGGGGAGGGGCCTCAGACAAGTAGCGCATACAGTAACCTTCTCGGAGGTGCTGCCTGTCTATGGCAAGGGTGATGCTAGGGTACTCCTCACCAGGGAATTCCATGAATGGTTGAAAAACTGGTGTGGAGCTCAGGGTTTTGGCTTCATTGGGGACTGGGGAACCACTTGGAGGGATGCAGACCTATACTGGTGTGATGGTCTGCATCTGTCCAGAAGGGGAACCAGGATCCTAGGTGAGAGGTTTAAATGCTTCATGGGCAAGCATTTAAACTAGCCAAGGGGGGAGGCACTGAAAAGGAGCAGGGAAATCACAGCCTCCCCCCACAAACAACAGTAATTAGTGAGGTAAACACCAAGGTAGAGAAGTCATTAGGGAGCAGAACAGAAGTAAATGTAAAAAAAGGCAAAGGCAGTAAGGACTGGAATGGGACTAAAAGGGGTAAGGCCATCAAAAAGTGGAGGGTGATGAGTACCAATGCCCGTAGTCTGTGTAACAAGCTCCCTGAACTAGTGGCCTTGATGGAAGAGGGTTGCCTGGATATTGTGGCAGTCACAGAAACATGGTACACAGAGAACCATGACTGGGATGTCAACATACCAGGATACACAATCTACAGGAGGGACAGAGAGGGTAAAAGAGGAGGAGGAGGAGTAGCCCTTTATGTAAAGCAAGGGATCAAAGCAACAGAACTAAAGAGTAAACAGGGAGCAGGTGAGACACTCTGGGTCACCCTGGAGACAGGAAATGGCACCACAATCCGCATGGGGGTTGTATACAGACCCCCATCTCAGGGGGAAGGAATGGACAAGGAAATGATAGAAGGCTTCCTTAGAATGGCAGAAAAAGGGGAGATATTGTTGATTGGGGACCTGAATATGCCAGATGTTAACTGGAGCACCTTTGCTGCAGGCACATCCAAGAGCAGGGTCATTCTTGATGCCCTACAGGGGGCATGCCTCAGACAGCTAGTATTGGAACCCACTCGGAGGGAGCAATCTTAGACCTGGTACTCTCAAATGGGGACAGAGAAAGAATCTCAGATTTAGAAGTGGAAGCCATCTGGGAACAAGCGACCACCAAACAGTGTGGTTCACGATAAACACAGCCATACAATCAAGCCATACAAAAGCAAGAGTATTGGACTTTAGGAGGGATGACTTTGGGAAAATGAGAGAGTGCCTCAGAAAAGCACTAGCAAACAGGCAAGAAGGAGGGGTGGAGGAACAATGGAGAGTAATCAAAACAACCATCACAGAGGCAATAAGACTTTGTGTAAAGCAAATCAACAAAACACAATGAAGGAAAACCGCTATGGTTCTTAAAAGAGGTGCAGGGAAGGTTAAGGGAAAAGGATAGTATTCAGGAAATATAAGGAAACACAGAAGGAGAAGGACAGAGAACTTTATCAGTTAAAGCAGAAAGAGGCTGGGAGGCAGTCAGAATAGCAAAGGCCCAAACCGAGGAAGGATAGCCAACTCTGTTAGAAGGGATAAGACCTTTTATATGTACATTAGGGAGCAAAAAAAGACCAAAGGAGGGATACAGAGGCTTAATAAAGGGGAGGGAACGTGGGTAGAGGGTGACAATGAAAAATCAGGGATACTGAATGAATATTTCTGCTCAGTATTCACAAAGGAAGAGGAGGGGGAGGTACCTAAACCAAACAAGAGAAACACTCTGAAGACGAGGGTCGATACCAGTCCAGCTTTGTTGAACAGAGATCTCTCTAAACACCTCCCAGCTCACTCATGTCTCACAGCCTGCCCTTTCCCAGTCTCATTCCCTCTGGCACTGGGCCTTCCTTGTGACTCCTTTCCTGCTTCACATCTCCACTGGTACAAGACATTTTCCACCACCATTGGACAGTGGCCCATTAGCCTGCCAACTTCCTCTCCAGGTCACATGCCTGCAATACTAACTGCCTATGGTGCTCTCTGTCTCTTATTGTTACCGCAGCCAGCTGCCTACTCAAGCTGCTCATTTTATAAATATTATCTCAAAGTATGTTATAACTGAGTATCTTTATTTTTTCTTTTAGTTGTTTTGGTTGTTTATTGTGCATTCTTTTACTACCTCTGTATGTATGTTGACCCTCATCCTTTGACGTGGAACCTTTGTAAACGAGCAGTTTCTGCTCAAAGGTATTTGTAATCCGAGAATTTAATAAATAAATAAATTTACAGAAGAAAGGGTTCTGAAAGAACTAATAAAATTGAATGTGGACAAAGCAATGGGGCCTGATGGGATTCACCCAAGAATTCTAAAAGAACTAAGGGTAGAACTAATGACACCGCTAACTACTCTCTTTAACAAATCATGGGAGGATGGGGTGGTACCTGAGGACTGGAGGAGGGTGGATGTGATTCCTCTTCACAAAAGTGGGAACAGGACAGAGGCAGGAAACTTCAGACCAGTTAGTTTGACCTCAGTGGTAGGTAAAATGCTGGAATCACTTCTGAAGGAAAGGATCATTGAGTACCTAGAGGCCAGTGGGGCACAGGACCCAAGGCAGCATGGATTCACGACGGGAAGGTCATGTCAGACAATCTAATAGATTCTTTGACTGGGTGACCAAAGTAGTAGACCAGGGAGGGCTGTGGACATGGCACCTAGATTTTACCAAGGCATTTGATACAGTCCCACACAAAGATTAATACACAAGTTAGCCAGCCTTGGAGTGGGTCCCAGGGTGGTAGCCTGGGTAAAACATTGGCTGGACAACAGGACACAAAAGGTAGTTGTAAATGGAGTCCACAGTGAAGAAAGGAGGGTTACTAGTGGGGTATCGCAGGGGTTCAATACTGGGACCGGTCCTTTTAATGTCTTTATAAGTGACATTGCAGAGGAACTGGAAAGAGAAAGTATGTCTTTGCAGATGACACAAAGATCTGCAATAGGGTTGATGCACCAGATGGAGTGGAAAGGATGAGAAGGGACTTGACAAGGTTGGAGGAATGGTCAAATGTATGGCAGCTCAGATTCAATGCAAAGAAGTGCAAGGTAATGCACCTGGGAAACAAAAACCCAGGGCAAGAGTACACAATGGGGGGTGAGATACTGACAACAGTAAAAATGGAAAAGGACCTGGGGGTAATTATATCAGATGACCTAAAGGTTGGCAAGCAATGTGAGAAGGCAGTAAGGAAGGCTGGGGGGATATTGGGATGCATAGGGAGAGGCATCAATAGTAGAAAACAGGAAGTGGTTATCCCTCTGTACAGACAGTTGGTGAGACCCCTTCTGAATTACTGTGTGCAGTTCTGGAGACCCCATCTCCATAAAGACATAGACAGAGTGAGGCTGTCAGAGGAGGGCAACAAAATGGCGCAGGGTCTGCACCAGAAGACGTCGAAGAAAGACTAAAGGAGCTTAATATGTATACCCCTTGAGGAAAGGAGGAGAGAGGGACATGATAGAACTTCTGCACCTCAAGGGAATCAACAAAGTCCAATAGGGTGGCATCTTTCAGAAAAAGAGATGTGCAAGAACAAGGGGCACAATTTGAAGATAGAGGGGATGGCTCAGAAGGTAATGTGAGGAAGTATTTTTCACAGAGAGGTTGTGGATGCATGGAACAGCCTCCTGAGGAGGTTGTGGAGTCAAGAACAGTGAAGGAATTCAAGAATGCCTGGGACAGACATAATGCAGTCCTAGTGGGGGTGAGGAGGAAGTAAGCTGTTGGTTAATTAGGATCTGCAGCTTATCTGTTAGGTAGGAAAATGGGCAGACTAGATGGGCCAAGCGGTCCTTATCTGCCGTCAAATTCTATGTTCCTATGTTTCTAAACACTTTGCACGCTTGTGCAAACTTTTGAATATTGTGCCTCTGTGGCTTGATTCACAAAACTTTGCCCTGGCATAAACCTGGTTGGCACAGTGCAAACCAGGATTTGCGCTGAGATGATATTCACAAAAGCCTGTTTTGCACCCACAAACTGGGTTTGTGCCGGGCCAAAGTGTGAATAGGGCTGTAATACACAAATGAGTGGGAGGGATGAGAATATTAGTACTTGTGTGGTCCCTTTGCATGGATCAAATACTGCCGAGACCTGGCAGTATCTTGCAAAACCCTAGTAGCTGGTAGAGCTACTGCAGTGCACCCTCTGTGACTGATGATCACTGGTCTGAAATCCTAACCTCTGCCCACCCAATCCCTCACTCGATATAATAAAAAAAAAGTGTCCCTGGTGGCTAGCGGTTCCTCCACTTGCCAATCACCATCCCGTTTAGAAAAACAAATGTGTCCCTGGTGGTTAGTGGTCCCTTTCCATCATGATGATGAATACAAATCATCTCTCTGGTGACTAGTCGTCCCCCCGCTGATCATCATCATTCCATATAGAGGAAGACATATCTCCCTGGTGGATAGCGGTCCCCCAGCCTGATCACTTGCCCAGTAGATATAAAAATTGTCCGTGGTGTCCAGTCATGTAACCCTCTACATCCTGACCCCTCATACAATAATGTGACATATTTCTCTGGTGGTCTAGAGGATCCCCACCCTATCCCTGATCCCTGTATAGTGACCGTAAACTGTACCCTCATGGTAGTAAACCCCCAACCCTGGCAGGGAGTAACCCACCACCGTGCTCCCTTACCCAACCCCAGCCAGTGACCAGCACAGCCCTCCTCTTTCCACTATGGTTGGCCGCTGACTGGGCTGTTACTGAGTGCCTGCCTGTATACAGTATGTGCTCAGTGTCGATGATTGACCGAGCTGTCACTAAGTGTCATTGAGTGCCTACTGTATACAGTGTGCACTCAGTGTCATTGACTGACCTAGCTGTCAGTCAGTGCCACTGAGTGCCTACCTGTATACAGTGTGCTCAGTGTCATTGACTGACCTAGCTGTCAGTCAGTGTCAGAGTGTCTACTGTATACAGTGTGCGTTCAGTGTCATTGATGACTGGCCAAGCCTGTCGGTCAGGTGTCACTGAGTGCCCTGCCTGTGTACTATGCTGAGCTCAGTGTCATTGACTTGACTGAGCTGTCACTAAGTGTCACTGAGTGCCTGCCTGTCTGTATACAGTGTGTGCTCAGTGTCATTGACTGACTGAGCTGTCAGTCAGTGTCACTGAGTGCCTGCCTGTATACAGTGTGCGCTCAGTGTCATTGACTGACCAAGCTGTCAGTGTCACTGAGTGCCTGCCTGTGTAAAGTATGCGCTCAGTGTCATTGATTGATTGAGCTGTCAGTCAGTGTCACTGAGTGCCTGCCTGTATACAGTATGCACTCAGTGTTATTGATCGACTGAGCTGTCACTAAGTGTCACTGAGTGCCTACTGTATACAGTATGCATTCAGTGTCATTGACTGACCGACCTGTCAGTCAGTGTCACTGAGTGCCTGCCTGTATACAGTGTGTGCTCAGTGTCATTGACTGACCGAGCTGTCAGTCAGTGTCACGGAGTGCCTGCCTGTATACAGTATCTGCTCAGTGATAGCTCAGTTGCTGGTAAGCCATGGTGGTGGGGGTTGCTGGTCACTGGCTGGGGTTGGTTGGGGTGGAGAGGGTGGTGGGTCCCTCACTGCCAGGTTGGGTGGTCCACTTGACCACCAGGGTGTGGTTTATGGTCCCTATACAGGGAATTGGGGATATGGTGCAGGGTCCACTAGACCTCCAGGGAAAAGTGTCACATTATTATACAAAGGGTCGGGATGGGGGGGTTACACTGCACACCATTGACAATTTAGTGTATGTACTGGGTGGGTGATTGGGTGGTGGGAGGGACCACTAGCCACTTGGTAGATGTGTGTTCCTTTATATGGGAAGATCCAGAACAAATGGTTTGATACCTCTTATTGGATGTTACAAAGAGGAAGCAATGTCTCAGCTTTTGGACCAACCAAGTCCTACTATAGGGGGAGGTGATTGGTGGGGGGATGGACCACTATCCACCAGGGAGATGTTAATTTTTTTATCTTCCTCTTCAGTGCTACCCCATCCTCCCACTCCTTCAAAGCTCAAGTCACCCCACTGCCCTTCTAATCCCTGCTGCCAGCTACCAACCTCCATAGCAGCCTTACCTGGGTAGCCCATTGTATCCCTATGCTGGGTGGGTCCCTCCCCTTCAAGAGGGATGTGCCTTATGGCACACAGCACATCCTAGGGCTGTGAGGACTGCCTGGGCTGTCTTTGGGGCATCATGCAGCAGATAGCCGGAGCTCATCATCTGGCAGGATGGGGGAGCCATTTTCTCATTTTCTACTCCTGCCCAACATTGTTCTCGGCCTCGTGTGAGCTCGGGCAGTCCTGGAGTGTGCACGTGCAGGGTGTGTGTTAAGGCTCATGTCCCCACAAGCATGTCACCTATCCACCCAGAGGTGCCCAGGCAAGTCCCCCCCTGTGAGGGAAGCGTCCAATGGACGCTTGTGAACTGCCTCCCTGCCAGTCTCCGCCCCTGCCAACCGGACTTGTGGTGCGAACCCGGGTTGGTAGCATGCCAAGCGAACCTCTTTGCTTGGCACCACAGAGCTGGAAGGGAGATGTTTTTTATTTATCAACGGGATGGCAATCAGCAATTGGGGAAGGGAGAGGGCCACTGGACCACCAGGAAGATATGTGAATTTCTAAATGGGATGATGATCAGGGAAGGGGAGGGACCACTAGCTACCAGGGAGAGATTTATCTCAATGGGATGGTGACCAATGATTGGAGGAGGGAAGTGACCACTGGACCACCAGGGAGATGTTTGTTTTTTTATCATGAGGCTGGCAGTCGGTGATGAGAGGGGACCATTAGTCACAATGGACTGTTTATGCATTTCTTAGGACGGTGATTGGCAATTGGGTGGATGCGGGTTGTGCTACACTTGCTGCAGCGTATGCAAATGGGCCTGTAATGGGCATGCAAATGGCTACCTAGTGCCTTGCAGGCCCAATGGGCTCATTTACATGACTTCCTTTGTGAATAGCAAATAGCAACCCTGTGCTATTTCTTGTGGGGTCATGCTCCTGGCTGCATGTCAGGGTGACAGTACGGTGGGTTGCGCTGCCAATACAGGGGTACCACTGCCTTGGACTACCCCAATTCACAGTCAGATAGCATATGGAGTGCATGGTGCCATAGCAGCTTTGTGCATGGGTACTCAGTGGTAAACAAATATAGTTTTAGCATGCTGGATGGGAGACAAATTCTTAACATTGGCAAGTGAGAGCAAGCTGAAATTATTTTTTTACATTTAGTGTTGTTTATACTCCCCAAGAGGCTGTACATCACGCCGGTCCCGAGCCCTGTCCCCCACTCACAGCTCACCTTACCAGCTTCACCATGGCTATACCCCCATGGTGGGGGTAGTGGGGATCCCTCGACCCGCTGAATGCACAAATCCGGTGCTGGAGGTTGTTGCCATTTGCGGGGGTGGCGCTTGCAGGGACTGGCTTCATTCTGCTGCACCAGACCACATTTCTCCTTTTCTCTCCCCGAGATGAGGCATGCAGTGGCGCCACAGGGAGCCAGTGTGCACACATCTGCATGCCGTGCTCTAAGTGCCTGCATCATCTCTCGCCCATTGGAAGAGTCTGTGCACCAGCCCCTAGCCTCCACTAGGGGCTAGTCATGCACCGACTGCTAGAGTCCCCCTTCCCTGAAGAAGGATAGCAGTCCATAGGATGCTTGAACCTTCTCCTTCCCTGCCAACCCGTGCTCATTCCCGAACACTGGTTGCCAGCATAGCGCGAGGTAAAGCGACCAGCACCTCAGCACTCAGTGCCACTGGGCTGGCTGCAACCTGAAAATTTGATTTTTGAATGAGAAAGGCACACGGAGTCAAAACTTGTTTCCAGGTGCTTATGAACATATTTTGACTTTCTCAGGGTTTAGAACATATAAGTAGTTTTTGTGGGATTCAAACCCTGGTTTGATAGAGCTCCACATTTATAAGGTCAGACCCCTTAACCTCTAGGTTATTAAATGATTCAAACCCCATGGGAGGAAAATAATCTTCTGATTGCTCCTTTGAATTTTGAATTGATGAACCAGGCTGAGCTTGACTTGGCTGGATACCTGTTAATTGAAGCAGCACTCCTATTGGCTGGGAAGCATGCAGACCATGGGGATTGTGGGTGTCATGTGATCAGAGGGGTGGAGCTTGGGGTATAAAGCAGAGGACTGAACAGACAGAGTCACATATTTCATGGGGAAGGAAACCAGCTTGAAGCTGTGCTTTGAAAACCTGTTGACGGTATTGTTTGTATGTACTGGGATTCCTGCCTCGTTTCTGAAACTTGGTGGATTAGGACTGTGAGCAGTCTCAACCCCTCTCCTGCTACTGGTAAGGTAAGATGTCTAAAGCTTTGTTTCTGACTTTGTTGTGAAGGTCTGTTAGCATTTACTTATCATTTCTTTCTCTTTCTGCCATTTTACCAGAAGATGGCTGGAGAATGTCTGTGAGCACACTGAATTGCAGATATGGTAGGCATTGTGACCTTACTTTCTGTGAACTTCTTTTGCATTGACTTGTATTACACATTATATTCTTCTTTTCCCCATTAGGGTTACCACTGTCCTGATTTTTGCAGGACAATCCTGATTTGGGCAGCTGTGTCCTGCAAAAAATCATGAAAAATACTAAATGTCCTGATTTTATAGTAGAAAAATATTTTCTAACTTTCCATTAAATGTTCTAGAAAACTACAATACCTTAACTAAAATACCTTACAATGATAAGAAACCATAGAAGCAACTAAGAAACTAAAATTCTTAGCCTTAATTCTGATTATATAGAGAAAAAAAGTCTGTTGCATTGGTCAAGGTTATGCACCGTCCTGCAAAAAATCATGTTTCAGTAAGAAATGTCCCACTTTGGACTTCTTAAAAGGTGGTAACCCTACTCCCCATCAGTTAAAATGTGAAGATGGATGGAGTGTGGCGGTGAACAGGCTGCATCAGTACTTTTTTCTGGTAAGGTAGAATTTTAAATGTTGTCTGGATTACTTAGGAGTATTTCTTTAGAGGTTTTTGTCTGGTGCTTTGCTGCTTCTCTGAGCTTTTTCATTTTATGGATTACTGTTTTGTTTCAGGTGTATCTCCAGAGTAGACATTCACCGCTTACTACGTTGAATTGTAAGTTCATGCTTTTTTTGTCTTTAAAAAATGTTTACATTGCCTTTATTCTACATGTTAAATGATGTTTTTTAATGTGTTACTCCAGGTTGCATTGAAACTCTAAAGATGTATGGAGAGAGTATATCCTACACCAAAAACTGTGCCCTCTTTCCTTGTAAGGAGAAAGGAATGTTTTCCATTGTTACTGGCATAACTAAAACAATGTATTAATTTGAATCCCAATTTGTGTCATGTGTTGCTGTGCTTGAGTGCCTTGAAACCTCAGTGACTGAAACCCATTTATCTCCCCCCCCCGTGGTGTTACGGTATCTTGAACAAAGCAGGTTCTGCTAGTTCAGATATTAGATGTGTTCCCGAATGTGGTGGTTTTGTGATTTGTCCTCTTGCTTGCAACACAGGAGGTTTCGTAAGTTTGTAAACTACTTCTTAAAGGTAGAACATCTTCAGTCTATGGCTCAGCTACTACCACTGCAAAAGCGCATCTCAACAGCACTAAACAAAACCTGTCGACTCTCGCTGGAGCACAGAGACGGACCCACACTTGTGACTTCTACATGAAACTGGTTGGTTGCATCTTTCCAATCGCCTCATGTATCTCCACCTCGTGATGGCAAAAAATCAATCTTGGGACTCACTCCTCCATGTACTAGGGACCTGCTCTGCCTGAACAATGGCACTGCATTCCACCAGAAGATCTGACCACCAAACTTTCCTTGTCCTTAGATGCCGGACTGCTCGGGGACAAAGATCTTTTACATACCGTGCCCCTACCTGGTACAATGCCCTTAACCTGCTCTCCCTATCCTCTACGACATTGGGAGCTTTCAAATCCATACTTTACGCTCACCTCACAGCCTCCAGCTCCTGTGACTGCTTTGACTAAAGTCTCATCCCACTGAGTGCACTTACATTGTTTCACTGAACCACCATGGTCTCCTCTTTGACAAAGACAACCTGAGTACCACTAACCTGGTTCTGTCTGCTTCTAAACTTCTTATTTCTCCCTCTCTTCCCTCTCAAGCTCTCCAATCCTTATTCCTTGCCCTTGACACTGCCTCTGAGTTCCTTTTTCCTTTCTGTACATAAATGTTACTGTTTAAGTTGTGGCCTTGTTAAATGGCTTACTGATTGTTTGTAACACTGTCTACTAAGTTTTTGTACTTAATGATGTGGAACCTTTGTAAAAGAGCCTTGGCTCAAAGGTATTAATTCCTAGAACAATAAACTTCAAACTTCAAGTCTTGTAAATGTTCCTTTTGAAAAGAGAATTATTTCTGTAGCTGTTGGGATATGTATGTTTTTTATTTTCACTGTTTGTACTAGCCCCTGTCAGTAGCCTGTGGGTCTCTATTTCTGGTTGTTGAAACTGAGCTGTATTTGCATATGAACACATCACAACACCCATTTACACTGTATTCCTGTGCTGTGCATAACCCTGGAAAACTCTTAAATGCAGTGTAAAGGTGGGAGGGAGTCCTGTCTTCAATGTAAAACTAATTGAAGGAAAATATGGTATTTTACACCTTTATGTAACTTGTTTAAATTGTAATTAAGCAGACAGGCATGCTTTTGAGTCTAGAGGGTGCTGACACATGTTCTTGAATGTTATTGAAGGTCTCTGGCAGTATGAGATTTCTCAAACCAGAAAATGGACACGCATAAGGCTTAAGAACAGTATCTAAACAGCTGCATCAAGTTTTCTAATATGGAAAAGATAATTACAAAATAAGGATGTACTTCTCTTTCACTGCAATGTGATTACATTCTCTTTACTAATGTCTAGTAAAAATGGAACAGGACTAGCTGAAAGTATATTGAGTATTGGGGGGATATGTTTAGAAAATATATTCTTGTAAAATTTCAGTAATTTGTCTCCACCTTCCCTAAACTTGATTGGATTTGTGCTGTAATGTCTGGTGGGATAAACCTTTGGGCAACAATTGTGAAACTGTCTCTTGATCTGCTTTAACCCTTGTTACCATTGATCAATGAACATGAGAAATGATCAGAGCTAGACCTTTAGCAGGATCAAGGGGTGGGGGGGAAGGAGGCCCTGAACTAATTCTGTTCTTTGCAATGGGAGTGGGATGGGATTTAGTTAATTGCATTAAATTTAAGGACCAATTGGCTACCTGCTCTATAAAAGTGTAACTTACACAATGTGCTTGCCAAAACTTAATGGAGGGTATAAGGGGATCCGTATGGTCAGCTGCACAAGGGGGGGGGGGGCGGTATTTTTGTATTTCATCTTCTGTTTAGCTAGAATTGAAAACCTGGAAACTACTAGTTATCTAGGAGAACTCTGAACTTGTAGCCATCTTCCCTCCCCCAGTAGGTGCTTTTTGTTTCCATGTATTTGATCCTTTTTGATGTGATGTATAGTCCACATTCTCCTCAATGCCCCTTTGTGACTTGTAGTGCGCTGAATTTGCTGAGGCTTTAGGACAAGAAATCTGCATCTTTTTTGTTCAAATTATGGAGCTATCAAAGATCTGATTGGTGTATAGAATATAGTATTCCAAATTAATCTGGGGCTAGGGAGGTCTTCAGTTCCCTATACGGGGTCAGTATTATGGAATTTCATGTCAGTAGGTCTAGGGACTATTAAATCTACCATCACACTGAACTATCAAATGGTCTAAGAGAATTGTACCCATCTTGTTGAGATGGGAGATAAGCATTTTTATGCAGTGAGCTATGATTTGCAGTTGTATTATATTGCAACTGCAAAGGGATGATGTTGAAAATGAGCTACACTCAATTGAGTTATCCCTATTTCATTCCATCTTACTGGTATTTTATTAAATGTAGTGGATGTTATTTACACTTGGCTGGTAAGTGCCATTTTAGAACTGTGATGTAGTTTGAGCTACCTTGGGGCCACTGAGTTCCAGAGTGGAACAGGAATACATTGTGAAGTCACATTTGAAGCACATCATAAGTTAACATGGTAGTGTAGAGTAAATTCATCCAGTGAGTTAAAACAGGCTGTACATATCAGAAATGCAGCTTCTACAGATAACACAGGCTTACAGATTACAGGCAGTTTTTTTTTTTTTTTATTGCTTAGGCTGGGTGGGGTGCCTTTGGTTCCCTCCCCTCTTCAGCCAGCTTTCATGGCTGCCAGAGCTCCAACCTCCCAGGCTGTATCACAGTGGTTACATACCCCAGTACTGCAGAGAACTGGAGGGCATGTCCAGAAGGGAGCTAACTCTGGTACGTCCATGGCGGTGCCATTGTGACCTATAAGGTTCTTGTGGAACTGTCAGTGCTAATGAACTATAAAGGGAATAGTGGTAGGTAGATGTCGCTGACACAGAACCTTCTTCTGAGCACCTCTGTTAACACTTACTGATAATTTTTTTTCTATTTTCTTTCAGGACTCCAAAGCTGAACCAGTGGATCCAAGGAGCCTGTACACCTCTAACCTTAGTGAAGTCATTCCTTTTTGGGAATGGAACAGGTGCAACTTCAGATGTGCATTCCCACAAAGCTGTATTTCTTATGGTTCCTATGTAACTGAAGGAACTCTCACTATATAGTTCACAAAGTCAAAAGCAGGGTCTATTGGCACTTTGGGATTGTGCCAGTGTGTACTGAGAAGCTGCTCTGCACATTAACATGTTCTCCAGCTTGGGGGACTTTGTCTTGTGCATTGCTTCATGTCCTTCCCCCTCACATAAGTTCAAACACCTTTATTTACTAGTACTAAAGGTGTAGCCATTGTTTTACCTTCCCACCTAGTGCCCATCCCTACTTCTACGCGTCCCTCCCCCAATTTAGGTTTGCAGAACCTCTGGTATTCTAAAATGTCATTATTTCCCCTAAACTACTTGCAGTCATTTCTTCGCTTTATTTTATGTGCTGGAATTTAATGTAAATTTTCTTTTAACCGTACCTGGTAAATTTATTGCTGCTATTGTGACTTATCCTTATCATATCTAACATAAACATAAGTTGTTGGCAGATAAAGACCTCTTGCCCTACATGGTCTGCCTAGTTTTCAGGTACATCTTGCAACCTCTCTCGTGTCCCTTATTGTTCTCTATACTGCCTAAACTGTATCGCAGTCTTTAACATCCATATCCTGGAACTTTGTGTTGTGCTGCATGTAGGCTTGAAGTCTAGAACTGTATGGTTGGGGGAAGGGTCACCACTTGGTTTCTACTGACACTTGCCTTGTATTGTGGTGTCCTTTGTGTAACAAGGCAATGTTTTTGGTTATGTATTGACTTTGTCCTTTTGCTCTGATACACGTTTGTCATCACCACCCACTGGGCTGGCAGTATAGCCTAGCGGTTAAAGTAATGGGCTGTGAACAACCTTGGTACATCTAGCAGAGCTGACCTGGGTTTGATCTCACAACCTCCCTTTACAATACTGTGTGACTCTGAGCAAGTCCCTTAACTGCCCAGTGGTCCCAGGTCTCCCTGGAAAATAGGCACATGTGTCGTGGTCCTTACTAGTTTACCAAAGACCAAAACTAACAAGCATTTGTCAATGCTGAACGTTTGCTTGCTGGCATTGGTAGTGTAGGAGTTACAGAGCTGCATAATAGGAATGGCAGTGAAGTACTGAACTGAAGCCAACCCCACTAGCACCCTGCAGAGACTGACAGGCATTGGGGTGTGCCTTTGGGTTGTCTGGCATAATGGCCACACCATTTCACCACACCCTACCCTGCAGACACCGACAAGTGTCACGGTGTGCCTTGGGGTCTTTGGCCCTTATGCGCATCCCATTCCATCAGGAAATACGGTGAGATGGGTGCGGTATAGGAGAATGGGGTGAACTTTGAGGCCAAAGAGTCCAAGGCACACCTCAATGCCTCTCAGTGGCTGCAGAGTGTGGGTGGGGGTGGAATGGTATTAGCATTGCAGGCGACAATCCCAAGTCACGGCCCTGATGCCTGTCATTCTCTACAGGGTGGGGCATTATGGTCAGAAACCCTAACACCGCAGGCATTTGTTGGTATTTTCACTCCAAATTTTCAACATGGCTTTTTGTGACCCCCACCTTATGAACAGTGACAATATCAGTTTGTTAGCCGAAAGCTGCTTTTGCACAGCGATTACTGCATTTGTCACCACAGGTGCAAAAACACATTCCGAACAGGATGTAAAAAATGACAGCTGTACTGTTAATGAGGAGGTGTAAAAATGGCGATGTTGAAAATCTGCAGTGAAAATATTAATAAAAAAAAAAAAGGAAGTCACAAGCGTGCATAGAAACTGCAACGCACACCCATAATGTAATTGGTTGGGGATTTTTTACAGCAGACTGTCAACACAGGCGTTTTGGAACCTCTGATCATGAACAGTGTCACTGTGATTTTCAGTATCTGTCCCGAACAATGACTTTCCACAGCGACCATGCATTTCTGTGCTGAAAGTGTGAACACATTTCAGCCATGTTGTGTGAAATGACAGCTATACTGCTCATAAGGAGGTGTGGTAAAATAGCAATGTTGGAAATCCAGAGTGCAAATATTAAAAAGTTCACGAACTTGCGGCGTGCGTGGGGACTGCATAACACTCACTTGTAAAATGGTAATTTTTAGGAACTGTTCACCAAATTTACAACATAGGCATTTTGAGAGCCCACCTTATGAACACTGGCACTGTCATTTCGTTAGTCGGTCCTGAAAGGTGATTTCACGCAGTGACCATGAAATTGCCCTTCGGGCCCGAATAACACCATGACAGTGACAGAATTCATGAGGAGGGGTCCCAAAAACCCATGTTGAAAATTTGGTGCCAAAATTCCAAAAATGCCTGAGATATATATGCAGCACAGTTGAAAAAACGCTATATTACATTATACAGCTTACTGGCATTTCTTCAGTTCACTCTGCTTTGAAGAGTGCAGATGTGTTCCCGGTCCACCGAAGATCATCACGCTGGACTCGGAGGCAAGCATGGGGTGGGGGTGGGGAGGCAGGGTGCGCAGTGGGTGGGTGGTGCAGGTGGGGGCAGGAGACTGCAAGGACCATTTTATTTACAGGGTTTTAAGGCGCGTGGGACATTTGCCACACTGGGGTGGGCTCCCAGCATGGCAGCTGGTAAGGCTGTTTGGGGGGGCTGGAGTTAACGGGGAATTGGGCACCCCCATCAGCCACAACAATCTTTGCCATGCTGGGGTGGGCTCCCAGCATGGCACCTGCACAGCTTTTTTTTTGGGGTGGGGTGAATTCTGGATCGGGCACCCCGTCGGCTATACAGTGTGTGTGTGGGGGGGGCGCATGAGCACGCAATATGCATGCGTGTGTGTTGGGAGGGGGAGTGCTGCTCACTGAAGCGGTGCTCTCTTTCAACTGTACGGCACTGCATTTTGGATCACCGCACTATGTTTCTTGCACATGCGTGCAAGCAAACATAAAGTGGCATTATGTTGGTTCCTTCCTAGATGTGCAGTCTATTTTCATGTTCACCACTCTATGCATTCCATGTGTGGTAATGTCTTGTCTCCATTACATTGGATCTGACTGCATTTCTAAATATGCATTATTTTTTGTAAAGCTTGGTTACTAGACATTGGATTATAAACAGCCTTTCTGTGTCGCTGTTTACTACCCTTTTGTCGTGCCTCTCTGTACAGGTTGAGGAGTCTTGAGCCTAATTTTGTGAACCCCTCTTGGCACTTCACACTAGTACTCTACCCAAGTGGTTCTCAGGCTTTGCCCTCCTAAATTTCTTATTAGTTAACCAACTTCTTCTATGGGACAGAGTTAAGGGCTTGTTACTGTCTCTGTATATTGAGTTTATTGGCTTGGCTGCATGTGCATACTCTAACTTGTGTGGTGTAGGTGCTCCTTGGTGAAGCCATGTCTGCTCTGTATGTCATGTTCACTTTTAGTCTGTCATTTACCCATTGTAATGGTGGTGGTGTCTAGTTATCTAGATCATCCTTCTGACTTTCATGGACTTTCTTTCTCAAGCAGTTGTTAATTCTGCATGTTGAATTTGCCCACGATCACTGGATAATGGCTGACCTTATCAATTTGTGAGGTTCTGGGACGCAGCATGAGCGTGCCATTCACCGTAAGACCTGTTATCCTACTAGTCATGCGGGAATCTCTGCATGAATACTGTTCAGACTGCTAAGGCCCACTACTTCAAATGTAACCTTGACTCGCCATACGCCTTCTGAAAGTTTATCCACTTCCTCGGTTTCCCTCCTTCTGTTGCTGGTCATTTAACTGGTTACTTGACTTCACCTGTCTCTGTTCTCTTCTGTGTGGCTGAGGGCTTTTATTCCCCCCCCCCCAGCAAGGCAGGCCTTAACCATTCTGGGCCCCTGTACAGTCCTGTCAGACCCCACAACATAGAAACCTAGACTTTTTGACGGCATATAAGGACTGCTTGGTCCACCTAGTTTGCCCATTTCCCTACCTACAGGATAAGCTGCAGATCCTAGTTGACCAACAGCTTATTTCTTCCTACCCCCTTCCCCAAGAATTACCTGGTCTCTCATGTATTCTTGAATTCTCCTAGTTTTAAACCCCACAACCTTCTCAGGAAGGATGTTCCATGTGTCCACCACCCTGTCTGTGAAAAATATTTCCTCACATTGCCCCTGAGCCACCCCCATCTTCAAACTGTGTCCTTGTTCTTGCACATTTCTCTGGATGCTATCCTCTTAGAGTTCAATTCCCCTGAGATACTTAAATGTTGGTAGTCATGCCCCCATTTACTTGAGGGTATGCATATTAAGCTCCTTTAGTCTCTTCATATGGCTTCTGGTACAGATGCTGCACCATGTTAAGTTGCTCTCCTCTGGACTGCCTCCATCCTATCTGTCCTTGTGGAGATGGGGATCTCCAGAACTGGACGCAGTTCTCCACATGGGGTCTCGCCAACTGTCTGCAGAGGGATAACAATGTCCTGTTTTACTGGTGATGCCTCTCCCTATGCATTCCAATATCCCTGCAGTCCTCTTTACTGACTTCTCATGTTGCTTGCCTACCTTTAGTCCAATTATCCCAAGGTCCCTTTCCATTTTTGTTAGTGCTCCCCCAAAATTGTACTCTTCCCCTGGGTTTTTGTTTCACAGGTGCATTACTTTACACTAAATCTAAGCTGCCATACTTTTGACCAATTCTCCAACCTTGCCAAGTCCTTTCTTATCCTTTCCAGCCCCCTTGTGTATCAACCCTGTTGCAGATCTGTCTGCAAAGAGGCCTACTTTGCCTTCCAGTCTCTCTGCAATGTTTCCTATAAAGATATTAAAAAGGACCACTCCCAGTACTGAATTCTGTGGTACCCTACTAGTAACCTCCCTTTCTTTGGAGTGGACTCCATTTACTAACCCTCTGCATCCTGTTGTCCAGCCAGTGTTTTACACAGGCTACCAGGCTGGTTAACTTTAATATTTTGTGAGACTGTCAAATGCCTTGCTAAAGTCTAGGTAGGCCATGCCCACAGCACTTCCCTGGTCTACTACTTTGGTCACCCAGTCTAAGAAATCTATTAGATTTGTTTGTGACATACCTGCTGTGAATCCATGTTGTCTTGGGTCTTGTACCCCAGTGGCCTCCAGGTATTTGCAGTTCTTTCTTTCAGAAGTGATTCCATCATGTTTCTTGAGGTCAAACTAGCAGGTCTGTAGTTTCCTGCCTCTGTCTTGCTTTCTCTTTTTGTGAAGAGGAATTGCATGTGCTGTCCAGTCTTCGGGTACCATACCTCCCTCCCATGATTTGTTAAAGGGTAGTCAGTGCGGTGTCATTGGTTCTGTTTAGTTTGAGATTTGGGGTGAATCCAGTCAGGCCCCATTGCTTTGTTCACCTTCAGTTTTAGTTCATTCATTCATGACCCTTTCTTATGTGAATGGACTGGTATGAACTTCCTCTGGCTAGAGCGCTTCTGTACTTTGGTTTAGGTACCTACCCCTCTTGTGAATACTGAGCAGAAGTAATTCATTTAGGATCCCTGCTTTTTCACTATCACCCTATGTCCCCTGGTCTCCCATTTCCCTTTAAGACTCATTATCTCTCTCTTGGACTTTGATCCCTAATATTTCTATAAAAGGTTTCATCCCACTTAACTGAGTTGCCTATCTCTTCCTCAGTTTGGGCCTTTGCTATTCTGACTGCATTCCCCACTTTCTTCTGCTTAACTGGTACAGTCCTCCGTCCTGTTTCTTCTGTTCTCCTTATTTCTGAATGCTTCCCTTTCTCCCTAACTGTCCTTGCCACCACAAGAACCAGAGTGGGGTTATTTTGATTTACTTCACACAAAGATTTGTTGCCTCTGGTTCTGGTTTCCCCATTGTTCCTCCACCCCTCCTTGTTCGTTTGGGGAAAATGGGAGTGTGCATCAAAGTAATAGCAAAGTCAGCCCTCCAACAACAGATACTCTTGCTTTTGTATGGCTTGACTCTACTGCTGTTTGTTGTGAACCATACTATTTGTGATGGCTACCAGTTCTAAATCCCTAAATAGGAAATTCTGTGTTGTCCTTGTTTGAAAGTTCAAGGTTTACAATCGCTCCCTCTATTCTAATAGTAGCTGTCTGAGGCATGTCCCATGTAGGGCATCGAGAATGCCCCTGCTCTTGGATGTGGTTGCAGCAAAAGTGCTCCAGTTAACATCTAGCGCATTGGGGTTCGCCATCAACAATATCTCCCTTTTTCTGCTATTCTAAGCATGTCTCCTGAGATGGGGGTCTGCATACAACCCTTTTGCAGATTGTGGTGTTGTTCCTGTCTCCAGGGTGACCCACAGTGAATCCTGCCCTCATTTTACCCTTTAGTTCTGTTGCTTTGTTTACTTTATGTAGAGAGGTACTTCTCTTCCTCTTCTGCCCTCCCTGTCCCTCCTGTAGATCATGTACCCTGGTATGCTGACATTCCAGTCATGGTTCTGTGTTCCATGTTTGTGACTGTCATGAGTCAGGGAAGGAAGTCAGAATAGCAAAGGCCCAAACTGAGGAAAAGATAGCCAACTCGGTTAAGAAGGGGGATAAAACCTTTTATAGGTACATCGGCGAGCGTAGAAAGACAAAGAGAGGGATAGTGAGGCTGAATAGAATGAACGGTGGGTGGGCAGAGGGGGACAGTGAAAAAGCAGGGATACTGAACGAATATTTCTGCTCAGTATTCACAAAGAGGAGGAAGTGCCTAATCCAATTAACAGAAGCACTCTTGATAGGGGGTCGATCCCAGTCCTTTCACAGAAGAAAGGTTCTGCAAGAACTCCTAAAACTGAAGATGGACAAAGCAATGGGGCCTGATGGAATTCACCCTAGAATTCTAAAAGAATTAATGGGGGGGAACTAGTGAAACCACTGGCTACACTTTTTAATAAATCATGGGAGGATGGTGTGGTACCCGAGGACTGGAGGAAGATGGATGTGATTCCCCTTCACAAAAGTGGGACCCAGACAGAGGCAGGAAACTACAGACCTGTCAGTTTGACCTCTGTGGTAGGGAAAGTGATGGAGTCACTTCTGAAGGAAAGAATAGTTGAGTACCTAGAGGCCAGTGGGGCACAGGACCCAAGGCAGCATGGGTTCACAGTGGGAAGGTCATGTCAGATGAATCTAATAGATTTCTTTGACTGGGTGACCAAGTAGTAGACCAGGGAGGGGCTGTGGACAAAACACTAGACTTTAGCAAGGCATTTGACACAGTCCCACACAAGATTAATAGTCAAATTAACCAGCCTGGGAGTGGGTCCCAGGGTGGTAGCCTGGGTAAAATATTGGCTGGACAACAGGACACAGAAGGTAATTGTAAATGGAGTCCACTCTGAAGAAAGAGGGGTTACTAGTGGGTACCAGAGGGTTCAGATTAGTCCAGTCCTCTTTAATGTCTTCATCAGTGACATTGCAGAGGGACTGGAAAAGAAAAGTATGCCTCTTTTGCAGATGACACAAAGATCTGCAACAGGGTTGATACACAAGGAGGAGTGGAAAGGATGAGAAGGGACTTGGCAAGGTTGGAGGAATGGTCAGAAGTATGGCAGCTAGGATTCAATGCAAAGAAGTGCAAAATAATGCACCTGGGAAACAAGAACCCAGGGGAAGAATACACAATGGGGGGGGGAGGTAGTAACAACAACAAAGGAAAAGGTCCTGGGGGTAATCATATCAGATGACCTTAAGGTTAGCAAGCAATGTGAGAAGGCAGTAGGGAGGGCTGGGGTATACTGGGATGTATAGGGAGGCATCAGCAGCAGAAAACAGGAAGTTGTTATCCCTCTGTACAGACAGTTGGTGAGACCCCATCTGAGTACTCGTCCAGTTCTGGAGACCCCATCTCCGCAGGACATAGACAGGATAGAGGCAGTCAGAGGAGGCAACTAAATGGTGCAGGGTCTGCAAGAGAAGCTGTATGAGGAGAGACTAAAGGAGCTTAATATGTATACCCTTGAGGAAAGAAGGGAGAGGGGGGGACATGATAGAAACTTTTAAGTACCTCAGTGGAATCAACAAAGTCCAAGAGGGTAGCATCT
This sequence comes from Neoceratodus forsteri, assembly GCA_016271365.2. Classification (NCBI taxonomy): domain Eukaryota; kingdom Metazoa; phylum Chordata; order Ceratodontiformes; family Ceratodontidae; genus Neoceratodus; species Neoceratodus forsteri. The sequence goes on from JADMNL010000029.1 coordinate 219,930,657, forward strand.
TTCAGAAAAAGAGACATGCAAGAACAAGGGGACACAATTTAAAGATAGAGGGGGCAGTTCAGGGGCAATGTGAGGAAGTATTTGTAACCCCCAGGGAGGCGCTACCCTTAGAGCTACTACCCCTGCTTACCTCCCCGGAGACAGGGTGAGGGGCCCAGATCCGTTAACGGGTGCCTCCACCCAGAGGTTGGGGTTAATACGGTCGAGATTGCCTCGGCTACAGCCCTCTGGGTTACTGCAACTCCCCCTTTTGTCCCACTAGTGGCTCACACTGGGTACCAACAATTCTTTTCACCAGTACACTTACCCCCTGGGTAGTATCTTTCAGCTCACTCCGGGGACCCCCTGTAAAGTAAGGTACAGTTATATCACAGTCACTATGCAGCAGTTCACCAGGGATGCACAAACCAGCCAGGGTGTAGTTGCAACACACAATCTGATTTATTGAAGGGGCCGCTAACAAGGAAAAGGGGGAAAATCAAGTTAATTGGCTTATCACTATAATTATCTAACTAGAGCTCTGTGCACAGGCCTACCCTTAAGATTTGCTGTTCCTGGGTACCCAAGCCCTAACGGCTAGTCCAACGTGGCAGCTGGTTGGGGCCCTTACACAGATAATCTTAAAGATTCTAAGAAGGTCAGCAGAAGCAAAGGTTCAGTTAGGCAGTCAGCAGTAGACCAGCATGACTTGAAACCAATCTTGAAACATTGGGCAGGGAGCCACCCTGATTTAGTACTCACACCTCCGCAAAGTAACGATTCCTTCACCGATGACAGGGCTGAGCCTGAATTTCACCAGCCTCATCACACATCTATATGGCAAATAACAGAGGGGTACCACACCAGGCCACAGCCTCCAAGGTTTACATAAACTCTCAGCTGACTAAGGTGCTGCAACGGCAGTTTCAGCTTCCCGAGGACCGAGTGCGATTCAGCAGATTCTCCAGTCCTCAAAACAGGTCGAGCCTGGTGGGTAGCTGGGCTGGCACCAGCCTCCTCCTGACCACATGCAGCGGATGTAATCCAACTCACTCACGGCAGACAAACGGCCGATGCAGGCCTTCACGTGCTTCCCGTGCGAACACTCCACTAGCGCAGAAGCACAGAGCTCCTTTCTTCTCGCCAGCCACAACGCATCTGGCCTTGGCAGCATTAAACACTCCTTACAGATCGGGCGCTACCTATTTCCATTGGCTGGCTGAACATGCCAGTCATTTCCTCCTGCCCTCAGTGGTGCGAAAAAGCGCCATAGCTCATAATACCTTTCCTAAATACAAGCAGTCCCTCTATTGGTCAGCCGACTCTGTAGAGTCCCGGGGTACTGATTGGTCGAATTCAGCAGTTCTGGACCAAAATGGAGGAAACAGTCGAAACAGTCCTTACTGCAAAGGAAGGCAGGTTAGCACAACTACATTATCATTATTGTTGTACGTTATTTCCAGCAAACAATCACATTCCCAGCAAAGCTCCCTCTGCACCACTAGCGATGACAGACGTGAGCTATTTTTCAGCGTCCCGGGCGGGACTCGGGCATACTACCACACAGCCCCCCCCTCCATTTCAGTTAATTACAGCTGCAACAGGCAGCCCCTAAAGAGACAGCACATGAAGGCTTCAAAAGTGCTCACTGGTGACACATTTAAACGGCTTTAATGCCGAACACCAATCAGGCGTGGAGCATTCACCCAAGCTCCGGGGAAGCTTTTAGGAACCCACATTTATAGGGGTTACATATTATTTCTGACAGAGGGTAGTGGATGCACGGAACAGCCTTCCTGAGGAGGTTGTGGGGTCTAAAACTGTGGGAGAATTCAGAATGCATGGGACAGACATAAGGCAATTCTTGTGGGGGTAGGAAGAAATAGGCTGTTGGTTAACTAGGATCTCGAGCCTATCCTGTAGGTAGGGAAATGGGCAGACTAGATGGGCCAAGCGGTCCTTATCTGCCGTCAAAGTCTATGTTTCTATGTTTCTATGATAGCAAGGTGTTCCTCTTTCATCAAGGCCACTGGTTCAGCGAGGCTTGTTGCCCAAGACTTCTGGGATTGGTACTAGTAATCATTTGGCACTTTTGTAATGGTCTTGCCCCATCCTGGTTTACTGCCTTTTTCTCCATCGACCCTGTCCTGCTCCCTATTGATGTCTCTACCTTGGTGTTCACACCTTGCTAACTACCCTATTTTGTGGGGGCTGGAGATCTTCCTGCTCCTCTTCAGTGCTTCCCTTAGCTAGTTTAAATGTTTCCAATGAAGCATATCACCTATGTCCCTCCTGGACAGATGCAGACCATTGTGCCATTATCGGCCTGTATCCCTCCAGGTCGACCTCAGTCTCCAATGAAACCATCCCTGAGTTCTGTACCAGTTTTTAAATCATTCATTGAATGTCATGGTGCAGAAGTACCTTTACTGAACAGGCAGCACCTCTGAGAAGGCTACTGTATGTGCTATTTGTCTAAGGCCTCCACAAACTCATCTTGCACTGCTCTCATCCCATTCCCAGCCAGGTCATTTGTTCCTAGGTGGACAATGACCTCTAGCTCCCTCTCTCGTGATTCTGAGTTTGCTCCTGTCTTGCCAAGCTGTAGTTGCCGTACATTACCTCCCAACGATGGAGTTCCACACAAGGAGTTTTCTTACCCTGTGGAGTTATGCGCCTCCCTCCTGTTGGTCTATTTTGTGGAGGATCCCAGCATTCCTCTTGCTATGCAATGCAGGTGCCTTCATAGAGGAACCACTGTCTGCCAGAATGAGACATGAATTTGAGAGGTACAATTGGAGGGATGTGCCTCTGTTCTACCACCCTCCCTGAGCCCACCTTGATCCAATTGCTCCTTTTCCTTGGCAACCTCTGTGGCAGTGGTCCTGGTGTTCCCTGCATGAGGAGGTTGTTTCAGGAATGCTGGCTTGGAGATAAGTAACCTCCACCCTCAGATCGGTGGTACTTGCAAATGGCATTGCACCACTCCCATCCTGTCTTATATTGTGGCTCCTCTAGTTGCTTTGTATGCTCTCCTCTCTCTTTATTTTTTTCCACCTACTTTCCTACTGGCTTTGTGCCCTTACAACTCTCGTTCTTCCGGTTCTGGGACAGGAATGTCCTGTATTAGTTGGTAGTCTCATTTTCTTTTCTGAGTTGGACCTCCAGCAGCTGGGAAGGGTGGCTTCTCTTTTCCTTCAAGGATGACTAAACTTGTGTCTTGGTGATCTTTCCTAGTTCCAAAGTTCTTGTCAGCCAATTCTACTTTGATAGATTGGGTCTGACTAAGCGTGGGAGGGAAGGAGGGTAATTGGGAAATGTTCTAGCTCTTTAGTAGGATGCTTCTTGCTCTGAAAGTAAGATTCCTGTTGGCCAAAAGCTAGCGGCAGGGAACAGTAATTGGAGACACCTGGTCTTCTGCTGCCTAAGCTACACCCCAGTTAAATGCTCTCCTCCTGACTTCGCAAACAGAAGTTGATGGTCCTTTTCCTGCAACACACACACTCTTGATATTTTTGTCTTAATACTTTGCAACCCTGTTCCTTTTTTATATTAAGTATCTGGTTGCTCAATCCCAACAGGCTGTGACTTGTGCTGAATTTGAAGTGTTCTATTATCTGGAAACAGGTCTGCCTGTGACGTTACTAGTGGAATAGTTTTATATGTACTTTACTGGCTCCATGGAGTTGTGTAGCTGATAATCTGTCCAGTAGTCTCAGTCCATGGTTCTTTTATTGAGAGCTGGTTATCTTCTGTCTGTCTTGCATCACATGCTGGAACAGCACACATATTGTAAGTGCTCATTGACTGTTATTCAATAACTCTGGTGTCCTTACCCACTCTTTAAGCTAATGATAAATAGTACCATTGGTATAGATCAGAATGCCTCCTTGTTTCTGTCTTATCCTTTGCTTTTTGCACCTGTCTTCAACCTAGTGCTCTCTTGTTACTGGGCTCACTGATACCCTGGGATAAATTCTCCTTTGTCTTGTATCTCTGGTTCTGTTTTTCTCTCCTTGTGAAAATTCTTGATACAGTATTGGACAAGTTACACATCTTTGTTTCTTGACATTTATCTACTGTTCTTCTCCCCCACACTGTTTAGCCTTTGTAATATTTTCTCAACTGCAATACCTGTCTGTTCTTTTGTTTCACTTACCTCTTGTCATACTGTCATGAATGCTTCACCTTTAAGTTAAGTGTTTTGCACTTTAAGTGCTTGTGTGCTCAGTCCTATAATGGCTTCTGTTTTAACACTGCAAGAAATTAATCTTTGTCTACCTGCAGCAGTCATCGTCCTGATTTCCAGTGCTTGCATGGTGGCTCTTTGGCTGTTCTGCTCTACTCCATTCTTTGCCTGACTACTAGGTCATCTTTGGTGTTTACTAAATGACTTACTTGCGTAACAGAAGTCCTAAACTAGAAGTATTGCAGTTGAATCTGAGTTCATGGTTTCAAAGTCTTTGCCGAGTTCTCCCTTGTCATTGTACACACCTCATGTAGTGTACATCGTTCGGCCTTTTGTTTTTTATTTTGGGGGAAATGGTACACCATGTACTTATTGCTCATTTCCATTGATTCTTGGTGGCAGGACATTGGTGTGTCCTTGTAAAATCCCTTAGTGTGTTTAATTTATTGAAACATAGAATTTGATGGCAGATGACTGCTTGGAGCCACCTAGTTTGCCCATTTCCCTACCTAATAAGCTGCAGATCCTAGTTAACCAACAGCACCCTTCCTCCTACCCCAACTGTTTGACTCTAGGACCTCTTCAGGAAGGCTGTTCCATGCATCCCCAACCCTCTGTCTGAACAAATACTTCCTCGCATTATTTCTGCGCCGTCCCCCTCCAGCTTCAAAATGTGCCCCCTTGTTGCGTCTCATTTTCTGAAAACTGCTACCCTCTTGGAATTGGATTCCCTTGAGGTATTTGAAAGTTTCTATCATGTCCCTTTTCTTTGAGGCTATACGTGTTATGCTCATTTAGTCTTAAGTCTTCTGGTGCAGACCCTGCACCACTTTGGTAGCACTCCTCATTACATTCTCCACGCTGTGTCTTTGCGCAGATGGGGTCTCTGGAATTGTACACAGTACACCAGACTGAAATGTCACTGGGAAGGAATAGTAAACAAGTAGCTTGACTCTTGGTGAGATTGCCCCTGGCAGTATATTGTTGTGGTATAGGGCAGTGAGCTGCAAATGTGGAGTCCTGTATTTGAATCTCACAGCCCCCACGTCCAGCCTGTGACCTTGAGCAAAGTCACATGCCTACCTTGTGCTCTGAGGCTGTACCCATGTGTAACAGCCTGGGTAGAATCATTTTGGCCCAGGTTTCATAGAGGTCCTTTTCCCACCCCAGCTCCTATGCAGTGGCTTGAATGTGCTGCTGGAAACTGAGCTTCAGTGATATGTTATTGCACTCACTAGGCTGCATGGCACTGTCTGGGCTAAGACTCCTGAAGCATGTCTGTCATTAAAACACTGAAGAAATTGCAGTGGACTGGCACTGCATTATTTTCCACACCATCCCTGGTGTGGATATTATCTGTTTTATTTGTATGTCTTGATTTTATTAGATTCATGGCCTCCGGGCCTAAAACAGGATGTTTGGTCTTCACCTCAGCCTCAACCCCGCCATTCCTGGAAGGGGAGCCTTTTTTCCCCCCGGAAAGGGATGGTGGTGGTGGTTGATGCTGAGGTCAAAGAATGAGGGTGTTGTGGAGTGGATCTCATATCTTCGAGATAGTTTTTTTTCAGCACCATACTGGAAAGAAGGAGGGGACTGCCATGCAAATCCCCTTTCCAGTACCATCCTGGAAATGGGGGGGCTGCCATGCAAATCCCCTTTCCAGTACCATCCTGGAAATGGGGGGGGCTGCCATGCAAATCCCCTTTCCGGTACCATCTTGGAAATGAGGGGTTGCCATGCAAATTCCATTTCCATGAACCACCCTTCCAGTGAAGGGTAATTGCCAAAGGAGTTTGCTAGTGGTTGCTGAATTGAATGTGAAGTCTGTAGTTCATTGCTTATGTTTCTCTCTACTGCTTGTGTTTCAGGTTTGAGTCCTATGGATGAATTTGCTCAATATTATCCTTGATCTAGGAGTTGTGCAGGTTGGTATCACTGTGATATTTTGACTTCTGTCTTTTCCAGCCATATAATTTAGTTCATGTGATTAGCAGTACTTCCTTCAGTACTTTACAGAAACTAAGAAATCCTGAAGTGTTGTAACTGAGAATGATGGGATCCCTTGTGACTTCAGTATTTATTAGACTGCATGTTATGATATACCATACTGAAGTCTTACAGCTGTTTAGTTATTGTGCTTGTTGTTTGCAGAGGCATTCTTGATGACAGATTATTTTCTTTTTCTATGCAGCGATGAAATCTGTTGGATAATAAGTCTTGAGAGAAAGAAATGAAGTCTCCAGAACTGAAGTCTCCAGAGCTATTTAATGTTGTTGGAGGATGTTCACATGTACAGTTTTTAATAAATCTTCAATATACACTGCAGTGATGTCTTAGCATGTTCTTTCTCATTCAGCCTCTGTAGCCCATCATGCCTGATTAGACTGAGCCCACAGTGCCCTGCCTACTGTCTAGGTAGATGCGAGACAGCTACAGATGGAGTGGTGATGGAAGGGGTGCTGGAGGGCCTATGTCCCTGAGGGTAGAAAAGGCACATGCCAGGGTGTTGAGGGAGCTGGTAGATATGCTCTCAGACTGGAGGGGAGTACACATGGTACATCTCTACAAAAGTGGGCCCAAGGATGAACTGGGGAACTACAGACAGGTGAGCATCCCTGTAATGCATCCAGTCTGCACACCTTATGAATGTGCCTGTACTCTCACTGGGTTGACTATTCATACTCTGTAGTATAGCTCCCTTATCACGTGAAGTTGTGAATGCAATATATATTGGAAAGTAGCTTGAGTCAAGGACTCCATATCTGTACAGAGCAGTACAGACATTTGATACAAGTAGATAGTGACATATCAACTCCACAAAGGAGCTTTTGGGGGAGCCAATGCTATCCATATTTGTGAGTGTTGGGAAGGGGCTTGGCAACGAAAGGACCTTTAGAACAGAGGTTCAGCAATGGGGAACCACAAGGAGTTGAGTGATCAAGGGTAATGTATAAAACTGGAATCTGTTGCTTTGGTTAAGGCAGATGAGCTGGTAGGGCTGTAGACAAGGGCCACATGTGATGCCCACATATTTACAGGAGTCCAATGTGTCACCGCAGGTGGAGTACTAGACAGCATCGTCTACATAGATTAAGAGGTTCAGGAGGAGAGACTGCAAAGCAGCATGGCATGAACCAGCAGAGGGCATCATGTGAGGAACCATGTTTGGAGTGAGAATTGACTCGTGCACAACTTCCACAGATGCTGCCTGAATGACTTCAGGTCATCTGATTTGGTAAGGTGTGTGTCTGTCTTGTGCCCCTGCCTGGGGGGGTAGTGAGAAGGACACTGATACCAACTGACCTACCCAAGTGCCCTGCTTAGATGACCTCTAGCCCCCTACCACCCAGCATGACAGACTCCTACTCTGCTATGCTAAGTACCCCACCACCCTAATAGACTCCTGCCCTGCCTCCCTGGTAGGTTTCATCCTTACCACTCTATGTAGCCTACCAGTCTGCATACCCCCACCACCCTGCTTAGCCTGAGACTCTGTCCCTGCCACCGTAATAGAATCCTACCTTGCCTGACAGACTCTGTCCTACCAGCCCACCTAGCCTGATAGACTGTCCCTGCCACCCTACCTAGCCTATTAAGGATGGAGTCTACTACCCTAAGTAGCCTACCAGTCTGCATACCCCCACCATCCTGCCTAGCCCGATAGGCTAGGCAGAGTGGTAGGGATGGAGTCTATCTGGCTAGGCAGGATGGTGGGGGTGACAGACTGCAGGCTACTTAAGGTGGTAGACTCATCCTTAATAGGCTAGGGTAGGATGGCAGGGACAGTCTATCAGGATATGAGGTGGAGTCCTGATCTCCACCCTATCATCCTGCCTAGCCTGACAGACTTCTTCCCACCAGCCTGCCTAGGTGCCTACCCTGCCACCCTAAGTACCCCACCACCCTGCCTAGCCTGAGACTCTGTCCCTGCCACCTAACAGACTCCTACTCTACACCCTGTCCGATTAGCCTGATAGACTCCCACCCTAAGTAGCCCCACCACCGTGCTTAGCCTGATAGACTCCTACCACCTGTGTACCCCTGCCACCCTGATACACTCCTACACTGCCTAGCCTGATAGACTCCTACCCTAGACAAATCCTGCAACTTCAGAGTTCCTGTGGAGGCAATGAGTTAACTATTAGATAATGTTGCAGGTAGTTCAGTTCCTGATCTCCATCAGTGTGGGGTGATGGCTCTGAGCATTAATTGGTAAAGCAGAGAACTGTTGATTGCATTTACACTCACCAAGTGCTGCAGGTCCGAGTGGCAGGGAGTCCTGTCCTATCACTCTCTCACTTGGCAGATTCCCCTCTCTGTTCAAGCCACTCAGCACTGGCCAGCTTGTGGGGGTCAAACTTGAGGAGGATGGGTGGTGTCTTCCCCACAGCCTGATTGGCTGGCTGGAGCAGGGGAATGCACCAAGATTTGAAAAGTCCATTGGCTTGCTAGCTTTAAATTGGCATTAATTTTGTTTTGTACATATTTTATCCCTCCAAGAGCCCTGGCAGGTAGCTTCAGCTCTCCTGATGGAGGAATCTCTGTGACCGCCCACACCGCTGCTCCTGGTATTCCCACGCAGACTGCCCCTGTAGTGGGGCCAGGAAGGAGGCTGCACACACCTCCCCCACGGAGACCCAACCCAGAAGCTCGGGTCAGCCCTCTGGTGCAGCAGCCATCACTGAGCACTGCCAGGCTCACATTTTCTCTGCTTTTCTGCCCCTCCTCCCTACCGACTTAAGCATGTTGTTCAGTAGGGGGCTGTGCTGTACAGGGATGAAGGTTTTCTCACATCTGGTACTCTGCTGTTATAGGTACAGGACATTTCTCCTTTAGTTTTGTAAGGGCCTCCCATAGGTATGCTGCTGTTTGATGTACTGAGGAACCCGGCTTTAGTCACTTGTATACAGCCCCCCCATGGGAAGAAAATTATAGAAAGTATATTTAAAATAGCAGATAAAGGGGAGATACTGCTGATAGGTGATCTGAATATGCCAGATGTTAACTGGAGTGCAGTTGCAGCAGCCACTTCGAAGAGTGGGGTTATTCTAGATGCCCTACAGGGGGCATACCTTAGATAACTAGTATTGGAACCCACTCGAGAGGGAGCAATCTTAGACCTGGTCCTCTCAAATGGAGAGAGGATCACAGATGTAGAAGTGGGTAGCCATCTGGGAACTAGCGACCATCAAACAGTATGGTTCACAATAAACACAGCAATAGAGTCAAGCCATACAAAAGGCAAAAGTACTGGACTTCAGGAGGGCTGACTTTGCCAAAATGGTGAGTGCTAAGGAATGCACTAGCAAATGGGCAGGAAGGAGGGTGGAAGAACAATGGGGAATAATAAAACTGCCATCACAGAGGTAACAAGCCTTTGTGTGAAACAAATAAACAAACGATGCAAGAAACCACTATGGTTCTCAAAGGAGGTGGCAGTGAAGGTTCAAGAGAAAAGAAGCATTCAGAAAGTACAAGGAATCACAGAAGGTGCAGGACAGAGAATTGTATCAGTTAAAGCAAAAGGAAGCTGGAAGGCAGAATAGCAAAGTCCGAACTGAGGAAAAGAGAGCCAACTCAGTTAAGGGGATAATACCTTTATAGGTACATCAGGAGCGAAGGAAGACTAAGGGAGGGGTAGTGAGGCTTAATAAAGGGAGGGGTGGGCAGAGGGTGACTGAAAAGGCAGAGATACTAATCAAATATTTTTGCTCTGTATTTACAAACTAAGAGGGGGAGGTACCTAAAACAAACAATAGAAACACTCTGGATACAGAAGTTGATACCAGCCCATTTACAGAAGAAAGGGTTCTGAAAGAACCCTTAAAACTGAAGGTGGGCAAAACAATGGGGTCTGATGGGATTCATCCCAGAATTCTAAAAGAACTAAGGGTAGAACTAGTGACACCACCGACTACCCTCGTTAACAAATCATGGGAGGATGGGGTGGTACCTGAGGACTGGAGGAGGGCAGATGTAATTCCCCTTCACAAAAGTGGGAGCAGGGCAGAAGCAAGAAACTACAGACCTGTTAGTTTAACCTCAGTGATAGGGAAAATGATGGAATCACTTCTGAAGGAAAGAACTGTCAAATACCTAGAGGCCAGAGGGGCACAGGACCCAAGGCAGCATGGATTCACAGCAGGAAGGTCATGCCAGACAAATCTAATAGATTTCTTTGACTGGGTGACCAAAGTGGTAGATCAGGGAGGGGCTGTGGACATGGCCTACCTAGACTTTAGCAAGGCATTTGACTCAGTCTCACAAACGATTAATAAACAAGTTAGCCAGCCTGGGAGTGGGTCCCAAGATGATAGCCTGGGTAAAGAATTGGCTGGAGAATAGGACACAGAGGGTAATAGTAACTGGAGTCCACCCTGAAGAAAGGGGGAGTTACTAGTGGGGTGCCACAGGGTTCAGTATTAGGACCGGTTCTCTTCAATGTCTTTGTAGGCGACATTAAGAGGGACTGGAAGGAAAAGTATGTCTCTTTGCAGATGACACAAAGATCTGCAACAGAGTTGATGCACAAGGTGGGGTGGCAAGGTTAGAGGAATGGTCAAATGTATGGCAGCTTAAATTCAATGCTAAGAAGTGCAAGGTAATGCACCTGGGAAACAAAAACCCAGGGAAGAGTACACAATGAGGGGTGAGACACTGACAACAAAAATGGAAAGGGATCTGGGGGTAGTCATATCAGATGACCTAAAGGTGGGCAAGCAATGTGAGAGGGATGGAGCGATACTGGGATGCATAGGAGAGGCATCACCAGTAGAAAACAGGAAGTTGTTATCCTCTGTACAGACAGCTGGTGAGACCCCATCTGGAGTAATGTGTGCAGTTCTGGAGACCCAATCTCTGCAAGGACATAGACAAGATGGAAGCTGTCCAGAGGAGGGCAACTAAAATGGTGCAGGGTCTGCACCAGAAGACATATGAAGAGAGACTAAAGGAGCTTAATATGTATAGCCTCAAGGAGAGGGGGACATGATAGAAACTTTCAAGTACCTCAATGGAATCAACAAGTCCAAGACGGTGGCATATTTCAAAAAAAGAGGTGTGCAAGAACAAGGGGCACAATTTGAAGATGGAGGGGTGGCTCAGAGGTAATGTAAGGAAGTATTTTGTTCACAGAGAGGGTTGTGGATGCATGGAATGGCCTTCTGGAGGAGGTTGTGGAGTCAAAAACAGTGGTTGAATTCAAGCATGCATGGGACAGCCATAAGGCAATTCTAAGGGGTGGCGGTAGACAGAAGTAGGCCGCTGGTTAACTAGGATCTGCAGCTTATCCATTAGGTAGGGAAATGGGCAGACTGGGTGGGCCAAGCAGTCGTCATCTGCTGTCAAATTCTATGTTTAGTCTGAGGGGCTGCACTGTACAATGATGGTGAACATCTCCCCTCTGGTACTATGCTGTTAACATGTACTGGGGAAGTTGCCTTTAGTTTGCTGCCCCCCCCCCAGCAGTTTCAGTTCAATTTTTATTTTACCAGGATATCACCATTGTGACAACTCATTTGCAAGGAGGTCCTGCAGGGATAATGATTACATAACTGAATAGAGCAAAGAATTCACCATAAGTACAAGATACTAACTGCATACAAAGAACACTTCAAGGCACCCAATCCCAGAAGCTCTGGGCGCCATACTCATTAATACAAACTATTCATTAAAATAAAATGAATACATAAACAGAAACGCTAATAAATTAACCAGGCCATATAGAACACAATTTAAAATGGTCATTAACAAGGGCTAGCCCAGATATATATATGATAAAAATTAAGCAGTATGCCACGCCTGATGTGGTTTGGTCACGAGGCACAGCTGGGTGACTCAACCACACCAGGAGTGGTAAATCCACCAGTATACCCACTCCCTGGAGTGGGATATTGCTATTATACAATGGGTCACTTTATCTGAGGAATATAAAGACAAGTATTTGTTTCATGTTTTAGTTTTGTTCTTGGATTGATTGCTGTGCTAGAAGAAATAGTCCTCCATTTATACCTGGTAGCTGGTGCAGAACTCTACAGAGACCTGCATGTGCACACACACCCCTGTGGTGCTACAAATGCAGTGAAGCCTGGGAGTCATGAGGTTGTGCTTTTTCTTTTAAATAAGTAGATTGCAACTAACCAGTGGCTCTTTAAGTCAGCGCCACATCATGTTAGTAATCTCTAGCTCTTTAAATCTGCATGATGTGAGTGCACTGCTGTTGTACAGTGGGTGCTTCTGGATGGATTTCACCACGTAATAGAAGAAATAGTTGTGATAGCTGGGATATTTTTTTTAATTTGCGTCGATGCAGTAATCAGTTGGGGAACGTGATCAGACAGTGGAACGTATCGGAAAATAATTAAGTGAGCTGCATGAAAGTGCTTGTGGTGAAAATTGTAATATGCAGATTGGTGGTGTTTATTGAGTTTTGGTGCCTCACTGCCAGTTGTAGCAGTATTCTTGGGATATATTTTTGCGTTTGTGCCTGTGAGTTGCAGGGATGACCGCTACGGAGATTCAACATGGCCAATTTCTAGTATTGAGTTTAGGGTCGTAGTGATTTTTGTGTAGGGCTGGCTGGCACCTTTTCCAGTGGGTACACTGGTGGAGTTATCATGCTGAAAAGGTGACAATCGACCAATGAGTTTGCAGGGATTGGGCATTTCGATTTAAGCTATTGTAAAATGTTTATTTTGCTATTTCTTTTTTCTCGCGTGGCTTACCTGGTCTGCACCCTATATCTGGCAACCACCTCAGGGATTCCAGCCACCATCCATCGTCTGCACACTGCTCAGGGTCACACTTGCATTCCACTGCGGTTTACCTCCTGCAGTGGGGTGGCAGAGAGCCCCCAACTCCCCACCTGAATCGGATCCAGACAACAGGCGCACCCCCCAGAACTGACATTGTTGGATGGCCATCAAGCCACTTGATCCAGAAAGCCACTCCATTTTCCTAGCTTTTTTCTCCACTGGAGATAGGGGTGTACAATGGGAGCTGGCATGCATCCACATGTGCTCCCTCCAGGTGTCTGCCCCAGCTCCACCCCATACTGCAGAGTGGTGCCTTGTCCCCAAGCCTCCACCAGGGGGTAAACAGACTCTTGTTCTATCATCCTGTGTAATGTTAATTGTTAACTAGTATGCCTGGTAAAGTAATGGACAGTTTGTTATGTAGTACAGACATGATCTGTCATTAAACTACTGATGTGGGTATAACAGAAAACAGCAGCATGGCTTCACTAAAGGAAGGTCTTGTACAATGAACCTAATATGTTTTAATGAATATGTGAGTTTGGCACAAGATGATAATATTCCATTGTCTGGGACTGCAGCAGTAAGAGTCACTGTGTGTGTTCCAAATCCAGTTTCTTTTCTACTGCCTTGTTATGTTTGTTTGCACGCATGTGCAAGAAACATAGTGCCATCATCCGAGATTTCGGAGGTGTGTCACCCCCTCTTCCAATTCAGTCAGTGTGTTGGCAGGCGCGGCTCCTGTAAGCTAATGCATGCTGGAGCTGTCTATGACAAGCTCCAAAATGCAGTGGCATACAGTTGAAAGTGGGAGCTACGCTTCAGTGAGCAGTGATAAGATATCACCTGCTCATGCGCAGCTCCCCCTACACACACACACACACACACACACACTGCGTGCTGCCCCCCCAGGCACACGATCTATAGCCGACGGGGGTGCCCAATCCCCTGTCGGCTGTGCTGCGCTTCCCCCCCAGCCTTCCAAATGCCATGCAGGGTGCCCACCCCAGCGTGGCAACTCGATGGTATAGCTGACGGGGGTGGCCAATCCCGGCCAGCTTCACTGTCTCCCCCATGCTATCGCTGATGGGGTGCCCAACTCTGTCGGCTTCACTCTCCCAGTACAAAGGTGCCACACTGGGAGCCCACCCCAGCTGCAGCAACAATGCCATGTGACGGGGGTGCCCAACCCCATCAGTTCCACCCCCCAGCCATCCTTCTGCCATGCTGGGAGCCCACCCCAGCGTGGCAAACATCCCGCACCTTTTTTTTAACCTGTAAAGCAAAAACGGTCCCAAGCAGTCTTCCTGCTCCCCCACAACCCGCACCCACCCACTGCGCACCCTGCCTCCCCACACCCCCTCTCATCCCATACTTACCTACGGACCTCGGCACGACGATCTTCGGTGGACCTGGAACACGTCTGCACTCTTCAAAGCCGACCGCGAACTGAGGAAATGCCGGTAAGCTGTATAATGGGCTAGATAGGGTTTTTTCAACTTTGTTGCATATCTCATGCATTTTGTGAAATTTTTGCACCACATTTTCAACATGGGGTTTTTGGGACCCCTTTTCATGAATGCTGTCACTGTCATGGCGTTATTCGGGTCCAAAGGGTGATTTCACAGTCACTGCGCAAAATCACCTTTCGGGACCAATTAATGAAACGACACTGCCAGTGTTCATAAGGTGGGCTCTCAAGAAGCCTATTTTGAAAATTTGGTGGACAAATTCCAAAAAACGACTGTTTTACGAGCGTGCATTGCGCAGTTCCTACGCACACTCGTAAGTTCGCGAATTTTCAATATTTTCACTCCAGATTTTCAACATTGCCATTTTACCACACCTTCTTATGAGTAGTACAGCTGTCATTTTTCACATCTCACCCAAAATGTGTTTCCGCCCATGTAGCTCACAATGGCGCTAGTCGGTAAAGAAACCAATGTACGGGACAAATTAAGAAACCACAGTGACACTGTTCATGAGCAGAGGTCTTAAAGCACATGTTAAAATTTGGAAAAGATTTCCTAAAAATGACTGTTTTATTTAGCGCATGCTATGCAGTTCCTACGCACGCTCGTAAGTTCACGAATTTTCAATATTTCCACTCCAGATTTTCAACATTGCCATTTTACCACACCTTCTTATGAGTAGTACAGCTGTCATTTTTCACATCTCACCCAAAATGTGTTTCCGCCCATGTAGCGCACAATGGCACAGTCGGTATGCGAAATCAATGTACGGGACAAATTAAGAAAATCATAGTGACCCTGTTCATGAGCACAGGTCTTAAAATGGCTATGTTGAAAATTTGGTGAAAAAAATTCCTAAAAATGACTTTTACGAGCGTGCGTTGTGCAGTTCCTATGCACGCTCGTAAGTTTGCAAATTTTCAATATTTTCACTCCAGATTTTCAACATTGCCATTTTACCACACCTTCTTATGAGCAGTACAGCTGTCATTTTTCACATCTCACCTAAAGCATGTTTCCGCCCATGTAGCGCACAATGGCGCAGTCGGTGTGCGAAATCAATGTATGGGACAAATTAAGAAAATCATAGTGACACTGTTCATGAGCACAGGTCTTAAAATGGCTATGTTGAAAATTTGGTGAAAAAATTCCTAAAAATGACTGTTTTACGAGCGTGCGTTGCGAAGTTCCTATGCATGCTCATAAGTTTGCGCATTTAATATTTTCACTCCAGATTTTCAACATTGCATTTTATTACACTTCCTTATGAACAGCACAGCTGCCATTTTTCATATGCTACCTAAATGCGTTGCGACTTGTAAAAGCACAATGGTGCTGTTGAAGTGGAAGCAATGTTTGGAACAGATTAAGAAAATCACAGTTACACTGTTCATGAGCAGAGGTCTTAAATGGCTATGTTGAAAATTTGGTGACAAAAGTCCATAAAATGACTGTGTTATGAGTGAGCATTGCACCAGTTTCCATGTACCCTCATAAGTTCATGACTTTGTAATATTTAAGTCCAGATTTTCACCAGTGGCATTTTCCACACTTCTTTATTTACAGTACAGCTGTCATTTCACAACATGGTCGGGCTGTTTCACTTTCAGCGAGAGATGCGTGGTCGCCGTGGGAAATCATTGTTCGACAGATAAAGAAAACCATGACACTGTTAATGATTGGAGCACCAAAATGCCTGAGTTGACAATCTGCTGTAAAAAATCCCCAACCTAATTATATTACGGGTGTGCATTGCACAGTTTCTATGTAACGCCAGTGACTTCACCATTTTTTAAATATTTTTACTGCAGATTTGCAACATTGCCATTTTTACACCTCCCCATGAACAGTACAGCTGTCATTTTTACATCCTATTCGAATGTTTTGCACCTGTGGTGCTAAATGCCGTAGTCACTGTGCATAAGCAGCTTCTACCAAACTGATATTCCCCTGTTCATGAGGTGGGGTCACAAAAAAACATGTTGAAAATTTGGAGGAAAATACCAACGAATGCCTGAGGTATTAGGGTTTCCAACCATAACGCCCAACCCTGTAGAGAATGACAGGCATCAGGGTGTGACTTGGGATTCTTGCCTGTAATGCTCATACCATCTCAACACCCTGCAGCCAGTGAGAGGCATCGAGGTGTGCCTTGACTCTTGCGCCCCAAAGTTCACCCATTCTCCCATACCGCACCCATCTCACCGTATTTCTGATGGAATGGGTACGATAAGGGCCAAAGACCCCAAGGAACACCGTGACACTTGTCAGTGTCTGCAGGGTGGGGTGTGGTGAAATGGCGTGGCCATTATGCCTGACGACCCAAAGGCACACCCCAATGCCTGTCACTCTCTGCAGGGTGGTGGTGGGGTTGGCTTCAGTTCAATACTTCACTGCCATTCCTATTACGCAGCTCTGTAACTTCTGCACTACCACTGCCAATGCCAGCAAGCAAACATTCGGCATTGACAAATGTTTGTCTATGTTCTTCTGCTCAGGCTTCAGTTTCACATGTTTCTTTTGGATACAGACTCTGCAAGGCTATAGAAAATGAATTTGGAACAGTCACAGCACTGACTCTAACATACTAAAATGCCAGCAGAATAGATTTTTAGCACCCCCACCGAAGGCCAGTTTTGGTTTCCTCCCCTTTCCCTTGGGTTATACTGTCCCCCAGTCCCAGATGTGCCACCTGCATTGGACTTGGTCAGATTTACCCTCCCTCTTAAAAACGGCCACAGTCCCCACCTCTACCAGCTCCCTGAGCAATGCATTCCATGGCTCCACCACCCTTTCAGTGAAATAACACCTCCTCCCCTCTGAGCCTGCCTCCTTCCAGCTTACACCCGTTTCTTCTCGTTGTCCTCCCCTCCTTCCTTTGGAGAACCCTGACTGGGCCCCCCTTATTGATCCCTGTTATGTACTTAAAGACCTCTATCATGTCCCTCCTCTCCTCCAGGGTGTACATGTCAAGCTCCCTGAGCCTCTCCTCATAGGTCCTCTTTCCCAGGCCCTGGATCATTTTGGTTGCCCTCCTTTGGACCCTCTGTAGGAGTGTAACATCCTTCTTTAGATGTGGTCTCCAAAACTGCACACAATACTCAAGGCATGGCCTAACCAGTTGTACAGGGGTAGGATCATTTCTGGCTTTCTGGAGGTAATCCCCCTGGCAATGTATCCCAGCATCCTATTTGTTCTTGACACTGCCCTCCTACAGGTTCCTGAGTTCATTTTAACATCTACCACTACCCCCAGGTTCCTCTCACCCTCCGTGACTTGAATTTTGACTCCTCGCAGGTGCAGAACCTTGCACTTCCCCACATTGAATTTTAGTTTACATTTTCCTGACCACCTTTGCAGTAGCTCCAGATCCTCCTGCAAGGCCATCCTCCCCCCCTCCTCATCCACCACTGCACCCAGCCTGAGTCATCAGAAAGAGACTCATTTCACTCCTGACCCCTTCCTTATGTCTGAGACATGGGTGTTGAACAAGGAGTGGCCTCAGCACGCAACCCTAGGGGCACCCACTAGTAACCCATCTTGGGATGAGCCCTTCAATCACCACCCTTTGAGGATAAGCCTTCAATCACCACCCTCTGAGTATGACTCTATCTTCACTGCTGCACTTTCAGACAAAAATAACCATGAGGGTCAGGGCTGTAGGTAGTATGCAAACCAAAAAAGCACTGAAAATCACTGCAAGAATAGCATTGTACTGACAGACAGTATTTACTAACACTAGTAAATAATACTGTCAGGTGATAACATTTCTTCTTGGAGTGATGTTCTGTGCTTTATTGCATACTACACACAGCCTCGACCATCAACTGAAGTGCATATTTTTGTCTGGCACAGTACAGCAGTGAGAGTGACAGTGTAAGTGTCTCATATCTGATCAGTCGCTTTACCACTGTGTTTAATATTTGTTTCTCAGGGTCTCAATTCTTTAAGCAGGAAGAGAGAGAACCACAGATCTAGTAAGCATTAATCCACAACAAAGGAGGGCTATTCTAAGGGAATTAATGCCTGGTTGGGTACGAGGCCGCAGGCCAAGAGTCTCCAACTACCAACCGGGCATTAATTCCCTAGTAGAACCTGACTTTGAGTGGATTAATGCGTTGTAACATGGCAAGTGCAATTTAGACAATACGCTTTTTCAAGTCTACATAACTCCAAAAGCACTAGTTCTGCTTCACAAACCATGCTGCACTCTCCTTTACACATGTTATCAGGATGTGACAGCATGTGTGCGTACGCGCGAAGTCGACATGCATTTATCTAGTATCCGTAAATTTTGCACTCATGCCATCATCACGAGTTGTGAAACACAGCATGTGAAGATTTTGTTTTCCTTACCTACAGTTTTGCTGCTTTGCCCTTCGTTCTTCACTCCCGCTGATGCATCATTCAAGTGCATTCTGAGGGAACTGTGCATTTACATATTTCTGTGCCATTACATGCAGCTACGCTACACTAATCATTTTCTGTACAGCACTGTAGGCTGACTGTTTTATGGCAAGCCGTTGGGGACATAATTCAGAATCTCTGGCTGTATAGTAAAACACACACTATATGGTGAAATACATACATCATATAGTGAAATATATACATTATATAGTGAGATACATACACAATGTAGTGAACCACATACAGTATCTACTGAAATATATACATTGTATAGTGAAATACATATACTGTATACTGAAATACATATAATATATAGTGAAACACATACACTATACAGTGAAATGCTTACATTGCATAGTGAAATACATACACTATCTACTGAACCACATACTGAGTACTGAAAATCCACATACACTATATACTGAAACAAATGTACTATGTACTGAAACATATACTACCTATTGAGATACATACACTACAGACTGAAACATCCACATAAACTATCTACTGAAACAAATACTCTATAGATTGTAACACATACACTATATGTTGAGAAAAAGTGCATACACTATATACTGAAACAAATACACTATATATTGAAATGCATACACTACACACTGAAAAACGCATATACACTATATATTGAAACATCTACACTTTATATAGAAATACATACACTATGTATTGAAATAAATACACTATGCAGTGAAAAATCTGCATACACTATATATTGAAACAAATACACTGTATATTGAAATACATACACTATCTATTGAAATGCATATACTACAAAATTGAAAAAAGCACATACACTATATACTGAAACAAATACACTATATATTGAAACGCCTTCACTTTATATTGAAATACATACACTATCTGTTGAAATAATACACTCATGCACTGAAACATCTGCATACACTATGTACTGAAACAAATACACTACATGGTGAAACACATACACTATGTATTGAAACACATACACTGTAGACTGAAACATTCACATACTCTGTATACTGAAACAAATAAACTATATACTGAAATGGACCATGTTCTGAAACTACCCATCCTCTCGCCCTCCCCATGAATGTCCTACAGCTGAACGAACTCATTGCCTGTTGCATTTAGCTGCTAGCTTGATGAGAGGATGCCTGAAACTGCAGAGCTGAGGTAAACAAAACAGGGCTATCTCTTATTCTACTTCTTTATGGGGTTTTTCCTTTTGTTTTGCTTGCACACCTTTAGTCAAATATCAGACCACTGTGATGTGACAAGAAACTTTTAAAACTAACTTAAATGCTGTAGTTTATTCTTTTAAATAAGTGCTGCCTTCATCTACTGTCAGACAACACATTTGTATAGGAGGAAGCTAATACAGGATATTCCTAACATACCTGTATACATAGGGAGCTGCATGCATTTTTCCAAGTTAAA
The DNA here is from genome assembly GCA_016271365.2 of Neoceratodus forsteri. Lineage (NCBI taxonomy): Eukaryota > Metazoa > Chordata > Ceratodontiformes > Ceratodontidae > Neoceratodus > Neoceratodus forsteri. Next base: position 219,950,891 of record JADMNL010000029.1, read on the forward strand.
GTGTTGATTTGTTTTATGTGTAATTAATTACTGTGTAAGTCCAGCAACTTATCTAAGGTTGAATGCTTGGGAAGCACTTCAGAGCTGTGGAAGTAAACCAAAATCATTGCTAGTTTGTACTCTTTGGACTATGTTTTAAGTTTTTATTTTAAAATATGTATTTTTGCTGCAATCCTCAGTATTCAATTTTCATCAGCAGTTTAGCTGGCATATGCATTTAATTTGCATTGTTTTACTAAATAACATAACTGTGAATCCTCACTGGAGCATGCACAGTCTGTTTTAGGGTTTGAACTTCTCAAACTGTGTTTTTTATTTTTTTTCCATAGAGATTTTTATCTCCTTAGTCACCCTTCTACCCCTTTGCCCACTGACATCTCCAGCCCAATCACTTACCATCCACAGGGACATATTTGCTCTGAGATCCCCCCACATCACATCCCCGTGTTGGGGCCAGGAGAGGAGGCCATTGACAATGAGACACATATGAAGCAGAGCTTGTTTAGCAGTGCAAAATCTGCGGCAGGTTGTTGGATCATTTTGCCATTAGGGATTTCTACCTTGGTTTTATCCCCGGCAGCCAAGCATGGAATGATGCAATTGCATGAAAAGACGATTCTTGCTTTGTGCCTGCCTGAGCCTCCCCCCTTATTGCAACCCACTGCCCTGCCAGCCCTCCTCAGCTAGGTGGATGTTGAAGAGCTGGGTGGTCAGACTTCCCTCACTGAGAGGGAGCATTCCCAGATGCTCAATCATATCTCCCCTAGATAACCCCTGTGCCTCAGGTCCACCCTCAAAACTGGGCCACTGGCATGAGAGGCAGTGCAATCACCCAAGCTGCTAAGCCATCCCACCAGACTGTGTTTTTAAGTAAAAAAGACAGCATATAGGTAAAGAAGAAACAAACTGTATTTTAACTAGTCTGCTATAAACATTTAAGTCACATCACAATGTTTGAAATCGGATAAGGTTTTGCAAGCAAAATCGATAAAACAATACATAAAGAGATAGATAAGATAAACCTTTTATGTTTACCTTCTGCATCTTAGAAGGCATCGGCCAGGATTTTTAGTCAATTAGGGCCCCATTTTCAGAAGGTTAGCGTGCAGAGCTAAACATTACACTGTGGGAACAGCATGGTTGGATCGGTGTCGTATTCACCATCACTTGATGCTACCCTGATCATGTGCATGTGCATATATACTACTATGCAAATGAGTAATCCTCTCCTGCATGCACAGCACAGTGCTGTATAAAAGGTTTCCTTAATGACCATAAGTACCTCCCTCTACATTTTATACTCCACCTCTAGGCTTCTAGTACCTAGATGCTTGATGTTGCACTTTTTGGCTTTGAACCCAAACTGCCATGCCCCATAGCACTCTTTAACTTTTCTAATGTCCCCACTCATTCTCTCCATCTGCACCTATCAACGCTATTACAGATTGTGGTGTCATCTACAAAAAGGCATATCTCCCCTTCCAGTTTTTCTGTTATGCCACTTATAAAGACACTGAAGAGGATGTGTCCCATTTCTGAGCCCTCCAGCACCCTACTGGTCACTCTCTCCTCACTGGAGGGAGTGCCATTTACCACCACCTTCTGTGGCTGTGCACTATCTCAGGTGCAGCACTTAGGAGTGCACAACACTAATCTGAAAATGGGGGCCCACATACCACTGTAACAGAACTAGCACTGCATTGTGATAAGCATGGCTGATACTATTTTAAAAAGCATTCTTCTGTGCAGTGCTAACCTGTTAATGTGGCACTATTCTTTTTTTTTTTTTGCACAGGATTACTAATTTGCAACAGGTGCTCATACAACTGGGGGGTTGCTCTAATGCTATAAGGGTGTACAGGTATACTAAATGCTTTCTTGAAGTGCTAACACACTGCATGGTTAGTGCTAGTCAATGATTCTGGGAATCGTGTTTTAACTGCACACACCTGCCTGCCAGCAACCCCCCACACATACACACACAGTCAGTTCTGGACACAGTAAAAACAAGCATTTGTCAATGTTGAATGTTGATTGCGTTAGTCCGTTGAGCTCGCTCAATGGCCCTCTGTCACTCGCTCATTCTGTTTCTCCCGGTGCTGCAGGCTGCTGTTTTGTACTGAGCTCCTTCCTGCATTGGCAACCTTTTCTGTCACAAAGAAATCCAGAGATGGCCTGACAGAGCTCCGTTGAGGTGGGTCACCCCTCTGACTCCTCATTCTTTTTCTCCTTGCGCTGCAGGCTGGCTTTTGTACTGGGCTCCTGCCTCGGTTGGTAGCTATTTCTGCAACAAAGAAATCTGTAGTAGTCAAACACAGGGTCCGTTGAGGGTTGCTCCTCCCTCCCTCACTCACTGCTTCCGTGTCTGCCGGGCGCTGCAGGCTGGCCTCTGGTGTGGGCTCCTGCCTGCGTTGCCACCTTTTTCTGCCCACAAGGAATCACAGCAGTCACGATAGAGCTCTGTTGAGCTCACTCACTCCCCCCTCTCTCTCACTGACTCATTATGTTTCTGCCACCGCTGCAGGCTGTCCTTTTGTACTGAGCCCCTGGGTGCATTGCTGCCTTTTTCTACCCACAATGAAATCCGCAGCAGTCCCAAAAGAGCTCTGTTGAGCTCACTCACTCTACTTCCCTCACTCTCTCACTGGTTCTGTGTCTCCTGTGGGTGCAGGCTGTCCTTTTGTACAGGGTTCCTGCCTGCGTTGGTGGCTTATTCTGCCCACAAATAAATCTGCAGCAGTCCTGTTGCAGGTCCGTTGAGTTTGCTCACTCCCCCTCTCTCAGTCACCCATTCCATTTCTGCCTGCTCTGCAGGCTGGCCTTTTGTATGGGGCTCCTGCCTACATTGCTGCTTTTTTCTGCCCACAAAGAAATCTGCAGCTGTCCCAACAGAGCTCCATTGAGGTCACTCATTCCCTTGTCTCACTGGCTCATTCTTTTTCTCCTGGCACTGCAGGCTGCCCTTTTGTACTAGGCTCCTGCCTCTGTTGGCACCTTTTTCTGGTCACAAAACAATCTGCAGCAGTCCCGACAGAGCTCCGTTGAGCTAGCTCACTCTCCCTCCCTCACTCTCTCATTCCGTTTCTGCCAGCGCTGCAGCTGCCACTTTGTACTGGACTCCTGCTGGCATTGCCCTTCTTCAGCCCACAAAGAAATTCCAGTGCAGTTATGATAGAGCCTGCTGAGCCTCTCAGTCCCACCTCTCTCTCCGCCATGAGAGAAAACAGAATGAGCGGAGAGAGAGGTGGGACTGAGAGGCTCAGCAGGCTCTATCATAACTGCACTGGAATTTCTTTGTGGGCTGAAGAAGGGCAATGCCAGCAGGAGTCCAGTACAAAGTGGCAGCCTGCAGCGCTGGCAGAAACGGAATGAGAGAGTGAGGGAGGGAGAGTGAGCTAGCTCAACGGAGCTCTGTCGGGACTGCTGCAGATTGTTTTGTGACCAGAAAAAGGTGCCAACAGAGGCAGGAGCCTAGTACAAAAGGGCAGCCTGCAGTGCCAGGAGAAAAAGAATGAGCCAGTGAGACAAGGGGAATGAGTGACCTCAATGGAGCTCTGTTGGGACAGCTGCAGATTTCTTTGTGGGCAGAAAAAAGCAGCAATGTAGGCAGGAGCCCCATACAAAAGGCCAGCCTGCAGAGCAGGCAGAAATGGAATGGGTGACTGAGAGAGGGGGAGTGAGCAAACTCAACGGACCTGCAACAGGACTGCTGCAGATTTATTTGTGGGCAGAATAAGCCACCAACGCAGGCAGGAACCCTGTACAAGAGGACAGCCTGCCACACAGGAGACACAGAACCAGTGAGAGAGGTGAGGAAGTAGAGTGAGTGAGCTCAACAGAGCTCTTTGGGACTGCTGCGGATTTCATTGTGGGTAGAAAAAGGCAGCAATGCACCCAGGGGCTCAGTACAAAAGGACAGCCTGCAGCGGTGGCAGAAACATAATGAGTCAGTGAGAGAGAGGGGGGAGTGAGTGAGCTCAACAGAGCTCTATCGTGACTGCTGTGGATTCCTTTGTGGGCAGAAAAAGGTGGCAACGCAGGCAGGAGCCCAATACAAGAGGCCAGCCTGCAGCGCCCGCAGACCGCCAGGCAGTGAGTGACAGAGGGAGGAAGAGCAACCTCAACGGACCTGTTTGGACTACTACAGATTTCTTTGTTGGCAGAAAAGCCACCAACCGAGGCAGGAGCCCAGTACAAAGGCCAGCCTGCAGCGCAAGGAGAAAAAGAATGAGGGGTCAGAGGGAGTGACCCACCTCAACGGAGCTCTGTCAGGCCATCTGCGTGATTTCTTTGTGGACAGAAAAAGGTTGCCAATGCAGGAAGGAGCTCAGTACAAACAACAGCGCCTGCAGCACCGAGAAACAGAGAATGACGAGTGACAGAGGGCCATTGGCGAGCTCAACGGACTAACACAATCAACATTCAACATTGACAAATGCTTGTTTTTACTGTGTCCAGAACTGACTGTGTGTGTATGTGTGTGGGGGGTTGCTGGCAGCCTGCGTGTGTGCAGTTAAAACACGATTCCCAGAATCATTGACTAGCACTAACCATGCAGTGTGTTAGCACTTCAAGAAAGCATTTAGTATACCTGTACACCTTATAAGCATTAGAGCAACCCCCAGTTGTATGAGCACCTGGTTGCAATTAGTAATCCTGTGCAAAAAAAAAAAAGAATAGTGCCACATTAACAGGTTAGCACTGCACAGAAGAATGCTTTTTAAAATAGTATCAGCCATGCTTATCACAATGCAGTGCTAGTTCTGTTACAGTGGTATGTGGGCCCCCATTTTCAGATTAGTGTTGTGCACTCCTAAGTGCTGCACCTGAGATAGTGCACAGCCACAGAAGGTGGTGGTAGCACACTCCCTCCAGTGAGGAGAGAGTGACCAGTAGGGTGCTGGAGGGCTCAGAAATGGGACACATCCTCTTCAGTGTCTTTATAAGTGGCATAACAGAAAAACTGGAAGGAGATATGCCTTTTGTAGATGACACCACAATCTGTAATAGCGTTGATAGATTGCAGATGGAGAGAATGAGTGGGGACATTAGAAAAGTTAAAGAGTGCTATGGGGCATGGCAGTTTGGGTTCAAAGCCAAAAAGTGCAACATCAAGCATCTAGGTACTAGAAGCCTAGAGGTGGAGTATAAAATGTAGAGGGAGGTACTTATGGTCATTAAGGAAACCTTTTATACAGCACTGTGCTGTGCATGCAGGAGAGGATTACTCATTTGCATAGTAGTATATATGCACATGCACATGATCAGGGTAGCATCAAGTGATGGTGAATACGACACCGATCCAACCATGCTGTTCCCACAGTGTAATGTTTAGCTCTGCACGCTAACCTTCTGAAAAATGAGGCCTCAATTGACTAAAAACCTGGCGATGCCTTCTAAGATGCAGAAAGTTAAACATAAAAGGTTTATCTTATCTATCTCTTTATGTATTGTTTTATCATTATTTTGCTTGCAAAACCTTTATCCGATTTCGAAACATTGTGATGTGACTTAAAATGTTTATAGCAGACTAGTTAAAATACAGTTTGTTTTCTTCTTTTACCTATATGCTGTCTTTATTTACTTATAAAAACACAGTCTGGTGGGATGGCTTAGCAGCTTGGTGGTGATTGCACTGCCTCTCATGCCAGTGGCCCAGTTTTGAGGGTGGACCTGAGTTGCACAGGGGTTATCTAGGGGGGGAGATATGATTGAGCATCTCGGGGAATGCTCCCCTCTCAGTGAGGGGAAGTCTGACCACCCAGCTCTTCAACATCCACCTAGCTGAGGAGGGCTGGCAGGGCAGTGGAGTTGCATAAGGGGGAGGGCTCAGGCAGGCACAAAGCAAGAATGCGTCTTTTCTATGCAATTGCATCATTCCATGCTTGGCTGCCCGGGGGATAAAACCAAAGGTAGAAATCCCCTAATGGCAAAATGATCCAACAACCTGCCGCAGATTTTGCACTGCTAAACAAGCTCTGCTCATATATGCGTCTCATTGTCAATGGCCCTCCCTCTCCTGGCCCCAACACGGGGGATGTGAGTGGGGGGGATCTCAGAGCAAATATGTCCTGTGGATGGTAAGTGATTGGGCTGGAGATGTCAGTGGGCAAAGGGGTAGCAGGGTGACTAAGGAGATAAAAATCTCTATGGAAAAAAAAAAAGAAATAAAACACAGTTTGAGAAGTTCAAACCCCAAAACAGACTGTGCATGCCTCCAGTGAGGATTCACAGTTATGTTATTTAGTAAAACAATGCAAATTAAATGCATATGCCAGCTAAACTGCTGATGAAAATTGAATACTGAGGGATTGCAGCAAAAATACATATTTTAAAATAAAAACTTAAAACATAGTCCAAAGAGTACAAACTAGCAATGATTTTGGCTTACTTCCACAGCTCCAAGTGCTTCCCAAGCATTCAACTCAGATGAAGTTGCTGGACTTACACAGTAATTAATTACACATAAAACAAATCAACACTTTAACTTGGAAAAATGCATGCAGCTCCTATGTATACAGGTATGTTAGAATATCCTGTATTAGCTTCCTCCTATACAAATGTGTTGTCTGACAGTAGATGAAGGCAGCACTTATTTAAGAATAAACTACAGCATTTAAGTTAGTTTTAAAAGTTTCTTGTCACATCACAGTGGTCTGATATTTGACTAAAGGTGTGCAAGCAAAACAAAAGGAAAAACCCCATAAAGAAGTAGAATAAGAGATAGCCCTGTTTTGTTTACCTCAGCTCTGCAGTTTCAGGCATCCTCTCATCAAGCTAGCAGCTAACTGAATGCAACAGGCAATGAGTTCGTTCAGCTGTAGGACATTCATGGGGAAGGGGCAGAGGGATGGGTAGTTTCAGAACATGGTCCATTTCAGTATATAGTTTATTTGTTTCAGTATACAGAGTATGTGAATGTTTCAGTCTACAGTGTATGTGTTTCAATACATAGTGTATGTGTTTCACCATGTAGTGTATTTGTTTCAGTACATAGTGTATGCAGATGTTTCAGTGCATAGTGTATTTATTTCAACAGATAGTGTATGTATTTCAATATAAAGTGAAGACGTTTCAATATATAGTGTATTTGTTTCAGTATATAGTGTATGTGCTTTTTTCAGTGTGTAGTATATGCATTTCAATAGATAGTGTATGTATTTCAATATACAGTGTATTTGTTTCAATATATAGTGTATGCAGATTTTTCACTGCATAGTGTATTTATTTCAATACATAGTGTATGTATTTCTATATAAAGTGTAGATGTTTCAATATATAGTGTATATGCGTTTTTCAGTGTGTAGTGTATGCATTTCAATATATAGTGTATTTGTTTCAGTATATAGTGTATGCACTTTTTCTCAACATATAGTGTATGTGTTACAATCTATAGAGTATTTGTTTCAGTAGATAGTTTAAGTGGATGTTTCAGTCTGTAGTGTATGTATCTCAATAGGTAGTGTATATGTTTCAGTACATAGTACATTTGTTTCAGTATATAGTGTATGTGGATTTTCAGTACTCAGTATGTGGATTTCAGTAGATAGTGTATGTATTTCACTATGCAATGTAAGCATTTCACTGTATAGTGTATGTGTTTCATATATATATATGTATTTCAGTATACAGTATAGTATTTCACTATACAATGTATATATTTCAGTAGATACTGTATGTGGTTCACTACATTGTGTATGTATCTCACTATATAATGTATATATTTCACTATATGATGTATGTATTTCACCATATAGTGTGTGTTTTACTATACAGCCAGAGATTCTGAATTATGTCTGCCAAACTTGCCATAAAACAGTCAGCCTACAGTGCTGTACAGAAAATGATTAGTGTAGCGTGAGCTGCATGTAATGGCACAGAAATATGTAAATGCACAGTTCCCTCAGAATGCAGAATGATGCATCAGCGGAGTGAAGAACGAAGGGCAAAAGCAGCAAAACTGTAGGTAAGGAAAACAAAATCTTCACATGCTGTGTTTCACAACTCGTGATGATGGCATGAGTGCAAAATTTAGGATACTAGATAAATGCATGTCGACTTACATAGCGTACGCACATGCTGTCACATCCTGATAACATGTAAAAGGAAAGAGTGCAGCATGGTTTGTGAAGCAGAACTAGTGCTTTTGGAGTTATGTAGACTTGATAAAAGCGGTATTGTCTAAATTGCACTTGCCATGTTACAAGCGCATTAATCCACTCAAAGTCAGGTTCTACTAGGAATTAATGCCGGTTGGTAGTTGGAGACTCTTGGCCTGCGACCTCGTACCCAACCAGGCATTAATTCCTTAAAACACCCTCCTTTGTTGTGGATTAATGCTACTAAATCTGTGGTTCTCTCTCTTCTGCTTAAGAATTGAGACCCTGAGAAACAAATATTAAACACAGTGGTAAAAGCGACTGATCAGATATGAGACACGTACACTGTCACTCTCACTGCTGTACTGTGCCAGACAAAATATGCACTTCAGTTGATGGTCGAGGCTGTGTGTAGTATGCAAATAAAGCACAGAACATCACTCCAAGAAGAAATGTTATCACCCTGACAGTATTATTTACTAGTGTTAGTAAATACTGTCTGTCAGTGACAATGCTATTCTTGCAGTGATTTTCAGTGCTTTATTTGGTTTGCATACTACCTACAGCCTCGACCCTCAAGTGGTTATTTTTGTCTGGAAGTGCAGCAGTAAGAGATAGAGTCATACTCAGAGGGTGGTGATTGAAGGGCTTATCCTCAAAGGGTGGTGATTGAAGGGCTCATCCCCAAGATGGGTTACTAGTGGGGTGCCCCAGGGGTCAGTGCTGAGGCCACTCCTGTTCAACACCTATGTCTCAGACATAAGGAAGGGGGTCAGGAGTGAAATGAGTCTCTTTGCGGATGACTCAAGGCTGGGTGCAGTGGTGGATGAGGAGGGGAGGATGGCCTTGCAGGAGGATCTGGAGCTACTGCAAAGGTGGTCAGGAAAATGTAAACTAAAATTCAATGTGGGGAAGTGCAAGGTTCTGCACCTGCGAGGAGTCAAAATTCAAGTCACGGAGGGTGAGAGGAACCTGGGGGTAGTGGTAGATGTTAAAATGAACTCAGGAACCTGTAGGAGGGCAGTGTCAAGAACAAATAGGATGCTGGGATACATTGCCAGGGGGATTACCTCCAGAAAGCCAGAAATGATCCTACCCCTGTACAACTGGTTAGGCCATGCCTTGAGTATTGTGTGCAGTTTTGGAGACCACATCTAAAGAAGGATGTTACACTCCTACAGAGGGTCCAAGGAGAGCAACCAAAATGATCAGGGCCTGGGAAAGAGGACCTATGAGGAGAGGCTCAGGGAGCTTGACATGTACACACCCTGGAGGAGAGGAGGGACATGATAGAGGTCTAAGTACATAACAGGGATCAATAAGGGGGGCCCAGTCAGGGTTCTCCAAAGGAAGGAGGGGAGGACAACGAGAAGAAACGGGTGTAAGCTGGAAGGAGGCAGGCTCAGAGGGGAGAGGAGGAGGTGTTATTTCACTGAAAGGGTGGTGGAGCCATGGAATGCATTGCTCAGGGAGCTGGTAGAGGTGGGGACTGTGGCCGTTTTTAAGAGGGAGGGTAAATCTGACCAAGTCCAATGCAGGTGGCACATCTGGGACTGGGGGACAGTATAACCCAAGGGAAAGGGGAGGAAACCAAAACTGGCCTTCGGTGCGGGTGCTAAAAATCTATTCTGCTGGCATTTTAGTATGTTAGAGTCAGTGCTGTGACTGTTCCAAATTCATTTTCTATAGCCTTGCAGAGTCTGTATCCAAAAGAAACATGTGAAACTGAAGCCTGAGCAGAAGAACATAGACAAACATTTGTCAATGCCGAATGTTTGCTTGCTGGCATTGGCAGTGGTAGTGCGAAGTTACAGAGCTGCGTAATAGGAATGGCAGTGAAGTATTGAACTGAACAACCCCACCACCACCCTGCAGAGTGACAGGCATTGGGGTGTGCCTTTGGAGTAAATCAGGCATAATGGCCACGCCATTTCACCACCCACCCTGCAGACACTGACAAGTGTCACGGTGTTCCTTAGGGTCTTTGGCCCTTGATCGTACCCATTCCATCAGAAATACGGTGAGATGGGTGCGGTATGGGAGAATGGGGTGAACTTTGGGGCCGAAGGTCAAGGCACACCTCGATGCCTCTCACTGGCTGCAGGGTGTGGAGATGGTATGAGCATTACAGGCAAGAATCCCAAGTCACACCCTGATGCCTGTCATTCTCTACAGGGTTGGGCGTTATGGTTGGAAACCCTAATACCTCAGGCATTCGTTGGTATTTTCACTCCAAATTTTCAACATGTTTTTTTGTACCCCACCTCATGAACAGGGGAATATCAGTTTGGTAGCAGCTGCTTATGCACAGTGACTACGGCATTTAGCACCACAGGTGCAAAAACATTCGAATAGGATGTAAAAATGACAGCTGTACTGTTCATGGGAGGTGTAAAAATGGCAATGTTGCAAATCTGCAGTAAAAATATTTAAAAAAATGGTGAAGTCACGAGCGTACATAGAAACTGTGCAATGCACACCCGTAATATAATTAGGTTGGGGATTTTTTTTACAGCAGATTGTCAACTCAGGCATTTTGGTGCTTCCAATCATTAACAGTGTCATGGTTTTCTTTATCTGTCCCGAACAATGATTTCCCACAGCGACCACGCATCTCTGCGCTGAAAGTGTGAAAACACACTTCGGCCATGTTGTGAAAAATGACAGCTGTACTGTAAATAAAGAAGTGTGGAAAATGCCACTGGTGAAAATCTGGACTTAAAATATTACAAAGTCATGAACTTATGAGGGTACATGGAAACTGCGCAATGCTCACTCATAACACAGTCATTTTATGGACTTTTGTCACCAAATTTTCAACATAGCCATTTTAAGACCTCTGCTCATGAACAGTGTAACTGTGATTTTCTTAATCTGTTCCAAACATTGCTTTGCACTCCAACAGCACCATTGTGCACTACAAGTCTCAACGCATTTAGGGTAGCATATGAAAAATGGCAGCTGTGCTGTTCATAAGGAAGTGTAATAAAATGCAATGTTGAAAATCTGGGTGAAAATATTAAATGCGCAAACTTATGAGCATGCATAGGAACGCCTATAGCCTGCGGCTCAGTAAAACAGTCATTTTAGGAATTTTTCACCAAATTTTCAACATAGCCATTTTAAGACCTGTGCTCATGAACAGTGTCACTATGATTTTCTAATTTGTCCCATACATTGATTTACTTTTACGACTGCGCCATTTATGCGCTACATGAAGTAGGAAACATGCTTTAGGTGAGATGTGAAAAATGACAGCTGTACTGCTCTCAAGAAGGTGTGGTAAAATGGCAATGTTGAAAATCTGGGTGAAAATATTGAAAATTTGCAAACTTACAGCGTGCATAAGACGCTACTGTATGCAGCTCGTAAAAGTCATTTTAGAATTTTTCACCAAATTTTCAACATAGCCATTTTAAGACCTGTGCTCATGAACAGGGTCACTATGATTTTCTTAATTTGTCCCGTACATTGATTTACGATACCGACTGTGCCATTGTATCGCTACATGGTGGAAACACATTTTGGGTGAGATGTGAAAAATGACAGCTGTACTACTCATAAGAAGGTGTGGTAAAATGGCAATGTTGAAAATCTGGAGTGGAAATATTGAAAAGTCGTGAACTTCTGACGTGCGTAGGAACTGCATAGCATGCGCTAAATAAAACAGTCATTTTAGGAAATCTTTTACCAAATTTTCAACATGTAGCCATTTAAGACCTCTGCTCATGAACAGTGTCACTGTGGTTTCTTAATTTGTCCCGTACATTGGTTTCTTTACCGACTGCGCCATTGTGAGCTACATGGGTGGAAACACATTTGGGTGAGATGTGAAAAATGACAGCTGTACTACTCATAAGAAGGTGTGGTAAAATGGCAATGTTGAAAATCTGGAGTGAAAATATTGAAAATTCGCGAACTACGGTGTGCGTAGGAACTGCCCAATGCCGCTAAATAAAATGATCGTTTGGAATTTGTCCACCAAATTTTCAAAATAGGCTTCTTGAAAGCCCACCTTATGAACACTGGCAGTGTCGTTTCATTAATTGGTCCCGAAAGGTGATTTTGCGCAGTGACTGTGAAATCACCCTTTGGACCCGAATAACGCCATGACAGTGACAGCATTCATGAGAAGGGGTCCCAAAAACCCCATGTTGAAAATGTGGTGCAAAAATTTCACAAAATGCATGAGATATGCAACAAAGTTGAAAAAACCCTATCTAGCCCATTATACAGCTTACCGGCATTTCCTCAGTTCGCGATGCGACTTTGAAGAGTGCAGGCGTGTTCCAGGTCCACCGAAGATCGTCGTGCGAGGTCCGTAGGTAAGTATGGGATGAGGAGGTGTGGGAGGCAAGGTGCGCAGTGGGTGGGTGCGGGTTGTGGGGAGCAGGAAGACTGCTTGGGACCGTTTTGCTTTACAGGTTAAAAAAGGTGCGGGATGTTTGCCCGCTGGGGGGGCTCCAGCATGGCAGAAGGATGGCTGAGGCGTGGAACTGATGGAGTTGGGCACCCCCGTCAGCCATAGCATTGTTGCTGCAGCTGGGGTGGGCTCCCAGTGTGGCACTTTGTACTGGGGGAGAGTAGGCCCGACAGAGTTGGGCACCCCATCAGCGATAGCATGGGGGAGAGACAGTGAAGCTGGCCGGGGATTGGCCACCCGTCAGCTACCATCGAGTTGCCACGCTGGGTGGGCACCCTGCATGGCATTTGGAAGGCTGGGGGAAGCGCACAGCCCGACAGGGATTGAGCACCCGTCGGCTATAGATCGTGTGCCTGGGGGCAGCGCGGTGCATGTGTGTGTGTGTGTGTGTGTGGGGGAGCTGCGCGCGGGCAGGTGATATCTTATCACTGCTCACTGAGGCGTAGCTCCCACTTTCAACTGTATGCCACTGCATTTTGGAGCTTGTCATAGACAGCTCCAGCATGCATAACTTACAGCAGCGCCTGCCAACACACTGACTGAATTGGAAGAGGGGGTGACACACCTCCGAAATCTCGGATGATGGCACTATGTTTCTTGCACATGCGTGCAAACAAACATAACAAGGCAGTAGAAAAGAAACTGGATTTGGAACACACACAGTGACTCTCTTACTGCTGCAGTCCCAGACAATGGAATATTATCATCTTGTGCCAAACTCACATATTCATTAAAACATATTAGGTTCATTGTACAAGACCTTCCTTTAGTGAAGCCATGCTGCTGTTTTCTGTTATACCCACATCAGTAGTTTGATGACAGATCATGTCTGTACTACACAACAAACTGTCCATTACTTTACCAGGCATACTAGTCAACAATTAACATTACACAGGATGATAGAACAAGAGTCTGTTTACCCCCTGGTGGAGGCTTGGGGACAAGGCACCACTCTGCAGTATGGGGTGGAGCTGGGGCAGACACCTGGAGGGAGCACATGTGGATGCATGCCAGCTCCCATTGTACACCCCTATCTCCAGTGGAGAAAAAAGCTAGGAAAATGGAGTGGCTTTCTGGATCAAGTGGCTTGATGGCCATCCAACAATGTCAGTTCTGGGGCTGTTGTCTGGATCCGATTCGAGGTGGGGAGTTGGGGGCTCTCTGCCACCCCAGCTGCAGGAGGTAAACCGCAGTGGAATGCAAGTGTGACCCTGAGCAGTGTGCAGACGATGGATGGTGGCTGGAATCCCTGAGGTGGTTGCCAGATATAGGGTGCAGACCAGGTAAGCCACGCGAGAAAAAAGAAATAGCAAAATAAACATTTTACAATAGCTTAAATCGAAATGCCCAATCCAAACTCATTGGTCGATTGTCACCTTTTCAGCATGATAACTCCACCAGTGTACCCACTGGAAAAGGTGCCAGCCAGCCCTACACAAAAATCACTACGACCCCTAAACTCGATACTAGAAATTGGCCATGTTGAATCTCCGGAAACAGTCGTCCCCCGCAACTCACAGGCACAAAATGCAAAAATATATCCCAAGAATACTGCTACAACTGGCAGTGAGGCACCAAAACTTCAATAAACACCACCAATCTGCATATTACAATTTTCACCACAAGCACTTTCATGCAGCTCACTTAATTATTTTCCGATACGTTCCACTGTCTGATCACGTTCCCCAACTGATTACTGCATCGACGCAAATTAAAAAAAATATCCCAGCTATCACAACTATTTCTTCTATTACGTGGTGAAATCCATCCAGAAGCACCCACTGTACAACAGCAGTGCACTCACATCATGCAGATTTAAAGAGCTAGAGATTACTAACATGATGTGGCGCTGACTTAAAGAGCCACTGGTTAGTTGCAATCTACTTATTAAAAAGCACAACCTCATGACTCCCAGGCTTCACTGCATTTGTAGCACCACAGGGGTGTGTGTACATGTGCGGGTCTCTGAAGAGTTCTGCACCAGCTACCAGGTATAAACTGAGGGCTATTTCTTCTAGCGCAGCATCAATCCAAGAACAAAACTAAAACATGAAACAAATACTTGTCTTTATATTCCTCAGATAAAGTGACCCATTGTATAATAGCAGTATCCCACTCCAGGGAGTGGGTATACTGGTGGATTTACCACTTCTGGTGTGGTTGAATCACCCAGCTGTGCCTCGTGACCAAACCACATCAGGCGTGGCATACTGCTTAATTTTTATCATATATATCTGGGCTAGCCCTTGTTAATGACCATTTTAAATTGTGTTCTATATGGCCTGGTTAATTTATTAGCGTTTCTGTTTATGTATTCATTTTATTTTAATGAATAGTTTGTATTAATGAGTATGGCGCCAGAGCTTCTGGGATTGGGTGCCTTAGTGTTCTTTGTATGCAGTTAGTATCTTGTACTTATGGTGAATTCTTTGCTCTATTCAGTTATGTAATCATTATCCTGCAGGACCTCCTTGCAAATGAGTTGTCACAATGGTGATATCCTGTAAAATAAAATTGAACTGAAACTGCTGGGGCAGCAAACTAAAGCAACTTCCCCAGTACATGTTAACAGCATAGTACCAGAGGAGATGTTCACCATCATTGTACAGTGCAGCCCCTCAGACTAAACATAGAATTTGACAGCAGATGACGACTGCTTGGCCCACCCAGTCTGCCCATTTCCTACCTAATGGATAAGCTGCAGATCCTAGTTAACCAGCTGCCTACTTCTGTCTACCGCCACCCCTTAGAATTGCCTTATGGCTGTCCATGCATGCTTGAATTCAACCACTGTTTTGACTCCACAACCTCCTCCAGAAGGCCATTCCATGCATCCACAACCCTCTCTGTGAACAAAATACTTCTTACATTACCTCTGAGCCACCCCTCCATCTTCAAATTGTGCCCTTGTTCTTGCACACTCTTTTTTTGAAATATGCCACCGTCTTGGACTTGTTGATTCCTTGAGGTACTTGAAAGTTTCTATCATGTCTCTCCTTGAGGCTATACATATTAAGCTCCTTTAGTCTCTCTTCATATGTCTTCCGTGCAGACCCTGCACCATTTTAGTTGCCCTCCTCTGGACAGCTTCCATCTTGTCTATGTCCTTGCAGAGATTGGGTCTCCAGAACTGCACACATTACTCCAGATGGGGTCTCACCAGCTGTCTGTACAGAGGATAACAACTTCCTGTTTTCTACTGGTGATGCCTCTCCTATGCATCCCAGTATCGCTTCACCCTCTCACATTGCTTGCCCACCTTTAAGTCATCTGATATGACTACCCCAGATCCCTTTCCATTTTGTTGTCAGTGTCTCACCCCTCATTGTGTACTCTTCTCCTGGGTTTTTGTTTCCCAGGTGCATTACCTTGCACTTCTTAGCATTGAATTTAAGCTGCCATACATTTGACCATTCCTCTAACCTTGCCACCCCACCTTGTGCATCAACTCTGTTGCAGATCTTTGTGTCATCTGCAAAGAGACATACTTTTCCTTCCAGTCCCTCTTCAATGTTGCTTACAAAGACATTGAAGAGAACCGGTCCTAATACTGAACCCTGTGGCACCCCACTAGTAACTCCCCTTTCTTCAGGGTGGACTCCAGTTACTATTACCCTCTGTGTCCTATTCTCCAGCCAATTCTTTACCCAGGCTATCATCTTGGGACCCACTCCCAGGCTGGCTAACTTGTTTATTAATCGTTTGTGTGAGACTGAGTCAAATGCCTTGCTAAAGTCTAGGTAGGCCATGTCCACAGCCCCTCCCTGATCTACCACTTTGGTCACCCAGTCAAAGAAATCTATTAGATTTGTCTGGCATGACCTTCCTGCTGTGAATCCATGCTGCCTTGGGTCCTGTGCCCCTCTGGCCTCTAGGTATTTGACAGTTCTTTCCTTCAGAAGTGATTCCATCATTTTCCCTATCACTGAGGTTAAACTAACAGGTCTGTAGTTTCTTGCTTCTGCCCTGCTCCCACTTTTGTGAAGGGAATTACATCTGCCCTCCTCCAGTCCTCAGGTACCACCCCATCCTCCCATGATTTGTTAACGAGGGTAGTCGGTGGTGTCACTAGTTCTACCCTTAGTTCTTTTAGAATTCTGGGATGAATCCCATCAGACCCCATTGTTTTGCCCACCTTCAGTTTTAAGGGTTCTTTCAGAACCCTTTCTTCTGTAAATGGGCTGGTATCAACTTCTGTATCCAGAGTGTTTCTATTGTTTGTTTTAGGTACCTCCCCCTCTTAGTTTGTAAATACAGAGCAAAAATATTTGATTAGTATCTCTGCCTTTTCAGTCACCCTCTGCCCACCCCCTCCCCTTTATTAAGCCTCACTACCCCTCCCTTAGTCTTCCTTCGCTCCCTGATGTACCTATAAAAGGTATTATCCCCCTTAACTGAGTTGGCTCTCTTTTCCTCAGTTCGGGACTTTGCTATTCTGCCTTCCCAGCTTCCTTTTGCTTTAACTGATACAATTCTCTGTCCTGCACCTTCTGTGATTCCTTGTACTTTCTGAATGCTTTCTTTTTCTCTTGAACCTTCACTGCCACCTCCTTTGAGAACCATAGTGGTTTCTTACATCGTTTTGTTTATTTGTTTCACACAAAGGCTTGTTACCTCTGTGATGGCAGTTTTTATTATTCCCCATTGTTCTTCCACCCTCCTTCCTGCCCATTTGCTAGTGCATTCCTTAGGCACTCACCCATTTTGGCAAAGTCAGCCCTCCTGAAGTCCAGTACTTTTGCCTTTGTATGGCTTGACTCTATTGCTGTGTTTATTGTGAACCATACTGTTTGATGGTCGCTAGTTCCCAGATGGCTACCCACTTCTACATCTGTGATCCTCTCTCCATTTGAGAGGACCAGGTCTAAGATTGCTCCCTCTCGAGTGGGTTCCAATACTAGTTATCTAAGGTATGCCCCCTGTAGGGCATCTAGAATAACCCCACTCTTCGAAGTGGCTGCTGCAACTGCACTCCAGTTAACATCTGGCATATTCAGATCACCCATCAGCAGTATCTCCCTTTATCTGCCATTTTAAGTATACTTTCTATAATTTTCTTCCCATGAAGTGGGGGGGGCTGTATACAAGTGACTAAAGCTGGGTTTCTCAGTACATCAAACAGCAGCATACCTATGGGAGGCCCTTACAAAACTAAAGGAGAAATGTCCTGTACCTATAACAGCAGAGTACCAGATGTGAGAAAACCTTCATCCCTGTACAGCACAGCCCCCTACTGAACAACATGCTTAAGTCGGTAGGGAGGAGGGGCAGAAAAGCAGAGAAAATGTGAGCCTGGCAGTGCTCAGTGATGGCTGCTGCACCAGAGGGCTGACCCCAGCTTCTGGGTTGGGTCTCCGTGGGGGAGGTGTGTGCAGCCTCCTTCCTGGCCCCACTACAGGGGGCAGTCTGCGTGGGAATACCAGGAGCAGCGGGTGTGGGCCGGTCCAAAGAGATTCCCTCCATCAGGAGAGCTGAAGCTACCTGCCAGGGCTCTTGGAGGGATAAAATATGTATGAAAAAAAATTAATGCTGATTTAAAGCTAGCAAGCCAATGGACTTACTTTTCAAATATTGGTGCATTCCCCTGCTCCAACCAATCAGGCTGTGGGGAAGACACACCACCCATCCTCCTCAAATTTGACCCCCCACAAGCTGGCCAGTGCTGAGTGGCTTGAACAGAGAGGGGAATCTGCCAAGTGAGACAGTCATAGGACAGGACTCCCTGCCACTAGGACATGCAGCACTTGGTGAGTGTAAATGCAATCAACAGTTCTCTGCTTTACCGACTAATTACTGCTCAGAGCCATCACCCTACACTGACGGAGGTCAGGAACTGAACTCACTGCAACATTATCTAATAGTTAACTCATTGCCTCCACAGGAACTCTCTGAAGTTGCAGGATTTGTCTAGGGTAGGAGTCTATCAGGCTAGGCAGTGTAGGAGTGTATCAGGGTGGCAGGGGTACACAGGGTGGTAGGAGTCTATCAGGCTAAGCACGGTGGTGGGGCTACTTAGGGTGGGAGTCTATCAGGCTAATCGGACAGGGTAGAGTAGGAGTCTGTTAGGGTGGCAGGGACAGAGTCTCAGGCTAGGCAGGGTGGTGGGGTACTTAGGGTGGCAGGGTAGGCACCTAGGCAGGCTGGTAGGGAAGAAGTCTGTCAGGCTAGGCAGGATGATAGGGTGGGAGTCTGAGACTCCCACCACTCTGCATATCCCTGATAGACTGTCCCTGCCATCCTACCTAGCCTATTAAGGATGAGTCTACCACCTTAAGTAGCCTACCAGTCTGCCTACCCCCACCATCCTGCCTAGCCAGATAGAACTCCCATCCCTACCACTCTGCCTAGCCTATCGGGCTAGGCAGGATGGTGGGTATGCAGACTGGTAGGCTACTTAGGGTAGTAGACTCCATCCTTAATAGGCTAGGTAGGGGCAGGGACAGTCTATCAGGCTAGGTGGGCTGGTGGACAGAGTCTGTCAGGCAAGGTAGGATTCTATTATGGTGGCAGGGACAGAGTCTCAGGCTAAGCAGGGTGGTGGGGGTATGCAGACTGGTAGGCTACATAGAGTGGTAAGGATGAAACCTACCAGGGAGGCAGGGCAGGAGTCTATTAGGGTGGTGGGGTACTTAGCATAGCAGAGTAGGAGTCTGTCATGCTGGGTGGTAGGGGGCTAGAGGTCATCAAAGCTGGGCACTTGGGTAGGTCAGTTGGTATCAGTGTCCTTCTCACTACCCCCCCAGGCAGGGGCACAAGACAGACACACACCTTACCAAATCAGATGACCTGAAGTCATTCAGGCAGATAGCATCTGTGGAAGTTGCACATGAGTCAGTTCTCACTCCAAACGTGGTTCCTCACAAGATGCCCTCTGCTGGTTCATGCCATGCTGCTTTGCAGTCTCTCCTCCTGAACCTCTTAATCTATGTAGACGATGCTGTCTAGTACTCCACCTGCGATGACACATTGGACTCCTGTAAATATGTGGGCATCACATGTGGCCCTTGTCTACAGCCCTACCAGCTCATCTGCCTTAACCAAAGCAACAGATTCCAGTTTTATACATTACCCTTGATCACTCAACTCCTTGTGGTTCCCATTGCTGAACCTCTGTTCTAAAGGTCCTTTCGTTGCCAAGCCCCTTCCAACACTCACAAATATGGATAGCATTGGCTCCCCAAAAGCTCCTTTGTGGAGTTGATATGTCACTATCTACTTGTATCAAATGTCTGTACTGCTCTGTACAGATATGGAGTCCTTGACTCAAGCTACTTTCCAATATATATTGCATTCACAACTTCACGTGATAAGGGAGCTATACTACTGAGTATGAATAGTCAACCCAGTGAGAGTACAGGCACATTCATAAGGTGTGCAGACTGGATGCATTACAGGGAAGCTCACCTGTCTGTAGTTCCCCAGTTCATCCTTGGGCCCACTTTTGTAGAGATGTACCATGTGTACTCCCCTCCAGTCTGAGAGCATATCTGCCAGCTCCCTCAACACCCTGGGATGTGCCTTTTCTACCCTCAGGGACATAGGCCCTCCAGCACCCCTTCCACCACCACCCCATCTGTAGCTGTCTCTATCTACCAGACAGTAGGCAGGCACTGTGGGCTCATTAGTCTAATCAGGCATGATGGGCTACAGAGGCTGAATGAGAAAGAACATGCTAAGACATCACTGCAGTGTATATTGAAGATTTATTAAAAACTGTACATGTGAACATCCTCCAACAACATTAAATAGCTCTGGAGACTTCAGTTCTGGAGACTTCATTTCTTTCTCTCAAGACTTATTATCCAACAGATTTCATCGCTGCATAGAAAAAGAAAATAATCTGTCATCAAGAATGCCTCTGCAAACAACAAGCACAATAACTAAACAGCTGTAAGACTTCAGTATGTCATAACATGCAGTCTAATAAATACTGAAGTCACAAGGATCCCATCATTCTCAGTTACAACACTTCAGGATTTCTTAGTTACCTCTGTAAAGTACTGAAGGAAGTACTGCTAATCACATGAATTAAATTATAAGGCTGGAAAAGACAGAAGTCAAAATATCACAGTGATACCAACCTGCACAACTCCTAGATCAAGGATAATATTGAGCAAATTCATCCATAGGACTCAAACCTGAAACACAAGCAGTAGAGAGAAACATAAGCAATGAACTACAGACTTCACATTCAATTCAGCAACCACTAGCAAAATCTTTTGGCAATTACCCTTCACTGGAAGGGTGGTTCATGGAAATGGAATTTGCATGGCAACCCCTCATTTCCAAGATGGTACCGGAAAGGGGATTTGCATGGCAGCCCCCCCCATTTCCAGGATGGTACTGGAAAGGGGATTTGCATGGCAGCCCCCCATTTCCAGGATGGTACTGGAAAGGGAATTGCATGGCAGTCCCCTTCTTTCCAGTATGGTGCTGAAAAAAAACTATCTCGAAGATATGAGATCCACTCCACAACACCCTCATTCTTTGACCTCAGCATCAACCACCACCACCATCCCTTTCCGGGGGGAAAAAAGGCTCCCCTTCCAGGAATGGCGGGGTTGAGGCTGAGGTGAAGACCAAAATCCTGTTTTAGGCCCGGAGGCCATGAATCTAATAAAATCAAGACATACAAATAAAACAGATAATATCCACACAGGGATGGTGGAAAATAATGCAGTGCCAGTCCACTGCAATTTCTTCAGTGTTTAATGACAGACATGCTTCAGGAGTCTTAGCCCAGACAGTGCCATGCAGCCTAGTGAGTGCAACAACATACCACTGAAGCTCAGCAGCTTCCAGCAGCACATTGAAGCCACTGCATAGGAGCTGGGGTGGGAAAAGGACCTCTATGGAACCTGGGCCAAAATGATCCTACCCAGGCTGTTAGACATGGGTACAGCCTCAGAGCACAAGGTAGGCATGATGACTTTGCTCAAAGTCACAGGCTGGAAGTGGGGGCTGTGAGATTCAAATACAGGACTCCACATTTGCAGCTCACTGCCCTATACCACAACAATATACTGCCGGGGCAATCACACCAAGAGTCAAGCTACTCATTTACTATTCCTTCCCCGTGACATTTCAGTCTGGTGTACTGTGTACAATTCAGAGACCCCATCTGCATAAAGACACAGCGTGGAGAATGTAATGAGGAGTGCTACCAAAGCAGTGCAGGGTCTGCACCGGAAGACGCAAGACTAAATGAGCTTAACATGATAGCCTCAAAGAAAAGGGAGATAGAAACTTTCAAATACCTCAAGGGAATCCAATTCCAAGAGAGTAGCAGTTTTCAGAAAATGAGACGCAACAAGGGGGCACATTTTGAAGCTAGAGGGGGACGGCGCAGAAATAATGCAAGAAGTATTTGTTCAGACAGAGGGTTGGGGATGCATGGAACAGCCTTCCTGAAGAGGTCCTAGAGTCAAACAGTGGGGGGTAGGAGGAAGGGTGCTGTTGGTTAACTAGGATCTGCAGCTTATTAGGTAGGGAAATGGGCAAACTAGGTGGGTCCAAGCAGTCATCTGCCATCAAATTCTATGTTTCAATAAATTAAAAACACTAAGGGATTTTACAAGGACACACCAATGACCTGCCACCAAGAATCAATGGAAATGAGCAAAAAGGACATGGTGTACCATTTCCCCCAAAATAAAAAACAAAAGGCCAAACGATGTACACTACATGAGGTGTACAATGACAAGGAGAACTCGGCAAAGACTTTGAAACCATGAACTCAGATTCAACTGCAATACTTCTAGTTTAGGACTTCTGTTCAAGTAAGTCATTTAGTAAACACCAAAGATGACCTAGTAGTCAGGCAAAGAATGGAGTAGAGCAGAACAGCCAAAGAGCCACCATGCAAGCACTGGAAATCAGGACGATGACTGCTGCAGGTAGACAAAGATTAATTTCTTGCAGTGTTAAAACAGAAGCCATTATAGGACTGAGCACACAAGCACTTAAAGTGCAAAACACTTAACTTAAAGGTGAAGCATTCATGACAGTATGACAAGAGGTAAGTGGAAACAAAAGAACAGACAGGTATTGCAGTTGAAAAATATTACAAAGGCTAAACAGTGTGGGGGGGGAGAAGAACAGTAGATAAATGTCAAGAAACAAAGATTTCTAAAACTTGTCCAATACTGTATCAAGAATTTTCACAAGGAGAGAAAAACAGAACCACAGATACAAGACAAAAGGATAATTTATCCTAGGGTATCAGTGAGCCCAGTAACGAGAGCACTAGGTTGAAGACAGGTGCAAAAAGCAAAGGATAAGATAGAAACAAGGAGGCATTCCAATCTATACCAAAGGTACTATTTATCATTAGCTTAAAGAGTGGGGTAAGGACACCAGAGTTATTGAATAACAGTCAATGAGCACTTACAATATGTGTGCTGTTCCAGCATGTGATGCAAGACAGACAGAAGATAACCAGCTCTCAATAAAAAAGAACCATGGACCGAGACTACTGGACAGATTATCAGCTACACAACTCCATGGAGCCAGTAAAGTACATATAAAACTATTCCACTAGTAACGTCACAGGCAGACCTGTTTCCAGGTAATAGAACACTTCAAATTCAGCACAAGTCAGAGCATGTTGGGATTGAGCAACCAGATACTTAATATAAAAAAGGAACAGGGTTGCAAAGTATTAAGACAAAAATATCAAGAGTGTGTGTGTTGCAGGAAAAGGACCATCAACTTCTGTTTGTGAAGTCAGGTGCTCTCCTCCTAACTGGGGTGTAGCTTAGGCAGCAGAAGACCAAGCATCTCCAATTACTGTTCCCTGCCGCTAGCTTTTGGCCAATGGGAATCTTACTTTCAGAGCAAGAAGCATCCTACTAAAGAGCTAGAACATTTCCCAATTACCCTCCTTCCCTCCAACGCTTAGTCAAATCCCATCTCTATCAAAGTAGAATTGGCTGACAAGAACTTGGAACTAGGAAAGATCACCAAGACACAAGTTTAGTCATCCTTGAAGGAAAAGAGAAGCCACCCTTCCCAGCTGCTGGAGGTCCAACTCAGAAAAGAAAATGAGACTACCAACTAATACAGGACATTCCTGTCCCAGAACCGGAAGAACGAGAGTTGTAAGGGCACAAAGCCAGTAGGAAAGTAGGTGGAAAAAAATAAAGAGAGGAGAGTAAGCATACAAAGCAACTAGAGGAGCCACAATATAAGACAGGATGGGAGTGGTGCAATGCCATTTGCAAGCACCACTGATCTGAGAGTGGAGGTTACCCATCTCCAGGCCAGCATTTCTGAAACAACCTCCTCCCACACAGGGAACACCAGGACCACTGCCACAGAGGTTGCCAAGAAAAAGGAGCAATTGGATCAAGGTGGGCTCAGGGAGGGTGGTAGAACAGAGGCACATCCCTCCAATTGTACCTCTCAAATTCATGTCTCATTCTGGCAGACAGTGGTTCCTCTATGAAGGCACCTGCATTGCATAGCAAGAGGAATGCTGGGATCCTCCACAAAATAGACCAACAGGAGGGAGGCGCATAACTCCACAGGGTAAGAAAACTCCTTGTGTGGAACTCCATCGTTGGGAGGTAATGTACCGGCAACCACAGCTTGGCAAGACAGGGAGCAAATCCTCAGAATCACGAGAGAGGGAGCTAGAGGTCATTGTCCACCTAGGAACAAATGACCTGGCTGGGAATGGGATGAGAGCAGTGCAAGATGAGTTTGTGGAGGGGCCTTAGACAAATAGCACATACAGTAGCCTTCTCAGAGGTGCTGCCTGTCTAGCAAAGGTACTCTGCACCATGACATTCAATGAATGATTTAAAAACTGGTACAGAACTCAGGGATTTGGTTTCATTGGAGACTGAGGGTCGACCTGGAGGGATACAGGCCGATAATGGCACAATGGTCTGCATCTGTCCAGGAGGGGACATAGGTGATATGCTTCATTGGAAAACATTTAAACTAGCCAAGGGGAAAGCACTGAAGAGGAGCAGGAAGATCTCCAGCCCCCACAAAATAGGGTAGTTAGCAAGGTGTGAACACCAAGGTAGAGACATCAATAGGGAGCAGGACAGGGGTCGATGGAGAAAAAGGCAGTAAAACCAGGATGGGGCAAGACCATTACAAAAAGTGCCAAATGATTACTAGTACCAATCCCAGAAGTCTGGGCAACAAGCTCGCTGAACCAGTGGCCTTGATGAAAGAGGAACACCTTGCTATCATAGAAACATAGAAACATAGACTTTGACGGCAGATAAGGACCGCTTGGCCCATCTAGTCTGCCCATTTCCCTACCTACAGGATAGGCCGCAGATCCTAGTTAACCAACAGCCTATTTCTTCCTACCCCCCACAAGAATTGCCTTATGTCTGTCCCATGCATTCTTGAATTCTCCCACAGTTTTAGACCCCACAACCTCCTCAGGAAGGCTGTTCCGTGCATCCACTACCCTCTCTATGAAATAATATGTAACCCCCCTATAAATGTGGGTTCCTAAAAGCTTCCCCGGAGCTTGGGTGAATGCTCCACGCCTGATTGGTGTTCGGCATTAAAGCCGTTTAAATGTGTCACCAGTGAGCACTTTTGAAGCCTTCATGTGCTGTCTCTTTAGGGGCTGCCTGTTGCAGCTGTAATTAACTGAAATGGAGGGGGGGGCTGTGTGGTAGTATGCCCGAGTCCCGCCCGGGACGCTGAAAAATAGCTCACGTCTGTCATCGCTAGTGGTGCAGAGGGAGCTTTGCTGGGAATGTGATTGTTTGCTGGAAATAACGACAACAATAATGATAATGTAGTTGTGTTAACCTGCCTTCCTTTGCAGTAAGGACTGTTTCGACTGTTTCTCCATTTTGTCCAGAACTGTTGAATTCGACCAATCAGTACCCCGGACTCTACAGAGTCGGCTGACCAATAGAGGGACTGCTTGTATTTAGGAAAGGTATTATGAGCTATGGCGCTTTTTCGCACCACTGAGGGCAGGAGGAAATGACTGGCATGTTCAGCCAGCCAATGGAAATAGGTAGCGCCCGATCTGTAAGGAGTGTTTAATGCTGCCAAGGCCAGATGCGTTGTGGCTGGCGAGAAGAAAGGAGCTCTGTGCTTCTGCGCTAGTGGAGTGTTCGCACGGGAAGCACGTGAAGGCCTGCATCGGCCGTTTGTCTGCCGTGAGTGAGTTGGATTACATCCGCTGCATGTGGTCAGAGGAGGCTGGTGCCAGCCCAGCTACCCACCAGGCTCGACCTGTTTTGAGGACTGGAGAATCTGCTGAATCGCACTCGGTCCTCGGGAAAGCTGAAACTGCCGTTGCAGCACCTTAGCCAGCTGAGAGTTTATGTAAACCTTGGAGGCTGTGGCCTGGTGTGGTACCCCTCTGTTATTTGCCATATAGATGTGTGATGAGGCTGGTGAAATTCAGGCTCAGCCCTGTCATCGGTGAAGGAATCGTTACTTTGCGGAGGTGTGAGTACTAAATCAGGGTGGCTCCCTGCCCAATGTTTCAAGATTGGTTTCAAGTCATGCTGGTCTACTGCTGACTGCCTAACTGAACCTTTGCTTCTGCTGACCTTCTTAGAATCTTTAAGATTATTCTGTAAGGGCCCCAACCAGTTGCCACGTGGACTAGCCTGTAGGGCTTGGGTACCCAGGAACAGCAAATCTTAAGGGTAGGCCTGTGCACAGAGCTCTAGTTAGATAATTATAGTGATAAGCCAATTAACTTGATTTTCCCCTTTCCTTGTTAGCGGCCCCTTCAATAAATCAGATTGTGTGTTGCAACTACACCCTGGCTGGTTTGTGCATCCCTGGTGAACTGCTGCATAGTGACTGTGATATAACTGTACCTTACTTTACAGGGGTTCCCCGGAGTGAGCTGAAAGATACTACCCAGGGGGTAAGTGTACTGGTGAAAAGAATTGTTGGTACCCAGTGTGAGCCACTAGTGGGACAAAAGGGGAGTTGCAGTAACCCAGAGGGCTGTAGCCGAGGCAATCTCGACCGTATTAACCCCAACCTCTGGGTGGAGGCACCCGTTAACGGATCTGGGCCCCTCACCCTGTCTCCGGGGAGGTAAGCAGGGGTAGTAGCTCTAAGGGTAGCGCCTGGGGTTCAAATACTTCCTCACATTGCCCCTGAACTGCCCCCTCTATCTTTAAATTGTGTCCCCTTGTTCTTGCATGTCTCTTTTCTGAAAGATGCTACCCTCTTGGACTTTGTTGATTCCACTGAGGTACTTAAAAGTTTCTATCATGTCCCCTCTCCCTTCTTTCCTCAAGGGTATACATATTAAGCTCCTTTAGTCTCTCCTCATACAGCTTCTCTTGCAGACCCTGCACCATTTAGTTGCCCTCCTCTGACTGCCTCTATCCTGTCTATGTCCTGCGGAGATGGGGTCTCCAGAACTGGACGAGTCACTCAGATGGGGTCTCACCAACTGTCTGTACAGAGGGATAACAACTTCCTGTTTTCTGCTGCTGATGCCTCCCTATACATCCCAGTATACCCCAGCCCTCCCTACTGCCTTCTCACATTGCTTGCTAACCTTAAGGTCATCTGATATGATTACCCCAGGACCTTTTCTTTGTTGTTGTTACTACCTCCCCCATTGTGTATTCTTCCCTGGGTTCTTGTTTCCCAGGTGCATTATTTTGCACTTCTTTGCATTGAATCTAGCTGCCATACTTCGACCATTCCTCCAACCTTGCCAGTCCCTTCTCATCCTTTCCACGCCTCCTTGTGTATCAACCCTGTTGCAGATCTTTGTGTCATCTGCAAAGAGGCATACTTTTCCTTCCAGTCCCTCTGCAATGTCACTGATGAAGACATTAAAAAGGACTGGACCAATACTGAACCCTGCGGTACCCCACTAGTAACCCCTCTTTCTTCAGAGTGGACTCCATTTACAATTACCTTCTGTGTCCTGTTGTCCAGCCAATATTTTACCCAGGCTACCACCCTGGGACCCACTCCCAGGCTGGTTAATTTGACTATTAATCTTGTGTGGGACTGTGTCAAATGCCTTGCTAAAGTCTAGGTAAGTCATGTCCACAGCCCCTCCCTGGTCTACTACTTTGGTCACCCAGTCAAAGAAATCTATTAGATTCATCTGACATGACCTTCCCACTGTGAACCCATGCTGCCTTGGGTCCTGTGCCCCACTGGCCTCTAGGTACTCAACTATTCTTTTCCTTCAGAAGTGACTCCATCACTTTCCCTACCACAGAGGTCAAACTGACAGGTCTGTAGTTTCCTGCCTCTGTCTGGGTCCCACTTTGTGAAGGGAATCACATCCATCTTCTCCAGTCCTCGGGTACCACACCATCCTCCCATGATTTATTAAAAGTGTAGCCAGTGGTTTCACTAGTTCCCCATTAATTCTTTTAGAATTCTAGGTGAATTCCATCAGGCCCCATTGCTTTGTCCATCTTCAGTTTTAGGAGTTCTTGCAGAACCTTTCTTCTGTGAAAGGACTGGGATCGACCCCCTATCAAGAGTGCTTCTGTTAATTGGATTAGGCACTTCCCCCTCCTCTTTTGTGAATACTGAGCAGAAATATTCGTTCAGTATCCCTGCTTTTTCACTGTCCCCCTCTGCCCACCCACCGTTCATTCTATTCAGCCTCACTATCCCTCTCTTTGTCTTTCTACGCTCGCCGATGTACCTATAAAAGGTTTTATCCCCCTTCTTAACCGAGTTGGCTATCTTTTCCTCAGTTTGGGCCTTTGCTATTCTGACTTCCTTCCCTGA
Source organism: Neoceratodus forsteri (assembly GCA_016271365.2). Taxonomy (NCBI): domain Eukaryota; kingdom Metazoa; phylum Chordata; order Ceratodontiformes; family Ceratodontidae; genus Neoceratodus; species Neoceratodus forsteri. The sequence continues at coordinate 219,979,136 of JADMNL010000029.1, forward strand.
CTCATGACAGTCACAAACATGGAACACAGAACCATGACTGGAATGTCAGCATACCAGGGTACATGATCTACAGGAGGGACAGGGAGGGCAGAAGAGGAAGAGAAGTACCTCTCTACATAAAGTAAACAAAGCAACAGAACTAAAGGGTAAATGAGGGCAGGATTCACTGTGGGTCACCCTGGAGACAGGAACAACACCACAATCTGCAAAAGGGTTGTATGCAGACCCCCATCTCAGGAGACATGCTTAGAATAGCAGAAAAAGGGAGATATTGTTGATGGCGAACCCCAATGCGCTAGATGTTAACTGGAGCACTTTTGCTGCAACCACATCCAAGAGCAGGGGCATTCTCGATGCCCTACATGGGACATGCCTCAGACAGCTACTATTAGAATAGAGGGAGCGATTGTAAACCTTGTACTTTCAAACAAGGACAAGAGAGAATTTCATATTTAGGGATTTAGAACTGGTAGCCATCACAAATAGTATGGTTCACAATAAACAGCAGTAGAGTCAAGCCATACAAAAGCAAGAGCATCTGATGTTAGGAGGGCTGACTTTGCTATTACTTTGATGCACACTCCCATTTTCCCCCAAACGAACAAGGAGGGGTGGAGGAACAATGGGGAAACCGCAGAACCAGAGGCAACAAATCTTTGTGTGAAGTAAATCAAAAATAACCCCACTCTGGTTCTTGTGGTGGCAAGGACAGTTAGGGAGAAAGGGAAGCATTCAGAAATAAGGAGAACAGAAGAAACAGGACGGAGGACTGTACCAGTTAAGCAGAAGAAAGTGGGGAATGCAGTCAGAATAGCAAAGGCCCAAACTGAGGAAGAGATAGGCAACTCAGTTAAGTGGATGAAACCTTTATAGAAATATTAGGATCAAAGTCCAAGAGAGAGATAATGAGTCTTAAAGGGAAATGGGAGACCAGGGGACATAGGGTGATAGTGAAAAAAGGGATCCTAAATGAATTACTTCTGCTCAGTATTCACAAGAGGGTAGGTACCTCAAACCAAAGTACAGAAGCGCTCTAGCCAGAGTGAAGTTCATACCAGTCCATTCACATAAGAAAGGGTCATGAATGAATGAACTAAAACTGAAGGTGAACAAAGCAATGGGGCCTGACTGGATTCACCCCAAATCTCAAACTAAACAGAACCAATGACACCGCACTGACTACCCTTTAACAAATCATGGGAGGGAGGTATGGTACCAAGACTGGACAGCACATGCAATTCCTCTTCACAAAAAGAGAAAGCAAGACAGAGGCAGGAAACTACAGACCTGCTAGTTTGACCTCAAGAAACATGATGGAATCACTTCTGAAAGAAAGAACTGCAAATACCTGGAGGCCACTGGGGTACAAGACCCAAGACAACATGGATTCACAGCAGGTATGTCACAAACAAATCTAATAGATTTTCTTAGACTGGGTGACCAAAGTAGTAGACCAGGGAAGTGCTGTGGGCATGGCCTACCTAGACTTTAGCAAGGCATTTGACAGTCTCACAAAATATTAAAGTTAACTAGCCTGGTAGCCTGTGTAAAACACTGGCTGGACAACAGGATGCAGAGGGTTAGTAAATGGAGTCCACTCCAAAGAAAGGGAGGTTACTAGTAGGGTACCACAGAATTCAGGTACTGGGAGTGGTCCTTTTAATATCTTTATAGGAAACATTGCAGAGAGACTGGAAGGCAAGTAGGCCTCTTTGCAGACAGATCTGCAACAGGGTTGATACACAAGGGGCTGGAAAGGATAAGAAAGGACTTGGCAAGGTTGGAGAATTGGTCAAAAGTATGGCAGCTTAGATTTAGTGTAAAGTAATGCACCTGTGAAACAAAACCCAGGGAAGAGTACAATTTTGGGGAGCACTAACAAAAATGGAAAGGACCTTGGGATAATTGGACTAAAGGTAGGCAAGCAACATGAGAAGTCAGTAAAGAGGACTGCAGGGATATTGGAATGCATAGGAGAGGCATCACCAGTAAAACAGGACATTGTTATCCCTCTGCAGACAGTTGGCGAGACCCCATGTGGAGAACTGCGCCCAGTTCTGGGAGATCCCCATCTCCACAAGGACAGATAGGATGGAGGCAGTCCAGAGGAGAGCAACTTAACATGGTGCAGCATCTGTACCAGAAGCCATATGAAGAGACTAAAGGAGCTTAATATGCATACCCTCAAGTAAATGGGGGCATGACTACCAACATTTAAGTATCTCAGGGGAATTGAACTCTAAGAGGATAGCATCCAGAGAAATGTGCAAGAACAAGGACACAGTTTGAAGATGGGGGTGGCTCAGGGGCAATGTGAGGAAATATTTTTCACAGACAGGGTGGTGGACACATGGAACATCCTTCCTGAGAAGGTTGTGGGGTTTAAAACTAGGAGAATTCAAGAATACATGAGAGACCAGGTAATTCTTGGGGAAGGGGGTAGGAAGAAATAAGCTGTTGGTCAACTAGGATCTGCAGCTTATCCTGTAGGTAGGGAAATGGGCAAACTAGGTGGACCAAGCAGTCCTTATATGCTCAAAAAGTCTAGGTTTCTATGTTGTGGGTCTGACAGGACTGTACAGGGCCCAGAATGGTTAAGGCCTGCCTTGCTGGGGGGAATAAAAGCCCTCAGCCACACAGAAGAGAAAGAGACAGGTGAAGTCAAGTAACCAGTTAAATGACCAGCAACAGAAGGAGGGAAACCGAGGAAGTGGATAAACTTTCAGAAGGCGATGAGAGTCAAGGTTACATTTGAAGTAGTGGGCCTTAGCAGTCTGAACAGTATTCATGCAGAGATTCCGCATGACTAGTAGGATAACAGGTCTTACGGTGAATGGCACGCTCATGCTGCGCTCCCAGAACCTCACAAATTGATAAGGTCAGCCATTATCCAGTGATCGTGGGCAAATTCAACATGCAGAATTAACAACCGCTTGAGAAAGAAAGTCCATGAAAGTCAGAAGGATGATCTAGATAACTAGACACCACCACCATTACAATGGGTAAATGACAGACTAAAAGTGAACATGACATACAGAGCAGACATGGATTCCACCAAGGAGCACCTACACCACACAAGTTAGAGTATGCACATGCAGCCAAGCCAATAAACTCAATATACAGAGACAGTAACAAGCCCTTAACTCTGTCCCATAGAAGAAGTTGGTTAACTAATAAGAAATTTAGGAGGGCAAAGCCTGAGAACCACTTGGGTAGAGTACTAGTGTGAAGTGCCAAGAGGGGTTCACAAAATTAGGCTCAAGACTCCTCAACCTGTACAGAGAGGCACGACAAAAGGGTAGTAAACAGCGACACAGAGAAGGCTGTTTATAATCCAATGTCTAGTAACCAAGCTTTTACACAAAAAAATAATGCATATTTAGAAATGCAGTCAGATCCAATGTAATGGGAGACAAGACATTACCACACATGGAATGCATAGAGTGGTGAACATGAAAATAGACTGCACATCTAGGAAGGAACCAACATAATGCCACTTTTATGTTTGCTTGCACGCATGTGCAAGAAACATAGTGCGGTGATCCAAAATGCAGTGCCGTACAGTTGAAAGAGAGCACCGCTTCAGTGAGCAGCACTCCCCCTCCCAACACACACGCATGCATATTGCGTGCTCATGCGCCCCCCCCACACACACACTGTATAGCCGACGGGGTGCCCATCCAGAATTCACCCCACCCCAAAAAAAAAGCTGTGCAGGTGCCATGTTGGGAGCCCACCCAGCATGGCAAAGATTGTTGTGGCTGATGGGGGTGCCCACCCTCGTTAACTCCAGCCCCCAAACAGCCTTACCAGCTGCATGCTGGGAGCCCACCCCAGTGTGGCAAATGTCCCACGTCGCCTTAAAAACCCTGTAAATAAAATGGTCCTTGCAGTCTCCTGCCCCCACCTGCACCCACCCACCCACTGCGCACCCTGCCTCCCCACCCCCACCCCATGCTTGCCTCCCGAGTCCAGCGTGATGATCTTCGTGGACTCGAACACATCTGCACTCTTCAAAGCAGAGTGAACTGAAGAAATGCCAGTAAGCTGTATAATGTAATATAGCCGCTTTTTTCAACTGTGCCGTATATATCTCAGGCATTTTTGAATGGCACCAAATTTTCAACATGGTTTTGGAACCCCTCCTCATGAATTCTGTCACTGTCATGGTGTTATTCGGGCCCGAAGGGCAATTTCATGGTCACTGCGTGAAATCACCTTTCAGGACCGACTAACGAAATGACAGTGCCAGTGTTCATAAGGTGGGCTCTCAAAATGCCTATGTTGTAAATTTGGTGAACAGTTCCTAAAAATTACCATTTTACAAGTGAGTGTTACGCAGTTCCTACGCACGCGCGTAAGTTCGTGAATTTTTAATATTTGCACTCTGGATTTCCAACATTGCTATTTTACCACACCTCCTTATGAGCAGTATAGCTGTCATTTCACACAACATGGCTGAAATGTGTTCACACTTTCAGCACAGAAATGCATGGTCGCTGTGGAAAGTCATTGTTCGGGACAGATACTGAAAATCACAGTGACACTGTTCATGATCAGAGGTTCCAAAACGCCTGTGTTGACAGTCTGCTGTAAAAATCCCCAACCAATTACATTATGGGTGTGCTTGCAGTTTCTATGCACGCCAGACTTCCTTTTTTTTATTAATATTACTGTAGATTTTCAACATCGCCATTTTTACACCTCCTCATTAACAGTACAGCTGTCATTTTTACATCCTGTTCGAATGTGTTTTGCACCTGTGGTGACAAATGCAGTAATCGCCAGCAAAGCAGCTGCCAACAAACTGATATTGTCACTGTTCATAAGGTGGGGTCACAAAAGCCATGTTGAAAATTTGGAGTGAAAATACCAACAAATGCCATGCGGTGTTAGGGTTTCTGACCATAATGCCCCACCCTGTAGAGAATGACAGGCATCAGGGCCGTGACTTGGGATTGTCGCCTGCAATGCTAATACCATTCCACCCCCACCCACACTCTGCAGCCACTGAGAGGCATTGAGGTGTGCCTTGGACTCTTTGGCCTCAAAGTTCACCCCATTCTCCTATACCGCACCCATCTCACCGTATTTCCTGATGGAATGGGATGCGCATAAGGGCCAAAGACCCCAAGGCACACCGTGACACTTGTCGGTGTCTGCAGGGTAGGGTGTGGTGAAATGGTGTGGCCATTATGCCAGACAACCCAAAGGCACACCCCAATGCCTGTCAGTCTCTGCAGGGTGCTAGTGGGGTTGGCTTCAGTTCAGTACTTCACTGCCATTCCTATTATGCAGCTCTGTAACTCCTACACTACCAATGCCAGCAAGCAAACGTTCAGCATTGACAAATGCTTGTTTTTTGGTCTTTGTAAACTAGTAAGGACCACGCACATGTGCCTATTTTCCAGGGAGACCTGGGACCACTGGGCAGTTAAGGGACTTGCTCAGAGTCACACAGTATTGTAAGGAGGTTGTGAGATCAAACCCAGGTCAGCTCTGCTAGATGTACCAAGGTTGTTCACAGCCCATTACTTTAACCGCTAGGCTATACTGCCAGCCCAGTGGGTGGTGATGACAAACGTATCAGAGCAAAAGGACAAAGTCAATACATAACCAAAAACATTGCCTTGTTACACAAAGGACACCACAATACAAGGCAAGTGTCAGTAGAAACTATGGTGACCCCTCCCAACCATACAGTTCTAGACTTCAAGCCTACATGCAGCACAACACAAAGTTCCAGGATATGGATGTTAAAGATCTGCTATACAGTTTAGGCAGTATAGAGAACAATAAGGGACACGAGAGAGGTTGCAAGATGTACCTGAAAACTAGGCAGACCATGTAGGGCAAGAGGTCTTTATCTGCCAACAACTTATGTTTATGTTAGATATGATAAGGATAAGTCACAATAGCAGCAATAAATTTACCAGGTACGGTTAAAAGAAAATTTACATTAAATTCCAGCACATAAAATAAAGCGAAGAAATGACTGCAAGTAGTTTAGGGGAAATAATGACATTTTAGAATACCAGAGGTTCTGCAAACCTAAATTGGGGAGGGGATAGAAGTAGGGATGGGCACTAGGTGGGGTGGGAAGTAAAACAATGGCTACACCTTTAGTACTAGTAAATAAAGGTGTTTGAACTTATGGGGGAGGGGAGGACATGAAGCAATGCACAAGACAAAGTCCCCAAGCTGAGAACATGTTAATGTGCAGAGCAGCTTCAGCAGTACACACTGGCACAATCCCAAAGTGCCAATAGACCCTGCTTTTGACTTTGTGAACTATATAGTGAGAGTTCCTTCAGTTACATAGGAACCATAAGAAATACAGCTTTGTGGGAATGCACATCTGAAGTTGCACCTGTTCCATTCCCAAAAAGGAATGACTTCACTAAGGTTAGAGGTGTACAGGCTCCTTGGATCCACTGGTTCAGCTTTGGAGTCCTGAAAGAAAATAGAAAAAAAATTATCAGTAAGTGTTAACAGAGGTGCTCAGAAGAAGGTTCTGTGTCAGCGACATCTACCTACCACTATTCCCTTTATAGTTCATTAGCACTGACAGTTCCACAAGAACCTTATAGGTCACAATGGCACCGCCATGGACGTACTCAGGTAGCTCCTTCTGGACATGCCTCCAGTTCTCTGCAGTACTGGGGTATGTAACCACTGTGATACAGCCTGGGAGGTTGGAGCTCTGGCAGCCATGAAAGCTGGCTGAAGAGGGGAGGGAACCAAAGGCACCCCACCCAGCCTAAGCAATAAAAAAAAAAAACTGCCTGTAATCTGTAAGCCTGTGTTATCTGTAGAAGCTGCATTTCTGATATGTACAGCCTGTTTTAACTCACTGGATGAATTTACTCTACACTACCATGTTAACTTATGATGTGCTTCAAATGTGACTTCACAATGTATTCCTGTTCCACTCTGGAACTCAGTAGCTAAGGTAGCTCAAACTACATCACAGTTCTAAAATGGCACTTACCAGCCAAGTGTAAATAACATCCACTACATTTAATAAAATACCAGTAAGATGGAATGAAATAGGATAACTCAATTGAGTGTAGCTCATTTTCAACATCATCCCTTTGCAGTTACAATATAATACAACTGCAAATCATAGCTCACTGCATAAAAATGCTTATCTCCCATCTCAACAAGATGGGTACAATTCTCTTAGACCATTTGATAGTTCAGTGTGATGGTAGATTTAATAGTCCCTAGACCTACTGACATGAAATTCATAATACTGACCCTCGTAGATAGGGAACTGAAGACCCCTAGCCCCAGATTAATTTGGAATACTATATTCTATACACCAATCAGATCTTTGATAGCTCCATAATTTGAACAAAAAAGATGCAGATTTCTTGTCCTAAAGCCTCAGCAAATTCAGCGCACTACAAGTCACAAAGGGGCATTGAGGAGAATGTGGACTATACATCACATCAAAAAGGATCAAATACATGGAAACAAAAAGCACCTACTGGGGGAGGGAAGATGGCTACAAGTTCAGAGTTCTCCTAGATAACTAGTAGTTTCCAGGTTTTCAATTTAGCAAACAGAAGATGAAATACTAAAAATACCGCCCTTGTGCAGCTGACCATACGGATCCTATACCCTCCATTAAGTTTTGGCAAGCACATTGTGTAAAGTTACACTTTTATAGAGCAGGTAGCCAATTGGTCCTTAAATTTAATGCAATTAACTAAATCCCATCCCACTCCCATTGCAAAGAACAGAATTAGTTCAGGGCCTCCTTCCCCCACCCCTTGATCCTGCTAGGTCTAGCTCTGATCATTTCTCATGTTCATTGATCAATGGTAACAAGGGTTAAAGCAGATCAAGAGACAGTTTCACAATTGTTGCCCAAAGGTTTATCCCACCAGACATTACAGCACAAATCCAATCAAGTTTAGGGAAGGTGGAGACAAATTACTGAAATTTTACAAGAATATATTTTCTAAACATATCCCCCCAATACTCAATATACTTTCAGCTAGTCCTGTTCCATTTTTACTAGACATTAGTAAAGAGAATGTAATCACATTGCAGTGAAAGAGAAGTACATCCTTATTTTGTAATTATCTTTTCCATATTAGAAAACTTGATGCAGCTGTTTAGATACTGTTCTTAAGCCTTATGCGTGTCCATTTTCTGGTTTGAGAATCTCATACTGCCAGAGACCTTCAATAACATTCAAGAACATGTGTCAGCACCTCTAGACTCAAAAGCATGCCTGTCTGCTTAATTACAATTTAAACAAGTTACATAAAGTGTAAAATACCATATTTTCCTTCAATTAGTTTTACATTGAAGACAGGACTCCCTCCACCTTTACACTGCATTTAAGAGTTTTCCAGGGTTATGCAGCACAGGAATACAGTGTAAATGGGTGTTGTGATGTCTCATATGCAAATACAGCTCAGTTTCAACAACCAGAAATAGAGACCCACAGGCTACTGACAGGGCTAGTACAAACAGTGAAAATAAAAAACATACATATCCCAACAGCTACAGAAATAATTCTCTTTTCAAAAGGAACATTTACAAGACTTGAAGTTTGAAGTTTATTGTTCTAGGAATTAATACCTTTGAGCCAAGGCTCTTTTACAAAGGTTCCACATCATTAAGTACAAAAACTTAGTAGACAGTGTTACAAACAATCAGTAAGCCATTTAACAAGGCCACAACTTAAACAGTAACATTTATGTACAGAAAGGAAAAAGGAACTCAGAGGCAGTGTCAAGGGCAAGGAATAAGGATTGGAGAGCTTGAGAGGGAAGAGAGGGAGAAATAAGAAGTTTAGAAGCAGACAGAACCAGGTTAGTGGTACTCAGGTTGTCTTTGTCAAAGAGGAGACCATGGTGGTTCAGTGAAACAATGTAAGTGCACTCAGTGGGATGAGACTTTAGTCAAAGCAGTCACAGGAGCTGGAGGCTGTGAGGTGAGCGTAAAGTATGGATTTGAAAGCTCCCAATGTCGTAGAGGATAGGGAGAGCAGGTTAAGGGCATTGTACCAGGTAGGGGCACGGTATGTAAAAGATCTTTGTCCCCGAGCAGTCCGGCATCTAGGGACAAGGAAAGTTTGGTGGTCAGATCTTCTGGTGGTACGAGTGCCATTGTTCAGGCAGAGCAGGTCCCTAGTACATGGAGGAGTGAGTCCCAAGATTGATTTTTTTTGCCATCACGCAGGTGAGATACATGAGGCGATTGGAAAGATGCAACCAACCAGTTTCCGTGTAGAGGTCACAAGTGTGGGTCCGTCTCTGTGCTCCAGCGAGGAGTCGACAGGTTTTGTTTAGTGCTGTTGAGATGCGCTTTAGTGCAGTGGTAGTAGCTGAGCCATAGACTGAAGATGTTCTACTCCTTTAAGAAGTAGTTTACAAACTACGAAACCTCCTGTGTTGCAAGCAAGAGGGACAAATCACAAAACCACCACATTCGGGAACACATCTAATATCTGAACTAGCAGAACCTGCTTTGTTCAAGATACCGTAACACCACGGGGGGGGGAGATAAATGGGTTTCAGTCACTGAGGTTTCAAGGCACTCAAGCACAGCAACACATGACACAAATTGGGATTCAAATTAATACATTGTTTTAGTTATGCCAGTAACAATGGAAAACATTCCTTTCTCCTTACAAGGAAAGAGGGCACAGTTTTTGGTGTAGGATATACTTCCATACATCTTTAGAGTTTCAATGCAACCTGAGTAACACATTAAAAAACATCATTTAACATGTAGAATAAAGGCAATGTAAACATTTTTTAAAGACAAAAAAAAGCATGAACTTACAATTCAACGTAGTAAGCGGTGAATGTCTACTCTGAGATACACCTGAAACAAAACAGTAATCCATAAAATGAAAGCTCAGAGAAGCAGCAAAGCACCAGACAAAACCTCTAAAGAAATACTCCTAAGTAATCCAGACAACATTTAAAATTCTACCTTACCAGAAAAAAGTACTGATGCAGCCTGTTCACCGCCACACTCCATCCATCTTCACATTTTAACTGATGGGAGTAGGGTTACCACCTTTTAAGAAGTCCAAAGTGGGACATTTCTTACTGAAACATGATTTTTTGCAGGACGGTGCATAACCTTGACCAATGCAACAGACTTTTTTTTCTCTATATAATCAGAATTAAGGATAAGAATTTTAGTTTCTTAGTTGCTTCTATGGTTTCTTATCATTGTAAGGTATTTTAGTTAAGGTATTGTAGTTTTCTAGAACATTTAATGGAAAGTTAGAAAATATTTTTTCTACTATAAAATCAGGACATTTAGTATTTTTCATGATTTTTTTGCAGGACACAGCTGCCCAAATCAGGATTGTCCTGCAAAAATCAGGACAGGTGGTAACCCTAATGGGGAAAAGAAGAATATAATGTGTAATACAAGTCAATGCAAAAGAAGTTCACAGAAAGTAAGGTCACAATGCCTACCATATCTGCAATTCAGTGTGCTCACAGACATTCTCCAGCCATCTTCTGAGTAAAATGGCAGAAAGAGAAAAGAAATGATAAGTAAATGCTAACAGACCTTCACAACAAAGTCAGAAACAAAGCTTTAGACATCTTACCTTACCAGTAGCAGGGGAGAGGGGGTTGAGACTGCTCACAGTCCTAATCCACCAAGTTTCAGAACGAGACGAATCCCAGTACATACAAACAATAGCCGTCAACAGGTTTTCAAAGCACAGCTTCAAGCTGGTTTCCTTCCCCATGAAATATGTGACTCTGTCTGTTCAGTCCTCTGCTTTATACCCCCAAGCTCCACCCCCTCTGATCACATGACACCCACAATCCCCATGGTCTGCATGCTTCCCAGCCAATAGGAGTGCTGCTTCAATTAACAGGTATCCAGCCAAGTCAAGCTCAGCCTGGTTCATCAATTCAAAATTCAAAGGAGCAATCAGAAGATTATTTTCCTCCCATGGGGTTTGAATCATTTAATAACCTAGAGGTTAAGGGGGTCTGACCTTATAAATGTGGAGCTCTATCAAACCAGGGTTTGAATCCCACAAAAACTACTTATATGTTCTAAACCCTGAGAAAGTCAAAATATGTTCATAAGCACCTGGAAACAAGTTTTGACTCCGTGTGCCTTTCTCATTCAAAAATCAAATTTTCAGGTTGCAGCCAGCCCAGTGGCACTGAGTGCTGAGGTGCTGGTCGCTTTACCTCGCGCTATGCTGGCAACCAGTGTTCGGGAATGAGCACGGGTTGGCAGGGGAGGAGAAGGTTCAAGCATCCTATGGACTGCTATCCTTCTTCAGGAAGGGGACTTAGCAGTGTGCATGACTAGCCCCTAGTGGAGGCTAGGGGCTGGTGCACAGACTCTTCCAATGGGCGAGAGATGATGCAGGCACTTAGAGCACGGCATGCAGATGTGTGCACACTGGCTCCTGTGGCGCCACTGCATGCCTCATCTCGGGGAGAGAAAAGGAGAAATGTGGTCTGGTGCAGCAGAATGAAGCCAGTCCCTGCAAGCGCCACCCCTGCAAATGGCAACAACCTCCAGCACCAGATTTGTGCATTCAGCGGGTCGAGGGATCCCCACTACCCCCACCATGGGGGTATAGCCATGGGGAAGCTGGTAAGGTGAGCTGTGGGTGGGGGACAGGGCTCAGGGGACCGGCATGATGTACAGCCTCTTGGGGAGATAACAACACTAAATGTAAAATAATTTCAGCTTGCTCACTTGCCAATTAAGAATTTGTCTCCCATCCAGCATGCTAAAACTATATTTGTTTACCACTGAGTACCCATGCACAAAGCTGCTATGGCACCATGCACTCCATATGCTATCTGACTGTGAATTGGGGTAGTCCAAGGCAGTGGTACCCCTGTATTGGCAGCGCAACCCACTGTACTGTCACCCTGACACGCAGCCAGGAGCATGGCCCCACAAGAAATAGCACAGGGTTGCTATTTGCTATTCACAAAGGAAGTCATATAAATGAGCCCATTGGGCCTGCAAGGCACTAGGTAACCATTTGCATGCCCATTACAGGCCCATTTGCATATGCTGCAGCAAGTGTAGCACAACCCCCATCCCCAAGCGCCAATCACCGTCCTAAGAAATGCATAAACAGTCCATTGTGACATGGTCCCCTCTCATCACGACTGCCAGCCTCATGATAAAAAACAAACATCTCCTGGTGGTCCAGTGGTCACTTCCTCCTCCAATCATTGGTCACCATCCCATTGAGATAAATCTCTCCTGGTAGCTAGTGGTCCCTCCCTTCCTGATCATCATCCCATTTAGAAATTCACATATCTTCCTGGTGGTCCAGTGGCCCTCTCCTTCCCCAATTGCTGATTGCCATCCCGTTGATAAATAAAAACATCTCCTTCCAGCTCTGTGGTGCCAAGCAAGAGGTTCGCTTGGCATGCTACCAACCCGGGTTCGCACCACAAGTCCGGGTGGCAGGGGCGAGACTGGCAGGGGGCAGTTCTACAAGCGCCCATTGGACGCCTCCCAGGGGGACTTGCCCAAACTTCCTGGGTGGATAGGTGACATGCTTGTGGGGACATGAGCCTTAACACACACCCTGCACGTGCACACTCCAGGACTGCCCGAGCTCACACGAGGCCGAGAACAATGTTGGGCAGGAGTAGAAAATGAGAAAATGGCTCCCCCATCCTGCCAGATGATGAGCTCCGGCTATCTGCTGCATGATGCCCCAAAGACAGCCCAGGCAGTCCTCACAGCCCTAGGATGTGCTGTGTGCCATAAGGCACATCCCTCTTGAAGGGGAGGGACCCACCCAGCATAGGGATACAATGGGCTACCCAGGTAAGGCTGCTATGGAGGTTGGTAGCTGGCAGCAGGGATTAGAAGGGCAGTGGGGTGACTTGAGCTTGAAGGAGTGAGGATGGGGTAGCACTGAAGAGGAAGATAAAAATTATACATCTCCCTGGTGGATAGTGGTCCATCCCCCACCAATCACTCCCCTATAGTAGGACTTGGTTGGTCCAAAAGCTGAGACATTGCTTCCTCTTTGTAACATCCAATAAGAGGTATCAAACCATTTGTTCTGGATCTTCCCATATAAAGGAACACACTCTACCAAGTGGCTAGTGGTCCCTCCCACCACCCAATCACCCACCCAGTACATACACTAAATTGTCAATGGGTGCAGGTAACCCCATCCCGACCCTTTGTATAATAATGTGACACTTTTCCCTGGAGGTCTAGTGGACCCTGCACCATATCCCCAATTCCCTGTATAGGGACCATAAACCACACCCTGGTGGTCAAGTGGACCACCCCAACCTGGCAGTGAGGGACCCACCACCCCTCTCCCCCCAACCAACCCCCAGCCAGTGACCAGCAAACCCCCACCACCATGGCTTACCAGCAACTGAGCTATCACTGAGCAGATACTGTATACAGGCAGGCACTCCGTGACACTGACTGACAGCTCGGTCAGTCAATGACACTGAGCACACACTGTATACAGGCAGGCACTCAGTGACACTGACTGACAGGTCGGTCAGTCAATGACACTGAATGCATACTGTATACAGTAGGCACTCAGTGACACTTAGTGACAGCTCAGTCGATCAATAACACTGAGTGCATACTGTATACAGGCAGGCACTCAGTGACACTGACTGACAGCTCAATCAATCAATGACACTGAGCGCATACTTTACACAGGCAGGCACTCAGTGACACTGACAGCTTGGTCAGTCAATGACACTGAGCGCACACTGTATACAGGCAGGCACTCAGTGACACTGACTGACAGCTCAGTCAGTCAATGACACTGAGCACACACTGTATACAGACAGGCAGGCACTCAGTGACACTTAGTGACAGCTCAGTCAAGTCAATGACACTGAGCTCATATTGTACACAGGCAGGCACTCAGTGACACTGACCGACAGCTTGGCCAGTCAATGACACTGAACGCACACTGTATACAGTAGACACTCTGACACTGACTGACAGCTAGGTCAGTCAATGACACTGAGCGCACACTGTATACAGGTAGGCACTCAGTGATACTGACTGACAGCTTGGTCAGTCAATGACACTAATGCCACACTGTATACAGTAGGCACTCAATGACACTTAGTGACAGCTCGGTCAATCATCGAGACTGAGCGCATACTGTATACAGGCAGGCACTCAGTAACAGCCCAGTCAGCGGCCAACCATAGTGGAAAGAGGAGGGCTGTGCTGGTCACTGGCTGGGGGTTGGGTTAAGGGGAGCACGGTGGTGGGTTACTCCCTGCCAGGGTTGGGGGGGTTTACTACACCATGAGGGTACAGTTTACGGTCACTATACAGGGGATCAGGGATAGGGTGGGGGATCCTCTAGACCACCAGAGAAATATGTCACATTATTGTATGAGGGGTCAGGATGTGAGAGGGGTTACATGACTGGACACCACGGACAATTTTTTTATATCTACTGGGCAAGTGATCAGGCTGGGGGGACCGCTATCCACCAGGGAGATATGTCTTCCTCTATATGGAATGATGATGATCAGCGGGGGGAGGGACGACTAGTCACCAGAGAGATGATTTGTATTCATCATCATGATGGAAAGGGACCACTAACCACCAGGGACACATTTGTTTTTCTAAACGGGATGGTGATTGGCAAGTGGAGGAACCGCAGCCACCAGGGACACTTTTTTTTTATTATATCGAGTGAGGGATTGGGTGGGCAGAGGTTAGGATTTCAGACCAGTGATCATCAGTCACAGAGGGTGCACTGCAGTAGCTCTACCAGCTACTAGGGTTTTGCAAGATACTGCCAGGTCTCGGCAGTATTTGATCCATGCAAAGGGACCACACAAGTACTAATATTCTCATCCCCTCCCACTCATTTGTATTACAGCCCTATTCACACTTTGGCCCGGCACAAACCCAGTTTGTGGGTGCAAAACAGGCTTTTGTGAATATCATCTCAGCGCAAATCCTGGTTTGCACTGTGCCAACCAGGTTTATGCCAGGGCAAAGTTTTGTGAATCAAGCCACAGAGGCACAATATTCAAAAGTTTGCACAAGCGTGCAAAGTGTTTAGAAACATAGGAACATAGAATTTGACGGCAGATAAGGACCGCTTGGCCCATCTAGTCTGCCCATTTTCCTACCTAACAGATAAGCTGCAGATCCTAATTAACCAACAGCTTACTTCCTCCTACCCCCCACTAGGACTGCATTATGTCTGTCCCAGGCATTCTTGAATTCCTTCACTGTTCTTGACTCCACAACCTCCTCAGGGAGGCTGTTCCATGCATCCACAACCCTCTCTGTGAAAAAATACTTCCTCACATTACCTTCTGAGCCATCCCCTCTATCTTCAAATTGTGCCCCTTGTTCTTGCACATCTCTTTTCTGAAAGATGCCACCCTATTGGACTTTGTTGATTCCTTGAGGTACTAGAAAGTTCTATCATGTCCCTCTCTCCTCCTTTCCTCAAGGGGTATACATATTAAGCTCCTTTAGTCTTTCTTCGTCGTCTTCTGGTGCAGACCCTGCGCCATTTTGTTGCCCTCCTCTGGACAGCTCCACTCTGTCTATGTCTTTATGGAGATGGGGTCTCCAGAACTGCACACAGTACTCCAGATGGGGTCTCACCAACTGTCTGTACAGAGGGATAACCACTTCCTGTTTTCTACTATTGATGCCTCTCCCTATGCATCCCAATATCCCCCCAGCCTTCCTTACTGCCTTCTCACATTGCTTGCCAACCTTTAGGTCATCTGATATAATTACCCCCAGGTCCCTTTCCATTTTTACTGTTGTCAGTATCTCACCCCCCATTGTGTACTCTTGCCCTGGGTTTTTGTTTCCCAGGTGCATTACCTTGCACTTCTTTGCATTGAATCTGAGCTGCCATACATTTGACCATTCCTCCAACCTTGTCAAGTCCCTTCTCATCCTTTCCACTCCATCTGGTGCATCAACCCTATTGCAGATCTTTGTGTCATCTGCAAAGAGACATACTTTTCTTTCCAGTTCCTCTGCAATGTCACTTATAAAGACATTAAAAAGGACCGGTCCCAGTATTGAACCCTGCGGTACCCCGCTAGTAACCCTCCTTTCTTCACTGTGAATGCCATTTACTACTACCTTTTGTGTCCTGTTGTCTAGCCAATTTTTTATCCAGGCTACCACCTTGGGACCGACTCCAAGGCTGGCTAACTTGTGTATTAATCTTTTGTGTGGGACTGTATCAAATGCCTTGGTAAAATCTAGGTAAGCCATGTCCACAGCCCCTCCCTGGTCTACTACTTTGGTCACCCAGTCAAAGAAATCTATTAGATTCGTCTGACATGACCTTCCCGTCGTGAATCCATGCTGCCTTGGGTCCTGTGCCCCACTGGCCTCTAGGTACTCAATGATCCTTTCCTTCAGAAGTGATTCCAGCATTTTACCTACCACTGAGGTCAAACTAACTGGTCTGAAGTTTCCTGCCTCTGTCCTGTTCCCACTTTTGTGAAGAGGAATCACATCCACCCTCCTCCAGTCCTCAGGTACCACCCCATCCTCCCATGATTTGTTAAAGAGAGTTAGCTGTGTCATTAGTTCTACCCTTAGTTCTTTTAGAATTCTTGGGTGAATCCCATCAGGCCCCATTGCTTTGTCCACATTCAATTTTATTAGTTCTCTTTCAGAACCCTTTCTTCTGTAAATTTATTTATTTATTAAATTCTCGGATTACAAATACCTTTGAGCAGAAACTGCTCTTACAAAAGGTTCCACGTCAAAGGATGAGGTCAACATACATACAGAGGTAGTAAAGAATGCACAATAAACAACCAAAACAACTAAAAGAAAAAATAAAGATACTCAGTTATAACATACTTTGAGATAATATTTATAAAATGAGCAGCTTGAGAGGGCAGCTGGTCATGTAACAATAAGAGACAGAGAGCACCATAGGCAGTTAGTATTGCAGGCATGTGACCTGGAGAGGAAGTTGGCAGGCTAATGGGCCACTGTCCAATGGTGGTGGAAAATGTCTTGTACCAGTGGAGATGTGAAGCAGGAAAGGAGTCACAAGGAAGGCCCAGTGCCAGAGGAATGAGACTGGGAAAGGGCAGGCTGTGAGACATGAGTGAGCTGGGAGGTGTTTAGAGAGATCTCTGTTCAACAAAGCTGGACTGGTATCGACCTCTCTTCAGAGTGTTTCTCTTGTTTGGTTTAGTACCTCCCTCCTCTTCCTTTGTGAATACTGAGCAGAAATATTCATTCAGTATCCCTGATTTTCATTGTCACCTCTACCCACGTTCCCTCCCTTTATTAAGCCTCTGTATCCCTCCTTGGTCTTTTTTGCTCCCTAATGTACATATAAAAGGTCTTATCCCTTCTAACAGAGTTGGCTATCCTTTCCTCGGTTTGGGCCTTTGCTATTCTGACTGCCTTCCCAGCCTCTTTCTGCTTTAACTGATAAAGTTCTCTGTCCTTCTCCTTCTGTGTTTCCTTATATTTCCTGAATACTATCCTTTTCTCCTTAACCTTCCCTGCCACCTCTTTTAAGAACCATAGCGGTTTTTTCCTTCATTGTGTTTTGTTGATTTGCTTTACACAAAGTCTTATTGCCTCTGTGATGGTTGTTTTGATTACTCTCCATTGTTCCTCCACCCTCCTTCTTGCCTGTTTGCTAGTGCTTTTCTGAGGCACTCTCTCATTTTCCCAAAGTCATCCCTCCTAAAGTCCAATACTCTTGCTTTTGTATGGCTTGATTGTATGGCTGTGTTTATCGTGAACCACACTGTTTGGTGGTCGCTTGTTCCCAGATGGCTTCCACTTCTAAATCTGAGATTCTTTCTCTGTCCCCATTTGAGAGTACCAGGTCTAAGATTGCTCCCTCCCGAGTGGGTTCCAATACTAGCTGTCTGAGGCATGCCCCCTGTAGGGCATCAAGAATGACCCTGCTCTTGGATGTGCCTGCAGCAAAGGTGCTCCAGTTAACATCTGGCATATTCAGGTCCCCAATCAACAATATCTCCCCTTTTTCTGCCATTCTAAGGAAGCCTTCTATCATTTCCTTGTCCATTCCTTCCCCCTGAGATGGGGGTCTGTATACAACCCCCATGCGGTTGTTGTGCCATTTCCTGTCTCCAGGGTGACCCAGAGTGTCTCACCTGCTCCCTGTTTACTCTTTAGTTCTGTTGCTTTGATCCCTGCTTTACATAAAGGGCTACTCCTCCTCCTCCTCTTTTACCTCTCTGTCCCTCCTGTAGATTGTGTATCCTGGTATGTTGACATCCCAGTCATGGTTCTCTGTGTACCATGTTTCTGTGACTGCCACAATATCCAGGCAACCTTTCCATCAAGGCCACTAGTTCAGGGAGCTTGTTACACAGACTACGGGCATTGGTACTCATCACCCTCCACTTTTTGATGGCCTTACCCCTTTTAGCCCCATTCCAGTCCTTACTGCCTTTGCCTTTTTTTACATTTACTTCTGTTCTGCTCCCTAATGACTTCTCTACCTTGGTGTTTACCTCACTAATTACTGTTGTGTGTGGGGGGAGGCTGTGATTTCCTGCTCCTTTTCAGTGCCTCCCCCCTTGGCTAGTTTAAATGCTTGCCCATGAAGCATTTAAACCTCTCACCTAGGATCCTGGTTCCCCTTCTGGACAGATGCAGACCATCACACCAGTATAGGTCTGCATCCCTCCAAGTGGTTCCCCAGTCCCCAATGAAGCCAAAACCCTGGGCTCCACACCAGTTTTTCAACCATTCATGGAATTCCTGGTGAGGAGTACCCTACATCACCCTTGCCAAGACAGGCAGCACCCGAGAAGGTTACTGTATGCGCACTTGTCTGAGGCCCCTCCTCAGCTCTACAAACTCCTCTTGCACTGCTCTGATCCCATTCCTAGCCAGGTCATTTGTTCCTAGGTGGACAATGACATCCAGCTCCCTCCCTCCCTCGTGCAGCTGCTCCCACGATCCTGAGGTTTCGCTTCCTGTCCCTCCAAGCCGTGGCGCCAGGCAGGCACCTTACCTCCCTCTCCCCTTCCTCCCCCATTTCTACCCCCTAATGATTGAGTCCCCACCAGGAGTTGTTCCTTCCTGTGGGGTCTCATGCCACCCTCCTGTGGGTCTCCCTTGTGATGGTTCCCAGCATCCTCCTTGGTCTCCACTGCAGGTGCCTCCATAGAGGAACCACTATCCACCAGAAGAGCAAATGAATTGTGGAGGGTACAGCTGGAGGATGCAACTCTGTTCCACTGCCTCTCCTCCCTGAGTCCACCTTGGTCCAGCCCTCCTCTTTCTTGGCAACCTCTGGAGGTAGTGGCATTGGTCCTAGTGGTCCCCGGGTGGGGGAGGAGATTTCACAAATCCTAGCCAGGTCAGCCTGGAGATGGGCAACCTCCTCCCTCAGACTAGAGAGGTGCCTGCAAATAGGGCAGCATCGCAGCCTCCAGAATGTCTCCTGGAACACTGCCACCCCACAGCCATTGCACTGCACCACTCCTATCATGACTTATTTTGTGTCCCCTCTCCTGTTTCTCTGTATGCTTACTCTCTCCTCTCCTTACAACTCTCACCCTTCCTGTTCTGGGACAGTAACTTCTATATTCTTCAATAGTCTCCTTCTTCCTTGCTCAGTGTCAGACCACCAGCAGCTGGGGAGTGAGCTACTTTTTCCTTTAGGGTTGACAAAACCAATGTTTCTCTATGATCCTTCCTTCCTACTGCCAAACAGGAAGTTCCTGTTGACAGTCAAATCCAGTGGCTATAAAAGTAGAACTGGCTTAGGGAGGGTGGGTGGAGGGATGGGATGGAGGGCAATTATTAGAAAAAAGGCTAGCAACAGGAAGTTGTAATTTGAGTCACCTGCTTTTATAGTGTCTAAGCCACACCCCCAATTAAGCTCTCTCTCTCCTACTGGTTTAGCAAAGTAAACTGATACAGAACCCTTCCCAGCACAGAACACACACTGACTTTCTTTCTTTTCTTTCTTTTTTTTAAACCCTAAGTAAGACCCCTTCTACTTCTAATAAAGTATCTGTTTGCTTAATCTCAATGGACACTGACTCCTGCTAAGATATAAGTGTTAAATTAATAAGAAAATGTAGCTTCTTTTAATTATCTGCTTTCTGCTGTACAAGCAAGGCTAGCAACAGCCTTGTGAAAAATTAGCCCAGGTATTGCTGGAGTGCACTAAACATGTTAGCGCACATGAAGAAAGATAATGTAGTCAGTGTGCAAAGGATGGGGGGGGACCTGAATGCAGGTGCAGCACCATAGCATGCTAACACTGCATTACAGGACTAGTACAGACCACTATTCACAGTGCAGATACTCCTATGAAAAGCCCAACTTACTCTGGACAAATCCTAGGGGTGGGCAGAGACACTGCAGCCAGCAATCAAGATGGTAGTCATGACAGCACACCTGCTTTATACGGCTGCATGAGGCCAAGCTGGAAGAGGATTGGGCAGATGCCTATCCCAGCCCATCTGAAGGTCATGTGAAGGTACTGTGCTGCACACAAACAGTACTGCAAAGAGTGACCTCAGAAGGCCTCTCAGACGATCATCTAATTGGTGGGTACCACTCAACAGGGCTGTGCTCAGGCAGCTGCATGGCCAGCTGTGCAGTGACATCCAGCATAGCTACACCACATCAGCCGAGCTAAAGGTAACAGCTGACATGCTCTTTCTGACCACAAGAGTAATTCCAGACCCTGGTGTGGGATACCACCAGGGTCTCGCAGTCACCACTTCATGCCTGCTGGCCCATCCCTAGACGACTGCCCTACATGCCGGCAAGTTCATGATATTCCCAGCACAGTAATGGAGCATGCAGTGATAGTGCAGCAGTTCCATCAGGTAGCCACCTACTGGTTGTACTCAGAGCCACTGACTGCACCCATGTTGCCATCCGTGCACCCACTGGTGATGGGGTAGATGCCTCACCTCAGTAGGAAGGGATACCACCCATCAATTGCCAACTCATGCAGTGCAGCAGGTTGCATAACCAATGTCCTGGCTTGGTACCCGACAGTGCCCATGACACCAGCTCATGTGCAGTGCAGCAGGATGCATTACCAATGTCCTGGCTTGGTACTCTGACAGTGCCCATGACACCAGCTCATGTGCAGTGCAGTAGGATGCATTACCAATGTACTGGCTTGGTACTCCCAACAGTGCCCATGGACACCAGCTCATGTGCAGTGCAGTAGGATGCATTACCAATGTCCTGGCTTAGTACCCGACAGTGCCCACAACACCAGCTCATGTGCAGTGCAGCAGGATGCATAACCAATGTCCTGGTTTGGTACCCTGACAGTGCCCATGACACCAGCTCATGTGCAGTGCAGCAGGATGCATTACCAAAGTGCTGGCTTGGTACCAGGACAGTGCCCACGACACCAGCTCATGTGCAGTGCAGTAGGATGCATAACCAATGTCCTGGCTTAGTACCCCGACAGTACCCATGACACCAGCTCATGTGCAGTGCAGGGGATGCATTACCAATGTCCTGGCCTGGTACCCCAGACAGTGCCCATGACACCAGCTCATGTGCAGAGCAGCAGGATGCATAACCAATGTCCTGGCCTGGTACTCCAACAGTGCCCATGACACAAGCTCATGTGCAGTGCAGTAGGATGCATTACCAATGTCCTGGCTTAGTACCCCGACAGTGCCCATGACACCAGCTCATGTGCAGTGCAGTAGGATGCATTACCAATGTCCTGGCTTGGTACCCCAACAGTGCCCATGACACCAGCTCATGTGCAGTGCAGCAGGATGCATTACCAATGTCCTGGCTTGGTACCCCGACAGTGCCCATGACACCAGCTCATATGCAGTGCACTAGGATGCATAACCAATGTCCTGACTTGGTAAGAAGGCAAAGTTCTTGTCCAGGGAGATTGCTACAGCAATAAATAGACCAGCTTGGCTGTTTTGGACTGCTGGTAGGCTGTGTAATCTGGCCTTTCTTTGGTCTGTGAGAGTTTTTTCACTGTTAAATTGTGACGAGTTTGTTCCTTTTCCTTTTTTAATATGGCATTTCTCTCCTGTACTGGCCAGTACTCCTAGTACCATTGTCTGCCCCCCTGGGCTCCATCCCCCAAGAATCAGACCCCCTCCCTTATGCTCCCATGACTTATCCTTCATGGCAGGGTGGTGGGGAGTGTCTCAACCCACCCAAAATGGATCCAGACAGGGAGGTGCCTTCTTAGGGGCAGCGTCTGCGGGGGACAGTGTCATGCTACATGGCCACAACTTTTTTGTTTTTCTTTCCTGAGGTGAGACTAGCCCGCACTCACTCCTCCAAGCATCTTCCCCATCTTCTCCCCTTTCTGTAGTGTCAGCACCCCATGCCCAGCTGCTGCTAGGGGCCAGTAGAATGCCGGTCGCTGGTGATTCCCCCCTCACTGGAGAAGGAGAGCTGTCTGTCAGATACTCGATCCTTCTCCCTTGCTGACCCCCGGACATGGGTCTCTGGTGTAGCACAGGGTAAGGCATCCAGCACCTCAGCCCTCAGCACCACCGGACCGGCATGCTCTGTTTTTTTGCCAATAAGATTGCCACAATCAGATCTGTGATCCTGTCAACATCCTCTATGGGGGCTTGCAGTGGTGAGCTGGAGGTCATGGGTAATCCATTTGTTTGATCTAACTTTGATCAGTTGTTGGATGAGGATGTTGTGAAGGTCACCTGGGAGTTGAGGCCCACCTACTGTAGTTTGGAGCTGGGGCCATCACACCTTCTTCTGTGGTGTGTTGAGTCCATCGACCCGGTCCTGGCTGGGATAGTCTGGTGTTCTTTGGAGAGGGGGGTGTTTTCTGAGCCTGTGAAGGAGGCAGTGGTGAGACCCCTCTTAAAGAAACCATCCCTGGACCCGGATTATCTGGCCAACTACAGACCTGTCTCTAACCTTCCCTTTGTGGGAAAGGTTATTGAGAAGGTGGTGGCTCTCCAATTGGAGGACCATTTGTCAGCTCATGACATCTATGACCCTCTCTCATCTGGTTTCAGGAAAAGGCACAGTACTGAGACTGCCTTGGTTCGGGTGCTTAATGATGTCCTGGTGGTGAGGGATTGAAGAAATTGTTCCATCTAAATATTCCTTGATCTCTCAGCTGCATTTGACACTGTGGACCATGGTGTGTTGTTGGAACACCTGTGGGTTCATTGTGGGCTGACTGGTGCAGTCCTCAAGTGGTTCCATTCATTCCGCACAGGCAGGTTGCAGAAGGTGGTATTTGGAACATTTTCCTCTGCACCACTGTCCATGTCATGTGGGGTCCCACAGGGTTCCATCTTAGCACCCATGTTGTTTGCAGTGTATCTGCTACCACTAGGTGACATTAAAAGGCGGTATGGGCTGAGTTTTCACTGCTATGCAGATGATAATCTGCTCTACTTGTCTTTTGTGCCCGAACAGCAGGATGCCACCTTGAGGATTAATCAGTGCCTTGTTGAGATCCAGGACTGGATGAGTGTCAACTGGTTGAGGTTGAATCCAGACAAAATGGGGTACTAGTGGTGGAATCTGGTCATCCGGGATTGGTGTGCAAATTGATTGAGGTTCCCTTCTTAGGACAGGGGATTCCCAACTTCTCACCTCAGAAAGGGTGAGGAATCTTGGTGTGGTGCTGGACTGTGGCCTGCGGCTAAGTTCCAGGTGTTAGCCATATTGCAGAGTGTGTTTTATCATCTTTGCAGCATTCCCAGGATTAAACACCTAGATAATCACTAGTCCATGCCTTCATGACATCCCTTTTTTTTTGACAAAGCCAATTTTGGCTGACAACTACAAACAACCTGCACTTAGTAACTAGACTCATAGATTTGAGATATTTCTGTAATAAAAATATTGTATTTGAGGTTATTCTCCACATTTATCTTGCTTGTAAAATAGTCTTGTCACTTGGCTATTGTATTTTCATGTTGTATGATGCAAACTGTAGTGTTTTGTCTGTTCTTCTACTGACTTGGAGCTTTTGTAAAACAGCCAGTTTGGCTCAAAGGTTGTAATTCTGAACCTGAAATAAATTTAAAAAAAAAATCTCGGCTTGACTACTGCAATGCCCTTTACTTAGGGCTAGCGGAGGTTGTGCCCTACTGCTTGCAGTTAGTGCAGAATACATCAGCCAGGTTATTGACTGGCCTTTCCCGGTCTTGTCACATCACACTTCTGCTCCGCTCTCTGCACTGGCTGCCTGTAAAGTGGCAGATCACCTTCAAGGTCAGTTTGCTGACCTATAAGGCCCTGCAGAGACTAGGGCCAGGTACCTGCAAGACCTTCTACATCTTTACTGCCCACTCTGTCCCCTCTGGTCAGCTGATGAGGGCCTTTTGGTGATTCCAAGGGTGCGCTTACAATCTTCTGGTTCCTGAGCATTTTTATGTTGCTTGCACGCATGTGCAAGAAACATAGTGCCATCATCGGAGATTTCGGAGGTGTGTCACCTCTCTCCAATTCAGTCAGTGTTGGCAGGCGCGGCCCTTAATCCATCGCATTTTGGAGCTGTCTATGACACTCCAAATGCCGTGGGCATACAGTTGAAAGGGGAGCTACGCTTCAGTGAGCACCAGTAAGATATCGGCTGCCACGCCGCAGCTCCCCCACAGACACCGCAGGCGCGGCGCCCTGCTCCCCGCACGCACTGTATAGCTGACGGGGTGCCCGATCCCATCGGCTGAGCAGCTTCCCTCAGTAGTAAGTACCACACTGGGAGCCCACCCCAGCATGGCAAGCGATCCTTTGGCCAATGAGGGTGCCCAGTCCCTGTCGGCTGAATGCCCCTCGTCTCTTGTGCCATGCTGGGAGCCCACCCCAGCGTGGCAACAAATGCCATGGCTGACGGGTGCCCAATCCCCCATCGGCTGAATGCCCCTCAACATCCTTGTGCCATGCTGGGAGCCACCCCAGCGTGGCAATGTCCCACGTAGTCATTTTTAAAAACCTGAAACAAAAATGGTCCTGGCGCTACCTCCCAACCCCTCCCACTACCCGCACTCACCCACTGCGCACCCAGCATCCCCACACCCCCACCCCATACTTCCTTTAGACTCCGTGCGACGATCTTTGGTGGACCGAAATATGTCTGACTTTCAAAGCTGACCGCGAACTGAGGAAATGCCGTGCTGTATATTGGGCTAGATAGGGGGTTTCAACTTGTTACATATCTCGACTTTTGATGCACCACCATATGGCTTCATGAATGATGTCACCGTCATGGCGCTATTGGCTCGAAGGATGATTTTGCAGTCACTGCGCAAAATCACCTTCGGGCCTGAATAATGCCATGACAGTGACATCATTCATGAGAAGGGGTCCTAAAACCCCATGTTGAAAATTTGGTGCCAAAATTCCAAAAATGACTGTTTTACGAGCGTGCGTTGCGCAGTTCCTACGCAGGCTTGTAAGTTCGCGAAATTTCAATATTTTCACTCCAGATTTTCAAAATTGCCATTTTACTACACCTTCTTATGAGTAGTACAGCTGTCATTTTTCACATCTCACCCAAAATGTGTTTCCGCCCATGTAGCGCACAATGGTGCAGTTGGTGTGCGAAATCAATGTACGGGATAAATTAAGAAAATCACAGTGACACTGTTCATGAGCAGAGGTCTTAAAATGACTATGTTGAAAATTTGGTGAAATAATTCCTAAAAATGACTGTTTTACGAGCGTGCGTTGTACAGTTCCTACGCATACTCGTAAGGTCGCGAATTTTCAATATTTTCACTCCAGATTTCCAACATTGCCATTTTATCACACCTTCTTATGAGTAGTACAGCTGCATTTTCACATCTCACCCAAAACGTGTTTCTGCCCATGTAGCACACAATGGCGCAGTCGGTGTGCGAGATCAATGTACGGGACAAATTAAGAAAATCACAGTGACACTGTTCATGAGCAGAGGTCTTAAAATGGCTATGTTGAAAATTTGGTGAAAAAATTCCCTTCAGATGTTCTGCAATGTTACTAATGAAGTCATTGAACAGAACTGGCCCCAGGACCGATCCCTGCAGCACCCCACTGGTCGCCCCCTCTCCCTAGACTGCATACCATTTACCACCACTCTCTGCCTTCTGCCTGTTAGCCAGTTTCTAACCCAGTTTACCACCCTCCCCCCATGTCCAGCCTACCCAGCTAGTTTATCAGCCTCCTATATGGGATGGTGTCAAAGGCTTTGCTGAAATCAAGGTGTTGTCCATCATCTCACCCCTTTCACTTCACTTGTCACCCAGTCAAATAAATCAACCAGATTTATCTGACATGATGTCCCACTGTGAATCCATGTTGTCTATGGTCCTGTTCGATGGCATCTAGATGCCCCACTATCCTTTCTTTAAGCAATGTCTCCATGATCTTCCCACTACTGAGGTGAGGCTGAATGGCCTATTGTTCCCTGCCTCCTCCCTGCTGCCGGACTTATGTAGAGGGACCACATGTGCCCCTCCAATTCACTCATGTTGAATGACTCAGTAAACATGGCTGCCAGAGGTACTGCTATCTCCTTCGCAGTTCTGTTAATACCCTTGGTGTATGCCATCTGGTTCCATCGCTTTGTCTACCTTCAATTTAGTGAGCTCCTGCAGGACTCTTTTGCCTTTGAATGGACTATTGTCCACCTCTTCACCCCCTTGGCAACTGCTGTACTGTTATGGCCCTTGCCCCTCCCACTCTTCTGTGAATACTGAACGGAAAGACACAGTGGCTGTCTTGGGAGGAAGGCATGAAACTGTCACTTCCAAATACCTAAACAGCACATACAAGCAAGCAACATTCGGCATTGACAAATGCTTGTTGTTCCTGGCACTGACCCTATGGAATTCACTTCCTCTTACTATCAGAGAGGCCCCATGAGCAAATGCCTTCAAAAGGGAACTGAAGTCATTTCTTTACAGTGAAGCTTTTCCGTCTTATTAATTACCCTGAAATGTTTTTATGGTGACTGTAATTAAAATTTGTTTTAATTAACTTGCTCATGTGTACAGTGCGTTGAGTCGAAATTGAAAAGGTGCATTTTATAAGTAAATCAACTAAACATGTTAGTACATCTTTGACAGTAAATATTGTGAACTTTAGAATACAGCATTTGATTTTACTTGGCATTATTCAGAAAGAGATTATGTAGTATGTTAGTAAAAAAATACAAAATCACTCATGCCCCTTAATGCAGAGGATCATGGGCTGTATATACAAATCACTACAGAATATTATGCTGGTTCAACTTTAGCAGAAATGCATGGTGCGAAAGGCCCTCACACATTTTGCAAATGGTACCAACAGAAGAGAGACATGTTTCATCCTACCAGGACTCATCAGTATGCCTCATCTGTTTGGCACAGCAGTGGAATGAACCAGCTACCCTAAGATGGTCTAGCTGGGTTATGTTGCGGTAAACCCAATTAAAACAAAGAACAAAGAACCTCTAAGGTTCTGAACAATAAACACAGCAATAGAGTCAAGCCATACAAAGACAAAAGCACTGGACTTTAGGAGGGCTGACTTTGCCAAAATGGGTGAGTGCCTAAGGAATGCACTAGCAAATGGGCAGGAAGGAGGGGTGGAAGACCAATGGGGAATAATAAAAACTGCCATCACAGAGGTAACAAGCCTTTGTGTGAAGCAAATAAACAAAACAAATGATGTAAGAAACCACTATGGTTCTCAAAGGAAGTGGCAGTGAAGGTTCAAGAGAAAAAGAAAGCATTCAGGAAGTACAAGGAATCGCAGAAGGAGCAGGACAGAGAACTGTATCAGTTAAAGCAAAAGGAGGCTGGGAAGGCAGTCAGAACAGCAAAGGCCCAAACCAAGGAAAGATAGCCAACTCAGTTAAGAAGGGGATAAAACCTTTCATAGGTACATCAGGGAGCGAAGGGAAGACCAAGGGAGGGATAGTGAGGCTTAAAAAGGGAGGAGGGTGGGCAGAGGGAGACTGTGAAAGGGCAGAGATACTAAACAAATATTTTGCTCAGTATTTATAAATGAAGAGGGGAGGTACATAAAACAAACAGTAGAAACACTTTGGATACAGAAGTTGATACCAGCCCATTTACAGAAGAAAGGGTTCTGAAAGAACTCTTAAAACTGAAGGTGGACAAAGCAATGGGGCCTGATGGGATTCATCCCAGAATTCTAAAAGAGCTAAGAGTAGAACTAGTGACACCACTGACTACCCTTTTAACAAATCATGGGAGGATGGGTGGTACCCGAGACTGGAGGAGGGCAGATGTGATTCCCTTCACAAAAGTGGGAGCAAGGCAGAAGCAGGAAACTATAGACCTGTTAGTTTAACCTCAGTGATAGGGAAAATGATGGAATCACTTGAAGGAAAGAATTGTCGAGTATCTAGAGGCCAGAGGGCACAGACCCTAGGCATCATGGATTCACAGTGGGAAGGTCATGCCAGATGAATCTGATAGATTTCTTTGACTGGGTGACCAAAGTAGTAGATCAGGGAGGGGCTATGGACATGGCCTACCTAGACTTTAGAAAGGCATTTGACACAGTCCCACACAAAAGATTAATATACAAGTTAGCCAGCCTGGGAGTGGGTCCCAAGATGACAGCCTGGGTAAAGAATTGGCTGGAGAATAGGACACAGAGAGTAATAGTAAATGGAGTCCACTCAGAAGAAAGGAGGGTTACTAGTGGGGTACCGCAGGGTTCAGTATTAGGACCAGTCCTCTTCAATGTCTTTATGCTTTACATTGCAGAAGGACTGGAAGGAAAAGTATGTCTCTTTGCAGATGACACAAAGATCTGCAACAGAGTTGATGCACAGGGTGGGGTGGAAAGGATGAGAAGGGACTTGGCAAGGTTAGAGGAATGGTCAAATGTATGGCAGCTTAGATTCAATGCTAAGAAGTGCAAGGTAATGCACCTGGGAAACAAAAACCCTGGGGAAGAGTACACAATGGGGGTGAGATACTAACAACAACAAAAATGGAAAGGGACCTGGGGTAGTCATATCAGATGACCTAAAGGTTGGCAAGCAATGTGAGAGGGCAGCAAGGAGGGCTGGAGGATACTGGGATGCACGGGGAGAGGCATCACCAGTAGAAAACAGGAAATTATTATCCCTCTGTACAGACAACTGGTGAGACCCCATCTGGAGTACTGTGTGCAGTTCTGGAGACCCAGTCTCCACAAAGACATAGACAGGATGGAAGCTGTCCAGAGGAGGGCACTAAAATGGTGCAGGGTCTGCACCGGAAGACATATGAAGAGAGACTTAAGGAGCTTAATATGTATAGCCTCGAGGAAAGGAGGGAGAGGGGGGACATGATAGAAACTTTCAAGTACCTCAAGGGAATCAACAAAGTCCAAGAGGGTAGCATCTTTCAAAAAAAGAGGTGTAAGAACAAGAGGGCACAATTTGAAGATAGAGGGGGCGGCTCAGAGGTAATTTAAGGAAGTATTTTTTCACAGAGAGGGTTGTGGATGCATGGAACGGCCTTCCGGAGGAGGTTGTGGAGTCAAAAACAGTGGTGGAATTCAAGCGTGCATGGGACAGTCATAAGGCAATTCTAGAGGGTGGGGGTAGGAAGAAGTAGGCTGTTGTTAACTAGGACCGCAGCTTATCCCAGGTAGGAAATGGGCAGACTGGGTGGCCAAGCGGTCCTTATCTGTGTTCAAATTCTATGTTTCTATGTTTCTATGTTTCTATGTTTCTATGTTTCTAAGGTAATACCATTTCTGTTAGTGCATCATATCAGTACCATGTAGTGTAGGTCTGTTACCACAAGAGGGAAACATTGAGATAGCAGCTTAAGCAACTAGCTCCAGTCTGCCATCTGGTGGCAGCAATCATATGCTACATTCCTTTTCTTTTTTTGCCTTAATTTTGTTGTTTCAAATATTTTATTAAAATCCAGCTTTTATAGAAAACTACACATGAATAATGATATGAAGTTGTATACTACATAATATGAAGGATATTGATTATGTTTCAGGTCTACCTGGACCTCTCGCCTTACTTCTGTACTCCCAAACCTCTGCCTATGGTCTCCGATTGAATGACGACACCCCTTTCTTTATCCCCAGATGCAAAACCACTATGGGTACACGAGCTTTCTCCTACCTAGCACCTAAAAACTGGAACGCTATTCCACAAAATATTCGCCAAGCCCCCACCCATGCCCACTTCAAGAATCTCCACCATCAACATCTTCTGGCTACTAACCCCTGTACATGTTTCCGGCCACCCTAGCTCACTCTTCGCTCCGCTACCTTCCACCCTACTTACCCTCCCTCTCCTACCCCCTCTACCCCGTCTCTTTACCTTATCTCTCCCCTTCCAAAACCTTACGTCATTTGATGGCACTTGCTTTTACTTGAACCTGTTAGCATTAACATTGTTATATATGATCTAGGTTGCTGTATTGCTTTAGTCTAACTGGGACTACTTGTTGAATACGTTAAACAATCTATATGTCTCACACTGTTTGCATTTGTCCTACTGCCTACTTCTTCCTTTGTGCTGGCCACATTGTACTTGTCATGTGTTTCCTTTGTATACCCCGGTCGTGCCTGAAAATAGGCATTGCTATGTCTAGCACTCCACCCGGTAACCAAAAGCAAATAAATAAATAAAAAATGTAAGTTAAGCTGAAAAAGCATTTTATTCTAAGGTAAACCAGAGGAGGAGCAAAGTTAAAACTGAGGGATGAAAAGAAATCATTCCACTTACAGAGGAATTAATAAATCCTAAGAACCATAATCTAGTCCATCTTAGAATGATTACATGAGTTTATAACTGATATCTGCACTTAGAGTTTGCACCAGGGATGGAGACACCATGCAGGGGTAGACAAGGTCTCCCCACTGTATGTAATTAGTGGTTTTGCATGCCATAGTTGACTATGATGTATGGGGCATGGTGCAGTAATACAGTAGCGATGCCCTATCCATGGATCCTAATGCGCTAAGTGTGAGATCTGAATGTGATGCAATCATGGGGTATGCTGGGCAGTGCCGCTATGTCTGATGGGTTGGGGTGCCCATCTGGGGGAGTACAGAGCCCACAGTCTCTGGTCCTCTCAGGAGTCCCAATTCCACACCAACCTGGTGGAGCTCCGAGCGGTCTGGCTATCCCTCGCTACCTTCGCCCAGGGTCAAGTGGTCCAGGTCCTGATGAACAAAACAATGACCATGTACCATCTCAACCGACAGGGTGAGATGCACTCCTTGCCTCTGTGCAAGGAGGCTCTTCGCATATGGTCTCTCATTCTCTCATCCTCAGCCTGCTGGTGGATCTCCTAGCAATCCATGTGGCATGAGCCTCGAACAGCCTGGGCAATGCCCTCAGCTGGATAGGCGCTGCATCTCACGAGTGGTCTCTCCTGACAGAGGTAGTGCAAGATCTGTTCTCCCACTTACACACTTCTCAGGTGAACTTGTTTTCCTCCAATGAGAATTCGAAGCTGAGGCTGTTCCACACCTGCCACCCTCAGTGGGGCTCATTGCAGGGGGATGACTTCTCGAGGCCATGGACCACAGTCCTCTTTTATGCCTTCCTTCCATTTTCCTTGATCCACAAGGTGGTTCTCAAGGTGAAGAGCAATAAGGGATAGGTGATCCTGGTAACTCCAGACTGGCCTTACCAGTTTTGGTATCCAGATCTCCTCAGCCTCAGCTCCAGGCTCCTGCGGAGGCTTCCAGCCCACCTGGACCTGCTCTCTGTCATCCAGTGGAAGGTACTCCTCCTGGACCTTCAATCCCTGGAATTGATGGCCTGGTTCCTGAATGGCTATAGTTCCAGGCCTTGGGTCTTTCCGATGAGGTCCTGTCATTGAGGCATCCCATAAGGAGTCGACCAGAAAATGTTATGCCTTTAAATGGAAGAAATTCTCCATTTGGTGTCAGGGCAAGGGGTTGAACCCTTGTCCTGCCTGTTGACTAGCATTTTGGACTATCTGTGGTCCCTATCTCAGCAAGGGCTTCAGTCGATGACCCTTATAGTGCACCAGCAGTTATCTCTGCTTACCGGACACAGGCCGCAAGCAGTCGGTGGTGCAGGAGAAGGTGGTCTGGCATTTTTTCAAAGGTCTAGATCATATAAACCCTCCGTGCATGAACCTCCACCTCCTTGGGATTTACTGCTGGTATTGACTAAGCTGATGGGCAAGCTATTCGAACCGATGCACAGGTGTGACATCTCCCACCTGTCATGAAAGACCACCTTCTTGGTAGCTATCACATCAGCCAGAAGGATTAGGGAGCTCCAGATGCTTTCCATCTAATCTCCTTACCTGGTCTTCCACAGGGACAAGGTTGACCTATGCCCCCAGCCAAAATTTCTCCCGAAGGTGGCGTCAGAGTTTCACCTGAATCAGGTACTGACTCTGCTGGTGTTCTACCCCAATCACACCTTGGAGGCAGAGTACAGGCTCCATACTTTGGACCTGAGAAGAGCGCTTTGTTACTACAAAGAGCATGCCATGGAAGTTCAGGGACAGGTTCGCCAGCTGTTCATCACCTACACTGAAGTCAAGATTTGGCAGACCTGCAGTCAAGCAGATGACTGGCAGGTGGATCACTTCCTGTACTGATCTCTGCTATAGGTCGGTGGGCAAGGAGCCTTCCAGAGGGATAAGAATCCATTCTACCCGCCATACCGCTGCATCAGTGGCTGCTTCTAGGATGTCCCTATCCAGGAAATTGCAGGGCTGATGCCTGGGAGTCAGCACACACCTTCATTTCCCATTACCACATCAACCTCAAGTCACACCAGGATGCTGGTTTTGGGGCCTCAGTTCTCCAGTCCCTTTTCCTAAGTAGGGATATGTGCCTTGCCTCCTCCTCCTTAGAACTGCTAGGAGTCTGCCAACAAGTGTTGATTGAACAACATATCCACGTCCCTAGAAATACAGGTTTCTCCCCGTAACAGGAGTTCTAGGAGTGGTATATATTGTTCATCCACACAAACCCACCCTACCTCCCTGGCTTTGGTGCACAACCTGGCTTCCAGTGGGCTAGATCTGGCATCCTCTGGTGAAGCTGAAGGTTTTGCTACCCAAGTGGGGGGAGGAGCCAGCTTGAAGACCTTCCGGCCCATCTTAAAGTGACAAGGTACCTGCCAACAAGTGTAGATGAACAACATATACCACTCCTAGAACTCCTATTACAGGTGAGTAACCAGTATTTTTAAGAGTGGTATATGGCTCAGATCCATACCACCCACCCAACCTCCCCTGGCATGTGGCACAAGGATCCTTGCCTCTTGAGATCATGGGGTAGAGTTGAGGAATATACTACTTGGGTGGTGGGAGGAGTTTCTCTTAAAGACAGTCCAGTAATGCAGCTCTAAAAGGGAGACTGCCAATGTGTGGATGTGAACTATATACCACTCATGAAACTACAGTTGCAGGTGAGTAACCTATTCTTTTGCTTCCTGGACTGCCAGAATGCATTCTTCTAGTTTTGAGCAGAAGGGATCCTGTACCAGTTCCAGGTAATGCCATTCAGTCTGTCTTCAGCTCTATGTGTCTCGAACAAATGCATGACATTGGTGGCAGCCCATCTGTGGTACTTAAGGGGCAGGGAGCCCCCTAAGTGCCGCAGACCTCCTTGTGAATGAGCTTGTTCAACGGAGTCTTTTCAGCAATAAACTTGAACTCTTATCTGGACAACTGGCTGCTAGCAGGTCCATTCAAAGAGGCCGCAGTGAGGTCCACAGCCCTGGCTCTCCAGACCTGGGCCTTTTGGACAACCCAGACAAGTCTGAACTGGTACTGAAGCAGGTGATCAAGTTCATCAGGGAAGAACTATACTCCCTGTGGGCCAAGGGATGCCTCTTGGTGGACTGGGCACAGGATCTTACCTTCTTTGCCTGATCATTTCAGGATGGGCTATCGTACCCTGCCAGGTATTTCCTTCAGCTGCTGCAATACATGACATCCTGCACCAACATCATCCATTTGGACTGCTGGTAGATGTGTCACCTCCACTGAGATCTGGGCCATCAATGGTTGCAATGCCTAGGCAACTTGGACCAGCTGGTCATAGTAACCCAGCCAATGTGGGATGCCATCCAGTGGTGGCTGATCCCAAAACACCTTGAAGAAGGAATCCTGTTTATCTGCCTAGAGCCGACGGTCACATTGACAACAGATGCATCTCTAGTGGGTTGGGGAGAGCACCTAGGGTATCACATGGCCCATTGTCTTTGGTCACCCAGGGAGTCCCATCCCCACATCAACTTGCTGGACCTCGCTGCAGTGCACTTGTCTTTTATTTCATTTACTCTGCTAGTCAGAGCTCAGGTCGTTGAAGTCCAGATGGACAATATCACGACCATGTGTTACCTGAACAGACAGGGCAGCACTTACTCCCATCCCATGTATTGGGAGGCAATCCGCACCTGGACCCTTATGTGCAGCCTGAATGTTGATCTCCTGGTGATCCATGTTGGGGGGAGAACGGTCATCTGGCGGACACTCTTAGCCAGGTCAGAGAGATGTCACACGAGTTATCTCAATCAGAAGGTGGTGAATCACCTGTTCTCCCTGTAGGGCTCACACTCAGTGGACCTGTTTGCCGCCTTGGAGAATGCAAAACTAAGGCTGCTTTGTGCCCACCCTCACATTCTGGGACACTGGCAACAATCATATGCTACATTCCTTCTTTTTATATATAATAAGAGGGATGTAATGTGCATTTGTTGCCACAGGAGGGAAGCCTTGAGATAGCAACTTAAGCAAATAGCGGTAGCCTGCCATCTGGTGGCAGGGTGGCAGCAATCATATGCTACATTCCTTTTTTTTTAAATAAGAGGGATGTAATTTGCATTTGTTGCCACAGGAGGGAAGCCTTGAAACAGCAGCTTAAAGGGGCACTGTCAGCATTGCCCCTTCATTTTATGATTAAAACAAGCAGCGTGCCTCTTGGCACCCATCTATCGTAAATGCACCCCAGAATGCCCCTACATGTGCAAATGTACAGCCTTTTGGCTGGTTTTTAAAATTTTTGAAAGAATATGCTTTCACTCAGGTCGAGCAAAACTCACCATGTCCCAGAAGCACAATGTGGTCGCTCTGGCAAGAGCGGTATGCAAAACAGTGATTTTCTTGATAACGACCCAGAGATAAAATAATAACCCTGCTCCGCATGTAGAAAGATGACATCGCTGGTATCTCTGTTGAAAAACCGAGCGCACTATAGTGCACAATTTTTCATTTCTAGGAGTTGCCGAAATCCGCGGCGTATGCGCTTCAGAGAAGGAACGAGAGATCCGCCAAGATGCTAAGAGAATGCTTCTGAAGCGCAGGTATGAGATTTCAGCAACTCTTAGAATTTATAAATTGTGCACTATAGAGCTTGGTTTTTCAACGGAGATACCAGCAACGTCTTCTTTCTACATGCGGAGTAGGGTTATTATTCTATCTCAGGTTCGTTATAAAAAAAAATCACTGTTTTGGACACCGCTCATGCCAGAGGCATGTTCTCGACCACATTGTGCTTCCGGGACATGATGAGTTTTATTCTACCCGAGTGTAAGCATATTCTTTCAAAAATCTTAAAAACCATCCAAAAGGCTGTACATTTGCACATGTAGGGGCATTCTGGGGTGCATTTACGATAGATGGGTGCCAAGAGGCACACTGCTCTTTTTAATCATAAAATGAAGGGGCAAAGCTGACAGTGCCCCTTTAAGCAACTAGCTCCAGCCTGCCATCTGGTAGCAGCAATCATATCCTACATCTCTTTCCTTTTTTTTTTTTGCCTGAATTTTGTTTCAAATGTTTTATTAAAATCCAGCTTTTATAGAAAACTACACATGAACAATGATATAAAGTTGTATACTACATAATACAAATTATATTGATTATATAAGTTAACCCGAAAAGGCATTTTATTCTAAGGTAAACCAGAGGAGGAGCAAATAATAAATGAGGGATGAAAAATAAATCATTTCACTCACAGAGGAATTAATAAATCCTAAGAACCATAATCTAGTCCATCTTTGAATAACTACATGAGTATATAACTGATATCTGCACTTAGTGTTTCCACTAGGGATGGAGACGCTGTGCAGGGGTAGACAAGGTCTCCCCATTGTGTGTAATTAGTGATTTTGCATGCTATTGTTGACTATGATGTATAGTGCATGGTACAGTAATATAGACGCTCTTGGGATCAGGAGAGATCTCAGTCCCAGAAACCGGCAGTCAACTTCAGTTGAAATTGTATCTTTGGCCACTGGCTTCTTGGCTTTGCCATCTAGCCAGTCGTCCACAGTATTGAATGTCTGTGTCATTGTGGAAATAGTCATCGGCTGATCGACCCATTATTGCTGACTCTGGTCGATGATTCTCTCGATCAAACTTCATTTCTTACTTTCCCTGATGAGGAGAATGAGCCTGCTGGGACTCCCATCAAGGAAGTGGTCCCCAACCCTGGGAAATCACCAGTCCCACCGGTGTCTCCCGAGCAACCAAATTGGCCTGTCCAATCTCGATCGAGGTGCAGGACCCGCTCGACCAAAAGGCAGAGGAAGAGCCACTAACATTCCAAAAAAAGGCAATGCCAGTCATCATCCTTCTTGAATGAGGACAGGCTTTGGCGGAAACTCCATTGGCGCTATGAGGACCTCATGTGACAACTGCTGATTTTGACCGGGCACAAGCCTACCCCAGCTTCCACCCTGGACATTATTTGGCTTCTGCCTCCTAGGCAGAAGCCAAGTCCTTCAGAGCCAATCATGTCAGTTTCCCTGCCTGTGGAGCCAGGAAAACCTCCGGTTCAGCCTAAACCAGTTTCTCCATTGTTTGTGGTAGAACCACACCACAAGCAGCCTGTGGGAGGGGCTCCTTCTAAAGAAGATAAGCCAGAAACTGGGCTTCCTCTGCATCTTTCAGTCACTGTCACCCCGGACCACCCTCGGCGGGTTGAGGGTGACCTGGGCGGTTGACCATTGTATCCAGATTCCTCGGATTCAGATGTGAATGGCCTGCATTCTCATCCCAAGGATGATGAATTGGTTGGTGGTTTAGAGATGGAGGAAGGTCCTTTGTCTTTTCAGGGCATTCTTTGCCTCATCTCTGAGTCCATAAAGATGCCCCTGGAGTCAATCTAGAAAAAGGCGTAGTATGCCCTCATGGACATCTTCAAGAGAGGGGATACCCTGATGGAGGCTTTTCCTGTGGCCGAGGCCATTGTTGGCCCAGTCTTAAAACTCTTGCAGTGCTCTGCCTCTTGTCTAGCACCATTTGCCTGCATAGCCCGCAAGTATGCAGTGCCCATGGGGTCCCTTGCGGGGTTTACAGAGCACCCTTGGCTGAGAGCCTGGTGACTGCCTCTGTGTTCAGGAGTACTGGCAGTTCTGCAAACACTGACCGACCTCCTGAGAAAGAGTCCAAACTCTTGGACCATTTGGCCAGTAAGTTCTATGCGATTTCTTCCCTGGGCCTTCATCAGGGAAGTTCTGTCATCATCATGGTGCACTTTTCCCATGCCCTCTTGGGGTCTTTGGATGAAGTCCTCCCACACCTGCCCACAGACATGCAGACCATGGTCAAGCAGGTCTGTGATCAAGGCCAAGCTGTTTCCAAACAGCAGCTTCAGATGGCCCTGTACATTAGGGATTCTTGTGGCCATTTGATGGCAGCTGCAGATGCCACTTGTCGCAGGGCTTGGCTGAGACTCCTCTGTCCCAGTGGATACTCAGCACAACCTGGCTGATGTTCCTTTCCTGGGCACCGATGTTTTCGGCCCGGGTGTGGCCAGTCATCTCCAGCGTATTGAACGGTCCAATGCCACCTTGGATGCTACTTCTGCCAAGGGTTCTTCGGGCAAGAACCAACAGAAGAAAAAGAAGAAGCCTTTTTGGCATTCTTCCCCTGTGGGACAGCAGCAGCAGGCTCAAGCTTGGTGCCCCAGGCCCATAAAGGAGTCTGAGGTTTGGGTCCCAGATCCTCCTCCTCCTCCTCCAAGCCTGCTCAGTGATGGGGTGGGGGCTGCCTCTCCCTCTCCTGTCATGCCAGCTCTGGGTCCTCCCGTGGGGGTCGGCTCCACCACTTCCTTTCCGCCTGGTCTGCTGTCACTTCGGACAGGTGGGTTCTCGATGTGGTTGGTCAGGGACTGCCTCTGGAAATCAAACAGTACCCTCCAAGCTGAGCCCCTCAGGGGGAAAGAGTATCAGGCCAGATTCAGTTGGATCTCCGCGATGACATTGCTAAGCTCCTCCTCAAGGAGACAGTAGCTTCAGTGGTGGATCCTCCAGCAGATCCAGGCTTTGTCTCCAGGTACTTCCTGGTGCCCAAGCAAATGGAGGACTGGCACCCCATTCTAGATCTGCACAACCTGAATCAATATCTCTGGTCACGCACCTTTCGGTTGGTCACTCTGTCCCAGATCATACCATCCTTGGAGCGAAACATGGTTCTGTTCACTGGATCTGTAGGATGCGCTCTTTCCATCCATCTCATCAGCAGTTCCTCTGCTTCTGAGTTGAAGGGACCCTGTACAAGTTCTGAGCCATGCCGTTCAGCCTGTCATCGGCCCCATGGGTCTTCACCAAATGCATTGCAGTGGTGACGGCGGGGTCAGGATTTATCCTTACCTCGATGATTGGCTCCTAGCAGGTCCCACCCAACAGGAGATGGAAAGGTCCAGGGACCTGGCCCTCCAGTCCTGCTCCCAACTTGGCCTCCTGATTAATGATGCCAAGTTGGAACTCATGCCTTCCCAGGTGATGGGCTTCATTGGGGCAGAGCATGACTCTCGTCAAGCCAGAGCTTTGCTCCTTGTGGACAGGGCAGAGGTTCTCTCCTCCTTTGCCCAATCATTTCTGGTTGTGCAATTGCACGCTGCCCAGAACTTTTTGACCCTTTTGGGTTACATGGCAGTGTGCACCTTGGTGGTCCATTGGGCCCAGTTGAACATGTGCCCCCTCCAATGAGACCTGGCCACCTAGTGGACTCAGCACCATGGTCATTTTGACCAGCTGATCACTGTAACCCAGAAGATGTGGGATGCTCTCCAAAGGTGGACCACCTCAGACCGGTTGCAGGAAGGGATCTTGTTTGTCCGCCCTTATGACTGATGCCTCTCTCATGGATTGGGGAGCCCACAAGGGGGACAAAAGGGCCCATGGGCTCTGGACCCCCTAGAATTCCAGATACCAACCTGTTTGAGCTCAGAGCAGTCAGACTGGCACTGTCAACTTTTGCTCCTCAGCTCTGGGGTAAAGTGGTTCAAGCCCAGATGGACAATACCATGGCCATGTACTACCTCAACAAATAGGGTGGCATGCACTCCATCTGCTTTGCAGAGAGGCGATCCACATCTGGACTCTCATCAGCTGTTTGGAGGCAGATCTCCCAGCCATCCATGTGGTAGGAGTCTCAAACCATCTGGTGGATGCTCTCGGCCACTTAGGTGAGACATCCCACGAGAGGTCTCTCCATCTAGAGGTAGCTTACAGCCTGTTCTCCCACTGGGGAAAACTGATGGTGGACCTGTTTGCCTCCAGGGAAAACACCAAGCTAAGGCTGTTTCATGCCCATCCCCCTCAGCAGGGCTCACTGCAGGGGGATGCTTCTCAAGCCCATGTACCTCAAACCTCCTCTATGCCTTCCCTCCATTTTTCTTGATCCACAAAGTGCTTCTCAAGGTAAGGAGGGACAAGGCGAAGGTGATCCTGGTAGCCAGATCTCCTCAGCCTCAGCTGCAGACCCCCGGAGTGGCTTCTAGCATGCCCAGACCTTATATCTCTCAATCAGGGGATGGTACACCATCCAGACCTTTAATCCCTGCACCTCACAGCCTGGTACCTGAGCAGATAGAGTTCCAGGCTTTGGGTCTTTCCAAGGATGTCTTCCCCATGGTGGCGGCATCCAGAAAGGAATTGACTAGGAACTGTTACACCTTCAAATGGAAAAGGTTTTCCATTTGGTGTCAGGGCAAGGGGGTCTGTGGTCATCGACCCTTAGGGTGCACCTGGTAGCCATCTCGGTTTACCAGGTGCAGGCCAGTCAGCCGACGTTGGGGCAGAAGACAGTGGTCAGGCACTTTTTCAAAGGCCTGGCTTACATATCCCCTCCGGTGCATGAACCTCCACCTCTGTGGGATCTACTGCTGGTACTGGCAAAGCTCATGGGCATGCCATTCATACCAATGCACAAGTGTGCCTTGTCACACTTGTTGTGGAAGATGGCCTTCCTGGTGGGTATCATGTCTACCAGAAGGACAAGGGAGCTCCAGGTGCTTTCAGTGGACTTCCCTTATCTGGTCTTCCACAGGGACAAGGTTGTACTACGCCTCCACCCAAAATTCCTTCTGAAGGTGGTGTCAGAGTTTCACCTTAACCAGATGTTAACTCTGCCAGTTTACTACCCTAACTACACCTCAGAGGATGAGTACAGGCTCCATACTTTGGACCCGAGATGAGCTCTCTCTTACTATAAGGAGAGGACAGTGGAAATTCGGGAAGAGGTTCACCAGTTGTTTGTCACCTACACTGAAGCCACCTCTGGCAGACCCGTAGCAAAATGGACTACTGCAAGGTGGATTACATCTTGCATAAGTCTGTGCTATGAGTTGGTAGGCAAGGAGCCTTCCAGAAGGATAAGAGCTCATACCTGCCATACCGTTGTATCGGT
This sequence comes from Neoceratodus forsteri, assembly GCA_016271365.2. Taxonomy (NCBI): domain Eukaryota; kingdom Metazoa; phylum Chordata; order Ceratodontiformes; family Ceratodontidae; genus Neoceratodus; species Neoceratodus forsteri. Next base: position 220,019,713 of record JADMNL010000029.1, read on the forward strand.
GGCTGCTTCCAGGAACATCCCTATCTAGGAAATCTGCTGGGCTGCTACCTGGAAGTCAGCAAACACTTTCATTACTCATTACCACATCAATCTTGAGTCACGCTGCAATGCTGGTTTTGGGGCCTCAGTTCTCCAATCTCTGTTCCCTAAGTAGGGGATATGCACCTTGCCTCCCTCCTCCCAGAGAACTGTTAGGAGTCTGCCAAAGAGTGTGGATGAACAACATATCAACAATCCTAGAAAAACAGGTTACTCACCTGTAACAGCAGTTCTAGGAGTGGTATATGTTGTCCATCCACATGGACCCTCCTGACCTCCCCAGCTGCAGGGACGCACAGCACCTAACTTCCAGCGGGCTAAGACCTGGTGTCATGGGATGGAGCTGAGAGTTATACCACCTGGGTGGGTGGAAGGAGCCAGCTTGAAGACTTCCAGCAAGATTTAAAGTGGAAGAGGACATGCCAAACAGTGTGGATGAACAACATATACCACTTCTAGAAAGTACGGTTATGTAAGATTTAACTGTAACAGTAGATCTTCCTGGAATGTCTCTTGCAGTAGGTCATTACTTCTGGGAGTTCCCAGCAGGTGGCACCATTACATAGCAGCTTCTTCCAGCAGTATCTACACCAGGGACCACCCACACAACATCACTTCCTAGGCTGTGCCTATAAAAGTGGATGGTTCCTGATAGACTCTGTTCCCCGCCGGTTTCAGCTTGTAATGGCGAGGGACCGAGGGGAACCAAGGTACCATCGCATCCCAACCCTACTTGTGTTTTTCCAGTTACAGATGGCAGGGGGATGGAGAGTGGGAAGCTACCTACTGAAAGAGACATTTCTGGAAGATCTACTGTTACGGTAAAATCTTACATAACCATACTGTCTTCTACGGAATGGTCTCTTGCAGTAGGTCATTACTTCTGGGAGATTCTCAAGCAGTTATATACCAGTGAGGAGGCCAGTTATGGCATTGTGCCTTACAGAGTGGTGTGATCAAATGACCAGTAGCCGTCTAAAGGCAGTATCCCAGTTATATTGCCTGGTAAAGGTTTGGACAGTGTACCAGGTAACTGCATTATAATGTTGGTGATAAAATCATTGGTGAAACAAGCCAAATTGGCTGGTAATAGTAGTCTCCTGAAGGGTTAGTCTCAGCAAGACCCGATTAGGGTATATTGTATCTATTATAGTAACAAGTCACGTGACGGATTCATCCGTATAATGGAGTGACCGGTTGGTCCCAGTGGCTTGTTGCCCAGGATTTGGAAGTTGAAAATTCAAATACTATTGTGAAAAAAGATCTGAGTAAGAGGTCATAAGTAGAATATGTCCTTGAGGAATATTCTGGTATCCAGTTTCTGATATATACATGATAGAAATGAACAATCAGCTGAGGTTTTCAGCGATTAAGCAGTTGAAATTGTATAGGGCTTTTGCAGTTAGGTAGTAATATGAGCCCAGGGTTGAAAAGGAAACCCAAATGATATGTGTCCATTTAGGAGTGCTATTTCATATCATGTCAAGGAAGCATCAAAGGAATGTCTGTTAAGTTGTTACAAATGATGTTACTGTATCCATTTAGGAATGTATATGCTACTTAGTAGCTATCAGGTAGACAGAAAAGATATATCTGTAACAAAGTCATAAAGGAGATAAGTGTATCCATTTAGGATGGTTACTTAGTAGCCATTAGAGAGGCAGCAAGAAAAATCTATCTAGTCATAAATGATGCAGATGTACCCAGTCTGGAGTTAAAAGTTATTAAAATGAGCAAGGAAAATTTTTCTGCTAATTTATCCAGTAGCAGTAATCTCATTTTCAAGGGAGTCCTCAAGCAGTGCACTCGGAAATGTAACTGAGGAGACTGCCTCCATCTCTGCACAGTACAGACCACCCTATTTGAATAAAAGGTAGACTCACCAGTAGCTGAAAGAAGCACAGTACCAGTGGGGAGCCAACCTCCATCTCTGCACAGTACAGACCACCCTATTTGAATGCAAGGTGGACTCACCAGTAACTGAAAGAAGCACAGTACCAGTGGGGAGCCTACCTCCATCTCTGCACAGTACAGACCATCCTATTTGAATGAAAGGTGGACTCACCAGTAACTGAAAGAAGCACAGTACCAGTGGGGAGCCTACCTCCATCTCTGCACAGTACAGACCATCCTATTTGAATGAAAGGTGGAATCACCAGTAACTGAAAGAAGCACAGTACCAGTGGGGAGCCTACCTCCATCTCTGCACAGTGCAGACCACCCTATTTGAATGAAAGGTGGACTCACTAGTAACTGAAAGAAGCGCAGTACCAGTGAGGAGACTGCCTCCATCTCTGCACAGTACAGACCATCCTATTTGAATGAAAGGTGGACTCACCAGTAACTGAAAGAAGCACAGTACCAGTGGGGAGCCTACCTCCATCTCTGCACAGTGCAGACCACCCTATTTGAATGAAAGGTGGACTCACTAGTAACTGAAAGAAGCGCAGTACCAGTGAGGAGACTGCCTCCATCTCTGCAAGTACAGACCATCCTATTTGAATGAAAGGTGGACTCACCAGTAACTGAAAGAAGCACAGTACCAGTGGGGAGCCTACCTCCATCTCTGCACAGTGCAGACCACCCTATTTGAATGAAAGGTGGACTCACTAGTAACTGAAAGAAGCACAGTACCAGTGGGGAGAGTGCCTCCATCTGTGGACAATGCAGCCTATCCACCCAAAAATAAGGGTGGACTCCCCATTACCTGAAACAGCACCACTGGGGAAACTGCCTCCATCTCTGTACAATGCAGCCTAGATCACCCTCCCTGAACTAAACATGGACTCTCCAGTACCTGAAACAGCACAGTATCAGTGGGGAGACTGCCTTCTTCTCTGCATATTGCACCCCAACTTTCCTGAACCAAACACAGACTCACCAGTATCTGAAACAACACAGAACCAGTCGCAAGAAGACCTCAGTCCCTGTACATTACTGCCCACCCTCCCTGAGCTAAAGTCAGACTCTCCTGTATGTGAAAACAGTGCAGTACAAGTGAGGAGACTGCTTCCATCTATGCACAATGCAACCCTCCCTCCCTGAATTAATGGTAGACAACCCAGAACTGGAAACAGCACAGTATCGGTAGCGAAACTGCTTCCATCACTGCACAATGCAACCCTCCCAGAACTAAAAGCAGACACACAAGTACCTAAAACAAAACAGTACAAGTGGGGAGACTGCCTCCTTTGCTACATAGTACAGCCCACTCTTCCTTCAACTAAAGGCAGACCCTGTAGCACCAAGGAGAAGCACAGTACAAGTGCAGAGACTGTGTCCATCTCTACACAATTCAACCCCCCTTCCCTGAATTAAAGGTAGACTCACCAGTACCTAAAACAGCACTGTACCAGTGGGGAAACTGTGCCCATCTCTGCACAGTATTGCCCAACCCACCCCCGAACTAAAAGTGAACTCTCAAGTAGCAGAAAGAGCACAGCACCAGTGGTGAGACTTCTGCTACTTCCATCCAGTGCAACTCACCTCCTTGAACTAAAGGCAGACTCTTTAGTTCCTTAAGTTGTTGAGTGCTAGTGGGGAGAACACTTCCATCCCTGTACAAATCAATCCACCCTCCTTGAAGAAAAGGCAAATTCTCCAGTACTGGAAACAGCACAGTACCATTGGGGAGACTGGCTACATCGCTGCACAGTACAGCCCACTGTCCCCGAACTAATGTCGGCCTCTAAGCTACCCGAGACAACACAGTAGCAGTGGGGAGACTGCCTTCATCTCTGCGCAATACAACATACCCTCCCTGAAGTAACAGCAAATTATGCAGTACCATAAACTGTACAGTAACAGTGGGGAGACTCTAAATTTCTGCACAATGCAGCCCACCCTCCATGTACTAAACGTGGATTCTCTAGTACCTGAAACAACATACTACCAGTGGGGAGGCTGCCTCTATCTCTGCAGAGTGCAGGCCACTGTCTCTGAACTAATGCTGGCCTCTACAGTACCTGAGGCAACACAGTACCAGTGGGGAGACTGCCTTCCTGACTGCACAATGCAGAACACCCTCTGTGAGCTATAGGCAGACTCTCCAGTACATGAAAGAAGTACAGTAACACTGGGAAGACTGTTTCCATCTCTGCATGGTGCAGCCCACCCTCCTTGAACTAAAGGTAGACCCTTAAGTACCTGAAACAAATGCAGTAACAGTGAGGAGACTGCCTCCCTCACTGCACATTGCAGCCCACCCTCCTGTACCTAAAAGTGACCTCTTCTGTACCTGAAAGAGAATAGTAACAGAGGGGAGACTGCTTCCTCCTCTGCACAAGGCAGCCAACCCTTCCTGAACCAATGGTGGACACTCCAGTACCTGAAGCATCACAGTACCAATCTGGAGACTGCCACCATCTTTGCATGGTGCAGCCCACCCTGCTTGAACTAAAGGCAGACCCAAGTACCTGAAACAAATGCAGTAACAGTGAGGAGACCGCCTCCATCACTGCATATTGCAGCCCACCCTCCTGTACCTAAAAGTGACCTCTTCTGTACCTGAAACAGAATAGCACCAGAGGGAAGACTGCCTCCTCCTCTGCACAAGGCAGTCAACTCTTCCTGAACCAATGGTGGACACTCCAGTACCTGAAGCATCACAGTACCAATCTGGAGACTGCTGCCATCTCTGCATGGTAGAGCCCACCCTCCTTGGACTAAAGGCAGACCCTCAAGTACCTGAAACTGCACAGTACTAGTAGGAAGACTGCCTGCATCACTCCATAATGCAACCTACCCTCCCTGAATGAAAGGCAGACTCACAAGTATCTGAAACAGCACAGTACCAGAGATGAGACTGCCTCCAGCTCTATACAGTGCAGTCCACCCTCCCTGAACTAAAGCTGGATTCTCCAGTATGGATAAAAACACAGTGGTGTAGATCCCTGTCTCTGTACTCCTTCCATTTGCCAATTTATACACTATTCCCTGGTGTTTGTCCTTGTCTCTATACTCCTTCCTATATGCCCCTTTACACACCATTCCGTGGTGTATGTCCCTGTCTCTGTACTCCTTCCTAACTGCCCCTTTACACTCTATTCCCTGGTGTATGTCCTCGTCTCTGTACTCCTTCCATCTGCCCCTTTACACACTATTCATCATCATCATCAACATCATCATCAAATCTTTATTTATTCAGGTGAGCATCATTGAGCAATGCTCATTTACAAGATGGACCTGGTAAGGTCAAGGTTCAGCAGTTGATACACAACAGATACATCAATACACTTATATATACAGTTATACATACAGGAAAAAAAAAACACTTATAAACACAGTGATGCACAGTAAGATTCACATGATAATGTGGGTTATAGGAAAGTTATACTAATAAATACAGTATATACATATCCCAGTTGAGGAGCCATGGCATACGCATAGCATAATGTAATACTAGGATGGTGGGAGGCATTACTGAGGTGCCATAAGAAGGGGTGGCTACCTGGGAGGTAGAACTGAAGAACAAAATTATGCCATATATGGTGGATTTCTGGGAGGGGGGATAGTGAATTGACAAGACTAGCTCTAGTGGTAGCAGTTGCATTTGTCTGTGAAGAAATTTATGCAACGCTGTTTAAAGGATGCTATAGGTATAAGATTGGACAGCTTTAGGGATTTTTGTAGGGTATTCCATGCCATAGCTAGAGAATAGCTGATTGCCGCCCTCCCTAGCCGAGTGTTGAATTTAGGCATTTTGAACAGGATGATGTTGTTGCTTCTGGCATAGAACTAGGAATGGTCTGGGTGAAGCAGTCCAGAATGTAATTTGGAAGTTTTTTTGACAACGCTCTGTAGGTCCATAATGCTGCATTTCGGTTCCTTCTGAGATGTAGGGAAACCCATCCGACTGCAGCATAGAGAGAGCAATGATGAGTGTTAGATGGCAGATCTGTTATGAATCTTATTGCTCTATGGTACAGTGTATCCAGCTTGCGTAGGTAGGAGATGGGGCAGTGACTATAAAGGAAGTCTGCATAGTCAACAACTGAGAGAAAAGTGGCCTGGACTAACCTCATCTTTAAGTCTCTGGTTAGGAAGGGTTTTAATCTAGAGAATAGGCCAAGCTTTTGGCAAAGCTTTTTTAGCAGTTCTTCTATATGATGATGTGAAGTCGAGTCTACTGTCAATCCACACACCTAGATATTTGAATTTTCTACATACTCAGATTTTCTCCAAGGATAGTGCATAGCTGGGGAGAATGATTGGTGAGGAGGTGCTGGTGGAGCTTTGATTGGAGAACAGCATTGCTTTAGTTTTCTTTGCGTTTAAAAAGAAGCTTTTTCTCAAGTAGCTGACATTGTAGCAAGGAGAATTCTGTTTGTAAAATTTCACGGGCAACTGCAGATGATGGGTTGCTGACATACAAAACAGTGTCATCAGCAAAGAGGTGTACAGAGGCTTTGGTGAGGTTTGAGTCAATATTATTTATGTAGATGGCAAAAAGGATAGGACCCAGGATAGAACCTTGGGGGACTCCTCTTAGCAGTGGTTTTAATGGGGATAGATCACCTTCAGCTTTTACCTGCTGTGACTTGCCGGTGAGATAACACCTGAACCACTTAAGGGAGGGAGGATCTAGGCCAATGGAATACAAGGATGATATAGTAGTAGCTCGTGGTCCACAGTGTCGAATGCCTTGCTTAGGTCAAGAAATACTGCACAGACATTATTCTTTTTATCTAGTTCGGTTTGCCAGTGATTTGTGACTTTGGCCAGTGCAGTGATAGTGCTATGCCTGGCCCTGAATCCAGATTGAACTGGATTCAAGAGGTTAGCATCATCAAGATATTCTCTTAACTGGGTACTCACTAATTTCTCTAGCTTCTTGGATAGCACTGGTAGAATGGAAATGGCCCTGTAGTTATTAAGGTCCATAGGGTCCCCTGATTTTAGAAGGGGAACCACTTGGGCTGTCTCCCACATTGTGGAAATAGAACCAGAGATTAGAGATAGGTTAAAGAGATGTGTTAGGGGAACTGCAAGTACATGAGATGCAATCTTTAGAAAGTAGGGGTCAAGAGAGTCTGCCCCTGCGCTTATTTTGATATCCAGCTGCCATAGTCGGTCCTCTACTTGCTTCAACAGGACAGGTTTGAAGAAGAAGGAAGAGTCAGCTCTCTGAGCACCAGTGTACTGGGAGTTTAATTGTGCATGCAGCAGGTTAGCTGGAGAGGTGTCAAAGGCAAGGCCAGCAGTTGTGAAGTGGTTATTGAAAGCATCCAGGATTTCCATTTTGCCAGAGATAGGGCCATTATTGTGGTGTAATTGAGTTGCTAGAGAGGTGCTAGAATACTGCCCAACAATACCCTTGATGGTACCCCATTACCTAGCAGGATTGTGATAGGAGGAGTCAAGCTCAGCCAAGTAGAAGACAGCCTTTGCATCCCTAACTTTCTTGGTGCATCTATTCCTGGCTTTCCTAAATATCATCCAGTCATTTGGGTTCTTGGTTTTTCTTGCCATCTTCCAGAGTTTGTCTCTCTCCAGCAGTGCAGATTTGAGGTCAGCTGAAAACCAACGACAGGATTTGTTTTTTATTCGGACACTAGCGATTGGGGCATGGGTGCTAAGGGCACTTACTATTATGCTATTTAGCACCTGCTGTGCTTTTTCCACAGAGTGAGCAAGATAAAACTCTTGCCAGTTTGGAGAGTGAGCTAGATCACTATTCCCTGGTGTATGTCCCTGTCTCTGTACTCCTTCCATCTGCCCCTTTACACACTATTCCCTGGTGTAGGTCCCTGTCTCTGTACTCCTTCCATCTGCCCCTTTACACACTATTCCCTGGTGTATGTCCTTGTCTCTGTACTCCTTCCTATCTGCCCCTTTATACACTATTCCCTGGTGTGTGTCCCTGTCTCTGTACTCCTTCCATATGTCCCTTTACGCACTATTCCCTGGTGTGTGTCCCTGTCTCTGTACTCCTTCCATATGTCCCTTTACACACTATTCCCTGGTGTATGTGCCTGTCTCTATATTCCCTTCTATCTGCCCCTTTACACACTGTTCCCTGGTGTAGGTCCCTGTCTCTGTACTCCTTCCATCTGCCCCTTTACACACTATTCCCTGGTGTAGGTCCCTGTCTCTGTACTCCTTCCATCTGCCCCTTTACACACTATTCCCTGGTGTATGTCCTTGTCTCTGTACTCCTTCCTATCTGCCCCTTTACACACTATTCCCTGGTGTGTGTCCCTGTCTCTGTACTCCTTCCATATGTCCGTTTATGCACTATTCCCTGGTGTGTGTCCCTGTCTCTGTACTCCTTCCATCTGCCCCTTTACACACTATTCCCTGGTGTATGTGCCTGTCTCTATATTCCTTCTATCTGCCCCTTTACACACTATTCCCTGGTGTAGGTCCCTGTCTCTGTACTCCTTCCATCTGCCCCTTTACACACTATTCCCTGGTGTATGTCCCTGTCTCTGTACTTATTCCATCTTTGATTGTATTTTGTTCTTGTTTAGGCAGACTGTAGCTGTTTTTTAAATTTCATCTTGTATTTACTAATGTAAATTATTTGTATGTTTGTTGTATTTTTACAAAGTATTATGTTGTTGTATTTATTCTGTAATGAAAGCTGATACAGGTCCATCTTGAAAATGGGATTTTCCCAATGATGTGTTACCAGGGTGTGAAATTCCTATACCTTAGGTGCCCCAAGGCAGGCACTTTTACCTCTGGACACCTACTGCTTTTTTGTGCCTGCCCACTGGGGCACCTAAAGTATTTGTGGTGCAGAGCTCCATTTTTTTTCTGTCTCAGTGTTTTTTTTTTTATTTTCAGAAGGGCAGGGGGAGCCTTTGGAGGAGTGAAAGCACCAATCATGAGTGTGTCGTTGTAACTGTCTGCTGACAGTACAGTAATGAAATGCCCCAATTTGACTGGCACAGTCATCAGCCAGCTACCTGCCTAGGTCCATTGCATCAGTCACTCACTGCACAAGGCAGGAAGTCAGGAACCAATTGGTGAGACTGTGTTGGGAGTTCGCCCACACCCTTAACTCGCCGTTACACGAGCACACAGCTCAGCGCACCATTCTGTCAACAATTTAGGAGACAGAGGTCCATGCAGTAGCTGTAGACTGAAAGTGTGGTGCTCTAACTTGTATTTGTATAAAAAGACCCAAAAGCTCTTTTAAGAGCTGTCTTTAGTAAAATCAGAGAAGTGGAGGTGTGGAGCATTTATAGGCAGGGACTTGGGAGTGAGAGAGGAGGCAGAGGGTGAGCGTCAGACCGTGAAGGTGTTTGTAAGGACTCTGAGGAAATCAGAAATTGTAGAAGATCATAAATTTAATAGTGGAGGATTAGAGAGGGAGATAAAAGAATAGAAGCAGTAAAGTCAAGAACAGGACTTTTTAAAGTCTGCAGACAGTGCTCAATTTTCAGCGACAGCAGAAAGCAACACACTGAATGATACTCTGGTACTGGGGTGGGGGTGAGAGTGACACAGACTTGTTGGGAAGCATTGCAGACTGAGTTTAACCTGTGGGGAGTTCATAAATACCAACCCAGCTATTCAAATTAGATAAAGCCATCTGGCTAGTGCCTGATATTGATTCTCTATGTTTGGCGCCGCACTGTTAAAAATTTAAAGCAGGAGAGGCAGATAGCAGGAAAAAAAACAACCAACTGCAGCAAAGAGGAGAAGGACCGATTCTGTGATCTCTGCAGCACGTTTTTTTTTTTCTAGCCACAGTTGCTGTCAGCTAAACTTGCTAAGTTGCAGACTAACTAAAAAATAGAGATCAGCAGCCTATACTGATACTGACTGACAGTTCACTGCTCGAAGTACCGATTAAAAAAAGAGGGCTAGATACTAAATACTGTGTGAGGACTAGCAGCAAGTCAGTAGTCAACTCATCATCACTAGTGTCTTAGTGTGTCTATATTCACACAGTTACTGGCTGGGAAGGGAACTGAATTGCGACAAAGGAAAAAAACTCTAACTAAACCATATTAAAAAAAAGCTCATTATAGTTTTACAAACTTAGTGGATGTGTTAAAATAATCTCTTAGCAAGCTAGTATGCTGTGTATTGCATAAAATCTAATTATAAGAAATTTTTGGATTCTAAAAGCTTTTTTAAAAGCTACTTGGACCACCTAAAATAATCTGTGGTGGATTACTTAAACTCTAGCTACAAAGGGATCTGTTAAAAAAAACAACAAGTACCCTGCAGACTAAGAAAATCTAATTAAAAGTAATTGTTTATTAAAGTTCTAAAAGCTTTTGTAAAAGCTATGTGAACTTGAAACACCTAAAACTTAGGGGGATCTACTATTATTCTACTAGCTAATAAAGCTACTTTAGGTGGAGTTGACTATCTCAAATCTAAATACTGTTATTAAAAAAAACTTTTGTTGGACTATCCAAAATTTGTATACAGTTATAAAAAAAAATCTGTTAAGTCTTTCACAGGCTGTACGCTGTGGCTTTTGGACTATCTAAAATCTGAATACTGCTATAACAAATAATCAGACAACACACAGTCAGGTTTTCTTGTTAAGTTTATTATAAAAAAAAGACAAGACACACTTTTTTCCTTGTTGCATTTATTAATACTGAGTAACACAAATAAAACATTCTTAAAATCAGTACAGTGGCATCTGCTTAAATGCACACCCATTTTGCAACAAAAAAATGTGCATTTAAGAGGAATGTGCATTTATCTGAATGCCTACGTTTACAATACAACATAAAGAAAATAACTGAAACCTGACACTGTAATGGTATTCCCCATTTATTTAACATAGCAATATACCAGAAAATGTTAAAAATGCTAAAATGTGCTACTGTGCATCATTGAAGAATAACTTAATGAAGCACAATGTTATTATATCAAAGCTAATCATCTATCCGCATTATCTGCATTGCTTGTGGACCCAAAAAGGAAATGATCTTAGTCTGTTTGCAATTTTTCAGTGCCAGCTGAGTGATATAAAGTGTTAAATGCTGCTTCACAACTCCTTAGAATCACCTGTGCTCTTAAAATGTGCTAACTACCTAGGGAGAGATGTGTTGGTGAACTGTGAAACTGTGCATTTAGCTGAAATGTGCACTTATCCAGTGTGCACTTAACAGATTTTTTTTGCACTATGTGAATAGTAAAATCATTGGGAAACTGGTAGTGTGCACTTATCAGGAATGGGCATTTATCCAATGTACACTTAAGAGGAATCCACTGTATTCACAAGTTCAACTCCGAACAGCCAGGCAGACACCATGAGTCTTTTTAAATTTGGATTTAAGAAAAAGTGTTTTGATGAGACTGCGGGAGCTGACTTGGATTCCCTAACAGCACGTACTAGTACTACTACAGAAACAGCTATAACCCCACCATCTCCTTGCCTAGATGGTGAAACTGTTGTGACCACTGAAGTTTCCTCAAGTGCTACTGTTTGTACTGAAAGCCAAGTTAAGGCCCCGAAAGTTAGAACATTTCAGGAATCCTGGAAAAAGGGCAGGAAGTGGCTTATGTATGACACAGATAAATGTGCCATGTTCTGTACATGGTGTCAGAGTTATGATAAAAGCCAAAGCAAAGATAATTTCAGAACCAGATGCAGTACTTTTAGAGTACACATTATCTCAGCACATGAAGTGTCCATAGAACACAAAAATGCTGAGATGGCATACACTGCAAATAAAACAAAAGTTGGAGAAAGACCAATAGAGAAATCCATACAATTTATGGAACAAAAAGAAATGGATCAAATTTATAAATTGTTCTGTACTGCATATTATGTTGCTAGGACCGAAAGACCTTTCAGGGATTTTCCTGGGTTGATAGATTTAACAAAGAAGAAATCATGGGGATGATGCTATGAGCCACAGTTACAGTAGTGACAAGCAATGCCGAGTCTTCATTCACTATATTGCCCAATATATTCAAAGCACTACTGCTAGTCTACTACAAGACAATGACCACCTTTCCAGAGCCTTCAGGTCCCCCTGTGGGGCCACCCTCCCCTCCTCCGTATCCACCACCACCCCCAGTTTTGAATCATCCACAAAGAGACTCATCTCACACCTGATACCCTTCCTTATGTCAGAGACATAGGCGTTGAACAGGAGGGGCCCAATAACCGATCACTGAGAGACCCCATTAATAGCCCTCCTAGGGGATGAGACTATTCCACCAACCACGACCCTCGGGGTCCAATCCTGGAGCCAATTTCCTATCCATCTGATCATCTGGTTCTCCACCACCATTTCTCCCAGCTTATCCAACAGGACCCCATGAGGAACAGAATCAAATGCCTTGCTGAAGTTAAGAAAGAGGATGTCCACCGGTCTACCCAGGTCCAAGGCACTCATCACCCAGTCATAGAACTCCACAAGGTTTGTCTGACACAATTTCCCTGGGACAGAGCCATGCTGTCTATCATCCAGGTACCCCAACTTTTCCAGGACCCCCCCTAGCCTCTCCTTGACAATGCCCTCCATCACCTTGCCCACCACCAATGTCAGGCTGATGGGCCTGTAGTTCCCTGCCACCTCCCTTGATCCCCCCTTGTGGATAGGCACTATATGTGCCACCTTCCAGTCCTGAGGCACCCACCCTGTCCTCAGAGAGATGCTTAAAAGCTCCACCAGGGGTTTCGCCAGGACATCCGCCAGTTCCTTCAGCACTCTTGGATGTAATTTATCCAGCCCTGGTGCCTTCTCTGTCTTAAGGGTCCTGACGGCATCCCTCACTCTCTCTCTCTCTGCCATAATTTCCACCTCTGCTACCTCCTCCCCCTGCTTTGCCTTCCCCCCTCCTGCCAGTGATGACCCCCCTCCCCAGACCCACGGATCGGTAAGGGTCCCCCCTCCTCAGTTTCTTTGTCTCCTCCCATGTATGATGCAGCCCTCTTCCTTGGTGAAAACTGAGGTGAAGTACTCATTTAGTACCTTAGCCTGCTCTCTTGGGTCTTGTGCCCATCCCTCCCCTGTTTTAACCTGCTAATCTGCCCCCTTCATTTTTCCCCAATGTATATAAAGAACCCCTTTTTCCCTCTCCTAATTTCCCTGGCCAGGTTCTGCTCCTTCCTTGCCTTAGCTGTCCTCACCACCCTAGTGGCCCTTCTCACCATCAGCTCAAATTCCCCTCAATCCCTTTCACTCCTTGAGCACTTGAAATGCCTATAAGTCGCCTTCTTTCCCCTCACCACCTGCTGAACCTCCCTGGTCCACCAGCAGGGTTTACAGACCCTACTGCATTTTTGTCTTACTCTTGCACAGGTGCTGGTAGAATCCTGCACCCCCCTCCTGATGATTTCCCACCTACTGTCAGCGTCCATGTCTGACCCAATCCCATCCAAATGCTTCTTAAAGATCCCTCCCATTTCCTTGAAATCCACCCCCGAAGTCAGTTACCTCCATCTTTGTGAAGCCCTCTACCCCTCCTAAGTCTAGGCAGAACCAGACCATGGCATGGTCACTCCCTGCCAAAGGGTCCCTTACCTCCAGGCCCCCAATCTGATCACTGTCTGCCAGGACCACATCCAGTATCCGTGCACCCCTGGTCAGTTCCCCCACCTGCTGAGTTAGGAATGCATCCTGAAAGACATCCAACAACCTCTGTTCCCTGGCCACGAGGATGTCATAGTCTCCCAGTCCATTCCTGGCATGTTTAAGTCCCCCGACACCACCAACCTTCCCCTGCCCAAACTGCAGTGTCTCCCAATATCTGCCACCAGACTCTCCCCCAGCTCCTCCACCAGCACAGGGGGTCTATACACCACTCCTATTTTTACTTTCCTGTCCCCCTTGTTATCAAGGTGACCCAAATCGCCTCCACAGTTCCCTCTGCCTCCTCCACTCCTCCTATGCCAATTTAGTATCTGACTATTATTGCTACCCCTCCTCCCCTTCCCTCCCCCCTGTCCTTCCTGAACATGGTGTAACCCTCCAGGTTCAGGTCCCAGTCATGCCCTGCGGTGGCCCACATCTTAGTGGCCGCTGCCACATCCACCTCTCCATCAGTTAGCATCGCCTGGAGCACAGGCATTTTATTGCCCAAGCCCCTGGCATTTAGCAGGACTACCTTCCATCCTTTCCCTATACTTCCATTTCCCCTGCTCACATTCCCATGGAGATATACGTGCTATATACAACCGTAACTTGGGAAATGCATTGGGGAACACATTTTGCAATTCTACATAATGCAAACCCTAGAGGTTTAAAATTGACTGCCTTAGAATATGTCCCACCTCGTATTTGGGGAGATGATAGACTTACAATCTTACAACAAAAGGAGAGTAGGTAGATTTTCCACTTACAAACACTCAGCTCTCATGGTTTAAATGAGGACTTTGATTTAACCCCCTACTTGAAGAAACAATAACAATAATAAACCATAGGTCTGATATAGTGAAAGTTTGCTGTAATTGAGTAACTTTCCTGACCACTGAGCCATTTATTAAGATGACTATTTGCTTCTCTGCTTAACATATTCTCATGTTTTTCTTTTTTACAGATTTAACTCTGTTCGCTAAAACATTGTGAAATAAGCCGGAATGCTTACATCATTGAAAATCTCCATTGTGGCACATTTTTTTGTTAAAATACCATGATATCAGTCAGAAAGCTTACATCTTTTAAGATTCTAATCGTGACATATATTTTTCCCAAAAAATGCATTTTGTTATGTGTTTACTGAATGAAATGCAAACAAATGCGATCTCTAATTCCTTTTGTGTTTTCTCAGTTTCTGTATTAACCTCTTCTAAACATGTTAAATGATATTTAGCATCAATGTATGTTGTTAAATAATTAAATAATTAAAAAAACATTTTTGCTGATCTTTTGCAGTTATTCGTGACCTCCTACTAATTGGTAGAAGTTTGAAACTTTTGCTAGCATCAAAAGTAGCTGACATCATAGAAATAGGTTGAAACTGTTAATAACAATTAGTGGGTAATCATTTGAATGTGTAAATAATTTTAACACATAAAGTGTTTCTATAAATAAGTAGGATATATGATTTAATTTGTTATGCATTACCTACATGCTGTTTGATCTTTCATGTACCAATTCCTTTCTCCTTTTTCCTCCCGCTCCTTTTTTCCTTTGATTGATTTCTTTATTTTGATTTAATATTTCGTTATATGAGAGATTATCTAATTAATAAATGTATAAGAGAATTAAGCTTAAGGTTGTACTCCTGTGTTCTACTTGATGTTCTCCTTTTAAACTTTTATTTTTTAGCACTTTTCTGAAGGCAAGTTTATTCTTTCAGTGCTATAGTCTTTCTAGCTCTGTGTAATTATGAGCAATTACTAATTATTTGAATGATTGATTGACTCATGTGTTATGTATAAAAGGATGAGACGTTAAACCGAGGTCCCATCTGCCTGGATTGGTGGTAGTTCAAGTGGATGTTAAAGATCCCATGGCACTTATTGAAAAAAAGAGTAGGGGAATTTTTTTATTCAAAACTTAAAACAAAATATACAAAATTGTATTACGTCATACAAAATCATAGTGAAAGAAATCAAAAAAAAACATAAACAAGTATTACAGCATACTGGAACATCAAACATAAATAATCCATATTCATACATGACCCCTGTCCAATCAAGTTCAAGTTCAAGTTTATTGCAGGAAAACTCCATTGAGCAAGCTCATTCACAAGGAGGTCCTGTGACATAAACACTTAAAGTACAAACACAGATAGGTAATAACAGTATATACATGAAATGCATGTTACATGATACAGGCTGGATATACATACAAGGGTACCACATAGGGTGACCGCAGGTGGTAAACATTGATATGAGACAGGGAAGCGACTTACAGGTTGCATACTGATAAATGAAACATGATGACTGGTGTGTGCAATACATATACAGTATTTTGGCAGCTAGAACAAACAACAGTCTACAACTGATATGGGGGGGGAGGAGTGATTTGATAGAGCAGCAGTGGAGTGTAAGCAAAGATAAAGCCAGGAGTAGAAGGGGAAGGGAAAGCAGTTAATATGACAAATCAATTATACCTTACCAGTGGATAAATATGGCACATATGGGGAAGGAAGAGACCAATCCCCACTAAAAGAGTAGGGGAATTCTTTAGTAAAACTAGAAAGCAAAACAAATGCAAAGTAGTGTTACAGCACACAAAATCATAATGCAAAAACAAAGATAAACATAAATAAGTATTACAGCATACAGTAAAAAAAAATCAATGTTTTAGAGTCCCAAAAAATTAACCCCTACTGAACCCCCCCCAACTAAAAGAGATGGGGAATATTTGATTGAAAACTGAAAACTGAATACAAAATAAGATTGAATCATACAAAAGGACAATAGAAGAGAATTGAAAAATGGAAGAAAAAGATCACATCATATATAAATTCCAAACATAAATAAACCAACAATAAATATAACCCCCATCCCATCCTCCTGAAAAAATAGAGAAATTTGCGATTCTCAGCAGAAATACAAAAATAAATAAAAGAAATGTAAAAGCAAGAAAAACATACAAAAAGAAAATACTTAAAAAGCAAATAAACAATATTATCATATAACAAAACAAGCATTTGTCAATGCCGAATGTTTGCTTGCTGGCATTGGCACTGGTTGTGTAGGAGTTACAGAGCTGCATAATAGGAATGGCAGTGAAGTATTGAACTGAAGCCAACCCCACCACCACCCTGCAGATACTGACAGGCATTGGGGTGTGCCTTTGGGTTGTCAGGCATAACGGCTATGGCATTTCACCACACCCTACCCTGCAGACACCGACAGGTGTCACGGTGTGCCTTGGGGTCTTTGGCCCTTATGTTGACCCCATTCTATTAGGAAATATGGTGAGATGGGTGCAGTATAGGAGAATGGGGTGAACTTTGAGGCCGAAGAGTCCAAAGCACAACTCGATGCCTCTCACTAGCTGCAGGGTGTGGGTGCGGGTGGAATGGTATGAGCATTACAGGCGACAATCCCAAGTCACACCCCTGAGGCTTGTCAGTCTCTACAGGGAACACCGCAGACGTTCATTGGTATTTTCGCTCCAAATTTTCAACATTGTTTTTTTGTGACCCCCACCTTATGAACAGAGGCAGTATCAGTTTGTTAGCTGAAAGCTGATTTTGCACAGTGACTACACCATTTGGCACCACAGTTGTGAAAACACATTTCGAACAGGATGTGAAAAATGACAGCTGTACTGTTCATGGGGAGGTGTAAAAAAAATGGCAATGTTGAAAATCTGCAGTGAAAATATCAGAAAAACTGGTGAAGTCATGAGTGAGCATAGAATCTGCACAACGCACACCCGTAATGTAATTAGTTTGGGGATTTTTTACAGCAGATTGTTAACACAGGCATTTTTGGGCCTCCACTCATGAACAGTGTCATAGTGATTTTCTTAATCTGTCCCAAACAGTGATTTCCCACAGTGACCATGCATTTCTTCGCTGGAAGTGCGAAAACACATTTTGGCCATGGTGTGAAAAATGACAGCTGTACTGTTCATAAGGGAATGTGGAAAAATGCCAGTGGTGGAAATCTGGACTGAAAATATTACAAATTCATGAACTTATGAGGGTGCGTGGAAACTGCTCAATGCTCGCTCGTAATACAGTCATTTTATGAACTTTTGTCACCAAATTTTTAACATAGCCATTTTAAGACCTCTGCTCATGAACAGTGTCACTGTGATTTTCTTAATCTGTCCCAAACATTGATTTCAAGACACCAACTGCGCCATTGTAGCCAATATGTACGGAAACACATTTTGGGCGTAGATATGAAAAATGACAACTAAAATAGTCTCTGTTCATTTGTGTGCTGTGGAGGAGCTGCCAACCATTGAATTATGTAGAGCAGACACTTGGTAAAAAGGTATGAGGGAATTATTGTGAAACTATTTACAGGATATTTTAAAAATATCCCCCTTTTAAAACAGCAATTAACAGCAGGTGAATTCAGGTAGCTGCTGTACTGTTGCTGTCTTTTGACATGACAACAATGCCTTCACATGTGCGCGCTGATTTCATTTATATATCCTGCATTATCCTAAGTTATTTAATTGCTGTTTTTTTCAAATTCAGTGGCATAGTTGAAACCATTGTCACACAGGCTAGAACATCCCTTGTAAGTTTACTCATGTAAGCTTCAGAAGAAGACCTTGTTGGGCCAAACACTTAGACACTTTGGCCCAGATATTCAAAAGGGTTGCGCATGTGCAAGTCCTACATTGCGCCATTCTGCGATATTCAGCAGGAGGCAGTTGCGCCACTGAAAACAGGTTGAGCAACAGCGCAATGCAAATGAATGCATGCTCAACAGGAGGGGGAGGAACCATGCATAAACTGCACAACCCGATATTCAGTTGGGTTGTGCAGAGTTGTGCAGGCACAACCCCCAACCTGCGCCTGCACAACTTTGAGCCAAAAAAAAAAGGATCAAGTTGAGGGCCACCCACAGGTGAGCTGCTGTATTGCAGGGCGCAACACAGCAGCTGCCACCCGTGGCTGGCCCCCAACTCAGTCCCTGTGCTCTCAACCAGCTCAATTCGCGGAAGAATGTGAACAAATCCCCCACACAAATATCTTTTATTCATCGCGGCAGAACGTGTCATGACAAATCCTTCTCATTTCTAACTGCCCGATCATGGGCAGAACGAATCATGACAATTCTTTCAGTACCGCCGGTCGCAGGCAGTAATATAATATTTTCGTCTCCGGAATAGGTTTTGGTGGAAATTCAGTGGATCGTATCGCTTCGATTCATCGGCAGCATGTTCAGTGATACTTTCAGTTATCTGGTGTTAGTGTCCCCTGGTCTTCGCTTATTTGACGGTGCCCCCACTACTTTGCTGTTTCTCGGCAGCTGGTAGGCAGCAGCATTCGCGTTTTCTTCGCTTTGCGCCTGGCCGGTCGTTCGTAGCCGCACGCATTGGTGCAGAGCCAGAGCCATCGGGCTGCAGCCCATACTGTACATGACAGTCCAGATTGTGAATGATGTTCATTCACAAATCTAGACTGTCATGTAGTATGGGGTGCACGCCCATTGGCTCTAGCTCTGCACCAATGGGCGGCAGCCCTACCGACAGTTGGCAGGGCGGGCGGGCGGCAGGTGGATGGGGCTGCCGCCCGCCGCCGCCGGGGTGAGCGGGTGGTGGAGCTCGTGGGTGGGGGTGGGGACACTAGACACCAGGAGATGTTTGGGGGTTGTCACTGGACATTCTGCCCGCGATCAGGCATTACGGTCCACTGACCACCAGGGAGATATTCGGGTTGGGGGTCTTTTTATATTCTGCCCGCGATCGGGCACTGGGGGTTGTTTTCATGTTCTGCCCGCTATCGGGCATTGGGAGATGTTTGCGGGGGGGTTGTCATGATACGCTCTGCCCTCGATCGGGCATTGGGAGATGTGTGGAGGGGGTTGTCATAATCGCTCTGCCCGCGATCGGGCATTGGGAGATGTTTGGGCGGGGGTGGTTGTCATGATACGCTCCTGCCCGTGATTGGGCATTGGGAGATGTTTGGCGGGGGTTGTTTTCACTGCCAGTCTGCAATCGGGTTGCAGGTGCGCCGGTCCTCGACGCGCTGCTGCCTGGCAGGTGGTTAGCGCAAGTCCTCGGGATCGGCGCACCTACATGCTAATGGCATGCAAATGGGGCCATAATCAGATGCAAATGGCCCCCTGTGTCTTGCTGAATTATGGCCCCATGCGGTATGTCACCTTTTGAATATTGGAAATTTGCACATGGCGCAATGGTACTTGTGCCACTGCAAGTTTAATGCTCAACTGACAACTTGCGGTGGCAGAAGTTCCATCTTATGCTATGCACAGTGGCTGTGGCTGGGGGGTGATATTCAAAGGAGTTGCTCAATAGCGCAACTCCTTTGAATATCGCCCCGGCCACACCCCTGCGCAACTATTTTGAGCAGCGCAAGGGCTTGCACCTCAGAATGGCGCAGTTTGAATATCCGGGCCTTTGTTCTTTTTGTAACATCCATGTATGTTGGTTCAGTAAAAGGCAACAAACCATTTGCTTCAGTATAATTTTTTTGAATGCACTGCATTAAAATAAGAATTATATTGTAAGACCCTGGCAGACTACATACAGCAGGGCTCCCAGATCTATAGGGAGTCATTTACAGGGAAATTGTTCCCATTGACTTGCATTGGTTACAGGGGCATCAGACATAAGCCCTTTTACTCAGGATTTCATGACAAGTTGAATTCTTTTGGGGAACAATTGCAGTGACTGAAGTGAATATAGGTTCACTAGGAGAGAGCGAGTGTGTGTGTGTGCATCTGTGTGTGTGTGTCTGTGGGAGAGAGAGAGAGAGAGAAAGAGAAGGGGAAAAAGGGGGGTGGGTGAGAGAGAGAGAGACATCTCCTTAAAGCTATGAATCTCCCCCACCCACATTATGGTGATGTGGGGTGGGTTAGGGTGTATTGTTTGTATGAAGAGGAGGAGAGAAATTACATTTTATCTCTTTTCAGATTCCTTAGACACTTGTGGTACATCAAGTTGTTACATTCTCAGTGTATATTGACATCAGTACATATCAGGCTATGTGGTCTTAATTCCTTGAGGTTCCTCACTAGAGTTTTTGTTTGACACTAATATTATCAATTTATATTTAAATTATCATTTATATAGTCCTGAGGGTTTTGAAATTTCTTGGGCCTTATATCTAGCTGGAGAGTACAGCTGGGTGACAGGTCCAGCTAGGTTTTACACATCGCACGGTGTGCACTTATGTCTTTAAGACAACTTTACTGGTAAATTCTTGTCTATAATGCAGACATTGAAACTTCATGAGCCCTATAACAATCTTAGTTTGTCTTTAATCTGGGTGGGGTTGCCTTTCAGTAATCACATCCTTATACTAACTGTGACACTCATAGCTTGATTTAGGAGTTATCTGCTTCAGCAGTGTTATCTTATGTCAATTAAATTTATATGCAGTAGGATTCTTTGTATGTGTGTTCCACCAAGCACGTTTAACCCAAGGTTGCTTCTGGCTGAAGGCAGTATAGTACTGTTAAACTTCTCTGACATCATCTTCTGTTTTTTTTTGTTTGTTTGTTTGTTTTAAATGAGTATTTTAAACCAATGGGGATTTTTTTCTGTTTTTCTCCGCATTATGTAGCTGTTATAAGTATTGTATTTTCTAAACAACTGCCATGAGCTTCTGAAGAAGGACTGGTTGGTCCGAAAGCTAGAGCACTTTGTTCTTGTTGTTACATCTATGTTGGTCCATTAAAAAGTAAATAATCATTTGCTTCAGGGGTATCAGAGCAATTCTGCTTCATGTGAAATAATGAATTGTATGGGGGGAGGAAAATTTGCACTAGAGTTACAGGAAAATGCAAAATCAATGTGATAGCACTGCTACTGTGTCCTCTAAAGTCCATCATTTGTTTTTGGTTTTTACGTTCGCTTGCGCGCATGCGCAAGGAACATCTTGGGAGAATGGGACGCTTTGGAGGTGTGCCTGCCCTGTACAATCCCCTGCTCTGTTGAGCAGGCGTGGCGGTCCTGCACCAATCGCTGTGGTGCTGTGTATGACAGCGGTGGTCTTCTCCTCAAAGAAAACTACAGCTGTGTGCTTGCAGTGCATCACACCCCCCCAAAATCTTTGCTGCCACGCTGGGAGCCCACCCCAGCATGACAAACATCCTGCGTCGTCTGCCGACGGGGGTGCCCAATCCCCCATCGGCTCCACGGCCCCCCCAGCCATCCTTCTGCCATGCTGGGAGCCCACCCCAGCATGGCAAACATCCTGCGTCGTCTGCCGATGGGAGTGCCCAATCCCCTGTCGGCTCCACCTCCCCCAAACAGCTTTTCTGCTGCCATGCTGGGAGCCCACCCCAGCATGGCAAACATCCCGCGTCCGCCTGCCGACGGGGGTGCCCAATCCCCCATTGGCTCCACGGCCCCCCCAGCCATCCTTCTGCCATGCTGGGAGCCCACCCCAGCATGGCAAACATCCTGCGTCGTCTGCCAATGGGAGTGCCCAATCCCCTGTCGGCTCCACCTCTCCCCAAACAGCTTTCTCTGCTGCCATGCTGGGAGCCCACCCCAGCATGGCAAACATCCCGCGTCGTCTGCTGACGGGGGTGCCCAATCCCCTATCGGCTCCACAGCCATCCTTCTGCCATGCTGGGAGCCCACCTCAGCATGGCAAATGCCCCGCATCAATTATAGAAAAAAGAAAACCTGTAAATGAAAAAAGGTCCCACGCAGTCTCCCCACCCTCCTCCCACAACCCGCATCCACCCACTGTGCACTTTGTCTCCCCACACCCCCCTCACCCCATACTTACCTCCAGACCTTGGCGCGATGATCATCGCTGGACCAGTAACACGTCTGCACTCTTCAAAGCTGCCCACGAACTGAGGAAATGCCGGTAAGCTGTATAATGGGCTAGATGGGGTTTTTCAACTTTGTTGCATATCTTAGGCATTTTTTGGAATTTTTACACCAAATTTTCAACATGGGGTTTTTGGGACCCCTTCTCATGAATTCTGTCACTGTCATGGCGTTATTCGGGCCTGAAGGGTGATTTCACAGTCACTGCATGAAATCACCTTTTGGGCCTGATTAACAAAACAACAGTGCCAGCGTTCATAAGGTGGGCTCTCAAAAAGCCTATTTTGAAAATTTGGTGGAAAAATTCCTAAAAATGACTGTTTTACGAGCATGCATTGTGCAGTTCTTACACAGGCTCATAAGTTCACAAATTTTCAATATTCTCACTCCAGATTTTCAACATTGCCATTTTATTACACCTCCTTATGAGTAGTACAGCTGTCATTTTTCACATCTCACCCAAAACGTATTTCCACCCATGTAGCGCACAATGGCGCAGTCGGTGTGCAAAATCAATGTATGGGACACATTAAGAAAATCACAGTGACACTGTTCATGAGCAGAGGTCTTAAAATGGCTGTGTTGAAAATTTGGTGAAAAAATTCCTTAAAATGACTGTTTTACGAGTGTGCGTTGCACAGTTCCTACGCATGCTCACAAGTTTGTGAATTTTCAATATTTTCACTCCAGATTTTCAACATTGCCATTTTACCACACCTCCTCATGAGCAGTACAGCTGTCATTTTTCACATCCTGCCCAAAACATGTTTCCGACCATGTAGCGCACAATGGCGCAGTCGGTATCTTGAACTCAATGTATGTATAGCACATTAAAAGAAAATCACAGTGACACTGTTCATTAGAAGAGGTCTTAAAATGGCTATGTTTGAAAATTTGGTGAAAAAATTCCTAAAATGACTGTTTTACGAGGTGTGTATTGCGCGAGTTCCTTTACGTCAGTAAGTTCGCTAATTTTCAATATTTGCACTCCAATGACTTCAAATACCTAAACAGCACATAGAAGCAAGCAACATTCAGCATTGACAAATGCTTGTACTTCTTGTCACTGATTTTTTAAGCCATGTCCAAGTGCCAAATACCACTGCAAATACCTGCAGCGAACGCTCGGCATTGACAAATGCTTGTTTTCAGTAGTGTAATAGACCAACAACATGCCTTTCCCTGATTTGAAAGGAAGTGTGATTATTACATCTGAATGTGCTAGTGTGAACTAGCCTTCATGCTTTGCCCAAGAGAAGTGGAGGTGGAGGTTGAAACAAAGAGAGTGGATGAGGCAATGTGCAGTGTATCTGGCACAACTTCTGAAATCCATGTAACTCTTCTCAATTCAGTAAGCACCATTGGCTTTGTTTGAGAGTTGTGAGGGGGATGAGTGTGGGAATGCAGACACATGGCTGACATACAGCATCTTGTTTCTGCAGTCACATAAAAATGCCAGCTCATGGCAATTCAGAGAAAAAAAATAGTTTGAAGCTGCATTACCAGACTGTGTGTGCCGTTTAGTGAATTACCACACAGGGGTGTGTATATGACAGTACTAAAAGGTGCATCAAAGTGCTTCAGTCATGAAAACCTCCCCCACTGGCTGCTGCTGAAATGCATAGCAGTATTCTTTGTGCATTCTGGCTGTTCTTTGCTTCAGCTGCAGGTAGTACAGTATGCTCAAGTTTGTTTGCATAGGTTTTAGCAGTGGGGAGTTCACATTGACAGAGTCTAGTAAGAGAAAACTCTTGGAATTACACATACAACGAAGTCTGAGTTTTCACATCAAACACTGAGGTATTTTTTTTCTGGAGGATTAGAACCCATGGAGTCCATGAAGGTGTGCTTTGGAGAGCTGGTGTGAGTAAGGACTGTTAGGCACCCACACATTTTAGTGGTCCTGCTGTGGCAGGGAACAGTTTATTAAAGTAATGATGTGTGGCTTGTCTCTCTAAGCTAGACAAGACTACAGCAATCTAACAGGTAACCAACACAGTTGATCTGTGTGTGTGGGGGGGAGGAGCTGCTCACTGAAGCCTAGCTCCCTCTTTCAACTGTATGCCACTGCATTTTCAACTGCTGTCATAGACAGCTCCAGCAGTGATTGGAGAACTGTGACCACGCCTGCAAACTGACTGACTGAATTGGAAGATGCTGACACACCTCTGAAAAACTCAAATGATGGCACTATGTTTCTTGCACATGTGTGCAAGCAAACATAAAAAATCAATAAGACAGTACAAAAGACAAAAGAAACGGAAAATCAGAAACCAAAAAAAAGAAACTTCAAATAAATAGTTAGAATAAAAAAAAATTCTATGACACGGCTTTAACCAGTATCCAACCATCGGATCGCTTTCCATTTTTTTCGAAAAGCGAAAGTCGATAATGTATGATGGTCTTTAGTCCAAATCCCTAGCAACCAACCATGGACTTTCCAGAATAACTGAGCAGGGGAAGTAAATAATGATCGCAAGGACCACATACATCTCGTGTGCCATATGTAAAATTTGAGACCTCCAAAAATTAGTCTAATAGCGTCAGAATTAAAGGACCACCAGTCTGAAGACAAAACACCAAAAAATAAACAATTTCTGTCAATGATAGGGAATCGAAAATGTGCCCACTGAGTATAAAAAAAAGGCCAGAATTGTATGATATAGGGACATTCGAAAAATAAATGGGTCATTGTTTCAGTACAAAGTTGACAAGAACCGTGTCTAGGACAATATCTCTCTTCTGTACCCTTATGTTTTAAGTTACCTTTAACATTAAGCTTCCTATTGACCGTGAGCCAAGTAACATCCCACATATAGGGCAGAAGACTAAGAGACATAAGCATTAAGGAAATCTAAGGTACAGCAGAGGCTGGTACTTCAGGAAAAACAGGACAAACTAAAAAATATTTATCTAATAAGAAATAATACATACTCTTATGAGAAGAGTAAGTAACCATAGGGTAAGAAACCTGCCAAGTTTTCAACTTCCCAAAACAAGAATGTAAATACCTTGGCAAAGTATGAAGATGTGTTTGCTTTTGAATAATTCCAGTAGAGGACTAATCAGTCACCCATCGGGAAATCAGATCCAGTAACCAAATAGACCATATCGTAGAGCGACCCATTAAAAGAAGAACAAAATTCTTATATAGAAAAATACTGAAAAAGAATAATATAGGATTAACCATATTTATTCCACCATTTTTAATAGGCAAATACAAAATATTCCTTTTAATGGGATTTAGCCGGCTGCCCCAAATAGCTTGGAAAAAAGACTATATATAGCAGTTTCTCGGGAAGCAGGTAACGCATAGACATCGCTCAAATGTAAATTCAAACCAATAAGATACATCCTGATCATATAAACCCTCTTTTTTTAGACATATTCCATCTGTTCCAAGTGGCAATTCTCCACTTAGCAGATTTAATAAGGAAATCCCAATTATAAAGCGCAGTATCCACACCACAAAAAAAATAGATCCCCAAAATTTTGAGAACCTCAGAAGTCATAGGGATTCCCAAAAGTTTTGAATGGGTAGTATCATTGATACCAAAAAAAGCTACACTTACTCTTCAAGAGGTTAAACGTGGCCCCGGTGCCCATGGAATAAGCAACAAGTAAAAGACCAGTGGCGGTACAAGGAGGGACAGCTGCCAAAAAGAAACATACATCATCAGCATAGGCCACAACTTTAATTTCTGCATCATCAACACCCAGCGAAAGACCGCGAATGTTTTCTGAAGCATAAAGAGCAGAAAGGAGCGGGTTCAAAGAAAGAACATACAAAATGGGGCTTAAAGGACACCCTTGCCACACACCTTTACGACAGTGTTGTTTAGCACCTAACCAACCATTAACATAAGGAATAATATCCACCTGGAGATAGTAGCGACGTAGCCAAGTAATAAAAGTGGGTGGAAATCCCCATCTTCAACATACATTCCCAAAGATACAAATGAGACACAGAGTCAAAAGCTTTTGCTTGATCTAGAGTAACACAAATACCAGCCAATTCCTCCCTATTACCCCTTTCAAGAATCTCCTGGATAAGAATGAGAGCATCAGTAATAGTACGACCGGGAACAGAACAAAATTGTGTAGAATGTAAAACATGATGTAAAATACAGGAAAGTCGGAGACTCAGAATCTTAGTAAGAAGCTTACAATCGGAATTTAAGAGAGTAATCGGTTGCCAATTATTTAGACATTCCCTGTCACCTGATTTGAACAAAAAGATCATAAGCCCTTCATTCATACTAACCGGAAAAATACCACGTAAAAGGCAGTTATTGAACATATCAACCAGCTGAGTACCTAAATGTTCACCAATAAGGCAATAGAGCTCATTCGGAAGACCATCCTTACCTGGAGTTTTCCCTTTACAAAGACCATGAATAACAGAATGCAATTCTGCTAATGAAATCGGTGTCAGGAGTGAAAGAAAAAATTTTTCAGGTACTTGCGGCAAGGAAATAGAATGAAGCCATTTAGAAATGGAATCTTACGTAACAATAGCATCTACTTGAAAAAGAGAGGAAATATGAGAATTAATAACCCGAAACAGATCAGGTTTGGAGGAAACCATACAACCATTTGAATCAGATAAGCGATACATATCCTTGTGTTCTCGGAGCATTTTATTATGTTCATACGGGTTCGTATGCGCAGACGAACCAGCTGTATTAAATTTTTGTTCTCTTTCCAAGTGAAGGTGTTTGGTATTATAAAGCTGTGCCAGCTGAGCTTTGACCGATTATAATTCGTGAGCAGCAATTTCCACGCCCAGATTAATCTGGGAATAAAGATGTAGCAATAATTTTTGTAAACATCTCTGGGTGTTTTTACGGGATACCCTAACAAACGTCCAATTTGCAAACAATATTGTTTAAAACTAAATTTAGAATCTTCCCACCAATCTTGTGGTTGATCATAAAGAAAATATACTGAAAGACGAGCTCTTAAAACATCTATGAAACCTTCCACAACCTCAGGAATCTCTAACAAAGATAAGTTTAATTTCCAATATCCTGGTCCCTTAGAAGTATTTTTATAAGCAGATAAGGAAAAACTCAACAGTCCATGGTCTGAGGAAGCCACCAATTTGACCTGTGGAACAAAAAACTGAAGAGAGGATGAAATAAACCAATAATCAATCCTGGATTTTCTAGTGCCCTGGGTGTAAGTAAAGGAGGGAGTAGATTCAAAAATATCCCACAAACCCGAAAGTTGTAGCAAGTCATTCAAACAATGGGAATCACAATAAATTTTAGGGTTAGCAGAGGTAGTAGGCCCATGAGATATATTAAAGTTGCCACCAAATAAAACATTCTTATTAGTATACAAAAACGGCCTAATAAGATGCAGTAGTTGGATGCGTTCCCATTTATTTTAAGGGGCATAAATATTAATAAGATGAAATGGGGTACCATCAATAAGGATGTCCAACAATTAAGCCCTACCTGGAGCAATATGGATTTCATCTAGAATTTTAAATCTAAGAGACGCAAAACAAATGCCTAGGCCAGAACAAACATCAGTACCCCAGACCAAAAGCAAGGGCACCAATCCCACAAATCAGTTGCAGCAAGAAAGTCCTGAGTTGTGTATAGTCTGCTGTCCTGAAAAAACACAATATCATAAAGCAGTTCTGAAAAAAGGGCAAATGTTATTCTTCTTTTATATAAAGAGCAAATATTGTTAACATTCAAACTAGCTAAAGAAATGTCATAACCAGGGGTTGTTGAACCAGAAGTAGGTTAAGTATTAGTAGGCAACTTTCTATTGCTTTTGCGTACTCCAATTCTGGATGTAGTTTTTTTTATTTACCCTTTGCCCCTACCCTAGGATCTGAAACTGAATCAAGATCTGATACAAATTCCATTTGGGAAGTGTCTTGGGAGGCTACATCTGAATCATGGTCTTCCGTACCCAAGGAAGCCAGAACACCATATGTATTGGAGACCGGCACAGGTTCCGGAGACTGAGCCCAGTCTAACACAGGGGTACAGGAAAGATGAGACTCAGCAGGAGAAAAGGAGACAGTACTATTCAACTCAATCAGAGACGAAGAGGAATCCGTCACTTTATTTAACAAAGGACTTTTCGAAACACCAGCAGTTTTACACCCAGGAACACCATGACCAGGTGAGTTCTGGAGTGTGGCAGAGGAAGGGGATGTGGGGGGAGCCATCATAGATTGTGCAAAGGGAGCTGCAGAAGGCCTAGAAGTCAAAGCAGCTGAATAGGACATCGGGCCTGTAGAAGTACCAGGGGCAACACCAGATAATAAATTCCAAGCCGCTTTAAAAATTAACAAATCCTGCAAAGCATAAACAGATTCTTCAGTTATGATAAGCAGCACTCGGACAGTCAGAAAAGACGTGCCCCACCTCCTCACAAAAGGTACATTTAACGGGAGTTTTGCATTGATAACCTGAGTGACCAACCTCCCCACATTGAAAGCAAAGAATCTTCTCACATGCCGTACTAATATGACGGGGAGAACCACATTTATAACATCTCCTGGGCTGACCAGGGTAAAACAGGAAACCTTTATCCCGTCCAATAAAGAAACAATTCGGGAGGTGAACAAATTCATCCTGAATACTATGTAGTTTCAATTTTACCTTCCATCCCCCATTCCAAAAGCCCTCACCATCCAAAATGGGATCAGGTAAACCCTGAACATCACAGTGTTTATTTAACCAAAAGAGAATGTCTGCCAAATTAACTCCCTCATTGCGAAACAATACAGTAGTAACCCTAAAAGGCTGTTTTGTTAAAGGTGTAACCTGGAAATGAGACCATAAGGGGTTAGTCTTTAAGGAAGTATATTTTAACCAAAAAGTGTCCAAAATAGCAGGAGTCCTGAAGCTAACGTCAAAAGAATGTTCACCAGGGGCGTGAATGAGAGCATAAATGTCTGAAGGCAAAAACCTAAAGATTGTTTTATCAACACTTTACCCACATAAAACCTGTCCGGTAAGTCTTCCATACCTCCCAAATAACGCAGACGGATGACATTTCTACGTTTTGCCTGCTCCAATGGTTTAGCAAACATATTAGAAAAAGATAGTTTAGGTGCTTCACTAGGTATGTCCGGAGGATCATCCGGAGGAACCATGTCAATGGTAATAGCAGAAGAAACAATAGTTTCTAGAGGTGGAGCTGAAACAGCGATACCTTGCACTCCATTTTGTGGAACAGCTGAGTCAGTAGAATGGGAAGCAGGTATATCAGGGAGAACAGTACAGGTGATACGAGAATCACTAGAATGTGCCACAACATCCTGTGGCTTGGTGGGGTCTGAAATCCAAGAGCCATCCACTCCCCTAGTCCAACCTGCTTTTGAGAGAGCCAATTCCAGAGACCAAGTGTCAGGGTGTTGCAAGGCATCCAGAGCAGTAGTATGTGGCACTGGTGAAGATTGTTCCATCGCAGAGGGAACTGCATCATCCACAAGACCAGGACCCAACTTAAAGATCCTACAAAGAGATTCAGGAGATTCAGGAGAGACTCCTAAAAGATGTTTCCATTTCTTGTCAAGTAAATCTGCTTGAGCCGAGGAAAGAGCTTGTTCTGTTTGGAGCAATTTTGCTTGTAACTGCTCCCGTCGTTTAGCCATGGCTGCAACTGCAGCGATATCCTTCTCAATAATCGCAGTCCCCTCACAAGGAAAAACCAAATCAGCAATAGGCGCTAGCTCAGGCTGTAACTGAAAAGATGAGTGTGTGGTAGAGACGCCCGCATCGCCGTCTCGCAGCAGACCTCCTACCTCCTCTGCTGCTACCAGCATACTGTCGTCATCCATAGTGGTGACGTATGGGATACTGCCCCCTCACAGAGTAGGGGAATTTCCCTGGTGTCCTGGCCAAATTTCTCCTCATTCACTAAAAATACCACCAACAGCTTAATCTGGTTCAAGGTCAGTTGGCATTCATCTGTATCCCCTTCCCCCAGGTCATGCTTGAAAATAGGCAGGATTTGTCTAGTGCACTTACCCGGTCAACAAAAACTAAATAAATAAAGTTTGTACTGCATTCATACTCCCTGGAAGACTTAACGGTCGAGGCACTAGAGGTTTTGTTTTGTTCTGCATTCTCCTCACTTATAATAAATAATACACCCTCAAACGGTGAAAACTGACCTCTGAAGTGTTGATGTTTTACTTTTTTCTACCACAATATGTTGTCTGAGCTGCACGTGCAAGACAACATAAAAATGGCTGGCAGAAATTCTATATTCAGATTGGCTAACAGGTGCGTAGAAAAATTTACCTCACTTGCACAGTTACAATAGTACCAGACGGCAGACACATAAACCTCATCATATGACTCATATGCTCTCCACTCTAGTCCAGAAAAAGGTTTTGCAATTCAGTGACACCCAGTGGCCAAACATGAGATTACACACTCCTTTTGCAGTTGAGTAGCTGCAAACTGAATTTGGGTTACCCCAGGTTGTTCTTTTTTAATGATGTCATTCTATACTGGTGTTGTTTTGAGTTTGTGTTTCTAGAAAGCATTACTTACTGGGAATGTGGTTTTGTATCACATTTATTTACTCAGAAAAGCATAGCTGAGATGCAGTATCTCATTTCCTGTGGGGTCCAGCCTTTATCCCTTTTATAGTACACTGGACTGACCTTAAGGGTTAAATGACGTGCTTAGGGTCACACAGTGAAATATGTGGCTACGGTGGGATTTGAACCTGAAAATTCTAGATTCCAAACCTGCTGTAATCACATGATCACACTGCCTGTCAAAAGGTTTACATGAAGTTAGATGAGGATTGTTTAAGACCCTTGACCTCTGGGTTATGGACGCA
This sequence comes from Neoceratodus forsteri, assembly GCA_016271365.2. Lineage (NCBI taxonomy): Eukaryota > Metazoa > Chordata > Ceratodontiformes > Ceratodontidae > Neoceratodus > Neoceratodus forsteri. The sequence goes on from JADMNL010000029.1 coordinate 220,050,909, forward strand.
GCACCCTACCCCTGCAACACTCTGCTTCCCTTAATGTGATGCTGACAGAGCATTTTTTGGTCAGGTTCAGTTTAGTGCTACTGTGCAATAGATATAAGGGGCCGGAGTCTGTGGATAAGGGACATCATACTGAAGAGAGTGCCGAAATCTTCCAGTTGGAATGGGAAGTAGTACCTTCCCATAGGATGTTTCAAGTTGTATCTGTTAAACAGAACCACCAACTGTTTTGCTTCTTTTTCCTTTTCTAGGTGCCACGTTCTGTCTGCAGTGAAAGCTGTCCACCTGGATACCGAAAGGTTTCTCGTCACGGACAGCCCCTCTGTTGCTTTGACTGTACACCCTGTTCTAAGGGGGAAATCACCAACAAAACTGGTTAATGATATAGATTGTTATACAACTGGTTTGAAAATAAATCTGAGATGATACACGTGTTCTTTTGGTCAGTATAAGCAAAATAAATAACGTTGGTCACTGAGCATGCTCTGAAATGTATCTTACTTATTTTGGTCACACTGAGCATACTTAGAAATGTATTCTCACAAGTGAAGATAAATTTCTGAGCATGCTCAGTGAGCATCTTCTTGTATTTTCCCCCAGGATGCCTATGAAACTGAACTATGATGGCTCAGTAGGCCTTTCCTGCTAAAACTCTTTCAATAAATAAAATGTGAGATGCCATTTATTTTTTCATTGAATATACAGTATGCAGTTCACATTTTTTCCTTTTTTTCTTTTGTAACTTTTCCCATTTCTATCACAAACCACCTAAACACGTGTTGTATAAATCAAACATGCCATTGACTGACTGATTATGATATTTTATTTATTTAAAGGGTATTGGTCCATTGTTGTCTCTCTCATAGCTTCTCCACTTGTGAAATATCAACAGACAAATACCTTCTCACGAAGATAAAAATGATACCTTCAGTCACCCCATGTCATATCCCCTATGTACCACACCGACATAGGGCAGGCTGAGATAAGGATATTTCCAGACTGTTGCCAGCAAAAGGTAAGGCCAATACATTTTTAAAAGAGCATGGACTTGTAAACCATACTGGGCACCATTCATAAATGCTTCTCATCAGTATACTGTACAGTAATTACTGGTTAAGGTTTTTATTAACCCAAAACTAGTTGCTTTCGTACTTCATAATACATGCTTATGCTGTCACAAATGTGTATTATGGAGCACCAACCCGTACACCACTCTCCCATGCTTATCAGAATGTCTCTCTTCTCAAAGACATAATATCACAAAATAACGTTATGGGCAGTGTTGTTCACAGTTTTACTACACCCCCTTGGTGTGTAATGTAAGCAATAACCCACGACAGAGTGTGTAGTTATTGGGGATTAATCAGCAACCTGGGTGCATTGTGAGGCACAAGGCAACAGGCCAAGTATCTTCACAGCACCCAGGGTGTTGATTAACCCCCAATAATCGCATATCCTGGAGTGGGTTATTGCACTTATTACGTGGGGTGACACCAGAGGTAAAAAAAAAAAAAGAGGAAAGCATGATTATTTGATACAAACAGAGGAATTTTTTTATGTGTTCTGCCACTGCCAAAGTACTGTGTTGCTAACAGTGCTGAACTTGGCTCAATACTCAGTGCTGTTGGTGCAGAACTTGACTCAATATGCACTGCTGAGCACTGACCGCAGAACACAAATAAGTGAATATGAATTTTTTGACCATGACACAAGTTTTGCAGCATGATCACTGTTCTAAATATTAATGAATGGCAAGTCACTGTTCTGCTGGCTGCACAGAACATGCAGTCTCTCTGTCTCTACCTGGTGCCCATAACACTTGTTCCCCATGCTCTGTCATTTGTAAAACTGATTTCACGCAGACAGATGGAGAGAGAGACAAGGAAATGTTTTTTCTCTCTCTCTCTCTCTCTCTCTCTCTGTCTCTCTCTCTTGTGCAGCACAGAATAGTGCACCTACAATGTGTGTGTCTCTTGCTTTGATTGCCAGCAGAGCAACAGTAAGGAAAGCCTTCACTCTCTGTCTCTCCTCCGTGTCTGTGTGTCTGCAGCATCGCCTTTGCTGTGACAGGCACTTCTCAGGAACTACCCAGGGAATGAAAGTGCTCTGCCGCTGACTCAAACCATCATCTACTGCCACATTATGCAGCAAACACTCTGTCTTCTGACAGAGAGAGAGAAAGACACATACATACACATACATACACACATATACACACACACATACACACACACACACATATACACACACACATACACACATACACACACACATACATACACACACACACACACACACATACACACACACATACACATACATACACACACATCACGTACATACACACATACACACACATACACACACATGCTCACATACACACACACATACACACACATACACACACATATATACACACATACACACATGCATACACACACACACATACACACACACACATACACAGCAAGCACCACATTGTGCTGTAGCAGAACTGATGTGCTCCTCGAAATTAGCACACACAGTCATTCCTGCAGCACCCCTCTCTCTCTCTCTCCTCCCACGTTCATGATATCTACACCTTAGGAGACAGTGTGGTCAGAGACTTTAATTACCAGACACTCAGACACTCTCTTGCTGCCACATATTACCCACCCTGCTGCTGGATGACCACAGGAGGAGGAACGCACATCAGTGGGCCAGGGGAGGGGTGCTGTTTGTGAAAAAAGTGATAGAGAGACACACACACTGTACCTGCCTGCCTACCTGTCTCTGTCTCCTAATGCCGACTCCTGAGACACTGCACATAAAGACCATCAATCTCGGTCCACACTGCTGTTCTCTCATCAATCTCTGTGCAAACTGCTGCTGTTTCTGTATACATGTCCCAATCTGACAGTAACTTCTGTGGAGGGTTCCAGCTCCTGTCTCTCATTCTCAGCAGCATGGCTTCTGGCCAGGGATACTACCGGTTCGGGCACAAAACAAAGGCACAATAATACCATAGCAACGGTGACTTGTCACTGTCACAGTACAGGATGCACTGCTCGCTTGGTTCACGGAGGTCCATGGGGTGAGTGGGTGGGAAGGCACAGATCAGCCAGGGGACAATAATACTAACATACTAAAATGAAAGCAGAATAGGCCAAACAGTCTCTTGAGTCTGCTCGATGTTCAGCACCCACGCTGAGGGCTGATTTCGGTATCCCCCTTCCCCCTTGGGTTATACTGTCGCCAGTCCCAGATGTTCCACCTGTATTGGGCCTGGTCAGATTTACCCTCCCCCTGTACCTGTCCCATCCCCTCTTAAACCTGTCCACAGTCTCCACCTCTACCACCTCCCTGGGCAGTGCATGCCATGGTTCCACCACCCTTTCAGTGAAATAACATCTCCTCTTCTCCCCTCTGAGTCTGCCCCCTTCCAGCTTACACCCATAACCTCTTGTTGCCCTACCCTCCTTCCTTTGGAGCACTCTGACTGGGCCTCCTTTATTGATCCCTTTCATGTACTTAAAGACCTCTCTCATGTCCTCCCTGTCCCGCCTTTCCTCCAGGGTGTACATGTCGAGCTCCTTGAGCCTCTCCTCATAGGTCCTCTCCCCAGGCCCCAGATAATTTTGGTTGCCCTCCTTTGGACTGTCTCTACAAGTGAAATGTCCCTCTTTAAATGTGGTCTCCAAAACTGTACACAATACTCGAGGTGTGACCTAACCGAGCAGTTGTACAGTGGAAGGATCACTTCTGCCTTTCTGGAGGTAATCCCCTGGCTATGCATCCCAGCATCATATTTCTCCTTGCCGCTGCCCTCCTAAAGGTCTCTGAGTTGTTCATTTTGACATCTACCACTACCCCCAGGTCCCTCTCACCCTCCATGACTTGAATCATGTCTCCTCTCGACCTCCCAGGGTATACCCCTGGCCTGGATTTCTGACTCCCAGGTGCAGAACCTTGCACTTCCCCGGATTGAATTTTAGTTTCCATTTTCCTGACCACCTCTCCAGAGCCTCCAGGTCCTCCTGCAAGGCCACCCTCACCTCCTCCTCATCCACTACAGCACCCAGCTTTGAGTCATCTGCAAAGAGACTCATCTCACTCCTGATCCCCCTCCTGATGTCTGAGATATTGGCATTGAACAGGAGCAGCCCCAGCACTGACCCCTGGGGAACCCCACTAGTAACCCACCTTGGGGATGAGGCTAACCCTCCAACCACCACCTTCTGAGTATGCTCAGAGAGCCAATTTACTATACATCTTAACAACTGTCTCCCTACCCCCATTTCCTTCAGCTTAGCCAGCAGGCCACTGTGGAGTACCAAATCAAATGCCTTGCTAAAATCCAGAAAGAGGACATCCACTGGCCTGGCCTACCCTGGTCCAGGGTCCTCGTCACCCAGTCATAGAACTCAACAAGGTTTGTCTGGCATGATCTTCCCATGACAAAGCCATGCTGCCTATCGTCCAAGTACTGAGTTTGCTCCAGTAACCCCTAGCCTTTCCTTAACAATACCCTCCATCACCTTGCCGACCACCGATGTCAGGCTAATGGGCTTGTAATTTCCTGCCTCCTCACTTGTTGAGTGTATACACTGGATTAATCAATGGCCACCTGATGGCTCTCTACCAGTCAGGTACCTGTTCCTCTGACCCCCATGTTATAAACTTTTATAAACCACTCAAGCTTTGCTCCGGTGGTGTAACTAGTATCACACATAATGAGGGTGTAAAAAAAAGTGTAACAATGTCTGTACATTAGTCTAGATGTAATTTTATCTTTGTCTATAAAGCTTGTGTATCTAAACGACTCCTTTAAAAAAAAGAGGGTTGTGAAAATCCTGTAACCTCATTGGTTGAAACACATGACATGACCATTAATTATTTTTCTGACAACTGCACACCTCACATGAACTACTTATTTTAAAAAAAAAATAAAAATAACATTTTATAAGTGGAATAACACTCCAGAATGTGTGGTCCCATAAGAGAATAATGCACTTCTTGGATGGCTGCAGCACTCGACTACTCGTCATGGCTAACAACCACATGAAGTGAGTCATTCCTTACTTTGCATATGACAGACATCATCACTTGGGGCACACATCCAGTTGTGCCGGTCATGTTCCCATATAACACCTCACTCTGGACTCTTTGCTCTGGCATGAATCGCCACCCAGCACAATTTGTCCCAGATGAGTTTGTTTTCTAATATTTATGCGGGGGGTGAACTGTCCGAGGATGAATTGTGTGGGGTGCTGATTCATCCCAGAGTGAAGAGTCTGGGGTAAGATGTTGCGCGGTGACATGAATGGCACAAATTGTCATGTAGCCCATAACTCACTACCTACAGTTATTTGTACACTCAATTTTCTTTGTTGGCTAACCATGGCATTCCCTAAACACTCTAATAGATTATAGGCCAAATGAGTAGTGCTTTATTAAATGTTATAGGTATCTAGAAATGATCTGGTCATGATTATAATTCTGGCATCCTTGGTTTAAACAGAATTAATTTTCCATCAGATGCTGTGAACTGCCTGAAGTGCCCAGATGATTACTGGTCCAATGACAAATGAAATAAGTGCATCCAGAAAATCCCAGACTACCTCTCCTATGAAGACCCTTTTGGAGCATACTGACTTTCTACACTAGTGTCTTCAGCCTACTGACAGTTTCCATCCTCTGCATCTTCATTAAGTTCAAGAACACTCCAATAGTCAAGGCCAACAACCGTGAACTCACCTACCTTCTTCTGGTGGCCCTCATGCTGTGCTTCCTCTCTCCCCTGCTGTTCATTGGCGGCCCCGTGAAACTGAACTGCTTGTTCCATCAAGTTGTATTTGGCTTGACATTTTCCCTTTGTGTCTCATGTGTTCTAGCCAAAACTGTCATTGTGGTGATTGCCTTTAGTGCCACAGGGCCAGGCAGCAAGTTAAGGAGCTGGGTGGGATCTAAGATATCCAGTCCTATAGTCTTTGTTGAGTCACTTCTTCAGGTGATCATATGTGCTGCTTGGTTGTCCATATCTGCCCCATTCCCAGAATCCAATATGAAATCCAAAGATGGAAAGATAATAATTGGGTGCAATGAAGGTTTGGAGCTTGCATTTTGGTGCATGCTGGAATACCTGGGTTTCTTGGCCAGTGCCTCCTTCTTGGTTGCCTTCCTGGCCAGGAACTTACTTGGTAGCTTCAATGAGGCCAAGTTCATTACCTTCAGCATGCTTATGTTTGCCAGTGTGTGGCTTTCATTTATCCCTGCATACCTGAGCACCAGAGGGAAGTACATGGTGGCCATGGAAATTTTTGCCATCTTGACTTCTAGTGCTGGAATGCACAGCTGTATTTTCTTACCTAAGTGTTACATCATTATACTCAGGCTGGCCTTGAACACTAGGGGATATATGGTGGGGAAGGCTGACTCACAAAACTCTACTAAATAATTCTTCCCCACCTTACTATAAAGAATAAAGAATGGGGAAATAAAATGAGTGAGGTAATTTACTAATAAAAGATTGGCACTCCAAGTTATTAGTAAAAGAGGACTGTTTGAAAGAATCTGGGCCCCCTTCCTAAAATATTTGGCCACTCCATGACATAAGAAATGTGATACAGTTCTGAACCTGTAACTAATGCCTATCTCCATTTTGTATCTGTTTCTCCTTTATTAAGGTAAGGTTATAAATTATTATACAATGGCATGAAAGAATGCAGGCCTCTTATTGGTCAGTCTGGGACTAGACCAGGAAGGTTATCCCAGCATAACATCCCAGCTGTAGTCTCAGCCCTACTGTGAACCTCTTGATTGTTTGCTCCATTGATTGTTTGTATCTTCTCTTAAGAAACATAAATATTTTTCCACACTAACAAAAATGTTCTTTAAAATATTTTTTTTATTCTTTATATAACAACAAGCCATTGTATAATAGGAATAATGCCCTCCAGGGTGGGCGTTATGCTGGGATAACATCCCTTCTCAGGTGTTGGATGCCCTCAACCTGTAGTCCCAGGCCCAACCCCTGAAGTGGGATGTTTTCCCAGCATAACACCCACCCTGCCGGGCATTATTCCTTTAATGAACCTAACTATGTTGTGAAGTCACCACCTTAATTATTTATGTATGTATTTTTATGAGATCTGACAATCAGTTATGTATGTTAATAAGCTATTCCTACTGTTTAAAATATTTTACTGTGAATTGTTTGATGTATCTGATATTACTAAAAATCAATAAAATCTTTAAAGCAAAAAAAAAGAAACATACAATGGGTTGCAATGCAATTTCATGGAACAGAGCAAAGAAATGTAAGAATTACGTATTGGCTAACAGGTATAATCTGGTACAAAGGTTAGAACAACAGGAATACTGATAAGCAGAACTTATGGCAAGGATGATGTAAAACAGAATGTTACTACAAGTACAGAAATTGCAACATACAGTAATACCGTATTTACGTTTTCATTTTTCAATGGCATTCACATTTATCAACACAGAACTAAGAAGGACCTTAAAATAAGAGGGGCAAGCAAGAGGAAAACCTCTTGGGAGAGTCTTGCAAAGCATTCCAAAAAGTAGGGGCTATCCAACTAAAATCCATTTTTCCAAATTTTGAATGATGCCTTGGGGACATCTAGCAGGATAATATTGTACATTCTTAGGTTATGTGACCTTGTAGATTTTTGGAGTGGATTTAATAAATATGATGGTAACAAATTCCACGTTGCCTTTAGGGACCACATATGAATGTTCCATAGCCTTCTAATAGTAAATGAAGTCCAACCCACTACTGTGCCAGGATCACAGTGATGTGTTCCAGCATGCAGGCTGGAAATAAATCTAAGTACTCTGTGGTACAACACATCTAATTTAGATAGGAAAAATGTAAACATCAGCCTTTCACTTTCAAAAAACAGCCTTGGTTTCTCCCCAAGATGTCTGCCAAGTATGTTAAGTGATAAGTCATGATGACATAATTGGAGCCAGAGGCAGAGACCCACATAGCTCCCTATAGTGCTAACTAGTTCTTCTTTCCCTCTTTGTTTTGAATTTTTGTACCAGAATGAGCAACACCATGTGTTAACTTGTGTATTATTTTGATCAGTACACATGTTAGGCTACGATTTTGTTAATTTTACTTTAACTTGCTGAAAATATTTTGCAACCCAGCTGACTTTCTCTTTGGCAAACTGCAGTGCAGCACAACATTTCAAATACCTGATGATCTAGTGGTTATGGGATGCCCTGATATTTTTTTGTTAACCAGGAGAGCCACACTAAGCTGAAAGTTTGTTTACAGGTGTGGCCTAGAAGCACAAGGAAGTTACGTGACTTGCTTAGGGTCACACAGCAAAGTACTGGTCTGGTCCAATTTCAAAGCTCATGCTTTCATATTAATCCCCAAATAAGGCTTTCTTTTTCCACATGAAACCCTTGCACCTAGCCTGCCATCTGTTGTACACCCCACCATCCATACCCTGTCCTTAGTACTGTCTGGGGCTGCATATGAGGTCATGGTCTCATGAAGAGAACTGTCGCACCTCAGATAGTAATCTTGTACTTCGCAGAGTTGTGCACACCTATACTGATATGCTTCATCAGCTGACACTGTTAAAAAATGCCTCCCAAATTACTCTTCAGTCCACTTTCTCAGTGTTGGGCTTCTGCTCCCACAGTAAACATTGAGTGGATCACTACCCTTCTGCACAGTGAAAGTAGTATGTACAGTTCCCCTGTTGTGTTATTTCCTGCCTCATTAACCAACAACTATGTCTTCCTGGAGGGCCAAACAATAAACATCATGACCCACCAGAAAAAAACACTGTTCATGCCTCATAAGGGCTGCACTTACTATGGATAACAATATTATTAGCAGGAGAGGCATGCTAATGCCTTGAGAGAATCCACCCAACTTCCAGTGTCAGTCTACTCCTTTACCAGTGATCTACAGAACTCCACAAGACAATTCCGAGCAATTTTTCTCCAGTACTTTTCTGTGTTCTACTCCACAATGCAAGTTGTCTGGCTACCACCCTTCCAAATCTTGAATGAGCTATGTACAGCTCCCTCTATACTGTCCTAACAAATGTCAACACCTCCCATCCAAGGGTAATCTCCCTACACTGAATTCAAGTAACAGTTTAGATGCAGTCCTGCCGCTCTGATTATTTGTCATTGCTGACTTCTCTTATCCACAGTCAAGTAGTGATCACGATGCTGGCAGCCCCACATTTCAGATCTCACAGTGATCTGCTCAATGTCCTCCTTCCTGTCTTTCCCTAACCTGAATATAGCTTTGCTACCCATATAAGATCTAAGCCTCCTATGGTTAGGCACTATTTAATGACATGCATAATGGTGCACACATCCATCATTTAATAGTGCCTAATCACAAGCAGCCTAGGTCTGTTAAGGATAGGAAAACCCATCATTCTCCTTGTTCCTTGCTGCTATCAGCCTGATTTACCGGAAAGATTAGTTTATTTTTGATACGTCAAAAAAACAGGGACTGTACTACTTGTGTTCATGATGCAGAAGGGTGATGAGCTCACCATTTTTGGCATGAGGAGGAGTAGTGAAGAATGAATACCAGAGGGGAACTGAGAAGGCCTCTCCTGCAAGGTGCTGCTATATTCAGGAAGGAGGAAGACAGAATGGGAGAAATATGAGCAGATTACTGTGAGAAATAAGACGTGGGGCTGCCAGCACTATAATCACTACCTGACCCCATTGTCCTGGCCAATCTTCCCCTTCCCATAAAACCAGTTAATGCAATTGTCCACGGCTGCGTGTGAATATTAATATATAAAATGGCTGCCATTACATGTTCAGTCACTTCACTACCAGTCTAGCATTGCTTGTAAAGCACTTTGGGATACAGTGTGTATGAAAAGCATTATATACATGCCAATTCTTCTTATTATTGCTATTATTATTATTTTTTTTCCCCTCCACTCCTCTGCAGTCCCCCTCTCTTCGGGAGACACTCTACAGCCTTTTCAGCTCTCGCTCACCTGCCTGTAGACCAGAGCAGTCCATCCCCCATGGAGCCTTGGTTTACCCCCCAGGTGGGGTACGGGGTGGGGGCCCTACACCCCGAGACACACTGGAGTTTCATCGGGATGCTGTCTCTGGGTAGGCAGGGAGCTTTAGGTCGGGGCCTGAGTGCTCCGTCTACGGGGGACTGCAAGGTGCTTTTCGGTGTTCTCCTTTACCGCGATGTGCCATGTCCCTGATGTCAAGGGGCTAGAGTGCTGACGTCTGGCACATGGCCCCCTTCTTCCTGCCATCGGCCTTGCTGCGCCTCAGGTCTCCACCTGGGGACAGTCAGCGCTTGACTCGATCCCCTCCCCGGAGGGGCGAGGCAGTCCCTGGGGCGCTCAAGCCCTCTCCCCCAGCCGGCCCTCCAGCTTCCCAAGCTTGTTCCTGAACCCGGGTCGCTGGCGTCGCAAGCGGAAATCCAACCGCTGCACCGGCGGGCTGGCTGCTATTATTATTTTTCATGGAAAAAGAAGACAAGGCAAGCATCTTTTTGATTTTTGAGAAAGTATGAACTCTAACATTGGACTACACAAGAACTTTGCTACAAGCAAGTGGTGGATCTAGGGGGTGGTGAAGGATGCAGCTGCACCCCCCCCCACATTGTAATGTACTTGCTTGCTGCTGCATTTGACTTTGTTGAAGAAGTCTGATTTATTGATGTACAAATGTTTACATTCAAAACTATGGATTACATTTGTAGGTTCTGTCAAAAATGTACTAGAAAAGAATAATAGCAAAACAAATAAAGGTTTAATAAACATGTTAAAAAGTGTATATTAAGCATGCTCACCACCCCAGCACCCCCCATTGTAGCATCCGGGATCCCCATAACTACTAGACCACTGGGCTATTCAAGATTTGTACTGCACTGTGGTTTGCCACAGAGAAAGTCGGTTGCATTAAAACACAATTTCAGCATGTTAAAGTAAACGAAATGAACAGAACCATAGCCTAACATGTGCATTAATGAAAATAATGCACATGATTTTGACCATTTGGGTGAAACAATTCTATACAAAGGGAAAAAAGAACTAGTTAGCACTATAGAGAGCCATATAGATCTCTGACTTTGGCTCCAATTATATCATCACTTAACACATTTGGCAGCCATTTTAGGAAGCAATTAAGGTAGTTTCTTTGAAATTGGAAGGCTAATTTTACAACTTTTGCAAATTTCAAATGCTTTAGACTGTATTTAGCTAAATTATATAAATGTATTCTTAGCATTTAGCATTAATGAATACAGTAGCCCTTCTTTTTGTCACCTATGAAGTCAGATTTTTGAATAGTTTGTTGTCAAAATGTTGTTTAGGTATCCTTTAAGCAAAACACAACTTGCATGGCATTCCAACAGGAGATGTTTAATTACTATCACAGGGGATGTACATGTTGACCTATGAGGCTAACCTTAAATACCCTCCAGGACGCATTTTATGTAATTTGTCAATGTGAATTTGTTTTTGTTTTTCATTTTACAATGATTGTATGAATGTTATCAATGGAAGTTTAGACGTTTTTGTGCAGGATATGATTTGTAAACAGAGCTTGCCCCTAAATTATGCTTTTCCTGGCTAAAAATAAACATTTTATCAATCAGTCAATTAACATCTAATTCTTTCTTGCTGTCTCCATTTAGATCTGTGCTTCTAAAACCTCTGCCTTTGTGGTGATGAGTAAGAAATATTGAAATTTTGAAAAATGTCTTCTGTTGGTTACTTTTTTATTCATTATCTGGATTCATTCATTCATTGGGGCTGGCAGTACAGCCTAGAGGTTAGAGTAATGAGCTTGGTACATCCAGCAGACCTGGGTTTGATTCCCACAACCTCCACTTGCATACTGTGTAATGGGCAGACTAGGTGGGCCAAGTGGTCCTTATCTGCCATCAAAGTCTATGTTTCTATGTGTGATGCTGAGCCAACCCCTAGCCTCCCAGGTCACCCCTGAAAACAGGCACCTGTGCCTAGTGGGCTTTACCCGAATACCAAAGACTGAAAAATAAAAATAAATGTATTCTCTGGATGTACTAGGATGGAACCTGCATGCATTTCTGATGGTAAACAGGGCAGCCCCACATCAAGATATCTCATTTTATTGTGGTGGTCATTACAAGAAAGTAAGAACTTTAAAAAAAAAAAGAAATTGTTATTGCTGTTTCCACATAAAAAGTGTATCAAAAGGGAATAACAGTACTGAGCTACGTGACCATAATATGATCACATTTTAACAAGAAAAGAAGACTGTCAGCCATTTATAAGGTTAGCAATATTAGCAAGAAAAGGGTTAATAAATATTACAAAATAATTAAAATCATAGCTGCATGAGGCTGCCCTGGTAGCCTAGTGACTACACATTACACTGCCATCCCAATGACCCAAGTTGAGGAGCAAAATCAGGACTCCACATCACAGGGTTCAGGTGTGACCACTGCAGCTGCTGCTCAGCAGTGTGCTATGGTCAGGGAGGGCTGGTGCTGTGCCTAAGGTTCCGCAGTGACCCCCTCGTGTTGTGCCAAGGGAGCCTGCTCCCTCCGTAGGATGTGACATACATCTGAGACCCAGAAGCTGAGTGCATGGCAGGGGACAGCAGGGAGACTGGGAGAAAAGCCAGGGAGAAAGTTCAAAGCACTGCCCATACTATGACCTATGTTCCTGGTTCCCCCTGGGTTCATGTGGCTTCTGGCATTGCATGCTGGCTTGGGGAGGATGACCTTCCTCCTGGGGCCTCTGCCATTAGTGGAATAGCTGTGGAGGACACTGGCAGGGCTTGATGCTCTGAACAAGTTGGGAGTCAACAGGGACCGATCAGGGTACATCCTTGGGACCAGGGTTTGTACATGGTGGAGCATGGCTGGGGAGAAAATACAAGTAGAAGCAAAAAAATAAATAAAAATCCTAGCTGCACATACTAACACATCATGGAAAAGTAGAAGGGTAGATGGAGTTCCTGGTAAATTTTGGTTGGTGATGAAGTCATTGGGTTGAAGAACGAAGATAAACCCTGAGTCCACATGCATAAATATGGACTATTTTATTTCTTTAGTTACTGAAAACTTTGGAGATTGCCTTTGCACATACAGTAAGTACTCATTTACATACGTTCCACATCAAATACATGGTCACCAAAAACATTAAAAGTACAATAAGCAGTTTGTGACAGGGTGGAATAGGACCTTGTCCCATTTGTTATGCAGAAAGTGTTTAAAATGCAAGGATCTGTCCTTTCCCGTCTATTTGTCTGTCTGGTTGCACAACCATAATTTCCTGTGAGACCTCAGACTTGATCACCATGACAGTCTTGCAATTCTTTGCCTCTTACTGTCTCAGTTTTCCCTTGCTGTTTGTTTTTCCTCCCTTGCACATCTGCTGATATAAGGATACATGCAAATTATTATATGGAAATGTAACTGATAGTGTGATCCCCTTTGTTTGGAAAATATATAGCATTACTGTTGAAATGTGTATAATTGTAATTTGAGATGACTGCAAAAAGCTGTTGAAAACTAGAGGTTACTTGAGTGCAAATGTCTGAGCCTTTTGCAAAAGCTATGCAAAAAGGGGCCTCTAGAAGCACAGTATGTTCTGGCAGCTTCTGAACCTTACAAGGATAGGATGTTTGCTAAGGATGGGGGTTGAAAAGACTTATAAAAGAGCTAAGCTGCAACTGCAAGAGAGATTTGGAGAACAAGGGGCAAAGAGACTGAAATAAAACTTTATTTTATTTTGCCTTTATAAACACTTATACTGAACATGTTTATTTTATGATACTGCTAGTGTAAATAAATAATTTTTGGTGAATTCTACAACTGCTCCTGGTATTCCTTTGCTTTCTGACCTGTACCTCAATGACACAGTTCCAGAGGAAATGCAGTCAAGTCATGCTCAAAGCACTTAAGACAGAACAATTACAGTTTGGAACAAAAGCTTTGTACAAGACACTTGTTGGTCCAATAAAGGTATCAAACCTTCCATCATTTCCAGTTTTGAACAAAAAAATTCATACGGATTGTTGTATAAAAAGTCACAGGTTATGTATAGGGAGAAACCAGATAAAATCATTTAACTGACAAAAATGTGTTGGACTGCAAGGGCAGACCTCAAAGTTCTCTTTAACTGATTAAACTTAAAGAGATTCAGCAGTGTACCAGGCAGTTCATTAACCAGTTAGCGGCCCTGACAGCAAATGGCCACTTTCCCAGCTCTGTACACTGAAAAGGAGGCTTAAGGGCATTCCTGGACATGTTCTTGGCATTGCACTGGTTGGAGATGATGCGGAAGCAATTTGTTAAAGCAGGGGATGTTAGGTTCAGGAGTGCCCATGAGGTAGCACAAAACATGATTGCTATTTGGTGTGGAATGTTGATGTTATTGTTTGCTCCCCCAAGTAAGTGAGTGAAGCTACCAGTGCAAGGCAAAAATAACACTATCATTTTACACTTAATATTTGTATTTTTTTTAAATTTGTATTTTATGGGTTTTACCAGGTTTTCTCCTGTCTCACTCCTGTGCATCCCCAACATGATGCATGTGTGTGGAGGCACGTGCATGGATGTCTTGCAGGACACCCCAACCTCCTGGTCACCTGATACCACCTGTGCTTAACACCGAACCACCATTCGGTGACGGGGGTACTATGGGTGGGTGACTCCCTGCACCCAGGAGAGGAGAGGAGAGCAATTTCTTAATCCTGCTCCCACCCCCCCATGCCAGCACCCCAGCAACCCAAGGTCATTCCTGAATCCGGGTTGCCGGTACAGCGCGAGGTAAGACATCCAGTGCCCCAGCCCTCCGCGTCATTGGGCCAGCCAAATATTCATATTTTTAGCTGCCTTGTGAGATATTCTTTGTATACCATGGGATTTCAAGTTCTTTTTTTTTGTAACAGAAACTGTAAAAAGTTACAAAAGAGAAATAATACAAAATGTAAACTCTGCCCCTCTGTTCAATGGCTCACTATGAAGAATGCTAATCCATACTGATCAAAGCTATATGCCATCTCATAGGTTAGAATATGTTTCTGAGCATGCTCAGTGTGGCCAAAAGGAGTGTGATAAACTTCAGAGCATGCTCAGTGTGGCCAAACTGAGCCAGATATGTTTCAGAGCTTGTTCAGTGAACAACGTCAGTTATTTTGCTCATGTATGGTCAAGATAACACTTTTTATTTGCATGATGTATTTGCACTTCCATGGTATATGAAGGAATTAACCCACGATAGGGTATGGGTTTACTGAGCATTAATCCATGCCTTGGGGTGGGGTTGGAGTCACAAGGTGAAGCTAATTGACTTTAACCACCCAGATGTGGATTTGTTTTTATACTTAGTTTATTATCTTTCATTTGTCAGCATTTGTTACATCATTTACATGATTCACCTGTTGTTCTTTGGGGTAAAAGCCTCTAGCACTGACAACATCACAGAAATATTACAGTACTTCTGATTCACAGTAGCCAACTTTACTACAATCTAGCTATAACAATAACAGTAGGTGCTACTGTCTGGGATGTGTTCCATCCATTCGCTATCTATAACTAGTTGTCTCATATCCAGAAAATCCCTATAAAAGGAGTTACTTGGGGACATTCTCTAACTCCGGTGTAAAAGGTAAATATCTCTTTTAGTACAGTTCAGGCATCTCCATCTTAACCACTGTCGTGGAGTAACCATCTGGTCCATTTCTGTTGATATATCTGTGGCTTTTGCTTAAGATTGATCGTTAAACTTTCCATCAAATGTATGGATTCAGCCATATCCTTCCATTCCCCTACCCCCGTGGTTCTTGGCTGCAACCAATTCTTTGTGATAATTTTTAAAGCTGCCGCAACCAGGATCTTCCATAGGTATCTGGTGTCCTTATCTTTAACCTCCCCTGGGATTAGTCCTAAAACCAAATGTTCAGGTCTTAGCTGCATCTTAATTGAAAATATCTGTTCTAAGTGTTTCCTAACCTCCCTCCAATATACGGTGATACCTGGACATGACCAAAAGACATGTGCCTGTGAGGCATGTTGTTCTCCACAAGCCCTCCAGCACCCAGCCACGGTCTCTCCATTCACATGCACCATTTGTGTTGGTACTAAGAAATATCTGGTTCTCAACTTCCAACAGAAGTCCCTCCATACTAAGGAGCCAGAAGTTGACCATGTACTTCTCCATATCAAAGACCAATGTTTATCTGTTATAAGAATTACTAAGTCCTGTTCCTATTTTTTCTTTATATGCTGGGAGGTGTTGGGCATATCAGCCACATAGTTATTATACAGCAACAAAATGGCATGGTCTGCCCCCCTTGCCCCTCACACTCTTTGAAATAGCCCTCTCTTTTCCAACGTCGGCTCCTCCAACATTATTTTGTTAATTTGTATATTCAAGTAATCTCTCAGTTGGTAATACCTGATTTTATCTGTCTGCTTCAGGCCATATTTTTCCTGAATTGCTTCAAAGGAGAGTAGGGTATTCCTCATCATTATTTGATAAGACGCACACAGACCCCTTCTAGCTTGTTTCTGATACCATTTATCAAGCGTTGCTGGTATAAACTGATGGTCATATGCCCACCATCTATACCTCCATAGATTCCCAAATGTGGCCCCCCTGCTTATTCCCCTCCTCCATCCTTCCAACACCACTCTTGTGCCTGAGAAACCAAATGTTTCTCCTGTATCCAGAGGCCCAAACATCACTGCCCACAAAGGGGGATCCCTTTGTTTCAAAAGATCTATTCGCTTCCAATTGGTGTCATATCCCAGGTTGCCCCAAAGTAGTGCAACCGTCATCTGGGCTGCCACCCAATAGCCCTGCAGGCATGGGAACACAAGGCCTCCCCTCTTCCTTAGGAAGATAAAGCAAAGATCTTCTTAATCTAGGTTTTTAACCCTTCCATAAATAGGAAAAAAACATACTCTGCCAGGTCTCCAGATCCGCTGGAGTTAACAGACATGGGACACATTGAAATAAATAGAGAAGGCATGGTAATGCATTCATCTTGAGGGCTTGAGCCCTAGCATTAAGTGAGATGGGTAGAAGGGACCATCTTTGAAAGTCACTTTTAAGCTGCACTATTATAGGAGGATAGTTCAGCTCTTTCAATTGTGCATTGTTCCTACCCAACTTTACCCCTAAATAATTTATGTCTGTCTGGTCCCATAACATGGAGTATTTACTTTTAAGCTCCTCAGTTGGGATAAAATTAAAACAGAGAATTTACATTTTATTATTATTCAATTTATAGCCAGATAACCCAGAAAACTTATCTAGCCATCTGAATACCACTCGTAAAGACTCCACGGGGTCTGCCACATATAAAAGAACATCATCAGCATCCAAAGCCAGTTTGTGGGTTTGTCCCCCAATATTAATCCCTTTTATCTCTGGGCACTGATGGATGCTCTGAACAAGGGGTTCAATGAACAGGGCAAACAATAATGGGGAGAGAGGACACCCTTGTCGCATTCCTCTTTCTAAATTAAAAGTCCCAGAGATATGTCCATTTGCTCTAACCTGTGCTCTCGGAGATTCGTATAACTTAAATATAGCCGTTATCAGCTGCCTCGGGAACCCAAACCGGGAAAGGACCTCCTTCAGGAACAACCATGATACTCTATCAAATGCTTTTTCAGCATCCAGACTTGCTATCAGCGACGGTAATTTTTGCATGGAAATTTGATCAATTATATGTGTTGTTCTATGGAGATTATCCTGTGCTTGTCTGCCCGGTATGAAACTGGATTGGTCTATCTGTATTAAAGAGTGGAGGTACTCCTGAACACGTCTTGCCAAAAGAGATGTAAGTATTTTATAATCAGTGTTCAATAAGGAAATTGGTCTATATGAAGGGCATTTTGTTGGGTCCTTTCCAGGCTTGGGTATCACTGAAACCACCGCCTGGGCCCAAGAAGGAGGGGCCACAGTCTCATCTCTCATGACTTCATCAAAAACCTTCCCCAGAAGTGTCCGTATCTGGTTCCCAAAGCATTTATAGAACTCCACAGGGAGTCCATCCAAACCCGGACATTTACCCACCTTAAACCTTTTAATCTCCTCCTTTATTTCCTCTGGTCTCACAGGTCTCATTAACCTTCCCCTTGCTCCCTAGTTAGGCCCAGTAGTTTAAGTGGACTCAGGAATCTCTTTACGTCTTCCCTTCCCGCTTTTGTGTCTTCTGCGTATAACTTAGTATAATATGTTCTGAAGGCATCTGCTATCTCATGAACCCCTTGGACCATTTTGCCTATCCCTGGATGCCACACCTTCATTATTGTTGCTCTTGCCCATTTTGCCCTCAGCCTGCAAGCCAGGTAGCGCAATGATCGAGATCTCCCCTCATAGTGTTGTTGTCTCAGAAAGAGCAACCTCTGTTCCACCTGATAGTCCAAAATTCCCGTCAACTCCCTCTTATAGTCCAACAACTGTCTCCTCTGCTCCTTGTCATACGTTTGTTTCTGCTACCCCTCCAAATCTGCTATCAGCCCCATTAGCTTGAGCCTTCTGGCCTCCCACTCCCTCTTTTTCCTCGAGGCTAGTTGGATAAATTTACCTCGCAGGACAGCTTTTGTGGCATCCCAATGGATGTCCTGTGTGGTATCCTGCTCTGTATTATCTAGAAGGTATGCCCTATAAGTTTCTACTATTTGGTCCCTAATTTATCTTTCAAAAGAGAGGTGTTCAGCCACCATAAGGTATTCCGGCGAGTCTTCCCTAGGTCTATTTTTATATATATGGGCGCATTATCTGACAGAAGTAAGTCCCCTATCCAAGTATCCTCAATTCTCTGTACCTCAGTCTTCATGACTAGTATGTAGTCTAGCCTTGAATATGTGTTGTGGGCCACAGAAAAATGGTATAGTCCCTCTGTCTAATGTGTTGGTGTCTCCAAGTGTCTAATAATCCCATTTCTCCTAGCAATTTCTAGATTTTCCTAGTCATTCTGTGTGGTTTCCCTCTTACCCTCGAGGAGGAGTCCATATCCAGGTTCAAAGGTTGATTAAGATCCCCCCCACAAATTATGACTCCCTTCCCCCACTCTGACAGAGTGGCTAGAAAGGAACAGTACTCAGGTAGTGTTGAGCCAGCGGGAAAGTACATGGACACCAGTGAGACAACATTGCCCCTAAATTTACCTTTCAGCATCACATATCGTCCCCCTTATCTGTCTTAGCCTCCATTTTTTCAAATGGGGAATTAGAAGGCACCAACACCATCACTCCCCTCCTTCTACCATTCTTATAGGAGGATGCAGCCATTTCCCCGAAACCCAATTTTAGGAACTTATTATGCTCCTTCATCGACAAATGGGTCTCTTGAAGAAATAAAAAATCTGCCGCAGCTTTCCTTACCTGGCTCAATATTTTAGATCTTTTAACAGTGTTTGTGAGGCCGTTAACATTATAGGAACAAATAATTGTACCCTTACCAGCTATTAAAAGGGTCTGTATTTTGAAATCTGTTCTCAGAGTCTCCCCGGACTCCCCCCGAGAGCCCTCCCCACACATCTCCCTTCTTTGTTTCATTTAACTCTCTCTTGCGACAGAACATATCCCAGATATGAAATAACATAAAAACCATTACTTGATAACAGTAGCTCAACTTTACAGCCAGCTGGGCTAGTAACCAATGCATTATCTTTGACCTCCAAGGTAGAAGTCCCACTTTTTGGGGCTCTAGTCCTACCTCCACCTTAAACAGGCAGTGGGAAGTTCAGAGGGGTTACCAGTGTCTCTGCAATGGGAGACCCCCCTCTAGAGAACTCTTGTTCTTAACTTGAAGCTCTTTGCTTTCTTGTGTGACCAATTACTCTATTGATCAGAAAAGCTTTTTATTGGAGCACTGCGTGCCCAAGCACCTTCCAAAAGAAAATGATGTTCTGCGCTGATCTAACCGTCTTTCATATAAACATTTAACTCCTGACCTAATCCCGATTTCATGCCTTCTATAGGGCCAGAGAAATCTCCCTCTACCACTTCCCCAGCTGGGGTACCCCCCTTGGGGGGAGACGAAAGTCCCCCCTCACGTGAGAGGGAGGCAGACCCCCCCAGCAACCAGACAAGAATCATTACCCCTTCCCCAATCCCCTCCCTTCCCCATGATTCACTAACCCGACTAATTTTATTTGTTCATTAATTCCTCCGTGGTATTCCCCTTTTTCCATACCTCAAAAGCTTCTTATCTTTTCATCCCCATGTTTGGTATTACTAATGCCCATTCTTGTACTCCCGATATCTTAAACCCATAGCATTGTACAGTTTCGGATATAATGGTCCGCACTTTTTATGTTCCTTCTCGAGCCAGGCCTCTTCCTCTGTTTCAGCTCCGTGACTGGGGCGCTTGTTTTACTTTTACCACAAATACAATACAGTGGCCCCTTTCCACTGTCAAACCAAAGATTAGCCCCTTCATATTCCCCCCTCCCACTTCCACCCTCGCCCCCCCAAAATCAAGTGAAAAGTAACCCCATTCCTGATGGTGTTATGATTCTTGCACTTCTGTTTCATTTCCCTTCGCCCTCCTTCCACTACATCCACGTTTATATCTGCTCATAGACCCTTCCACATCGAATCCCGCTTCCCTGAGACATCCTATATCTACATAGCATTATAACTGCTGCAGGAAGTCGGGAGACGTTAAACCCCCTCCCCGCAATCCCATTATGATCGTTTAGTTATTATTCATGTGCCATGTAGTCTGATTATGCAGGCGTAGTCCCAAATTATTAAAGTCATTTTCATTTCCCTTCAAGCACTCTGAGCACACTGTACTCCCTTTAGTCCCCATCATAGTCTCTTTTAAGTAAGTACTTGCAGTGTATTCCCATTTTACATCTTCATCCTTCAGCCATTGAGTTATTGTTCAGCACAACATCCTGTTCTCTCGGAGGGTCACCTTGTTCCTGCTCTCCTTGCTCTAGTTCTGTGTCTGGGGGGTTTCTTTTGGCTAGGACCTTGTCCCACACCCCAAACATGTCCCTACTTGAACCGCCATTCACTCTTTTTGGGCCTCTTTTGAACCAGTTCTGCTCCCCCAGCTGCTGTTGAATCCGCCGACCCTGCTCCTCAGGTATGTGCAACCCCATTCTCTCCACAAACTCCTTAGCTTCTGCCAGCTCTTGAAATCTCAAAAGCTCCTTTTCTGTTTAAACTTTGAGCCTAGCTGGGTACTCAACAAAGGCCCTTACTCCTTTTTGCTGTAGTAATTTAATGACCTGTAGCACCTTCCTCCTCCTAGCAAGCAGCTGTGGGGTAAAGTCATGGTCAAAAAACAGTCTAACATCTCCAAAATATATCGTTTTTCTCAACCAGGTTAGGGCTAACACCTCCTCTTTGGTCCTATAATTAAGGAATGCAAGCACTATCAATCTGGGTCTGGTCTTCTGATCTCGAGGCCGCGGTACCAATGATCTGTGAGCCTTAATAATGTCCAGCCATTTATCAGTAGGTAGACTAAGGATCTCTCTTAGAAATGAGTCGATAAAGTCTATCATGTTCCCCGATTCCGTTCCTTCTCGTACTCCATGGATCCGAATATTGTTTCACCAATTCTGATTCTCTAGTTCCTCAAGCTTCTGTTCCAACAGCGTAGTGCGGTGATGCAGCTCCAGCAAGGCTGAGTTGTGCACGTCTGTGGTCTGGGTATATTCTGTCATTACTGTCTCAACTTCTTGTGTTTTCTGGTGTAATTTTGCAATATCTTGGCATTGATCAAGTGCTTTAGCCTCCAATCTCTGCAGAGTATCATTTATTTGTTGTAGGGTTTGACATAGCTGCCGAGAAGTAGACGTGCATTCTGTTTCCTGAGCCATGCTCGCGGCCTTCTCTGCACTTTGTGCAGTGAATTCGTGCTCTGCACAGGCCTTCACTCAGCCATTCTGTACCTGCTCAGCTATCTTTTGTTTTACAGCTCCATTCAACTGAATCTCCTTCAAAAGGTGTTTGGGTCCCATTAGATAATCTTTTATTGATCTTTTGGTCGACAGGACTGATGTTTTCTCTATGGATTAAGGTGGATTGTTTCTGGTCAGTCATTCAGCGCTTTGTTTAGGCAGCCGTTAGGTCCATGCCCCAACCAGAAGTCCACCCAGATATGGATTAATGCTCAGTAAACCCATACCCTGGAGTGTGTTAATCATCTTTGCCACATTGTGGGTGTGAACGTTTTTTTAACAAATTTATTCTTATTTTTAAGATGTTGTTTCATGGGACAGCCTGGTGATGCTGAGGGTTGAGGCACTGGATGCCACACCTCGTGCCATGTCGGAGACCCTGGTTTGGGAACAAGTCAGGGCCATTGGGGATCAGCAGGAGAGGGAAGAGATCGAGCATCTGGAGGGCTGCTCTCTCTTCTCAGGGAGGGTTCTGTGGAGTGATCACTCCTGGAGCAGCCTCTGTTGGTGGCCGAAGGCACCCGGCGGAGTGAGGCTGCAGTTGCAGGGGGCGGAGTTGCAGCATAGTGTTGCCTTGTCACGCCACACTCCACGAGGGACAGGAACCACAAGAAATAAAGAAGAAAATCCCCACCCCGGGGATAGATAATGGCACCCCAGCCTCCCAGTCCACTCTCCCAATGCTGGACTGGCTTCCTCTCCACGTGGGGCCTCTTGTGTGCCTGCACTTTTCCCTATGAGATAGAGCATCCAGGGTGGATAGGGTGGCCCTACCTCCGGGGGTTCAGAACCAGAGGTGGGGCTGGGTGGCACGAGTGGAGAGGATCTGGATGTCACGGTGGGAGGTAGAGACTGGGAGCCACTGAGGATGCTGAAAGGAGTTCCCCAAAAGGTAGTGGAGTATAAATAAAGTAAAAAAAAAAAAGATGTTTTATGTATTGAGTTTTAACATTTGTATAGCATTTTTCTAAAGGTGCCCTGAGGTCTGGAAGGGTGCCTTATATAAATAAAGTTTGCTTTGCTTTGTTTAACCCACCCCCACCGGCCCACCTTGTTTAACTAGTTAGCTCCTCCCTAAATCCTGGTGCAACTTGAGCTGCTAGTGTATTGCTCTCTGCATGCCACTAGCCATGTCCCTACTGCTAGGTTACCTGCCCCTCCTTGCTATCCTAATCATCTGCCATCCACCACTCCTCTCCCTCTTACCACAAACATCCCCTAAACTTCAACCCCCTATCTTGCCTGAGCTTATAAGGTCCCATTACCCCCAAACACAGTGACTGCCACTCCTCCCAGTCAAACGTGGATCCACTCAAATGCACGACCCTGTCCCTTCCTCTTCCCTCCCTCACACACTTGGATAATAATACAGCTACTTACCTCCCATCGAACCTATTACAGCTGCCCCCATATTCATACAAGTCGGTGCTCAACCACTTATTGGTGGCTACAACTTATAGGACACTACCTTACTATTGCCCTCCTGCTCCTCGCAGCTGGGGACATACATCTGAATCCAGGTCCCCACCATACCCCTACCTTGCTAAATTCACCTGGACCCTCTCCAAACCCGTCCACTACGACAAACCCCAGTGGCAGCCCCCTCCCACGTGGCCTGTGTCTCTTGCACCTAAACATAAGAAGCCTAGACCTCAAACTCGACTCCCTCCAGGTACTTACAGCCCACTATGCCCCAGACATCATCATCCTGTCTGAGACATGGTTAAACAAAAATATCTCTGAGTCCTCAGTCTCAATCCCAGGTTACGCTATGGCCCACCAGGACAGGGCTACCAGAGACTGTGGTGTGGCCATTTATGTAAATGCCAAACTACACTTCTCTGTAGTCATAGTCAAGTCCGAACCTAAAGCCCATGAACTTATACTAGTTCAACTGGATCTACCTTTCTCACTCCCTATTTACGTCGCTGGTGTATACTGCCGGCCGGGCACTCCAGTATCTTCTGTCACCGACCTACTAATGCAAAACTCCTCCTTAACCTTGATGGGGGAATTGTATATTATGGGGGATTTTAACCACAACTGGTTATCTCATTCTCCCAGCAAAACCCGTACCGACATTTCGGCACTAAACCTGTCACAATCCATCACCGAGCCCACATGCCTAAACCTCAGATCTGGGAACTACTCACTAATAGACTGGGCACTCACCACCCACCCCAACCGGGTCATCCAAGCTGGTCTGCTCCCTGACTCCCTGAGTGACCACCATATTATATACCTGGTCAGAAAAATCAATCGTCCCACTTCTGCCCCAAAGTTTCTAATCCAACAGTCCTATAAATCCCTCAACCTTGCCCCTGTGCTCGAAGACCTAGCCCTCGCTAACTGGACCCCACTCTCTACAGTCTGATCCATAGACTATGCTCTCATACATGTCCAAGACACATTCCTTAATGTCTGGAATATGCATGCCCCACTGCGTCACTTAAGGGTACATGGTAACCACCTGCCTTGGATCACCCAAGAACTTATAGCCTGCCAAAATGCCTGCGATAAAGCATGGTGAGCACATAAATCTTCTTGCCTACTACAAGACTTCATCATGTACCATGTGCTATGTAACAAGTGCACCTGAGCAACTCGGCTCGCTAAAGTGGAATACTTCAACTCCTCCCTCCAGTCAAACTTAAATAGCCCATCCAATTCTAGGAGGTCATCCACTCCCTCTTCTCCCCTCTGGCCGCAAATCCCACACTGCTCCTAAAAGTAAACAACTCACTCCTCTCAGATCCAGGGGCAGTAGCTGCTGAGTTCAACACATATTTTACCTCTTGTGCCTCAACTCTCCTCTCCTCTCCTCTCCTCCCTGCCCCCCACTGCTCCACCCGACCCTATCGCTGGAGCCTCGAACTCACTAGGGCCTTGCACCTTTTCCTTCAAAGCTATCACACAAACTGAAGCCCACAAGGCCCTGTTGGCTCTAAACCAATCTAAAGGTAAATCCTCTGATGGGCTGGACACCAAACTCCTCCACCTCTCTGTACCAGCCATAGCAACACCTCTTGCCAATCTTCTAAACCTCTTCTTTACCACTGCTGCTGTCCCCCAGGCCTGGAAACATGCCATTGTCATTCCTCTCCCTAAAGTGGGTTCCCCTCCTCCACTTCAAACTACCACCCTATCTCTCTCCTCCCAGTCCTTGCAAAACTACAAGAACACCTGGTGCTCACTCAACTTACCTCCTTTCTCTACGACTCTAAATTCTTCACGCCGTTTCAGTCTGGTTTCCAGAAAGGACCATTCCACTGCATCCTCCTTGTTAAGAATCACTGACACCATCATTTCTTGAATGGACAGATGGCAGATCTCCTCGGCAATATTCGTCGACCTCGCTAAAGCATTCAACACTGTCTCCCAATCCTTGCTGTTAACAAGCCTCTTGGATGCAGGCCTCACTATCTCAGCCACTAACTGGTTCTGTGCCTACCTCTTGGGAAGAACACAATCAGTGAGAATTGCAGATGCCACATCCTCCCCCTCCCTGTGACTACTGGTGTTCTCCAAAGGTCAGTACTTGGCCCCATCCTGTTGTAACCCCCAAACCCCTGCCTTTTTTGCAAACGACAGGTGGTATGTTGTTGAAGCTGACAGCAGTACCAGGTGGGGAACTGGGTTCAGGGAGGACTACGTTACTCAGCACAAGGGCTAGGTTTGGCTACTCTGCACAGGGCACCCAAGTAAATCTGAACACAGGAAGCAATAACTGTAATGTCCAAAACCAGGAATGGGATTCTAAAGTGTGGCTTTTATTCACATCCAAACTGAACAAACAAAGCATAGACGGACCCCCATGGAGCTACATTCCTGGTAATGCAGATAAGAGAAACAGAACATTTCCTCAACACTTCAGCCCTCAGGCTCTGGACCCACCAGGCACACAGCCTGGACTTGCACGCTGCTTTGGGTACACAGCCCAACTTGTACACTATTGGGATTTTCCCTGGCTCGGCTCCCCTGCCAGCCACTTGAACACCTTCCATGTGACATGGAACCCAATTTCCGGTGGCTCCCTAAACCACCTTACAGCCTTTGACTCCATAAGGGAAATTTCCTTTCAATCCCATGTCTGGGTACTTCCCTCAGCACTGGCTAAGTGCCTGAGGCAAAGTAAAAGGGCCACAGAGCAAATCCATAAAGGTGAACCTGGTTACTAAAGATGGGGGGTCTCCCACCTCCAACTTCCACAATCCATACCCGGCCATTTCTCTGGACATTAAACAACTCTTTCTGAAAAGCTTGGCAATGTAGATTAAAGGGTAAATGCATAGCACATTTCCTCTACATGGCTTGACTTTTCCCTTGTACTAGGCTCGAACATACTTTTACTTTGGCTTAGTCTATTCCTCTAGCCCTCCCACTGATTAAGCAGTCTAATCCCCACTTTTACAACAGTTCAGGTGAAACATAGGCCCCATGTAAGAGCAAAACTCACCCTTTGGTTGCAGGTGTCCCACAGGTGATTCTTGGAACTTCTGGTGCCGCAGCACAACATAGAAAAACAAGCATTTGTCAATGCCGAATGTTTGCTTGCTGGCATTGGCAGTGGTAGTGTAGAAGTTACAGAGCTGCGTAATAGGAATGGCAGTGAAGTATTGAACTGAAGCCAACCCCACCACCACCCTGCAGAAAGTGACAGGCATTGGGGTGTGCCTTTGGGTTGTCAGGCATAACAGCCACACCATTTCACCACACCCTACCCTGCAGACACTGACAAGTGTCACGGTGTTCCTTGGGGTCTTTGGCCCTTATGCGCACCCCATTCCATTAGGAAATATGGTGAGATGGTGTTTGATATAGGAGAATGGGGTGAACTTTGGGGCCAAAGAGTCCAAGGCATACCTCGATGCCTCTCACTGGCTACAGGGTGTGGAATGGTGTAAGTATTACAGGCAAGAATCCCAAGTCACACCCCTGATGCCTGTCATTCTCTGCAGGGTTGGGCATTATGGTTGGAAACCCTAATACCTCAGGCATTCGTTGGTATTTTCACTCCAAATTTTCAACATGTTTTTTTTGTGACCCCACCTCATGAACAGAGGAAATATCAGTTTGTTAGCCGAAAGCTGCTTATGCACAGCGACTACAGCATTTAGCACCACAGGTGCAAAAACATTCTGAACAGGATGTAAAAAATGACAGCTGTACTGTTCATGGGGAGGTGTAAAAAATGGCAATGTTGCAAATCTGCAGTAAAAATATTTTAAAAAAATGGTGAAGTGACGAGCGTACATAGAAACTGTGCAACACGCACCTGTAATATAATTAGGTTGGGGATTTTTTTACAGCAGATTGTCAACTCAGGCATTTTGGTGCCTCCGATCATGAACAGTGTCACTGTGATTTTCTTTATCTGTCCTGAACAATGATTTCCCACAGCGACACGCATCTGCGCTGAAAGTGTGAAAACACACTTCGCCATGTTGTGAAAAATGACAGCTGTACTGTTCATAAGGAAGTGTGGAAAATGCCACTGGTGAAAATCTGGACTGAAAATATTACAAAGTCATGAACTTACACGGTGTGTGGAAACTACATAATGCTCACTCGTAACACAGTCATTTTATGGATTTTGTCACCAAATTTTCAACATAGCCATTTAAGACCTCTGCTCATGAACAGTGTAACTGTGATTTTCTTAATCTGTCCCAAACATTGCCTTCAACACCAACAGCACCATTAGTGCGCTACATGTGAAAAACACATTTTGGCGACATATGAAAATGGCAGCTGTACTGTTCATAAGAAGTGTAATAAAATGGCAATGTTGAAAATCTGAGTGAAACTATTAAATTGCAAACTTATGAGCATGCATAGGAACTGCGAACGACGCTGTAAACAGTCATTTTTAGGAATTTTTTCACCAAATTTTCAACATAGCCATTTTAAGACCTCTGCTCATGAACAGTGTCTCTGTGATTTTCTTAATGTGTCCCATACATTGATTTCACACATCGACTGCACCATTGTGTGCTACATGGGCGGAAACACATTTTTGGCCAAGATGTGAAAAATGACAGCTGTACTACTCATAAGAAGGTGTGGTAAAATGGCAATGTTGAAAATCTGGAATGAAAATATTGAAAATTCGTGAACTTATGAGCGTGCATAGGAACTGTACAACGCACGCTCGTAAAACAGTCAGTTTTTGGAATTTTTTCACCAAATTTTCAACGTAGTCATTTTAAGACCTCTGCTCATGAACAGTGTCACTGTGATTTTCTTAATGTGTCCCATACATTGATTTCACACACCGATGGTGCCATTGTGCGCTACATGGGCGGAAACACGTTTTGGGTGAGATGTGAAAAATGGCAGCTGTACTGCTCATAAGAAGGTGTGGTAAAATGGCAATGTTGAAAATCTGGAGTGAAAATATTGAAATTTCGCAAACTAACGAGCGTGCGTAGGAACTGCACAATGCACGCTCGTAAAACAGTAATTTTTAGGAATTTTTCCACCAAATTTTCAAAATAGTCTTTTTGGGAGCCCACCTTATGAACACTGGCAGTGTTGTTTCATTAATCATTCCGGAAAGGTGATTTCACACAGTGGCTGCGAAATCACCCTTCAGGCCTGAGTAACGCCATGACAGTGCACGACTTCATGAGGAGGGGTCCCAAAAACCCCATGTTGAAAATTTGGTGCAAAAATTCCAAAAAATGCCTGAGATATGCAATAAAGTTGAAAAACCCCTAACTATCCCATTATACAGCTTACCGGCATTTCCTCAGTTCATGGTCGGCTTTGAAGAGTGCAGACGTGTTCCTGGTTCACCGAAGATTGTCGCGCCAGAGTCCATAGGTAGGTATGGGGTGAGGGGTGTGGGGAGGCAGGGTGCGCAGTGGGTGGAGTGCGGGTGGGGGCAGACACAGCGATGGACCATTTTGATTTTCAGGTGTTTTTATGAGGATGGCGGGGCGTTTGCCATGCTGGGGTAGGCTCCAAGCGTGGCAGAGGGATTTCGGGGGCGTGGAGCCGGCGGGGTTGGGCATCCCGTCGGCCGCATCTGTTGCCACACTGGGGTGGGCTCCCAGTGTGGCACCCTGTACTGGGGAGAGATAGTGAAGCTGACGAGTTGGGAACCCCGTCGGTGACAGCATGGGGTGGGGAGACAGTGGAGCCGACGGGATTGGGCACCCCGCCGGCCCGCACAATGTGGGCATGGGGGCAGCACGGGTATGCGCTGGCACGCAGTGTGTGTAGAGTGTGCACGAGCAAGCGATATCTGATCGCTGCTCACTGAAGCGTAGCTCCCCCTTTCAACTGTATGCCACTGCATTTTGGAGCTTGTCATAGAAAGCTCCAGCATGCATTGGTGGACTGGAGCCACGCCTGTCAACACACTGACTGAATTGGAAGAGGGGGTAACACACCTCTGAAAACTCGGATGATGGCACTATGTTCCTTGCACATGCATGCAAGCAAACATAACAAGGCAGCTTCTTCCCTAGCCAGAACCAGGAGGTTGCCCCTGGAGAACAGGCAAACCTTTTACCCCCCATCTCCTCAGGGATGGGGCACAGAGACCAGTAACAGTGGTCTCCACCACTTCACGAACAGCTTTTGGTGGAAACACACACCTTTCCCTAAAAGTAGCTCTATATCAGAGCTTTAGGCTCCAAGAGCCTGTGCACAGACTGCTGTGCTCCTCTCTTCAAGACTACTCACACACAACTCTTGCTCACTGTTCAAAAACTCCCAACATTCTAACCTAACTCCCATCTGCAGATTCCAATGTGTCTCATGCAGCTGTGACAATTCTATGGTGATGTCATCCCTCAGTCTCAGCTGAGACAGAGAACAGAGTGAGACAGTGTGAATTCCATTTAACTGGAGTTTCACAAGCTGCCTTCCCTGCCTACCACTAGGTCTTACTGGGATTCTAGTAACCCTGGGTAACAGGGGGGTTACACTTGCCCTGGGCCAGGAAAATGACTGTCTGCAGTCATTATTTACCCACCTTAGGCCATCCCACCCTATGTGTTACCTGCGGAGGGGGAGATCAGGCCCCCTCCTACCATGTGCTAGCACAGGCAGGCAACACTAAGGGCCTAGAGGCCTTTGGCTGACATATCAGCCTCTACTCTGCCCACTAACTATGGGTGCCTAGTGGCTCTGATAGAACTGTCCAGAGCATAGCTCTAATAGCTCAGCACTGCAGTCCCTATGGCCGTTCAGGACCACAGCCTGTCTATCCCCCCTAGCCCTCTAGGGAAAATCTATCTGCCTCTAACTCAAATCCCTAAACAAAACAAACCTGGGGACCTCCCTGACCTTGGGCACCCTGCAACCACACACCAAGAACTAATACCATCTATTACATTACTCCCTCATACCCCCACAACCACACCTGTGGAAGGAAAGGGTTACTACAGTAACAACAACAGCAACAGTACTTTAAATACTACACACTAAAGTACTATTTAGGAACTCCGATGAGTCCTTCCTCCTCTTCTTGTCTTCTCTTCTATCTTCTTCAGAAACACCTGCAAGAAAAAGAAAGACAACACACACTCTCCCAATCTGTATACACAGTCTATCTAAATCCCTACCATCAAAACACTGGAGAATCTTTTGGGTATGGAGATCACTGATTTGTGGGTGGAACCAGTCAGTTGGTCTGACCATCACACCATAAGGTTCAGCTTCAGGGCCCCCCTAATAGGTCTGCCCCTACGGAGATGGTTCGGTACTGCCCTTTAAGGGGTATTAACCCCAGTGACCTAATAGCAGTACTGGATCTATCGGGTTTGTCGGGTGAATGCATGAGTCCAGATGATCTCATACTAGCCTATAACAGGGCTGTGGGAGATGCTCTGGACAAAATTGCTCCTGCTCATGTTCGGCCTCTCACCCTCCATCCAAGAAGCCCTTGGTTTGATGGCTCCTTGAAGGAGTTAAGGTGAATTGGCCGAAGGTTGGAGAGAGCCTGGCGGAAGTCCGGCAATGATGCTGACAGGCTTAGGTTGATGGCACATTATGATGGCTATCAATCAGAAATCACCCGTAAGAAGGCAGAGTTCCTGTCCAGGGAGATTTCTGCTGCACAGAACGGACTGGCTCAGCTTTTCTGAACTGTGGACAGATTGTGCAATCCAATCTGTCTCCAGCCCAGAGAAGCTTTTTCTCAGCTAAGATGTGAAGAGTTTGCTCATTTTTTTGCAGATAAGGTTGCCAGCATCAGGTCTGGCATCAGTCCGACCTCTCCTATGGGGGATTGCAGTGGTCAGCAGGAAGTGGCATGTACTCGGTCTGTCTGGTCAGATTTTTGCCGGCTGGAGTTCAGTGACGTTGTGAAGATCATCCAGAAATTGATTGATTGAGCCTATCATCCTCATTCTTTCCCTACTCTCAGCCTATTCAGGGCTTATCCCAAAGTCACTGATCCTTGAATAGTAGAGGGAACAAGTGTCTAAGCTGTGGATTTTTTTTAAATGCTGCTCCTGTTGTAGACCTGTGGTGGCTTATGGTTCAAAACAACCATGCACCCCTTGGGGCTAGTGAGAACCATGGCAGTGGGTGGGTGTGTAGCAAGTTCAAATCCCCCGCTTGGTGTTCCCTTCTGCATGAAGCAGGGCTCAGTGCTCAGGAGACACTCTGCCACAGCAGCCAACCTTTTGTCACTGAAATGAAAGACATGGACATTTTTGGACACTCACAATGAAGGACACAGACACTCAGAATGTGAGACACTTCCTGGAACGTGGAGATACAAGCTCAGGACCCTGTGGAGAACATTGTTTTTGCTTGTAGAAAGTTTATGTTTGATGTTATTATCTTACAATCTAATGAATTCCTGCTCTAAAGTCCAAATTTACTGCACATTCTCTATGTGGATAGCACCTATTTTGTGAGGGAAAGATGAGGGACAGAGCAATTTTAGGGGGTGAAATTAGGGATGTCCCTCATAAGCAGGTACAGCAGAGAGGTGACATAGAAATATAGATACCATTAAGGGAGTAATGCATGGATGACAGAGCAGAGCCCAGAGAGCTCTGTGCTCACAAAGAGAAATACGGATACTACTAGGGACTGATGCATGGATAGCAATGCAGGGCCCAGAGGGCCCAGTGCTCACACACACAAATATTCAGAGAAGTATGGCGTGATGGGAGAGCAGGGCCGAAAGGGCCCTTTACTCCCACAGAGAAATAAGGATACAATTACAATCTCCTAAAAATATTATAGAGGGTTGAGAATGCAGGGCTCATAGGGCCCTGCACTTCCACAGGCAAATAAGTCTTTGATTATATTTTCTCAAAAAGTAAGGAAATTCTCTGCAAAAAAAAAAAACTTCATTAATGCACCATTAGAGTTCCTTATAATCATACTTTCTCAAGACAAGACAAGATCTGCATGAGGCATACTTGTCTGCCTCTGATTAGATCTCCTCATGCACCAGGCATCTCAGGAGATAGGACCATAAAAACTGGCAATGCTTGCCCGGTACATGATCCCAACACACTTGGTCCCTGACTCCAGCTATTGCCACCATTAGGAACCCAAGGAACTCTTGCACCCATGACCAGGATACAGTAGGGGGTTGAAACCAGCACATCAGACCACTCCACAGGGGGTAAACCCATGGGGCTGGAAATCCCAGGGATAAATGCCAGAGATGCTGGTGGAGGGGGCAGGACCTGACTGGATGAGGGGGCCAGAGCAAGAAGAAACAATAAGTTATACAAAAATAAAAAATGAATTCTGAAAAGAATTTCAGGTGCAGAATTGCCATTCTGCTCAAATTTTGCCAACAGGATTCCATGTTCCACACAGCTCCAAACTTGATGGTGTCCAAGCAGCACATTTGATGGAATCCATAGCCCTTCCATAGCCCATTATAGAGCAAGAGAGCACTTCCAACCAATCAAATTGATCCTTTCCTCTGTGTATGAGACACTCTTATTCTGTGAAGAGTGTCTCCCATGCAGCTGCTCTGAAAATGGGCATGTTCAGGTAAGGTTTTTAAAATAATATATTACTGATCAAGAGCAACCAATAATACATCAATACTGCCACCAAAACCACTCTTACCATTGTAAAAGTAGTCTCACTCACATTGTTAGGGTATCAGAACCATTCACCTTTGTGATGAGGTTCTTTTACCCTAAGAATACATGCAAGATCTCTTTTACAACCATAAGAGTGGACTCATCAGCGGTATTAACATACACACCAGTTTTTACAAATGAAAATAGACTTCTTGGTTTTCTTACCTTCCAAGGCTAGAAATCATGAATGCTCCCACACTGTCCATTATAAAATGGACCTCCTCCATTTCTAGGCTATGAATGGAAAGTGCAACCACATATACTGCATTGTAAATGCTCAATACGTATGTGAAATTATACATGTCATATATGGAAATGTCAAGATTTCTCAAATCCTCCCGACCTGTGCAAGGTGGCATTCTTGTGCTTATTGCCCAGTTTGTAAGTGTGCCATTTCCATCAGGTTTCGGACATTGGCAGCCAAAGGCCTCCTCCCAGTATTTCTTATGAAGATGTCATGTGGAGAGGTTGAAGGCTGAATACTGTACAAGAAGTCCTTGAGCCCGGAGATCATGCCTTTGTGGATGAAGAACCCTATGCTACCATTTAAAGTTTTCACAACCTTCATCTTGAGAACTTGCAAAGAGATCTGCCAAGCAGTAGGAGTGATCCAAACTCTACCTGTTACATTTTGCATATGAATGGCCTCCAGCAGTGGAATCAGATTCTCAGCAGTGGAGTAGACCACAATGACATTTGCTGATGACTGCTGAATCACATTAACGATGGAGGAGATCTTCTCTTTACCCTTGGTGACCATTTCTAAAAATGCAATGCAGCCTCCAGCCTTGACGAGTTCTTGTTTGAGAGTCTAGCTACCCAGCATACCATAATCATTGTCGGAGGCCGGAATCCCCACCCAGGTCCAACCAAAATGAATTAACAGCTGAGCCAGACCAACAGCTTGGAAGCTGTCATTTGGGACAGTTCGCATAAATGAAGGGAATGTCGACTTATTACTCAACAGGGAAATTGAAGAACCATAGCTGACTTGGAAAGAAAACATTTTTATATATAACATAAGGCAATACTACATAACAGGAAGTGGTACTGTATATCAAGGGTCACCGGCTGGATGTCTTGGGTACATTGTGAGACACAGCAAACCTAGATGTCTTAATCCACTCTGAGAAGTGACAAACTCACATGATATTCTATGCCCTGGAGTGTAATATTGTGATAATAAAATGGCCAGGGTGTATTGGGTATGACTATAGCTGATATTGGTAAAGGGGTTAACCCATGATGAGATATTGAGAGAGGACCATAGGAAATGAAGGCATAAGCAGGCAAAATGACCATTATGACTGCCCTTCATTTCTCAGTAGTCGATAGCCTTCATTATGAAATGGGTAGAATGAATGCTGGCTCCTGATTGGCCAAAAGGTACTTTTAGACAGGCAATTATCCTGCCACATTAATCTGTTCCAGAGTTATAAGGAGTTGCAATTTCAGTTCTGAGAATGCTCAGTATGGTCATTTGGATGGCTGTTTCATACCAAACAAGAATTTAGCCATATGAAACAAGATTCTGTTTCATATGGGAGTTAATCTAGTTTCATGAGAAAAAATTCTTGTTTCGTGTGGTGGCCATCTTGTTTCAGTTTTTTTTAAACTTCTTTGAAAACCCATAAAAAATGTGTCTTGCAGAGACACCAACACATGTATCTTGCTAAACAAGACTCTATTAGCTGGATTCTGCAGTTCATTTTTGGAAAAGGGACCCAGAAATGTGTTTTTTAAAATCTTGTTTCGTGAGACAATTTTCTTGTTCCATATGTCCTCACGAAACAAGAATAGGGCCATACAAAACAAGATTAGGTTCATACGTTACAAGAATTGGGACTTTTTTCTTTGTGCATTTGAACTTTAATAAGCCATAACTCTGTCAATATTTGGAGTTGAGGGACAATCTCTATATCAAAAGAAAGGTCATGATGTGTACTACAATACTAACATATAATACCATCCATACAAGTTCAAGGGCCATATAAAAAGCATAAACATTTAAAAATAAAAATTCTCATAGGTTAATATTGCAACTTTAAGAAACCATGGGCCCAATATTCAAAACTTTGCCCACAGGCAAATTTTGCACTGCCAGGTGGGAAAATTAAGCCCACAGCAAATAGCATGCAATATTAAAATAAATAACCGAGGGGCAAACACTGCTGAATATAGTGGGCAAATGAAGGTAGGCAAACATGGCTGTGAGTGCAGTACAAAGACAGGCCAGCAAAGGAGACAGCTCTGAATATAGCAACTGGGCAGTGCAAACAGCAACAGCAGCCCAGTACACACAGAAGTGGAGTCAGGCACAGGTGAACAATGTGGCTACTGTGGGCACTAGCAAAGAAGTGATGTACAACAACTGCAAACAACAGTGCAGGCAAAATACTGTAGGGCCACTCTAAGGTGCAGACACATTTTTTTTACTTTTGTTTTTACCAGGAGAGACACACTCAGCTGAAAGCTTGTTTACAGGTGCAACCTGGAAGCACAAGGAAGTTAAATACTTTCTCAGGGTCACACAGTGCATGAAGTGGGGCTGTGAGTTCAAACCCAGGTCTCCAGGTTTGCAGCTCAGGCCTTAAACCACAGCACTATACTGCCCAGGGCAAACATGTTTGACCAGCACAAACACATCTGCCCAGGGCAAAACTTTGCCATATTCAAAATGTATATGCAAGTGAGCCTACTTAGGCATTCTGAGATCAAACAGCCACATTAGCATGTCATTATGGCCTGATTTGTATACATTTCCATGTGTAGATTACCCGGGCTATTTCAGGGTCACACAGCACCACCTGCATAGCAGACTGGTACTACAAGTCGGTAGCTGCAGGCTGGATCTGTACACAGCAGCACAGACTATTGTGCCTCAGGGGACAGGCACCACAGGCATGGATGGTTGTGCTTCATGCCATAGACATATTGTTGTTTCTGCTACAGTGTATATCATATGCTGCATTACCATGGGTAGTCAGTATTGTGAGGGACACATCAATGCATACTGTGTGTCAGGTAACAGTGAATGCTGCCATCCACACATAGACAGGCCCAACTGGCAGGTGTGCTCTGACAGTGAACAACATTGTCATACCATCCTGTGACCCACATACCAAAGGCATGGGATTCTCGGTTTTACCATGGTGCAACGACAGTGCTAGCACTGACATCCCCTACACTGACAGCTACCATGCTGACTGTTGGCATTGTAGCTTTGGGGATGTTGGTGCATACAATCGGGGGGCTGCACCCTGAACCCCCCTTGTGGGGGGCTCTGCCCCAACCCCACTCCCAGTCTCTAGGATTCCTACTCAGAGTTGGAGCTGGACCAGAGGGGGGCCAAACACCCAGCGAGGCTATCCCAGTCACTGCACAGACCATCACAGCAACGTGTGGGTTTTGCCCAATTCCTGTTGCTGTGATGGTCTTCATGGTGTCGGAGTTGCTGTGGTGATGGTATACCGGGATGCTCATAGTAACACATACATGGCTGTCTGTTTGTGACAGGGTGTATGTACAAGTGCATGGTATGTGCCCAGGGGGGCAGACACATGCCATCATACAGGCCCAATGATGTCGGGGCATTCCCATCACTGGAACATGTTCACTTTGTGGATGACCCCAGCTGTGTGGTGGCACCTACTATGTGGTGCATCTTGAGCACCTGTACACCCTTCCCTCAACACCCTCCCTCCCCTCAGTGCAGCATATGTGTGGTGGATTGTGTTGGTGTACCCCCTATGGGGGATTGGGGGTGTGTGCTGCATGTACTCACTGGCAAGGTGTCCACTGTGTACTAGGCCACCCTCAAATGCCTGACAGGGTTGGGACTGGTGCCAGATGAAGGCATTGTGGGCACTGCCAGGGTACCATGCTAGGACTCATGGCTGGTACCATCTGTTTGCACCATATCTCTTCCTTAGCATACAGAGTGGCCCAGGATGGCCTTTTGCCCTCTCTGCCTCCTCAATGACTGCAGTCTTCAGATGCACCATGCTGCTGTCATTGCATACAGTCTTGTTGCCTGTTGCTGCTGTTTCCACACCCCATCCTTATTTTGTCCAGAGTTAAGACTACCTTTTTCTGCATGTTAACTTGCGCCAAGCTGTGTGTCGCACTAACATCCGTTGTGCTACGGCACTGAATATACCATTGCACCTGTATTCGTGCCCCCATCCCTCACTTTGCACAGCACAAACATTATCTTTCAGTGCTTGCACTACACTGTTGCACTGGCACTAGTTGGTCTTTTGAATATAGCAGCCCTGCACAAACAATGCACAAAACCTGCACAAACGGTGTGCACCCAGTGCAAAGTTTTGAATATCTGGCCCCATAACACAAGCACTTTTTGGAGTTAAGTGACAATCTATGTAACAACAAAGAGGTGTCAATGAGTACTACAAACCATAACCATAACACCCACATTCCCCAAAAAAATGTACTGCCATACAAACAAACATAAAAATACAAAAATTAAAATTCCCATAAGATAACATTGAAGCTTTAACAAGCTGTAACTCCATCAGTCTTTTGAGTTGAGAGAGAAACTATATATGAAAAGAAAGATCTCAATATGACTAAGTCATTAAGGAATGTCAATGTTTATGGGCAGACTGGATGGGCCTTGTGGTCCTTATCTGCCATCAACTTCTATGTTTCTATGTTTCTATGTTCAACTGAAAATGCACATAAAAAATGTAAAATCAAAATTCCCATGAGATAATATTGCTACCTTAACAAGCTATAACTCTGTCAATATTTGTAAATAATAACTGGCTCCTATTTTTTCCCATAGGGAAAATCTTCAGTGCTGAAAACGTCCCTGACAAAAGTCAGCGGTAAGTTCTTTTCTCACCTTAACTAAATACAACTGGGCACATACAAACAACTAACTAATCGTCCACAAGTTAGAAAAAAATAAAGCTCCTTCCATTTACTAGCCAGCCGCTATGGATCACGTTAAAACCCCAAAGGTTATTTTGTATAATTGCTGTGGCGAAAAAATGACCGCAGTAGTTATGCAGAATAAAAGATGGATAGCTAGTTAAAACTCGGATTTTATACACCCCCTCTGGGTGGGATGCCTTCATAAACCCCTCTAGCTTCGCTCTTGGGGTTTATGTTGCATCCAACCCCTCGGGGATGTATAAAATCCTCTTATAACTAGCTACCCATCCATTATTCTCTATTTAAGGGACAATGAATAGATTAAAAAAGGTCTCAATGAGTAGTACAACACTAACACATGATACCCACCCAAACAAATTCAGGAACAGTATAACACATAAATAATTTAACAATTAAAATTCCCATAGGATAACATTACGACTTTAACAAGCTATAACTCCGTCCATCTTTGGAGTTAAAGGATGATCTATGTATCAAACGAACAGTGCCAGTGAGTACTACAAGACTAAGGCCATATGAAATACCAACTGAAAATAAGTATGTATATAACATAAACATTAAAAAATGAAAATTCTCATAGGATAACACTGCAGCTTTAACAAGCCATAAGTCTCTCAATATATGGAGTTAAGGGACAATGTATATATAAAAAAAGTTGTCGGCTGGTCTGGTGGCACTGAGGGTTGAGGCGCTGGATGCCACACCTCATGCCACGCCGGTGACTCAGGTTCGGGAATGAGCCCAGGTTGCTGGGGGTCAGCAAGGGAGGGAGAGGATCGAGTAACTGGAGGACAGCTCTCCTCTTCTGGGAGGGAGGGGGGTTCCTTCTCAGTGCTTGGCTGCCCTATGGCGGAAGCAAGAGGCACTGCAAGCACTGGAGTGTAGAGAAGGGGTAGGGAGTGGCAGATGTTGGTGGCAACACCTTGACGTCAGGGCACTAGCCACTCCCTAGAACAGGGGAAAAATGCCCTTCAGCTCTGGCAGAGAGGGAGCAATGGAGCTTGCCTCTCAATTTGTGGCCACCCTCCTGGCACCCTCTCGACTGATGCCACCAGTGAAGTTCGGGGTGTTAGGCCCCACCTCGTCCCCACCCGGGGGGTAAACCGTGGCTACATGGGTGAAGGAGGGTTGACCAGGTAGGAGCAGACCATAGAGGGATGACTCCTAGGTGCTCCTGAGGAGACCAGAGCTGAATGGGAGAGGAGAAACAAATAAGGAGACCAGAGCTGAAGGGGAGAGGAGAAACAAATAAAAAGTAGAAAAAAAGTTGTCAATGAGTAATGCAACATTAACACATAATCCCCACCTAAACATTCATGGATAATGCACTGCATCCCAAAATTACCTCCAGTCTTCTCCATGGTGCCAAATCCAAAGTGAAAGTCCAATCATCATCAAGAATGTATCAAATGTGTATCTTGTCTTCCACTACAGGCATAGCAAATTTCATAGCAAACTGACACAAATTTACTGACATGGGGGTAACAAAATGAAAAACACATTTTTGCCCATATACAATCAACTGCTGGCAGTTAAAAGTCATAGCTAATATATTTTTTCCTTTGAAGAAAGTCCCACAAAAAAAAATTAAAACCAAGCAAATAAATTGCTTTTCTGGAGCCATATAAGCACAGGGCCCTAGCCAGATGGCTGTGTGCATCTATAGAGGGATGAAAGCACAGGGCCCTTCCTTAGAAAGAGGGATGCATTCACACAAGTCATGAAGGGACCTGCCTGAATGAGGATATGATTCTACTATCTCAAAAAGTAAAGACATTCTTTGCAAAAAACTGCATTAATGCGCCAGTTAATGTTCAGATTAAAGCAGCAAAAGTAGGTAAATGTG
Source organism: Neoceratodus forsteri (assembly GCA_016271365.2). Taxonomy (NCBI): domain Eukaryota; kingdom Metazoa; phylum Chordata; order Ceratodontiformes; family Ceratodontidae; genus Neoceratodus; species Neoceratodus forsteri. The sequence goes on from JADMNL010000029.1 coordinate 220,090,653, forward strand.
GCATTAGGGTTTCCAACCCTAACTCCCCACCATCACCCCCCCAAGCAGCAAAAGGAAAAAACATTACATTTTTCACTGTTCTGACTGTTGGTGAATCAGGTGTGATGTCTTCTTTGGGGTTCTCAACCCTAACGTTCACCCCATTCCATGACCAAATAAGGTGAAATGTGACATGGTTTCTTCAGGTTTTCTACAGGTTTTTTGACAAGATGTAGGCAGACACAGTTCTGGATGTCTGAAGACAATGGGCAGGATTTTCAAATGACTTAGATCACTGATGATACCATGCTTGGGGTTTGCAGCGATCTAACGGGATTCTCCATGCCATGCAGCAGTTGCGACAAGTTACACCAACTTTTTCTAATCTAACTTGCAGCAATCCTGGGGGTCTTTCTTTATGGAGACAGATATTTGGTGCAAGCTGATGTAAATTGTGAAAACTGTCATAACTGCACCTGAGATTATAAAATTGGGCTCAGCTGAAAAACCGATCCTATATCACAATGGGGTGAGCGTTAAGGTTGAGAACCCCAAGGAAGATTCCACCCCTGATTCGCTAACAGTCAGGACAGTGAAAGCCGTAATGTTTTTTCCTTTTCCTGCTGGGTGGGGGTAGGGATGGGCAGTTAGGGTTGGAAACCTTAAAGCCAAGTTTCCCTACTTTTGTCACTTTAATCTGAACCCTAACTGGTGCATTAATGCAGTTTTTTGTAAAGAATATTACTATAATGCAAATAACTCAAGTACAACTACATTTATCATCAGGCATTAAATATTTCTTGAGTGCAAACTTGAACCTAGGAATGCTAGTCATGGTACTGAGTATCTTAGATGGCAAAGAATTATTGAAATGAAGCAACTGATATAACAGGGAATCTCTGACCTAGATTTGTTCTCACAGTGGGAATACAGAAAACAAGCATTTATCAATGCTGAATGTTGATTGTGTTGGTCTGTTGAGCTCGCTCAGTGGCCCTGTGTCACTGGCTCAGTGTGTTTGTCCCGGTGCTGCAGGCTGCTCTTTTGTACTGGGCTGCTGCCTGCATTAGCATCTTGTTCTGCTGAGGAAGAAATCTGCAGCTGTCCCGACAGAGCTCCATTGAGATGGCTCACTCCTCCTGTCTCACTCGCTCATTCTATTTCTCCTGGCGCTGCAGGCTGCCCTTTTGTACTGGGCTCCTGCCTGTGTTGGTGGCTTTTTCTACCCACAAAGAAATCCACAGCTGTCCAGACAGAGCTCCAGTGAGGTTGCTCACTTCCCCTGTCTCAATCAGTCATTCTGGCTCTCCTGGCACTGCAGGCTGCCCTTTTGTACTGGGATCCTGCCTCTGTCGGCGCCTTTTTCTGCCCGCAAAGAAATCTGAAGCAGTCCTGGCAAAGCTCCGTTGAGCTTGCTCACTCCCCTTCTCTCACTCGCTCATTCTGTTCTGCCGGCGCTGCAGGCTGCCCTTTTCTACTGGGCTCCTGCCAGCATTGCTGCCTTCTTATGCCCACAAAGAAATTTGCAGCAGTTACAATACAGCTCTGTTGAGCTCACTCACTTGCTTATTCTGGTTTTCCTGCCACTGCAGGCTGCCTTTTTGTACTGGGCCCCTGCATGCACTGCTGCCTTTTTCTGCCCACAATAAAATCTGTATCAGTCCCAACAGAGCCCCGTTGAGCTCACTGATTTCCCCTCCCTCACTCGTTCGTTCTGTGTCTCCTGGTGCTGCAGGCTGCCCTTTTGTACTGGGTTCCCGCCTGCATTGGCAGCTTTTTCTGGCCAGAAAATCTGAAGCAGTCCCGACACAGCTCCACTGAGCTCGCTCACTCCCCCTCTGGCACTCTCGCATTCCGTTTCTGGCGGCGCTGCAAGATGGCCTTTTGTACTGGGCTCCTGCCTGCATTGCCACATTTTCTGCTCACAAAGAAATCTGCAGCAGTCACACTAGAGCTCCGTTGAGCGCGCTCACTACTGCTCTGTCACTCGCTCGTTCTGTTTCTCTTGGCGCCACAGACTGAGCTTTTGTATGGGGCTCCTGGCTGCATTGGCACCTTTGTCTGTCCACAAAGAAATCCGCAGCTGTCCCGACAGATCTCCATTGAGGTTGCTCAGTCTCCCTCTCTCATCGCTCATTCTGTTTGTCCTGGCAATGCAAGCTGCCCTTTTGTATGGGGCTTCTGCTTACATTGGTGCCTTTTTCTGCCCACAAAGAAATCCTAGCAGTCCTGATAGACATCTGTTGAGCTCACTAAGTACTCTTGTCTCACTCACTCGTACTGTTTCTCCCACTGCTGCAGGCTGGCCTTTTGTACTGGGCCCCTGCCTGTATTGATGCCTTTTTCTGCCCACAAACAAATCCGCAGCAGTCCTGACAGCGCCATTGAGTTCACTCACTCCCACTTGCTCTCTCGTTCTGTTTCTCCCAGTGCTGCAGGCTGCCATTTTGTACTGGGCTCTTGTGTTGGGGCCTTTGTCTGAACACAAACAAATCCACAGCAGTCCCGACAGAGCTCAGCTGAGCTCGGTCACTCCCCCCTCTCACTCGGTCGATCTTAATCTGTGCCAAACACTGATTTCCCAGAGTGACCGTGCTACTGTCCGGCAGAAGTGCAAAAACATATTTTAGCCAGGATGTGAAAAATGACAGCTGTAGTGGTCATAAGGAGTTGTGAAAAAATGCCACTGTTGAAAATGTGGTGTGACAGTATTACAAATTTGCAGTCACACGAGTGAGTGGAAACAGTTCAATGCACGCTTGTAACACAGTCATGTTATGGACTTTCGTCACCAAATTTTCAGCATAGGGATTTTAGGACCTCTGCTCATGAACAGTGCCACTGTCATTTTCTTAATCTGTCCCGAACACCGATTTCCCACAGTGACCATGTTATTCTGTGCCAGAACTGTGAAAACATATCTCAGTCAGGATGGGAAAAATGACAGCTGTACTGCTTATAAGGAGGTGGGAAAAAATGGCACTGTTGAAAATATGGTGTGACAATATTACAAATCTGCGAAGTTACAAGGGTGCGTGGAAAATGTGCAATGCACACTTGTAACACAGTCAATTGATGAGCTATCATCACAAAAATTTCAACATAGGCATTTTAGGACCTCTACTCATGAACAGTATCATTGTCATTTTCTTAATCTGTCCCAAACAGTGATTTCCCACAGTGACTGCTCTATTCTGCGCCGGAAGTGGGAAAACACATTTCGGCCAGGATGGGAAAAATGACAGCTGTACTCTTCATAAGTAGGTCTGGGAAAATGGCAATGTTGACAATCTGGAGTGAAAATATTACAAATTGCTGAGATTATGAAAGGCGTGTCAACTGCGAATGCATTGCAGAATATGTGTCATTTTATGGTAATATTACTTCAGATTTTCAACATAGGCATTTTAGGACCTCTACTCATGAACAGTATCACTGTCATTTTCTTAATCTGTCCTGAACACTGATTTCCCACAGCGACAGCGCTATTCTGTGCCAGAAGTGTGAAACACATTTCAGCCAGGATGTGAACAATGACAGCTATACTGCTCACAAGGAGGTGTGACAAAATGTCAGTGTTGAAAATCTGGCATGCAAATATTGTAAATTCGCAAAGTTACGAGCGTACATAGCAACTGCTCAACGCACACTCGTAAAACAGTCATTTTTTTGATTTTTTCCACCAAATTTGCAACATAGGCTTTTTGAGAGCCCACCTCATGAACACTGCACTGTTGTCTCATTAATTGGCCCCGAAGGGTGATTCCACACAGTGACCGCGAAACCACCTTTTGGGGCAGGTTAACACCATGACAGTTCAAGAATTCGCGAGAGGGGTCCCAAAAACTGCGTGTTGAAATTTGGTGGCATCCAATGCCGAGATATGCACTAAAGTTGAAAAACCCTATCTATTACATTATACAGCTTACCGCCATTTCCTCTGTTCGCGGTCGGCTTTGAAGAGTGCAGACATGTTCCCGGTCCACTGAAGATCGTTGCACCAAGCTATGGAGGTAAGTATGGAGTGGGGAGGGAGGGTGCACAGTAGGTGGGTGCAGGTTGCAGGTGTGGGACAGGGCGAGCACTGAGGGACAGTTTTCTTTTTTCAGGGCAAAAAAAAAACAAAAGACATTGCGGGACCGTTTTTCTGTTCACAGGGGTATCTGGCACACTGGGGTGGGCTCCCAGCATGCCAGCAGAGGCTTGGGGGCAAGCAGTAGCAGACGGGGGATTGGGCACCCCTGCCGTAGGGAACAAAGCAGGGGGATATTATGTCGGCGAGGTTGGGCACTCCGTCAGTAGGAAGAAAATGGGGGTTCATTATGCCGACAGGGACTGGGCACCCGTCGGCAGGAACAAAACCATGGGGGTTCATTATGCCAATGGGGATTGGGCACCCGTTGGCAGGAACAAAACAGGGGTTACAGAATGCCGACAGGGAGTGGCTGCCCCGTCAGCAACAAGTAAACACGGTGGGGGGGAGGGGGTTATATTGTTCATGAACACGGTGGCAAGCCACTGCCATGTTCATAAACAATATCAGGGGGTTTCACATCCTGCCCTGCAATGACGGGTCGCTCCCTCATTGCAGCGGATGGCTGACGCCGCAATGACAAGGCGGCCTTGATTGCAGCAGCTACTTTCTTAGAAGGTTGTGGCACGCTGGCTGAACTAGTGTCAGCAGCAGTGTGCCATGGCATTGGGGGACGGAGGACAAGCCACTGCAGGCTGTGGGGGCATTGGGCACAACAGTGCCGCACCTCCACAACCTGCTTGTGGAGAAAGCTGACGCAATATGTTTCTTGTGCATGCGTGCAATCAACATAAAAATTAGAAAAAGATGGATGTGTAAAAGCAGAGGAATTTTAACTTAGAAAAATACAATGAAATAGTTCTGGTACTTTGCTTATGTACCCTGGCTCCATTTTTCAAATTTATTTAGCAGCATTATCAATGCTCAGTTATTTACAGACACACAAAATATGATGTAGAATCAGGTACTCTACTGGATTACATGGTTCCAGAAATACACATGGCAAAAAGTTTAGTTTCAGGACTGCGTTGTGTGCCAGATGTGCGTTTGCGGTGAGGATATGCTTCTTGCGGGCCAGATGAAGTATCATGGATGGCTCGGGCTGAAAATAATTACCAAAGTGGCAAAAAAGGGTATCAAAGATTAAGTGTTTTACATACTGAGGCAACCTAGAGGCAAACTAGTTACCAATGAATAGAAATTAAAGGGCACAGCTGACAGCGTACCTTTAAAGAAACACCCTTAACAGGGAAATGAACTATGCCAACTGAACTAAGAACTTCAGAATTTCAGAACTGTTTGTACGAGATACCCTCTTATGTAAGTTACCAGGAGTTCAGACCAATCTTGCATGTATTCTTAGGGTATGAGAACCAGGAACTGAAGGTGAGCAGCCCCATCTGAAAAACAACAGGGACAGGCTAGAGAGGGTGCAGATGACTGGAAGTATTTGGGGCCAGAAGGGCAGATCCTATGAGGATTGGCTAAAGGTGTGAAACATGTATTCACTCGAAACCAAAAGAGAGAGAGAGGGGATATGAAAGAGACCTTCAAATTCATGAAAGGAATTAACCAGTTGGACTATGAGGAACTGTTTACCAGGAACATAGATGCTAGAACATGAAGTCATGTCATGAGTGAAGGTTAATGGGAAGAAGGTATAAAAGGGTGTGAGGAAGCATTATTTTACAGTGTGACAGGGAGCGCCTGCCACTCTTGAGGACTGGCCTTTTCTTAAATCTGTTGTAACAGTTCTTCTATTTCTTAGCCTAATCTATTCTTTACAATTTCTAGTCCATAAGGTTGGCCACCTATGGGCACCCCATTCCCTTTCTTGACTATGCTATAGTGTCCTCTTTAATTTTCCTTTTCCCTCTAAGGTTCTTTTACAGGGAGGTTATTGTGGTGACCTCCAAGCTTATGTAAAACAGGTTGTGTTTATCATTGTTGGATTTAGTATGTAATAGCACTATGACATAAAATACCTTGTTGTATATACCTTATGTTTATGAAACCTGTGAATGTTGAAAATACCATGGCACTAGGTGTTTTTGATAATGGTAAAAAGTACTAGGTAACTATTATAAAAATTAAGTTAGTTGTGCTATTTAAAATACATGTAAATTGCTGTAAACTGAGCAAGTCTGAAATTTCATGGTAATTTGTATATATTCCATGATGCTTTGCATTATGGAAGTATGTGTGATATTGTGTTTCTTTGAAACCTGGCTTATTGTCAATGCCCTTTAGGGTACCCATGTTTCAGTGCTTCTGCACTAAGGTTCTTTGTCTTTAGCTTGTTTTTTTTTTCTATTTGAGCCCCCACTACCCAAGCAAACAAAGTTCACGTAGGGAAACACAGAAACATAGAATTTGACGGCAGATAAGGACCGCTTGGCCCACCCAGTCTGCCCATTTCCCTACCTGATGGATAAGCTGCAGATCCTAGTTAACCAGCAGCCTACTTCTTCCAACCCCCACCCCCTAGAATTGCCTTATGACTGTCCCATGCATGCTTGAATTCCACCACTGTCTGTGACTCCACAACCTCCTCTGGAAGGCCGTTACATACATCCACCACCCTCTCTGTGAAAAAATACTTCCTTAAATTACCTCTGAGCCACCCCCCTTCTATCTTCAAATTGTGCCTTGTTCATGCACACCGCTTTTTTTGAAATGCTACCCTCTTGGACTTTGTTGATTCCCTTGAGGTACTTGAAAGTTTCTATCATGTCCCCCCTCTCCCTCCTTTCCTCGAAGATATACATATTAAGCTCCTTAAGTCTCTCTTCATATGTCTTCTGGTGCAGACCCTGCACCATTTTAGTTGCCCTCCTCTGGACAGCTTCCATCCTGTCTATGTCTTCGGAGATTGGGTATCCAGAACTGCACAGTACTCAGATGGGGTCTCACTAGCTGTCTGTACAGAGGGATAATAACTTCCTGTTTTCTACTGGTGATGCCTCTCCCTATGCATCCCAGTATCCCCCAGCCCTCCTTGCTGCCCTCTCACATTGCTTGCCCACCTTTAGATCATCTGATATGACTACCCCCAGGTCCCTTTCCATTTTGTTGTTGTTAGTATCTCACCCCCCATTGTGTACTCTTCCCCTGGGTTTTTGTTTCCCAGGTGCATTACCTTGCACTTCTTAGCATTGAATCTAAGCTGCCATACATTTGACCATTCCTCTAACCTTGCCAAGTCCCTTCTCATCCTTTCCATTCCACCTTGTGCATCAACTCTGTTGCAGATCTTTGTGTCATCTACAAAGAGACATACTTTTCCTTCCAGTCCCTCTGCAATGTCACTTATAAAGACATTGAAGAGGACTGGTCCTAATACTGAACCCTGCGGTACCCCACTACTAACCCCCCTTTTTTCAGAGTGAACTCCATTTACTATTACTCTCTGTGTCCTATTCTCCAGCCAATTCTTTACCCAGGCTGTCATCCTGGGACCCACTCCCAGGCTGGCTAACTTGTATATTAATCTTTTGTGCAGGACTGTGTCAAATGCCTTGCTAAAGTCTAGGTAGGCCATGTCCACAGCCCCTCCCTGATCAACTACTTTGGTCACCCAATCAAAGAAATATATCAGATTTGTCTGGCATGACCTTCCCGCTGTGAATCCATGCTGCCTTGGGTCCTGTGCCCCTCTGGCCTCAAGATATTTAACAATTCTTTCCTCCAGTAGTGATTCCATCATTTTCCCTACCACTGAGGTTAAACTAACAGGACTGTAGTTTCCTGCTTCTGCCTTGCTCCCACTTTTGTGAAGGGAATCACATCTGCCCTCCTCCAGTCCTGGGTACCACCCATCCTCCCATGATTTGTTAAAGAGGGTAGTCAGTGGTGTCACTAGTTCTACCCTTAGTTCTTTTAGAATTCTGGGATGAATCCCATCAGACCCCACTGCTTTGTCCACCTTCAGTTTTAAGAGTTCTTTCAGAACCCTTTCTTCTGTAAATGGGCTGGTATCAACTTCTGTATCCAGAGTGTTTCTACTGTTTGTTTTAGGTACCTCCCCCTCATCCTTTGTAAATACTGAGCAAAAATATTTGTTTAGTATCTCTGCCTTTTCACAGTCACCCTCTGCCCACCCTCCGTCCCCTTTATTAAGCCTCACTAACCCTCCCTTGGTCTTCCTTCGCTCCCTGATGTACCTATAAGAGGTTTTATCCCCCTTCTTAACTGAGTTGGCTATCTTTTCCTCGGTTTGGGCCTTTGCTGTTCTGACTGCCTTCCCAGCTTCCATTTGCTTTAACTGATACAGTTCTCTGTCCTGCTCCTTCTGTGATTCCTTGTACTTCCTGAATGCTTTCTTTTTCTCTTGAACCTTCACTGCCACTTCCTTTGAGAACCATAGTGGTTTCTTACCTCGTTCGTTTTGTTTATTTGCTTTACACAAAGGCTTGATACCTCTGTGATGGCAGTTTTTATTATTCCCCATTGTTCTTCCACCCCTCCTTCCTGCCCATTTGCTAGTGCATTCCTTAGGCACTCACCCATAAAGACAAAGTCAGCCCTCCTAAAATCCAGTACCTTTGTCTTTGTATGGCTTGACTCTATTGCTGTGTTTATTGTGAACCATACTGTTTGATGGTAGCTAGTTCCCAGATGGCTACCCACATCTACATCAGTGATCTTCTCTTCATCTCCGTTTGAGAGAACCAGGTCTAAGATTGCTCTCTCTCGAGTGTGCTCCAATACTAGTTGTCTAAGGCATGCCCCCTGTAGGGCATCCAGAATAACCCCACTCTTAGAAGTGGCTGCTGCAACTGCACTCCAGTTAACATCTGGCATATTCAGATCGCCCATCAGCAATATCTCCCTTTTTCTGCCAATCAGTGTTACTTTCTATCATTTCCTTGTCCATTTCCTCCCTGAGAGGGGTTCAGATATAACCCTGTGCGATTGGAATGCCAGTCTCCAAATTTACCCACAGTGCTTCTTCTCCTCCCTGTTTACCCTTTTGTTCTGTTGCTTTGATTCCTTCCCTTATGTAAAGAGCTACTCCTCCTCCTCCTCTTTTACCCTCCTGTCCCTCCTGTAGATAGTGTATCCTGGTATGTTTATATCCCAGTCATGGTTTTGTGTGTACCATGTTTCTGTGACTGCCACGATATCAGATGTTCCTCCTCCATCAAGGCCACTAATTCAGGAAGCTTGTTACTCAGACTACGGGCATTGGTACTCATTGCTCTCCATTTTTTGATGGCTTTACCTTCTGTTGCAGCATCCCCCACTGACCTTTCTACCTTGGTCTTTTCTCATTTAGTACCCTGTTTTGTAGGGGAGGCCGGATTTTCCTGCTGCTTATCAGTGCCTCCCCTTGACTAGTTTAAAAGCTTGCCAATGAAGGATTTAAACTGATTGCTCAAAAGACTTGTTCCTTCCTGGACAGATGCAGACCATCCTGCCAGTATAGGCTGGTGTCCTCCAGGCGGAACCCCAGTCCCCAATGAAGCCAAACCCTGTGCTCACACCATTTTTCAACCATTCATTAAACTGCATCGTGCAAAGTACCTCACCTCACTCATGCCATTGACAGGCAGCACCTCTGAGAAGGATACTGTGTGTGCTACTTGTCTTAGGCCCCTCCCCAATTCTACAAAGTCCTTCTGCACTGCTCTAATCTCATGATGAGCCAAGTCATTTGTCCCTAGGTGGACAATGACGTCCAGCTCAGACTCCCGTGCAGCTGTTCCCGTGATCCTGAGGATGCGCTTCCTGTCCCTCCAAGCCATGGCACCAGGCAGGCACCTTACTTCAGTTTTCCCTGCTCCCCCCAGTTCTATCCCCCTAATAATTGATTTCCCCACCAGGAGCTGCTTCCTTTCCTTGTGGTGTCCTCTGTCTCCTTCTGGAGACTGAATCTCAACTGCTAAGTTAGATCAGAGATCAGTGTCAGTAGGTGCTGGCTAAGTACATAATCTGTTCTTGCAAACTGATGTACTGAAGAAGGAATATGCCATTGCTTAAGGTCATCTTCTGCATTTTGAATAAATATCACACAGAGATTGTGTGCTGAACTTGAAATTTGGTGTCAGGTTGATCTGTTATCCCACAACCCCTCCACATACAGAAAGAGTGTTTAAGCCACCGAATATTCTGCCTGCAGAGCTGGTGGGTGCCAGAACTATAAACAGCTTCAAACTCAACTGGAATATAGTTAAGGGTATAGTTGCTACTCAGTGGGTTGAGGGAGGCAGAAATACAGAGAGCAAAGAGGAGAATGGCATAAACAATGACCCCACAGAAACAATAGGCCCTGGTGCATGATAGGCTAATTAGTGCAGACTGGAATGACTGTCAGTCTTTTTCTGGCATCTACGTCCATGTTTCTTTTTTTTTTCTATTATTTCTTTTATTCAGTTTTTTTCCTTATTCACCTGTCCCTACCCGCTCATCCTTGGTATGGACATGTGCTTGTGGAGGCACACACACACACACTACGAACTACAGAATGCCCCACCTACTAGCTGCCCCTTCTGCCTACCTACGCCACCACCGGACCTCCACCCAGTGGTGACGGGACTATGGGAGGGACAGCATCCTTCCCTGGAGAGGAGAGCAGCTGACTGGCAGCACAATCCTGCTCCCACCCTCCACCCCCCCGGCCGACTCCCCGATGACCCATGGTAGTTCCCAAATCTGGGTTGCGGGCGTGACACAAGGTAAGGCTAGATGCCTCAACCTTCAGTTTCTATGGTAATGCTGATATTCTAACAATGTAAGAGAGACCACTCTTACAACTGTAGGAGTTGTCTAAGTGGCAATATTAATATATAATTGTCCCCTTAAGTCTGATCAGTAACAAATGAATAAAAGAGAAAGAAAGGGCCTCTCAGAAGATGGGGTGCCTCACAGTAAGCACTCTGCAAGTTGGGGAGAGAAAACTGGGCACCTCACAGTACACATTTCACAGAAAGAACTCACTCAGGCTTCAGAAGATGTAAATGCTCATGGAATATTTAATCAGCAAGATAACGTCTTCTCTTCATTGTACCAGTAGACGTGCTGAATAAATATTTCACAAGCATCTACAGTTCCTGAAGCCTGAGTCGTTTCTTATTGTGAAGTGCCTGCTGCAAGATGCTGAGTTTTCTCCCCCGAAACAATTACTACCTTAAAAAACGTTACCCGAACACATCCATTTCCAGAGCACCAGCAACTGAGACACAAAATAAGAGCGCCTCTCACATTATGGGAAGAAGTACTCTGACTGGTCGAGAGTGCTCCTTCGATCTACTATGGTTATTAAAGTGTCTGGAGTGTTTAGAAATAAACAGTTCTGACTGCCTGAAAATGTTGTCATGATTTATAACTTATGTTAATACAGCAGGACTGTGAATACCAGTAGAGTCCTAGCATAGTCTACTTTGACTGCCTCATACCTGTAGATACCTGTAGAGTCCTAGCATAGTGTACATAGATTGCCTCTTACCTGTGGATACCTGTAGAGTGCAAGCATAGTATATGTTGATTGCATCTTACCTGTGGATACCTGTAGAGTGCTAGCATAGTATATGTTGATTGCATCTTACCTGAGGATACCTGTAGCTCCAAGCATAGTATACATTGACTGTCTCTCACCTGTGGATACCTGTAGAGCCCTGGCATAGTATACATTGATTGCCTCTTACCTGTGGATACCTGTAGAGTCGTAGCATAGTATACATTGATTGCTCTTACCTATGGATACCTGTAGAGCACCAGCATAGTATACATTGACTGCCACTTACCTGTAGATACCTGTAGAGTTTTAGCATAGTATACATTGATTGCCTCTTACCTGTGGATACCTGTAGAATCCATGCATAGTACACATAGATTGCCTCTTGCCTGTGGATACCTGTAGAGCCCTGACATAGTATACATTGACTGCCTCTTACCTGTGGATACCTGTAGATCCAAGAATACTATACATTGATTGCCTCTTACCTGTGGATACCTGTAGAGTCCTAGCATAGTATACATTGATTGCTCTTACCTATGGATACCTGTAGAGCACCAGCATAGTATACATTGACTGCCGCTTACCTGTAGATACCCGTAGAGTCCTAGCACAGTATACATTGACTGCGTCTTACATGTAGATACCAGTAAGAGTGCTAGCATAGTATACATTGATTGCCTCTTACCTATGGATACTAGTAAGAGCACTAGCATAATACACATTTATTGTCTCTTACTTGTGGATACCTGTAGAGTCCTAACATAGTATACATTGATTGCCTCTTACCTGTGGATACCCGTAAAGCACTAGAGTAGTATACATTGATTGCCACACAGCTGTAGATACCAGTACAGCCTTAACACTGTGTACTTTGATTACATATTACCTGGGGATACTGGTAGAGCACTAGCACAGCATACATGGATTGCCTCTTACTTGTGGATACCCACAGAGCACTAGCATATTATACATTGGTTGCCACATACCCGCAGGTACCTGTAAAGCCTTTATATAGTGTACACTGATTTCATATTACCTGGGGATACTGGTAGAGCACTAGCACAGCATACATGGATTGCCTCTTACCTGTGGATACCCACAGAGCACTAGCATATTATACATTGGTTGCCACATACCCGCAGGTACCTGTACAGCCTTTATATAGTGTATATTGATTACATCTTACCTGTGGATACTAGAACAGCCCAAGCATAGTACACATTGGTTGTCTCTACATGTGGACACCAGTAGAGTCCTAGCACAGCATACGCTGGTTGAATCCTAACTGCTAATATCAACAGAGTCCTAGCATAATATAGTTTCTTTAATTTTATTTAAAATTGTGTTACCCAGATAAGAAGCACTGAGCTGCAAGGCCTTTTACAGGCTCGACCCAGACACAGCAAAGTGCACAGACAAGACAGTGATCAACATACCAACATATACCATCAAAGTGTAAACTTAAAAACTTACAATTACCTAACAATAAAAGTATAAGGCCATTCTCTAAATTCACAGAATGTACAATATCATATACAACAAGCATTTGTCAATGCCGAATGTTTGCTTGCTGGCATTGGCAGTGGTAATGTAGAAGTTACAGAGCTGCGTAATAGGAATGGCAATGAAGTACTGAACTGAAGCCAACTCCACCACCACCCTGCAGAGAGTGACAGGCATTGGGGTGTGCATTTGGGTCATCAGGCATAATGGCCTTGCCATTCCACCACACCCCACCCTGCAGACACTGACAAGTGTCGCGGTGTTCCTTGGGGTGTTTGGCCTTATGCACACCCATTTCATTAGAAAAACGGTGAGATGGTGCGATATAGGAGAATGGGGTGAACTTTGGGGCTGAAGAGTCCAAGGCATACCTCGATACCTCTCACTGGCTGTAGGGTGTGGAATGGTATGAGCATTACAGGCAAGAATCCCAAGTCACACCCTGATGCCTGTCATTCTCTACAGGGTTGGGCGTTATGGTTGGAAACCCTAATACCTCAGGCATTCGTTGTATTTTCACTCCAAATTTTCAACATGTTTTTTGTGACCCCACCTCATGAACAGGGGAATATCAGTTTGTTAGCCAAAGCTGCTTATGCACAGCGATAGTACGGCATTTAGCACCACAGGTGCAAAACATTCCTAACAGGATGTAAAATGACAGCTGTACTGTTCATGGGGAGGTGTAAAAATGGCAATGTTGCAAATCTGCAGTACAAATATTTAAAAAATGGTGAAGTCATGGCGTACATAGAAACTGTGCACGCACACCGTAATATAATTAGGTTGGGGATATTTTACAGCAGATTGTCAACTCAGGCATTTTGGTGCCTCCGATCATGAACAGTGTCACTGTGATTTTCTTTATCTGTGCCGAACAATGATTCCCACAGCGACCATGCATCTCAGCGCTGAAAGTGTAAACACACTTCAGCCATGTTGTGAAAATGACAGCTGTACTGTTCATAAGGAAGTGTGAAAAATGCCACTGGTGAAAATCTGGACTGAAAATATTACAAAGTCATGAACTTATGAGGGTGCGTGGAAACTGCGCATTGCTCACTCCAGAACACAGTCATTTTATGGACTTTTGTCACCAAATTTTCAACATAGCCATTTTAAGACCTCTGCTCATGAACAGTGTAACTGTGATTTTCTTAATCTGTCCTAAACATTGCTTTCGCTTTCCAACAGCACCATTATGCGCTTACATGTCTGCGACAACACATTTAGCGACATATGAAAATGGCAGCTGTACTGTTCATAAGGAAGTGTAATAAAATGGCAATGTTGAAAATCTGAGTGAAAATATTAAATTTGCAAACTTACGAGCATGCATAGAACTGCACAACGCATCGTCAGAAACAGTCATTTTTAGGAATTTTTCACCAAATTTTCAACATAGCCATTTTAAGACCTCTGCTCATGAACAGTGTCACTGTGATTTTCTTAATGTGTCCCATACATTGATTTTGCACATACTGCCCATTGTGCACTACATGGGTGGGAACACATTTTGGGCAAGATGTGAAAAATGACAGCTATACTGCTCATAAGGAGGTGTGGTAAAATGGCAATGTTGAAAATCTGGAGTGAAAATATTTAAAATTCGCGAACTTACAAGTGTGCGTAGGAACTGCGCAATGCACCCTCGTAAAACAGTCATTTTTAGGAATTTTTTCACCAAATTTTCAACATAGCCATTTTAAGACCTTTGTTCATGAACAGTGTCACTGTGACTTTCTTAATTTGTCCCGTACATTGATTTCGCACACCAACTGTGCCATTGTGCGCTACATTGGCGGAAACACGTTTTGGGTGAGATGTGAAAAATGACAGCTATACTACTCATAAGAAGGTGTGGTAAAATGGCAATGTTGGAAATCTGGAGTGAAAATATTGGAATTCGTGAACCTTATGCGTGCATAGGAGCTGTGCAACGCCGCTAGTAAAACAGTCATTTTGGAATTTTTCACTAAATTTTCAACATAGCCATTTTAACACCTGAGCTCATGAACAGTGTCACTGTGATTTTCTTAATTTGTCCTGTACATTGATCTACATACGACTGCGCCATTGTTGCTACATTGGCAGAAACACGTTTTGGGTGACATGTGAAAAATGACAGCTGTACTGCTCATAAGAAGGTGTGATAAAATGACAATGTTGGAAATCTGGAGTGAAAATATTGAAAATTCGCGACCTCACGAGTGTGCGTAGGAACTGCTCAATGCACCCTCATAAAACAGTCATTTTAGGAATTTTTCACCAAATTTCAACATAGCCATTTTAAGACCTCTGCTCATGAACAGTGTCACTGTGATTTTCTTAATTTGTCCTACATTGATTTCATACACCGACTGCGCCATTCTGCGCTACATGGGTGGAAACACATTTTGGGTGAGATGTGAAAAATGACAGCTGTACTACTCATAAGAAGGTGTGGTAAAATGGCAATGTTGAAAATCTGGAGTGAAAATATTGAAATTTCGCGAACTTACGAGCCTGCGTAGGAACTGCGCAACGCACCCACGTAAAACAGTCATTTTTTGGAATTTTGGCACCAAATTTTCAACATGGTGTTTTTGGGACCCCTTCTCATGAATGATGTCACTGTCATGGCAGTATTCAGGCCCAAAGGGTGATTTCACAGTCACTGCAGAAATCACCCAGCCGGTGCAATCACCGCCATGACAGTGACGAAATCATGAAGAATTAAAAACTTTCAGTAATTTAATTCTCAATCAAAAATGCCGAGATATGCAATAAAGTTGAAACCCCCTATGTAACCCATTATACAGCTTACGGCATTTCCTCAGTTCGCCTCGGCTTTGAAGAGTGCAGACGTGTTCCTGGTCCACCGAAGATCGTCGCACCAGAGTCCACAGGTAAGTATGGGGTGGGGGGTGCGGGGAGGCTGGGTGCGCAGTGGGTGGGTGCAGGTTGTGGGAGGGCGTTGGGAGACGCGCCGCGGGACAGTTTTTATTTTACAGATCTTAAAATAAAAAAAGACGTCATGGGACGTTTGCCACACTGGGGTGGGCTCCCAGCGTGGCACAAAGACTTCAGAGGCGTTCAGCCGATGGGATTGGGCACCCCGTCGGCAAAATAAAACAAAAACGCCGACGGTTTGCCACGCTGGGGTGGGCTCCCAGCGTGGCACAGAACAGAGGCGTTCAGCCGATGAGATTAGGCACCCCGTCGGCAAAATAAAATATATCTCGGCCCGTTTGCCACGCTGGGTGGGCTCCCAGCGTGGCACAAGACTGCCCGTCGGCTATTCAGTGCAGGGCGCATGTCTGTCTGTCGTGGGGGTAGCTGCACGTGAGCAGCCGATATCTTATCGGTGCTCACTCAAGCGTAGCTCCCCCTTTCAACTGTATGCCACTGCATTTTGGAGCGTGTCATAGACAGCTCCAAAATGCATTGGCTTAAAGGGGCCTCGCCTGCCAGCCCAGTGCCTGAATTGGAGGAGGAGGTGACACACCTCCGAAATCTCCGTTCATGGCACTATGTTTCTTGCACATGCGTGCAAGCAAACATAACAACTGCAAACAGTGACAGTGAGCCTGACCCATTAAACAGCTTTTGTACTGTATTTTAAACTGGTGCAGATTTTGTACACACCTTATCTCAGAGTTTATGTCATTCCAGGTTTTAGCAGCAGTGGTTATGAAAGCTTTTCTTTGGACGTTTTACATAGTGGCATTGACAGAGCCACAGTCTCATCAGAACGTAGAGATTTTGTTTTGTTTTTTAGAGCAGTAATTCCAGCCTTAGGGCCTTCATTACCCATCTTGATTACTTTATAAACCATACATCTCTTGTGTAGTTTATCACTCTGCTCTAAAGGCGACCAGTTTAATTTCTCATAGAAGCTACAATGGGCTTCATGCTACCTTGCATGCAAGACAATCATCACTCAGCATTTTACAAACAAATATGTTTGTTATAACCTTTTCAGATGCCCCTCCCCAAACCATACTTCAATAGGCTAGTGAGAGTAATAAACAACTCTGGGATAGAGCCCTTCAGGTGCCATCCATAAGCAAATCCCTGACTGCACATAAAGCCCCCTGTTTTTTATTTAGCTGTGTGGAGACTTGCCTGACATGGCTTTCATAGATCAGGTATGTGTCCAATATCACACCGACGTACCTAAATTCGTTAACCACCTCGAGTTTATCACCATCATTGAAAGACGCCTGAAACTTGTCCAAATCAGTTGTTCTTTCTACTGTGCTAAAACTATTGCTTTTTGTCAACTACTAACCTGTCTTTTGTAAATCAAGTCATTATTTTCCTGTACTCAGATTCTATAATTTAACTTATTTTTTTATTTATTTAAGCATTTTTCCAGGAAGGCATACTGAGCAGAGTACCGCTCAATTCCAGATGTGTCCTGGGGACAATACATACAATAAGAACATCGCATGGCATACAGTACACAAGGCGAGATAATATGTACGAGTAATATAAAAGCAAGGTTCAACACTATCCAGGTTAGAACACGGTACAGGGTACAGGTGTATAATTACAATAAGAGTTACAAACAGCTGAAAGGAAGAGCCAGGTATGATAGTGATAGGGGGTGCAGCAGTGCAACCAGTACAGCCATGACGGGGGATTCAACAGGGAAACGAGGTATGGGGATCATTTAACTAAGGTAGGAAGGATGCAACAGTATCCTTACAGTGGATACCTGTAGAATCTTGTACAATGCCACAGCATCTGCATAAAGGATGATTTTTGCTGTGTGGCACGTCCACAGAAGATCAATAATAAATAATAAAAACAGTGGGCATCCAAGTATGGACCCTTGTGGGACCCCATACTCAATATTTCAAAATACAAAAGGACTTCATTTAATCATCTGTTTCTCAAAAAACAGGCAATTCAGTTTACTACAGGATTACCAAAACCATACCTTGATTCCTTATACGTGTGGATACCACTAGAGAGCTAATACAAAAACCATAAAGTGCCTCCTTACCTGTGGATACAGTAGAGTCCTAATACAGAAGCCACAAAGTTCCTCCTTACATGTGGATACCGGTAGAGACCTAATACAGAAGCCACAATGTTCCTCCTTACATGTGGATACCGGTAGAGACCTAATACAGAAGCCACAAAGTTCCTCCTTACATGTGGATACCGGTAGAGACCTAATACAGAAGCCACAAAGTTCCTCCTTACCTGTGGATACCGGTAGAGACCTAATACAGAAGCCACAAAGTTCCTCCTTACCTGTGGATACCGGTAGAGACCTAATACAGAAGCCACAAAGTTCCTCCTTACATGTGGATACCGGTAGAGACCTAATACAGAAGCCACAAAGTTCCTCCTTACATGTGGATACCGGTAGAGTCCTAATACAGAAGCCACAAAGTTCCTCCTTACATGTGGATACCGGTAGAGACCTAATACAGAAGCCACAAAGTTCCTCCTTACATGTGGCTATCGGTAGAGTCCTAATACAAAAAACATAAAGTGCCTCCTTACCTGTGGATACCAGTAGAGTCCTAATACAAAAACCATAAAGTGCCTCCTTACCTGGGGATACCGGTACAGACCTAATACAGAAGCCACAAATTGCCTCCTTACATAAGGATACCTGTAAAATCCAAGTATTGTAGCCATCATCAGAGAGGATGTTGAGGGTGCATCTACAATTACAACAGGTAGGACAGAGAATGCTTCACAGCGATAGTTTGGAACTGGAACCTGTTTTCCTGTTAAAAACCACAGGGTGCCCAGAAGTGCTTGTTCCTGGAAAAACATGAGTCGAAACCCAGAATCCAAAGAGACATTTGGTAATAACTTTGGATCTCTGTTAATCTCCTCAATTGAAAAAATAATTGATAGGATGTAACGGTATGCAAAAATGTCATATCTATCAGATTTAGTGAATACATTGTGAGTTAGTACTTTTGCACATCGGCTCGACTGAAGAATTACCTTGGTACAGTAAGTTGAAGTTCTAACAAATATTAAGAGTTATATATAACCTGAAAGTATAGAACTGTGAACCTAAGGACCCAAGTTCAGGGCCGCCATCAGAGTTTTTTGGGCCCCCAGTGATATAAGTCATGGGGACCTTACCCAGCGCAAACTGACCTCATCTTTTACTTTGTCCAAATACATAACCTCTTATTTTCAATACAACCAGTTACATATTTGCATTTTGGGGAGGCAGTAGCAATGTTAGTTTTATTGGCCCCACTAACCATCCAATCCATGTCTGTTCATTAGCCTTTGATTGACTGGGACATACCTTAGTGAGTAATTTCATGATATTATGACACCACATGACAAACAGCTCCAGAGAGCCCAGTGACACACTATAGTGCCATTGTACTTTAAACCTGAGTAATAAAAATAGTACAAAAATTAGAGTGTTACACTGGATCTGACTGGGGGGCAAATGCAAGGTTCACTGGTGCCCAAAACTGGCTATGCCAGGTTTGAA
Organism: Neoceratodus forsteri; assembly: GCA_016271365.2. NCBI lineage: Eukaryota > Metazoa > Chordata > Ceratodontiformes > Ceratodontidae > Neoceratodus > Neoceratodus forsteri. The sequence goes on from JADMNL010000029.1 coordinate 220,110,096, forward strand.
TCCCACCACTTCCACTCTGACTTGATGACACTGAGCAAGTCATTTATCCACCTATCTCTCTGTTCGTACCTCTCTTTCTCGCTCTTTCACTCTCCTTAAAGGGGAATACACATATTCCAGTCTCGCACATATTGTGCAGTGCTGCCCCTGGTTAGCACTTTCAGTGCTGGGAAAAATGTTTTGCTCACTTTGTTCTGCAGATAATCTGGTTGTTCCTGCTACCTCTTGACCCATGATTGTAAACAAAGCCACAATGCAAAATGGTAGTTTACTCACCTGGTAAAGGTGATTGTGGGGGTATAGGTCTCTGAGGCACTCCACACTCCTTACACATGGGTTGTGTCCACCTGATAGGTTGCTTGATGCACATGTGACTTCAAAGAAGTCTGACCCCCTTCCCTGTGGTGCTGCCTCTCCAGGATCAGTTCAAATTCTTCCAAAGCTGCACCTAATCTGTAACCAATAACTCTTGACTTGTTAGTAGGCAGCAAAATGTTTTCTGATATGTATCTTAGTGTGTTAAATAAATTATAGTAGAGGCATTTGTTATGTTTTACCAAAAATTCTGTGGCCCATGAGGGTCCTCTCTTTATTTCTTATTCATACAAATCTAAAATTTCCGGCCCATACGGCATGATGATTGTTACTTCTTGAAGCTCATCTGTGAGTCCTTTGTCTCCGACTGACTACCTGGGTGGGTTGTGGAGTGCCTCAGAGATGTATACCCCCACAATCACCCTTACCAGGTGAGTAAACTACCATTGTGGGGGATAAACTCTGAGGCACTCCACATTGCTTACATATGGGTTTCGATGTAAAAAGCAGTACCCTAATGAGAAGGGTGGGTAGTCAGTCCATAATGTGATGTTCGACCTTGCTGCTAACAACACTACTTAAGTAAAGTTATTTTTTTTTTCCCCTCCAGGGCTACATCTACCCTATAGTGTTTAGTGAATGTGTGCGTTGATGCCCATGTAGTGGCAGCACAAATTTTCTCTACTGTGGCCATGTTTCTCTCGGCCCTTGATGTGGCTATTGCTGTAGTGGAATGGCCTTGATTTTCATTGGTAGTGTATGACTTGAAGTCTTATATGCCTCTGTGATGGCAGACTTAAGCCAATATGTGCCGTATGTCTGCCATTCTTGAGATGTAAGTTGACATTAGTCTCTTCATCGCTAGCAGTTGATGTTGAAGATCCCTATCTACCTTGTCTGCAGGCATATAGACAGGTATTTCAATATCCTGTTTGGTGTGAAAAGGTGAGCATATTTTAGGTAGAAAGGAAGAGGTCATCTTTAGACTGATCTTGTCCTCATGAAATACCAGATAAGGTAGTCTGTGGGATAATACTTGTAGTTTGCTTATGTATCTAGCTGAACATATAGTGACCATAAGGGTTAAGTGTTTGCCATTTGAGTGGTAGTGACTCTAGAGGTTCAGATGGTGAGTTGGTCATTGCCCTGAGTACTAAGTTGAGGTTCTTGGGAGTGGTCCATTGTTTTATCTTAGGATGTAGATTAGGTCAGCTGCTGCCACTTGCACTGTTAGGGATGCTGGAGATAGTCCCTTATCCAGACCTTGCTGAAGGAAGAGAAGTATGTTGGGCACTGTGGCCCTTAGAGGTTGTATTTTTTATTTATTTTTTTCTTTTCTTCACATCACCTGTGGAATATTCTCAAATGTCTATGATATTGACCAGCCAGGTGGCGCTGAGGGTTGAGGTGCTGGATGCCACATGTCACACCACACCGGCGATCCGTGTTCGGGAACGGGCACGGGTTGCCGTGGGTCAGCAGGAAGGAGAAGGATTAAGCGTCCAATGGACTGCTCTCCACCTCTGGGGAGGGGAGTTCTGGTGTCCGGTGCTTGCCTGACCCCTAGCAGAGGCTGGGGGTCTGTGGCACGTAGCTGCAAGCCATAGGGGCGGGACGTGGCAGACACTTGATTGGTGTGCACACGGGAGCATGCGCACACCCAGTCACTGGCGTCATTGCACGCCATGCCCTGCAGGGAGAGAAGAAGAAAAAGAGCCCAGCAGAATGAAGTTGTACCCCACAGTGGCATCCCTGAGAAGGCACCTCCCTGGCATGGATCCATTGGGGTGGGTCGAGCTGCTCCCCACCACCCTGCCGCAAAGGGTAAGTCACAGGGTGCATAAGGAAGGGGGTCTACCTTCGGGGGCAGGTTCTGGGGGAACAACAGATAGCAGGCTTGCAGTCAGAGCTCCAGAAGAGAAATAATAATAAAAAAAAATGTTTATGATATTTGAGGTAACAGGTTTCTCCATAGTGTCGGTGACCACTGGGTGGTATCCCTCTCCAAACAGTCTCTCCTTTTCAGGAGCCAGGCTGTTAGTTTGAGATTGTTCGGACTGGGTGAGCATATCTTCCCTGAATGGTAGTGTCCATGGGTGGTCTAGTGCCATTGTCACTATCATGGCGAAACATGATCTCCTGGGCCAAAGAGGGGTGATGATTATCGCCTCGGTTCTGGTTCTGCATATCTCTTTCAGAACCTGTAGTTTCGGTGGAAAGATGTAGGTTACCTGGAATGACCATGTAGCTGATAGTGCATCCACTCCCATGGCTTTGTGATCCCTGAAGCGGGAGTAGAATCTGGGGTACTGATTGATCTTGTTGGTGGCCATTAAGTCTATTTCTACTGGTCCCCAATGTCTGTTGATCATCTGGAATATATTGGAATGAATCTTCCACTCTCCCGGATGTATTAACTGGTGACTTAGCCAGTCTGCAGTGGTATTCAGCCTGCCTGCCAAGTGTATGGCTGATATGCTCCCCAGATGTTTTTGTGTCTAAAGAAGGAGTCTTGAGCCTCTCTTTGCATGGCTCCGCTCTTTGTTCCTCCTTGCCTGTTGATATAGGAGATGATAACCTGATTGTCAGAGCATGTGAGGAAATTATCCTTTTTCCTGACTAGCCTTGTGAATTGTAGTGGTGCACGGGATATTGTCCTGATTTCCAGAATGTTTATGGCCATTGTGGACTCTTGCATGCACCACTTTTCTGGGCTTCCCAATGGAGTGGCCACTATGTAGAGGCTACTCAAGGGTGTATGGCATTATTATCAGGCAAATGGCATGGGCAGTGTGCCATTAAGATGTGGGGATTAGCTTGGGTAGTGGGGTAGGAGTAGGTGTGTCAAACCCCACTTTCATCATTGTGTTTCACACTAATGCCTGTATCTGATCAGACAAACACCATTTGGATGTTAGTGTTTGTAAAACCACCTCTGTTACACGAGGTCCCTGCACCCTAATTGGTACCCTCAGAGGTACACCGTAGACAGCTAGTACTTAAGTATATGTTATACTAAAATATAGGGCTAAGGGCATCTACCGTACAAGAGTAGATGTCAGGATGTGAATGCATATTGTTGTAATACACTTTGCTTGCTAATACATATATTCTGCTATGTATTTTCTGTGTATTTCTTACCCATAAGATGCCAAGGCGCTTGTGTCCTTGGAATAATTATAATATGTAAGACGGCATTGCCACCTTTTGGTGATTTGTACTACTACACTGAGTTATGTAAGACTCTGTATAAGAACTCTTTTGTTCTCAAACTGATGACTTTACAGAATTGTATAATGTTATCTTGGACAGTGGAGCCACCTCTAATTTAGCTAATAGGGCTCATCTCTGTAACTAGAAATGTTTCTATCTTACAGTAACCACAGTAATTATCATAGGTATATAATGTAATGCACAAGTCTTATACCTCGGAGACCTCAAGAGAGACCCGAAGAGACACAGAGAAACCTTGAAGTATAGGGAATGCTTAGCACTGGTTCCCGGTTCGTATTGGTAAGAACTGCTTAAGGTAACTGTGATTTATCCTTTTGGTAGTAATAAACTTATTTATTTCTCTAATGCAACGTGTCTGGGATTACTTGAATTCCCAATATCGTCAAGAACCTGAAAGTGAGGTTTAGACCTCCTAACAAATAGACGACCGTGTACAGGCAATATCTGGTGTTTGTAAGTTTTCACTTGTTGCTAAAACTTTTTCTCTTTCCCACGGGGACAGTAGATGTACATTCCCGTATCACCTCTCCCATTTTAAAACCAGTTTGTAGTAACTTGCAAAGTCTGGCTGTCTTTTCAGGTGTGGTCGATGCCATCTCAACCCACTCCATAGCAGCTTTGAATTGCAAGCCTGCAATGTATACAGTAGCCCGGCTGTGTATAAAGTGCTCCTGCTGGGGATCGATACGCAGCACGGTGCCCTTTTCACAGTTTGAATTTGCGTTCCCTCCCACACAATGGGTACCGTATCAAATATCTGTGCAGAACTGAGACTTGATGTCTCAAACTTCCTTGCCTCCCATGGAGGATGGGCTGACTTCACGCAGGATGCAAGTCAATCCGAAAACTTTATACTGGGGATTTCAACCCAGTACATGGAGATGAGACAATCAGTCAATAAGCGACATGCTGAAGGGTTGATGGTTGCGGCTCTCTACGCTGCTTTGGAAACCTCCGAAGCAAGGTTTCGAACCCTTGATCTGCAGATTACATCTCTTAAGCAACAGATGAGTTTGCAGGAAACAGAATGTATAAGACTGCAGCAGAACTTGGAGTCCGAACTCCAAACTCTGCGAAATGAAAAGGATTCACTATTGCATCATTCAGCTCAAGCTGGAGAACAGGAACTGTGTATGTTGAAGCAGGAGTGTGAAAGTTTGAGACAGGATAAGAGTCAGGCATTGCGAATGAATGATTTGCTGAGTGCTGCAAATGCTCAGTTGAGTGATGAAATGGGTGAGCTGCAGCACGAGATAAACCAGGTATGTAATGACTTCGAAGTGTCTATTAGGCACAATCGCGAATTGAGCGCTGCGTATAGAGTGTTGCAAAAGCCAAAGCAAGATGAGGTTGATATGGATGTTGCAAGTGTGAGTCATAAAGAATGTAGAACCAAGATGGTGAAACTGCGCCATCAGCGAGAGGTTCTGGCTGTCCATGTTAAGGCAATGGGAGAGGCGTAGCCCCTGCCTTACATACGTCATCCGAAGGGGAGTTATCCGATGATGACGTTTCACAGTACAATGACCAGTCACACCCCTACTATGGCCCAGAGACCCCACCCAGCCATCCACAACATGACAGGTCCCCACTCCACCCTCACCATGTCATACATCATCGACGTCGTGACGCCCATCATGGGAGATGCCAACATGGTGGCCCCCATGATGGGGGGGCAGGCCCAGGCCTGGTCCCGATGGCACCACCAGTAGCCGTTATTAATGTGGAAGACAGGCAGGAGATAGAAACAATGATTGAAACTGTGATAGGCAATGTACCCCTTCCTGAGAGGAGTAAACGGGGCCATTAAAACCCAAATTAGGCAGCTTCTGCAAGAGACTGACACTCAGGAAGGTATTGTCTGCACTACAGCTGAGGCTGCAGCTTGGGCTGCCCTGGATGGCACTCAAGACAATCTACCTCAGTCTGATGGACCCAGTAATCCCCTACAAATGGCCTACTCTGTTCAGCAAATTGCTGACAGCATCAGTCGGATGAACCTGTCTAACAACCTCAGCTGTCACTTGGAAAAGGTGCATTCTAAATCAGAGATGCTTAGCCTCACTGCAGAATATCAGGTCCAAATACTAGGCCAGACCATCGATCCTGGTTTGTGGGCCAAACTCCCCGATGCCGTTCGCCAGGATGGGAACGCCACCTTTGACGAGGTTGCAGCTGAGCTCATTTCTGCTCACAGCCCAGGTGTAGTAGGAGTGATGCTTGCATATCCTGTGAAACAGAATGCAAAGGAAAGTCCAGCAACTTACCACCAGAGACTCTGGATGGCCTACCGAGCAGGAAAGCACTTGGCACAAGCAGCTGCGAATGTAGATCTTATTGAATATAAGACCCTGTTCCTTAGGAACATGATTCCAGCAGTAAGAGAAAAGGTAGAGCTGACCACCTACCCCAATATGGATAGGTTTGCCAACATCCTTCGGAAAACCAAGAGAGTGTACCAACTCTATATTCGTGATCTGGGCTCTGGTTCCAAAAAGGTAGCTGCCATGGATCCCACTCCAGAGGCCACAATACACTACACAGTGGAAGGGCAGGCCCAACACCAACAGGCCCAACATCAGCAAGCCCCTCCAGCTGACAATCAACACCCTCAACAGGCCTATCAACAACAACCGCAACAGCAGCAACAATGGGGTGGGAACCAGAATTGGCATAAGTATAAAAAGCATAAGGGTAAAGGTAAACCACAACAGCAAAGAACAGGCCCTTCATATAGGGAGATAGCTGAAGAGAATCGGAAATTCCGAGAGCTCCTGAGACAAGTACGCTCTGTGGCAGATGCTGTTCCCACACAGGCCCTTGCGGCAGTACAACCAACAACCCAGGCCCTAACTGGTCATGGGGACACTGGCAGTACTGGCCCTCAGGCCCATTCAGGACTGAACCCAGAAGCTCCTCCCTATATAGCATCAGTGCAGCATGGTGAAGTGATTCACAAGAGTCAGTCCCAACCTCTCCATGCTTTCAGCAGTACAGATTGACAATTACAGGCCCCAGTCCAGATTGTAAACAAGCTAGTCTTGGATACAAACGGAAGGCCCTGCACCAAGGCCGAGGTCGGGGGCCACCCCCTAGTAGTTCTGTTAGATACAGGTGCAGCTGTATCTGTGTTACATGATGAACACCCAGACATATCTCCTTGGTCCATCGGACAGAGGACCAACATGTCAGTAGTTGATGGTACTAGACTACCTGCATACCGTTCTCTACCCCTACTGGTAGAGCTAGGGAACAGATAAGGGAGGGGCTGACCAGAAGCCCTCTCCTCCAGATGAGGGGAGTAGCCTTCAAACCCAAGGGGGGGAGGGGGAAACAGATTGGGGGTGGAGGTTTCAGGAGGAGCAGAGGGAGGATGGAAGTATAAGGAACCTGGGTGGGGTTCGACAAAGGGGATCAGGGATAAGGGGTTGGGGTTGGTGTTAGTAAATGCCAGGAGCTTGGGAAACAAGTTGCCAGAGTTCCAGGCCATGCTGTTCGACGGGGGGTGGATGTGGTGGTGGTCACGGAGACATGGGCCAACAAAAACCATGACTGGGACCTAAACGTGCAGGGGTACACTATGCTTAGGAAGGATAGAAAGGAAGGCAGAGGGGGTGGAGTGGCTTTGTTCATTAGAGATGACATAGAAATTGCTAGGGTAGAAGAGGCGTAGGGAAATGTAGAGGCCTTATGGGTCACCTTACAATCCCCAGCAGGAGATAAGGTCAAGCTGGGTGTAGTATATAGGTTCCCTGGGATGAGTGATGTTCTGGAGGATGGTTTGCTGGACAAAATCATTGCCCAGTGTGGACCAAAAGGGGAAGGAGTGGTGTTGATGGGGTACCTTAATATGCCAGGTACAAACTGGGCAACCATGTCCTCTCAGGTGGCCAAGGAGCAGAGGCTGCTGGACGGCTTCCAGGATGTATTCTTAACACAGCATTTGATGGAGCTCACAAGGGAGGGGCATGTTCTGGACGTGGTTCTGGCAGATGGGGATCTGGTAAGGGACCTGGTTGTAGAGGATCCCCTGACTGGGAGCTACCACAATACTGTCTGGTTTCAAATAAGCATGGGGGAGGGGAGATCTAGGACACTGGCAGTGGACTTCAGGGGGGCAGACTTTGTGGGCATGGGAAATATTCTCAAGGATCACTTGAAGGGGATTACATCAATGACAAATGTGGAAAGGAGATGGGAGGTCATAAAACTGGGACTTCATGAGGCAGTCAGGACCTGCGCTAAGGTGAAACGTAAGGGAGCAAGGTCACATAAACCATGCTGGTGGTCCAGTGAGGTTCAGGTAGCATTCAGAGAAAAGAAGGCGGCATACAAAAAATATAAAACAACAAGAAGCGATAGGGATAAGGAAATGTACCATCTTGCGTCTAGAAAATTCACCCAGATGGTGAGGGGGGCAAAGTCCAGTAAAGACCAACGGCTGGCACAGGGGATACATGGAGGGAAAAAGGTGTTCTTCCGGTACATTGGGAGGCGGAGAAAAACTAAGGCCATCTCAGCAGATTGAGATCAGAAGGAGGTGGGTGAAGGCGAGGACCAGGCAGAGGTATTTAATAAGTACTTTGCCTCTGTGTTCACTAGGGAGGGATGGGATATCTACAAAGCAAGGCACAATGGGGATAAAGCGGCAGTGAGTGGGATCAGGGAGCAACAGAAATGGGCGGGGGGAGAGGTACCCAGGGTGTCACATCAGGATAAGGATAAAAGGCCAGTAAGGTGGAGGGGATGGATGATGCTATCTCTGCCAAAAGGGTGTGGTTAGCCCTCAAGGCCCTAAGAGAAGACAAATCTCCTGGGCCAGATGGCATTCATCCGAGTACTATGGGAATTGGCGGACATACTAGCTGCACCCTGGTGGAGCTCTTTTTGAGGTCACTTGAGACAGGGAGGGTGCCACTAGAGTTGAGTGAGAGGCACATGTGGTGCCAATCTATAAAGGGGAATTAGGAAATACCAGGTAACTATAGACCCATCAGTTTGAACCGGTGGTGGGACAATTAATGGAAAGTATACTAAAGGAATGATTAAGGGTGTACTTGGTGGAGGGGAGGTCTGGATAGTTGTAACATGGGTTTGTACCAGTGTAGATCATGTCAAACCAATCTTGTGGAGTTCTATGAATAGGTAACATCAGAAATGGACAGGAAAGCCTGTGGATGTATTATTCTTGGACGTGCAGGAATTTGACTCTGTCCCCATGGTCTGGTGGAGAAACTGATGGGGTTGGGAGTAGGCCCTTTGATGGTCAGATGGATTGAAAACTGGCTAGCTGGACCCACCCAGAGAGTAATGGTCTGTGGGGAGCTCTCGAACCCTAGAGAGTTTAGTAGTAGGGTACCGCGGAGCTCGGTCCTGTGTCCTATCCTGTTTAATACATACATATCAGACATCAGGGAGGGTATAAGGGTGTGACATGAGTCTCTTAGCTGATTGACTCCAAGATGGGAGCAGTAGTTGAGGAAAGAGGGGAGGTTGGCCCTGCAAGGACCTGGACACCCTGAAGCTGGGCTCCACATGGAAATTAAATTTCAATATCACCAAGTGCAAGGTGTTACATCTTGGGTGGAAACCCTAAACACAGGTACACCTGGGAGGGAGGCTGGAGGCCTCAATAGGGAAAAAGACCTAGGGGTCATGGTGGATGCATGTAAGAATAACTCTGAGCAGTGTAGGAGGCGGCTAGCAAGGCAAACAGGATGTTGGGATGCACCGTGAAGGATCACCTCTAGGAGCAAGGAAGTGATTCTGCAGCTGTACAATGGACTGATTAGACCACACCTTGAGCACTGTGGTACAGTACTGGAGATCACACTTGAAGAGGACATACAGCTCCTGGAGAGGGTACAGAGGAGGGCAACTAAGATGATACGAGGCTGGGGATTTGGCGTGTGAGGACAGACTTGAGGAGCTCTGCCTGTTTTCATTGGAGGAGAGGAGAGACAGGGGGACATGATTGAGGTATTCCTAGTACCTCAAGGGAATAAATAGGATAAACATGGAGGATCTTTAGACTAAAGCAGGAGGTATCACCAGAGGCATGGTTTGAAGTTGGAAGGTGGAAGGGTGAGGGGGAAGGAGGAGGTTTTCACTGGGAGGGTGGACCCTTGGAATGCACTGCCTGGCGAGCTGGTTCAAGAGATCCACAGTGGAGGGCTTCAAGAGAATGCGACAGACACACAAAGTGGATGTATCAGAAGATATGGCCTGTCCCGGGGGGGGGTGGGGATGGATGATAGGGGTTTCTGGAACACAAGGGGGGGAGGGCCTCAGCACCCAACTAGGGATCTGAAGTTCAAGCAGACTCGATAGACCATAAGGCCTTATCTGCTGGCAAA